>JALJVW010003097.1:4494265-5179082 GCA_024865655.1 Emberiza elegans
CAGATTTTCCTCCTCTGTATTGAAGGGAGGATAACCTCATTGTAGAAAATTACACTGAGAGTCCCAGCAAAAGATGGGGATTTTGACAGTGTCACCCTCACACTCCTCTAACTGGATTTCCATTTCCAGCAGGAAAGGATAAATGAAACAACAATTGTTCTGTTTTTGCACTGCTGCCGGGGAGGGAGCGCGGAAGGAAACCAGGCATCCTGAAATCTGTGATCCTTAGGAGCTCTTTGTTAAATGAAAGAGGAAGATACTTATCCATGATGTTGCCCTCCTGTATTTACAGGGATTTGAATGCATATATCTAGTCATTGGTACTAATGAGCTTATCGGAGTCTTTAAAGTGTTTTCTAAATCAACTAGACAGAGCTTACCCAGCCTGTCCTTGAGGCAGCTTTTTTTTTTCCCTTTCTTTTTTGAAATAGATTATTATATTTCTCTCTCTAAGGTATTTACGTGATCTCAAATACAGAGCACTGATCTTCAGTGCATCTCCAGGAATATAGATGGCACAGGGAGGAAATGACTGATTGGAAGAGTGGGGAATTGAGACCTGCTCTGATACACTGAATCCTAAGCAAGTATCCATCCTACTGCAGTTATTGCTGTCTCCTAATGTTCATGTGAGTATTCAGAGCAGATGGGCCTTCCCTCCTGTGCAACACTCTAAAAGTAATTTAAGCTGATGAAACAAAACAAGTATCCCACAATTATTAAGAGTTTATCATTTACTTTTTGTAATTCCACCCATCACAAGGAAGGATTTCAGCAGCTCTGCAGAATTGCAGCAATTTGAAGGATGCCACGCTCTTAATACCAGTTTTAGCAGACTTAATCTTTTGCTTCTCTAATTCCTAAGTGAGTCTGTAAATGTGAGGTGTGCGTTTCTGCAGATTTTGTTCATCGCTAAAATAAATAAATGGAAAAACTGCCTTATTCCTCAAGGACTTTCAGCTCCATCTACAGCAGAGAATGTAATTATACCCATATAATTGATCAGGGGACCCCTCCCCTCACTCCAGTCTGTATAGCACCAGGATTTAGCATTGAAACTATATTTAAGTAACCGATGTATTAGACAAAGGAAGCCATGCATAAGTGGATTGCCATCTACTTTTAGCTCAGCACGCTTGTTGAACGTGTGCCAAACTTCCTCGTTTCCTGGCGTTTCCTTTATTGTAGCCTGAGGAGCAGCGAATATCTGTGTGCAATTGGAGGTTTCTAGCATTTCACTTCACTGAATTCTCTGTTCCCTGTTGTCTCGTACAGACTGTCAACCATTTGTATTTCTGGGTTGGAACTAATCAGACCCATCTGGTCTTGCTGACAGTGAGAGCCTGGAGAATAGCTCTGTATCATGATACAGGATCCTGGAACTTGGGGCACAGAGAAATTTACTGCCTCGCCTAGTCCTGCTTTTTAATAAACTCAACGGTTCCACAGCACAGCTCATTTTCTCCTTTGTTTTAAATCAAAGATAGCAGTTGTCTGTCAGACCACAAATGTATGACCACTAAGCAATCCATAGATTGAACATTTCCTTCTTGCTCAAGCTGTAAGTAGTTCTTTGCATCCGTGCTGGATGGAGCATTTTGTGCCGGAAAGAGTTTTTCAGCTGCAGAGTAAATTAGAAACCAGACAAAGAATAATGATTGTCTTTTCAGTGTTTCTTAATATCAGCTGGTAAATGAAGGTGAGGTCGTGTAAGAGCTCCTGTTGCCTAGTCTGCATTGGAAAGAGCATCCAGACAGCTCCTAGGTTGCTCAAAGAATGCCAAATCAAAGGCCATGTGAGGCACTAATGCTGCATATTGTATGAAGTGTGCCTACCTGGGAGTATTTGAATTACATCTTCATTGTACATTAGGGAGAAAATTCAAGGCAAATCAAAAGTTTGTATTGATTTTGGGACCAGGGGAGGGGTTGTGGAAGATTATCTGAATAATGCTATTATTCACCTTTCTGCTGGAAAATTAAAGTGGATAGTGCAAAGAGCACTACTGAGAGAGATAAATGAGCTGCTTCACTTGAGAATGAACTCTCGTCTCAGCAAACTGTTGACATTATGTGCCTAAATTCCTTTTGTACTTAGTAGAGTTATCTGCATAAAATATCCTTTAAATTCGAGAATGACTTCCATCAGCCCTGTAATGATATCAGGGGATGATTGTGCTCCCATTTTATTTCAGTGGGTGTACACAAATACTGCTATTCTATGAGATTATTAAATCTCAAAAAGCGCATTTTGTGATTATTTAGGACAGATTCCATTTCAGCAGTTCCAAACCTTGCAACCTTGTTCAGAGCAGTAAAATAAACCTGTAAGATGAAGAAAGACATTGTTGTCCTTTGAGCAAACATACTGAACAAGGGATTCTGTAATTGAACTTCTGCCAGCACCTTTGCCAGTGTAGTATCAAAGGTGCAGAATTTGATATAGCCAGTTACAACCCCTCTCACAAATCATGAGGCAGAAATGCTGTGCTGGAGGATTTAAGGCCTGTACCCAAAATGTGGGAGCTGGATCACAGCTTTGCAGGAGCCATGGGTGTATTTGAGTCCCTACTCCATCCTGGCTCTACCAGGAGGCTTAAAAGTAGTTTTAGTACCAGTGGATTTAGTTTGGCCATGTTAGTGCTTATTACTGAGAAGCTTGAAAAAAAATTAAGTTAAAAATTCCAAAATCTGTCACCAACAGACAGAAATTCTAACCTGCAGAGGGGAAAGAAAGGAAAGGTGGCTGGGAATGCAACTAAACAGAACCTTCACAGTGTCATGTACCAAACAATTCACGGGCACAAAGAGCATGGTCTGCTGATCTGACATGGAAATCAGAAACAAGAGCATCAGTTGCAGCTATAAATCTGCCTCACCAGGAATTTGTCAGCTTTTCTGTTCCTACCCCAAAAATGAGTTAGGGAATGTGAAGAATATTTGTTCATGCTGTAGGAAGGGGTGAAAAGAAGGTGTTACATGGGTGAGCAACAGCACTGGTGGAAACGGTGCTGAAGGAAGAACTAAGGTTTTTGTGAAAGTTTTTTGGCAAGAACACATCTCTAAAGGTTTTCTGTGATGCAAATATCCCATTTCCCTCATCTTGGAGAGGAAAAGGTTTTGGGGATAAAACTTCAAATTCCTCTTGAGCCATGTCATGGGGTTTTCACTCTTTTTTCTGAGTCTTGTCTCCAATAAGCTCCAACTCAATAGAAATTTGCTTTAGTCCTAACACTGTAAAAACCAAGTAAGCACTTTGAGATTTGCCCCATTGATTTTGCCAAGTTTTGGTTGAGTGAGAACTTAATAAAGGTTTTGGATTATGAAGATAAAGAACTGACTCCTGACATCCTGATTCAATTTCTAGCCAGTCATTTTACAGATTAAGTCCCATTGAGTTCAGCAGGAGCGTGTCAGTGCAAGGGCTGCGCCAGGATCCAGCCCTTGCTCCCCTGCCAGGAGTCAATGTTGGCCTCCTTTGACCTGCCCATCGATCCAGGAGTTCAGAACTTCAGGGGAGAGACAGCCACAGCTTCTGTGATGAGTTGGATCAGGGGGCAGGGGTTACGGTGGCTCCAGCACACAGAAAGTTAAAAGGAGTCCAAGCAGAGGGAGGGAAGGGGAGGACATTTGGTCCTGAGAGGTGAAACGGGGTTTCGTGGGCCTTGGGGCAGCCTGTGTTTGTCGGCAGAGGAGAGCAGTGAATTAGATCCTGCAGTTGGTTGGCTGGTGTTGGATTAAATCCCAGCATGCAGAAGGAAAAGGAAAATGTGGGGCTTGTGTCTTGTGTTGGTGGTGATGAAAAAGCCCCAGGGAAGGTGAGTGGAGCTGCTCACCATGGTGAGGAGCATTCAGCACACAGAACTGCACACCAGCTGCAGAAATGGGTCCATGTTTGGGGGCTGACGGGCTGAGAACATTTCACGTCTCTCTAACCCAAGCGTTGCAGTTTCAAAGGGATCCCAGACCCCAGAGCTCCGGCCTGGGTGGTGTCCCTGCAGTGAGGGGCAGTGGTGTCTGTGAGCTGCTGTGGCTCTCCTGCCTCAGAGATGCCATCCTTGGGCACCCCCACAGCAGTGCAGCAAACTCCACACCCCTCTGCTGCACAGTTCAGGCACTTGGAAAGTCCAACTCAGCCTTCTCCAGAACAGGAGAGCAGAGAGGAAGCAGCCACTCATGCTGCAAATGCCCCTTCTTCCTTCAAGAGCAGAAATCAGACAATCTTCGTATGATTTCCTTAGTTGCTGTCATCATTATTCTTCCTTTTCTATTATTTTTTAATGTCTTTTTTAAATCACTTGTCTACCCATTTGAGCACAGTCTTGATGTATCTGGGATATTTCCTATGAGATGCCTGTCTGAGTTTGGTGGGAAATACATAGCATTTGTACAAATTTTCATTATTAGACAATACATTTGGGAAGGGTGGAAGATCTCTGATTTTGAGGGGAGTATATTAATTTTAAAAGCAAGTCTGCTTGATCTATGGTGGAGATTAATAAACTAGTGAGATTTTGTTTGGAAACATGGAATTTCTTTTTTTGAGTTGCATAAGCACGGCACAGTCGCTTAAACATTTTAAATCAATTTTCTTTGCACTCTTAGAATTCAAAAACCACAAAATGGATTTCTTTCAAGTTTCTTGTATTCCAAGGTTCAGCCCAGAGGGATTTTTTTTTTTTTTTTTTTTTTTTTTTTTGTGGCTTAGAATAGGGTTTTGTAGTGAAAAGCCTGACAGATCCTTTACTATACTGCCACTAGGTACAATGCTCTAATATATGGTGCAAGATTAACTTGTATTTTAATAAAGTATCTGGAACAGAATAAAGGGAGCATTTTAAAAGTATTAGTTGAAATCTGTGTTAGTTTGGTTTGAAGCAGTGTTAAGAGAATACACCTTCTTTAGTTTCCCTGGTTCAGTCAAGAATATAAGCAGCAAAACTGTGATGTAGGGAGCCTTTCAAATGGTTAAACATTTCAGTCCTCTGTTCCTTACAAAAGTTGATGCCTTTTGAAAATGTAGCTACTCTGTCAGCTTCTCAGAATGATAAAAATGTGCTGAATTTCTTTGTGTAACATATCCCTTCTTCCCAATTTCTTGCTAAAAGAAAGGAATATTAAAGGGCATCGTGGTCTTTGTCCATTCCAAAGCCTGGCAGTTGTTTGCTCCCTGCCCCTCCACGTGGCTCTGGAGCATGGACATTCCCAGACAGGGGCTGTGCTGACACAGCAGCCTGGGGTCCCATTGCCACAGGAGCAATTCCCAGCCTGCAAAACTATGGGGGCTCATTAGCTCAGGTTCTGCTTTTAGCTGGTTTTCCCTGCAGATGTGTGTGATGGTAGCTTTCCATGTGTGCTGGATTACTGAAGGAGTTAAAATTGTCCATTTTTTAAAAGTTTGTTTATATATATGCATTATACAGGTTCTAATTTTATGCACTGGCACACTCGGATGGGTGCATATATAAATATATTTATGTTTATTTATGTAAATTTGCATTATCCATCTCTAGTATCTCATACTGGCCATTGGCCAAGATAAGACATAATTCATAGCAGAACCTTTGATCAGTTCCCATGTGTTAAACCTTACAGGATGTAAAGCTTGATAAGATTTGTGAGAGCCCTGAATACTTGGGTAGGAAAGATGGCCAGGGTTGGATTGGTGCAGACCATAAAGCTTTGTTCTTTGGAGCAAGCTCTAATTAAGGAGGTAACGAGCAACATCCTTGTGCTGCTGACACCATCCCTACTGGCTGCTGACAGGCTGTGGGGTGGACTGCAACTGAGGGGGAGGTTCAGGACCATTGGCCTCATCTCAAAGGGCTGTTTCTCTGTCACACGATGCACTCAAATGTGCACTGCATGAACATGTCTGTGGAGTAGCTTCATACAGAGTTATTGCAGCTTTGCCCACACCAGAGCCTGGTCCATACGCAGTGGAACAGGAGCTTGGGTGCAGAGCACTGTGCTGTGTCCTGAGTGTCACAGATGTGTCACAGCCATGGGCACCAAAGTGATTAAGTCCTTTAATTTCATCTTTAAATTCCTATAGGTGCTGTAAAAAGCAGAGCCCTTTTCCATGTTTCTGCCAGGATACTTGTATACCATGGATGTCTGATCCCTGTTGCACATCCACATTGACTTTGAAAGTAGGAACTATAATATTATGTAATCTTGGCTTGAAGGCAAATATTAGCTAATTTAACCAGATATAATCTACCCCCAAATGTCTACACTACTCACCATTGAAGCAGTGCTTTTAAAAGGTTTCTTAAAATAAGCACAATGTTAAAATTGTATGTTTAGTTCTCAGGGAAATAACTAGTATTTAACTGAGCATTGGTTTCCCTGTGCCATGCACTGCTGATTTACTGTAGCTGGACAAAGTAATTCCCATCAGCATTGATTGAGAATGTCCAGGTTTTGCCTTTCAATTAATTATGAAACAATCTGTTGTCAGCATTCCCAACAGATAGTGAGACTTTGCCATTCAGAGTTAATGTGGATGAATGTGGATGTAGTGAGGCACTGGGAAGAAAGGCTGTAATGAAATTCAGACTGAGCTGAACTGGAGAAAAAGGGCAGAGAGGAGAAGAGAAGAATGAGCACATTGAGATCCTGGACAAACAGAGAGGGGCTGATGAATTTTTCAGTTCCAGCAGGCAGGGTGGCCGCTGGGCTCCGAGGGCCTTGGCATGGGGAGTGGATGATGCAGCATCTCTCAGGGAGGGAAGGTCCATCTGGGCCCCATGAGTGGGCTGGGCTGGGCATGGCAGACTGAGAGCTGCTTTCCTGAGCTGTCACAGGACACTGGGGTGTTCACTCATCCTGCAGCTGCAGGTGCTCATCTGTGCTAAGGACATGGCAGCGGCAAAAACTTCCGAAGCAGGGAGTGTTTATCTAGCTCCATCCTCACCATATCTCTTCTGTTAATGATTGTAACTGCTCCTCCCTCAGAGTATGAAGGAATAAGATTGCAGAAGTGTGCAAAGACCCACTGCTGGCAGCTGCTGATCTGCTCAAATGTGTGAGACCCAGAACGGGGCCGTGTTTGCCATGGGCGCTTCTGTCCCCACCGTGTGCATGGGTGTCCCTGTGTGAGTGACACTGCTGTGTTCATCCAGCTGTCTGCAGGGATTCAGTTCCCCAAGGATGCAGGCAGGTGTCTGGTGGGATTTGCTAAATGCTTGAACCAGTTGGCTCCTTAACACCCCATGAAATTTGTCTGGTCGGGTGCATAATTCACTCACACGTGGCGCTGGGACAAATCTGTGCCAGCAAAAGGCTCTCTGAAAACCCCCCAAAAACCCCATCTAGTACAAGGCTATAGGAAATTTTGAGGATTCAGCCTGTGATACAGCACATGAGTTTGCTTTTTGGTAGTTTTCCCTCAGTAACTTTGGAAGTAATTTTTCTATGTATTTTGAATGCCACAGGGCTGTGCCTGCTGAGAAATTAGCAGAAAGCCATGCAGTCCATCCATCATTGTTGGTGTGTTTGTTGGTTTTTTTCTTCCCACGTTGTATATTGAAACCCATAATTAAGACTAATCTTTTAAATGCCTTTGTGGAAAAAGAACACAGCAGGCATGGAGTGGACTTTTTTATTAAAATTAACAAAAGAAGCAGAATTTGTATACATAACATATAACTACTGAACATAGACTTAATAATTAAAAGGGCTTCTGTAAGCCTGTTCTTACAGATACTGAGTAAATAGAATTGCTGTTGCTGGCAGATTGATACTTCTGTTCATGACAAAAATTTAAAATTTAGGATAAACAATTCTTCCATTATAGGCTATGGAATTAATTGGAAAATGTCCACCATGTTGGCAGCAACAAAAATAATTAGGAATCACCAACACTTGTCAAGAATTGTATATTTATAGTTATCTCAGGACAGAAGAAATTCTCTTCTGAAGTGTAGAGGATGCTATTCAAACACTAAGGTGTTACAGTATGTAGGTTTTGGGAATTAGACTCACCCTTTTTAAAGCATGTGGTTCTGTGTTGTCTAGGATCTAGCTAGTGACCTGTGCTGAATGAAGCAGAGCACATGCCAGTGCATTTTATAACCATGAAAATGATGCTATTTACAGCTACCAAGGGAATGGTGCTATAAATAAGCATTGACTTGGGGGTTTTTAGCCTCTCCAATTTAACAGTCCCATTTTTCATAACCAATAATACTGCTTTGGGTTCTTATTGATATTCATCATTCCAGATTGTATTTTAATATTCTGGAAGAATTAAAAAATATTTTTATCCCTCTTTTGTCTGTAGCTTTACTTACAAATCAACTGGAGATTTTAATCTCCTTAAGAATACAGGAATGTTCAAAAGAGGGAATGGGTGATTTCTCTCTTGGGTGGTACAAGTTGATTATCTTCCTGATTGCCATTTCTCCCTGTTAAATGGTTTTAGTGACTACCTAGGAGCTGGAATGTCCCAGATGTAGCTTCTTAGCAGATGATGAATGCCTTTTATAACATGCCCTTCGTAGGGGCTTAGACAGTCTGGAAGGATTCACAATAATACCTCAAGATTACTCTGAGCACACCAACACAATAGCACAGCAGCTGATGTTTATTCATCTTTCATGAGGCTCGTGTAGGCACAAAGAGCAAGGTTGCTTCCTGATTTACTGGGGTCATTTGGCATCAAAAGTGTCCCAGACCTTTGTGTGTGTCATGTTAAGGCTGTGCTGCATCATGTGCAAAGATTGTATTTTTTACTGATGCTGTCTGCTGCTGTTTTTTCTTTTTCCATTTCACCATCTCTTTCTTTCTTTTCCCCATGCTATTTATCCTCCAGGATGATTATAATTTACAGTGAGCTTTATTTTTGAATGGGACAGGTAGTGTTGGCAGTGGGTCAGTGTGACGGGGACAGGGACATTTTCCTCTATCCCAGGTTGTTCCCAGCCCCATCCAGCCTGGCCTTGGACACTTCCAGGAACTGGGCAGTCACAGCTTCTCTGGGCAAACAGTTCCAGAGCCTCGGCATCCTCACTGGGAAAAATTTCTTCCTAGCATCAAACCTAGACCTTTCAGAGCCATTCCCCCTTCTCCTGTCACTACATGCCCTTGTCCAGAGTCCATTTCCAGCTCTCCCATAGAGCTGCCCGTGTTTTGAAATTTGCCTGAAAGGGTGAGGAGAAGAAAGAACATGGCCCATAATTGCAGATCTATTAACTAAATGACTAAAATTAAACACATTGTTATCACCATGACTGGGCTGGGCCATTGCGCACAGTGATTTTTGGAGATGAAGGCTCAAGAATGATTTTGGAGCTCTGTGGGGACCCTAAGGGCTAATTGCTGTAGTCTGGCTATGGATGGGGACAGATCCAGCTGTGAGGACATCTCAGCACCTTTTTCTACACCATTTACTGTGGGGAACCCTTGCTTTTGCTGGGATAAAGCTTCAGGGTTAGTGACGTTACTGTTATTTCTGCTTTACAACTCTTGCCATCTATTGCTAAGAATAAATAGGTGAGCTGGAACTTCTTGCTTAAATGTCTCTTTTATCTTCCTGGGGTGAATATCTGCCATGACGTTCCCTTGTTCCGTGGTATTGTCTGGGAAGCTTTTCCTTTCTTCTGTATTCTTGGTATTTTCTCTTCTCTTCTGAAAGAAACCCCAGCAAAATGCAAGCAAACAAAAAAGAAGGCATCTCAGAACCTGACCTCCTTCCCCTCCCAACACATTGAAAGGCTTTAATGAAAATAACTTTTGCCAGCTGTGTTTGAGTGACCAATGTGGAATGGGATGTGACATGGGAGCATAAACAAAACAGATAAATGTATGCAGGATGCAATACTACAGCTGGAATAAAAGATTCAGATGCCTCTTCTTTTTGACACATCACATTGTAAGGTCATGGACTGAGCTGAAGATGCAACTTGAGGAATGGAAATGTCTTGGTTGATGTAAACTGGTTTTAACCCCCTCAGTATTTCGAGATAAATAGCGTTTACTTGGAGAAGGCACATTCTCACTTTATATTCAACCTCTTGCTTCCTGTAAAACATTTTAAATCTTAGGGGTCTGAGCCAGCCACAAATTAGGGAATAATGGGGGTATCAGTAAGGTTGTTTCATGGCACTTAAAATTAAAGGAATTCTTAGTGAGCTACCAGCAGTTTGCTTTTTTTGCTTTTTTTTTTTCCTTGCCAACTCTTCACTGTCTTCACTTTAAAATTCTTCAATGAAGATTGGCATGGTAAGATCAAAATCAGCGCTGTGTAAAAAGCAAGTTTTTACAGTTTCAGTCCTTTTTTTTTCTTGTACCTGGTAAGAAAAGATGTCATTAGGAGGACTGGCGATTTTCACCTCAAATGAAATGTCAGATCTAATATTCCCTGTGAGTCTCTGTGTCTTTGTTAAGGTCTCATTATCTTGTGAACATGTGGACCAAGTCCAAAAGAATAATATCTTTAATATTTGTCTATCAGTCTCATGTCCTTTTTGCTTCTAACAGAGCTGAGACAGGGAGGGTTTGTTAGTGCAGGGATTACTTCATTAGTTTGATTCGGCATGTCTTGGATTCACAGTGCTTTCAAGAGACATCAGGAAATAAATTCAAAATGTGTTATGAGGATGCCCACAGAGCAAATAACATGGGCAAATTACCTCACTGCTAAAGGGAAAATAAAAATCACATATCCACTGCAGACAATATGACAAAATAGAGCAGCATGCAGGGGGGAAATCTCCTGTAAATACTGCACATTCATATTCATGTGTTTTACATTAAAGCAGTAGAATCCATATAAAACTGTGCTTATTAAAATAAAACATTTCTAAGAAACAAAACAAATAGCTAAGTACTGGGGAAGCAAAGTGAAGGTTTTAAAGTACTGTTTCCTAAAAAAATAATCCTCTTATGTAACTTAGAGTGGCTTTTAATTATCTACAGAGCTCCAGCAAGCAGAGCAGTGGTGAACTCGGGGATGTGTGGCACCATTTAGGTTTTAAGTGTTCCTCATTTTGCAGCCACAGTGGTTTAAGGGAGATGGAACCTTTGTGAGTTTCACTACCAGGAATTAATTTGGAAATTCTCCTGTGCACTGGTAGCTGTTTGGAAAAATGTATCCATATGGATTAGCACAGGGTGTTGGCTTGGTTAGAGCAGCCTCCAAAATCAGTTGTTTTAAATAAAATTTATATGTGTGCGTGTGCATTTTGAAAGGAACTGATGAAATCGTCATTTCTGGGAGGATGGATTTGGGTATCCATAGCTTGGATAGCAATGCTATCCTGCAATGAAAAGTCTGTAATATTTTATTATGGGCCTGACAAATTCAGAGCATAATGAGGTTTATAGAGATGTTGCTGTTGACTTCAGCAAAGGCAGGATTAGATCTTTGCAAGTTTCTGTGGGAATAATCTCTATGGATAGCTCATTTACAAACATTAGTGGATCATTTAGACTCATGGGACATGCTTATTATTCACATATAAGTAATTAATATTCAAGCATAGGGGAATTTTTTCCTCTTACTTACCTGTCTTACAGGAACTGGCCCTTTTCTCCATCCCAAAGATTCCCTTCCCACATGTCCTGGAAAAGGTGGCACAGTGGGCTGGAGGGGCTCATATGGCAAAGGGAAGGAGTTTTGACAGGATGCAACTTGCAAACTTCATTTAGACTAATTATACACGTTAGTTCCTGCCTAAAGAGGTTCATTTGGTGAGTTTTCATGCAGGTTAGAGACAGCCCTTAATTATATATTAGTAAACATGGCTTAACACATTCCTTTAGTTATTTTATCATTGAAATAAACTCCAGATCAAAGCAGGACACAATCATCTATAGCAAGGTTGTCTCCTCCTATTGCAGGCACTGAGCATTCGTGTATTAGAAAGCATTTATTTAAGTATTCAATTAAAACCAGGCATCATTGTACTGTAAATAACATTTAAATTGACAGAAAATGGAAAATGCTTAACTACATGCAAATTATGAAGGATGGATTTAGGGGCAGAAATTTCATTTGGGGCCTTGCTTTGGGAAGGAGCATTTTTATACATATCTTCTAAGTGACAGAATCTCAGGAGCAAGAACATCAGGCACCCCAACTGCTGGTGGTTTTGAAAAGCTCTCCAAAGACTTGAATTCTTCGAATTAAGACGTTAAAACCCTGCACTCGTTAATGTGGGGATTAGCTAAGTGTGAGCCAGCATGTATACACGAACTGTAATTAGGGCTTTTATTTGATCTTTATATATTTGATGAAAGCAGTGTGAGGAAAAGAGTCATCTCAAAAAACCAAAAAAACCCCACTCCAGTTTTGCAGTGATTGTTGCTCTGATGGTGCTCTCGGGGCTTCCTGGAGCCCTTTGCTGCAGCTGGGGCAGGGATGGGCCTTGCTGAGCTCCCACAGGCGCGTGGGCTCCCTTCTGCCAGGGCTGTGGGGCCCTGCCAGCAATATTCCTGCTCACATTCCCACTGGGATCCTTCCTCTCCCCCCTCCTCACCAGGGGATAGAAAGACCCAGGAATTCCTCTGCAGCAGAGTCCCCAGTGTGGATGTGAGGGGGTGGGTGTCTCTCATTTGCTTTTCTAGACCAAATATTCCTCAGAGAAAATTTGTTGGAATGGCTGAGGGCTTTGCTGTTCATGCTGGGAACGGCTGTTCCACTGCTCTGGATTTTTTACTTCTCGCTTCTGTGCATTTTCTGTCTTTCTCATAAGATACCATTCTGCTTTTTCTTTCTTCATATGAGGAGAAAAACAAAAAGTCAATGTTTACCCCAGCTCGGAGTGTACCTGCGCCTCAACTCTGCCTCCACATGTGCTGAAAACTGGATATTTGCAAACCCTCACTTTGCAGGTGCAAGAAGATATCTGCTAACGTTTTGACATTTTTGGCAATCCTTTAAATAGCCTCACACCCACATGGCCCAGAATTCGCTCCTGGATTAGTATGGCACACAGCTTCTGCAGCTTTCTGTGCTTATTCTGGGGTTCCTCCACAGGTTGGTGGTGTTGGATGTGGGAACACAGGTGCAGGTGTGTGCACACTGAGGCTGAGGAGTGAAAATCCATTCCTCCTGCAGAATAAAGTCTTTAATTTCCTCCAGACCACATTTGAATGTAAAAGAAAACATAACGGGACTTGGCACTTCTGGAAGCGAGTCCGCACCACCCACTTTGCTTTTTGTTACAGTGTGAGGGAAACACGAGCAAAATCAAATTACATGAGGTGCAGAAGAAGCTGTAATGTCCTGACACCCACATACCAGGAGGGAAAAGAAATAGTCTATATCTGTAATTTTGCCCTCCTAAATATAAAGAAAGAAAAACCACTCCACCACCCTTCTTTCTGGTGTGTTTTGTGAGTTTATATTCAGTGTAGCTGGGAGAGAAATTCAGAAATTAATCTTTTGTCCTGTTTGGTGGCAAGATCCCATTGACATAAGTGGTGTCAAAGAGCCACCCTGGATTTAGGTCACCCACATTTCCACAAGTGTTTCATGGGGAGAATTTGCCTTATTGCCCCATACTCACAGATTCTCTATGCGGATGCTCCATAGTCATTTTTGCTGGCACATCTTTTGTTCTGTACCACACAGTGGAATAGAAATACAATTTAATGTGAGTTACCTACAGGTCACATACAGTGCCACTAAGGAGCTCTTTGCAGTGCCTGGTGTGGATTTTCTCTTGCTGACAAACTGAATAATGTGTCTTCTCTGAAATTTAAAAAAAATATAATAGATTAAAAATCTGATGGGGTGGAATATAGTTAAATTGGGAAGTGGCAAAATAGATTAGTGAAGCTATCTCTCTCTCTATTTATATATAATTATATATGTATATATATATATACATATGTGTATATATATATATTTCTTTTACCCTCCCTGTGTTTATTTATGTATATAGACTTCTGATGTTAATTGAACACAATCAGTAAAAAGTTGTCTGAGCATCTTTTGAAATTGGGTGTCCCTGAAGTGGGGACACCCATTTGCAAACATCCTTTAACTGCTGCCTGACTGGCACAGGGCACAGAGCTCAGGGTTTTGCCAAGAGGATTGCTGCCCATGAATATATACAGGAGCTGCCTGCTGGGGTACATGGCACTGCATGCATGGAAGGGCTGAATCCATTAAAGCTGAAACAATAGTTACCTAAAAAAGGCAGGTTGTTCTTCCATTAAAGCATACGATGAGCTTGTAAATTCCAAAGAGCCGGGTGAAAGAATGGACGTTAAAATAATCAGATTTGTCATCTTGTCCCTGCTGCAGTGTAGGAGAGTTACTGGAGCTGAAAGTGTTCCTGTATGGGTACAACAGCTGCAAAACAGCTCCAGAGCCTCTGCCTGCGCTGGGACATGGCCAGGGAGCTGAGCTGTGGCTCCATCCTGGGCCCAGTAGGAAGAGCCAGAGCTGGGGATGCTGTGCTGGTGGCAGGGCAGTGTCACAGACATGTTTTATGGAAAATCCTTTCCTTAGGATTTTTCCTCCTGAGAAGCTGTGAGGTCTCAGCAACAAAATGTAAACAATGGTTATCTGCTGCTGTGGGATGCAACAGGTGCATCTGGGATTGGCCCATGTTGGATGTTTGTAATTAATGGCCAATCACAGCCCAGCTGGCTCAGACAGAGAGTCTGAGCCGCAAACCTTTGTTATCATTCCTTTTTCTATTCTTAGCTAAGCCTTCTGATGAAACCTTTTTTTCTATTCTTTTAGTATAGTTTTAATGTAATATATATCATAAAATAATAAATCAGCCTTCTGAAACATGGAGTCAGATCTCTGTCTCTTCCCCCATCCCATCACCCCTGTGAACACGGTCACAGGGCAGGGATTTGGGGACTCCCCAGCACAAGGAGCTGCTGTGCTGTGAGTGCTGTGCCTGTTCAGGGCTGAGAGGCACCACGGGGCTCCCAGCAGCTCGTGGGGGTGATGTGAAACCATGCCCAGCCCTGCAGGGTGGCACTGGGAGTGCCAGAGTGCCCAGGGGTCAGTCTGAGGAGCCAGTTCCGCACTCCCGGGGCACAGTGTGGCCCTGGAGGATGTGTAACAGCAGTGTCCCTCCAGGAGCACGCACCTGGCCAGGACTGGAGCTGACGTGCCAGCCCTTGCAGGCCAGTTAAACATGCTGCTGCCGTGGTACAGCACTTCCATGTGTCCAGATGTTATCGGAGACTGCCAAAACGGTGCTGACAAAGGGAGAGAACAAAATGGAGATTTTCGAATCATTACCCCTCAAATCTGAAACAAATTTCATGGACCAAGGAAAAAGGCTTCAGGGCATTTTCTGAGTTTCCGAGACTAGCTGCAAAAAAAGCACAGTGTTAAGGAACTCAAAAAAGGTCACAATAATATTTTATAATAGCAAGTGTTTGCCTAAATGCAAAGGTTGGAGCCTGTGCTCCCCATAAATAATACATACAAACAGAAAAGAGATCCAGGAGATCTGTGTTATTCCTGCTAACGTGTAGCAGTATCATTTTACAGGAGAAAAATACATATAGAAATTACAGAAAATGTTGAATGTTTTGCAAGCTGCTTTTGAGAAACTGAGTGTCTTTGTGTAAAGATGGGAATGACAGCTTATAGTACATTAAAGTGAATAGATTCCCAAGTCATTCAGCAATTTTAGAAATTCACTTAATCTCAGTTTTATACAGGGCAATTTTTTTTCCCCCACCAGAATGATTGTCTGGGTTTGTATGTCTGCTCTTTATCTCTCTGCTTCCCTCCCCAGCTAGGGTGGGAACATGCAAGATTCTAGGAAATGTTACCGTTAATTTCACTTGTTCTATTCAAATTTACCTGTTTTAAACACATTTCAAAAATAATACAAGTAGACAGTTACGAAAGGCTCCTGTTTACCATTACCCAAACCAAAAAAATGAAGAAGATGAAGACACTGCCTCAGTCCCTTAGTTTGATTTTATTAAGTCCCTGATAGAATCATAGAATATTTTGGGTTGAAAGGGACCTTAGATGATCCAGTCCAACCCCCTGCCGTGGGCAGGGACACCTTCCAGCAGACCAGGATGCTCCTGGCCTTGAACATTTATTTCTGGTTAGAGTAGTTGATAGGAACAGCATGGATAGGACATGGTTAACTGTTAAATGAGTGTTCAAAATGGTTATGAACTCTGACAGATAGCATGAGCCTGAAAAATCTTTCCCTTCTAGCTGTAGGACAAGGAAAGCTGCTGGGGAGAATGGGCATCTTGTAGATTCTTCATTATTTTTTCAACCACAGCAAGAGATGTGCAACCTCATGAGATGCTGTTGTAGGCAGACACACTTTCTGCCTTTCAAATTCTGCTTAATCTTGAATGTAGAATCTTTGGCTGCCCTATTTGCATTTGCAGAAAGCCAGCTGGAGTAAATTCAACTCTGTTACAATAAAAATTTGTAGGCAAGGCTCCTCTCCGATAACGTTCTTGCTGCACTCCCCTCAATAAAACCTTATAAAGCTGGAGAGGGGCTAAACCTGAGTGCAGGATTTGGGGGCTGGTGTGGTGAATGGTTTTGGATCAGGAGCTGACCTCTGTCGTTACCCCTGCCCCAGGTTTGTGTGGTTTGGGTGTCCAGGTGTGGGGCTTGCCCATGGCCCCACCACAGCCCCTGGCAGGTTGCAGACACAGGAACAGGTGCAGGTACAAAGCACACAAGGATGAGTAATTTGTAGGATGCCCCTATAATTTCATGCATATTAAGCCAGTTATGCAGAACAGTTTCACTACATTTGGAACCACAGATCTTGCACATTCAAGTTGATCAGTGAAAATGAAGCTTTTAGCTGTTTGTGCCGATTAGCATTTGAATACCAACCTACCCAGTTTTGGGGCAGAAAGGGAACTATCCCATGGGATTAGTCATAAAAGTAATTCTAGGTGGTTATTTATAAAACTCCAGTGTCAGTAAGTTATTTCAGAAACAAAGTATTTCTATTTTAATGGTGAACAAAACTGCATTCACGTTCTGTTGCTCAGTTTTCAGTATCCTGCAGAATTCATTTGCCAATTGCTTTTAAACATCAGCAACTCTTATCCGTTCCAACATCAGAGGAATTTGAAAGAGAGCTCCATGCAGAATTGATCTGATCCAGCAACATCAGGATTATGTTTTATGTGAGGGTTTTTTTCAGGTGTAAGTAGACCAGAATGTTCCCAAATCGTAATTTTATTTTTTTTCCTTTGCCAAGATCAAGGAGAGCTTGCCAGTTTTTACTGGAAGAATAAGAATTTTCAGAAAACTCCTGTAGATCTCCAAACTGTTCATAAATTTATTGACAGTTGGCAGCCCTGCTGTGTGTGCTGTACTGTTCTGTATCTGCCTTCTTCACATCTGCTTTGTCGGGGTATGAGACAGCGAGGCAAAAGTAGCTTAAGGAGGCTTAGCAGTGTCTGTAAATAAAATGGGGGAAAAAGCTTTATTTTTTTCCCTTCCTCAAAAGATTTTCCATTTTTTCAACGTGAAAGGATTTTAATGAAATCCTTGAGTTTAAGAACAGCAAGTGCAAAACAAAGGGGTCTAGCTCTTGTGTTTCCTGTGAGTAATTCCCTCAGACAGGAGATGAGGGAGTGGAAAAGAACATCCTCCAAATAAAAAAAAGCACAGTCTCCATTACTTTTACTGCTGACTAAAATTTTAGTGCCATATTAGTGCTCAGATCCCTCGGTTCACGGGTGATGCTTAGTTTATAACAGCATCCTGGCTGGCTTTTTGCCTTGTTCCATAAAAAAGGCTCCCAGTCACAGCATGGCAGCTCAGGGTATCAGTGCACTTCCAAATCGTTCATTCTGCAAGGAAAACAGGCTTGTGTGGTTTTTCCCCTGCAGGGCTGTGCCTTGCAGAGCCAAGCCCAGGGCTGCTCCTGGCGCTGCTCACCTGTGATGCATCAGGCTGGGCTTTGTGCTGACCATGCTGTATAGATTGCACCCCTCCCGCCCAGTCCTGCAAAGTCAAATTTAACTGGGAAAATTGAAGTACAGTGTCTGGGGCTTAGTGAAGCACAGCAAATCCTTTCTATAAGCTATAGAGGTGACCTTTTAAACCACCTCCCACACCAAGCCTCCTACTTTTATTTTTGACAGTGAGTATAAACCATAGGAAGGGCTAGTGAGAGGGCTGTAATGCTTGTGCTCTGCTTGTGGCTTCTAAAAAAATTTCAAGAGGACCTAGGAATATCTCCTGTTTGTGATTTGACACAGTTAGAGGGACTTCAGTGCCATGACAAATGACAGTATTAACTCAACACCCTAATTCAGGTGAACAGAGCCATTGGCCAGATTTGATCCTTCCATAGGCAGTGGATAAGCACAGTGACAGAGCTGCTGAATCAGACAGTAGTTTAAACATCTACTTCATTTTAATTGAGCCTAAGAAGTATTTTTAGGGAATGTTTAAAGTACAAAGGAAAATTTTGTTTAAAAATAGATTTTTGACAATGTAAAATAGGTTAGTGCTTCCTTTGAGGCAAACAAACAACCCACTTAAGAATTAAAAATTTTCAAGCAAATGATTTGGAAATCCTTCCTTCTTGAAGCGTGATCAAAGTAAAGTCTTGACAGGTACCATTTATCACAGGTAGTACTTTCTGCTCAGTAAGTACTTGATGAGGCAAAAAGAAAAATTAAAATGGGGGTTCATGGTTACAAGAGTGTCTATTGTACTTAAAGCATAAAAATCCTCCCTTTAGGAAAAACTTTAATTTCCACAGAAGGTGAAGCTCTGTTGTGAAACTATGGGTTTGTCATTACATAACGGGATTTTGGGATGGAAGGAGCAGAAATGGAGAAGAGGGGCTGGGTTGCTCTTTGCAGGCTGCCCTGCAGAGCAGGATTGGCTGGGCACCCTGGTGCCTTTATCAGGATGCTGGTCCTTTGAAATGTTTCACATGGTGGAACTTCAGCCTAGCCATAATCCTATGCAAAGCACTTGAGTGCTTAATTTTCAGCCTGGAAATGGACCAAGTGAAGTGAATAAGGATTAGTTGGGGTCTGAGGAGAAAACTTCCAAAGGCGTAGAGGACAGTTAGAGCTTCTAATTCTTTTCAAAAGCCGGAGGAAGTCAAGCACCCTGTACACACACTCAGGGAGTGTAAATCTTTCCATAAGGTAAAAAGCATGCATTGAAGTGATGTGCTGCATTAAGAAGCCCCTCTATGACGAATTTCTCCTCCATCTCAATGTTCAGCCCCAATTTCCTTACATTACTTGAATCCCTTCTCTCCTAGGTATAGCAGCTGACACCCCTCTCTATATTCACTTTCTTCTTTCTCACTTTCCTTCAGGTCAGGCTTTGAACCAGTGTGTTGTGCTGTAGGTGATGAAATGATTATTTTTTCCCCCAAAAATAAGATCTTTAAAAGAGAAATTTTTGTATCCTCCTTCTTTGACTTGATTTAGATGTCACGACATTCCCTATTCACAGAACAATTCTTCCTCATTTGAATGGTTAAGAAGCAGAAACGTTGACACTGATCAGGGAGATAACATGGTAACTGAGATCTTGATGGGAATGCAAAGAAGGAGTCCAGGTTGTGTTTTTAAATATTTCTGAATTGCCATCATGCCTAGAACTTTAAACTCTCTTTCCATAAGAGTTCCAGTGCAGTAGCAACAGATTTCAGATCTTGCTCTTAATGCACTCAGCCTGATACCTCTTGAGTGGGTAGAAGGTGCACAGTTAATTATTCCCCCCATGAAAAGTGTGTTTTCAAGAGCAGCCATGTCAAAATTTAGTGAGTGCTGCAAGTGGTTATGAAATATAGCTGCAGTGTGTGGAAGGCATCCAAATATATCCTATTTCAGCTTCTCAGATCCACCATTCTGGATTTATGGGCACTCTTTCTGTGCGTGAAGGACAGGATCTCAGAGCAAGGAATGCTGATTCTGTTTTCCTGGGGAGAAGTGATCCTTCTCTGTATTTTACTGAGCAGCTGATTCTTAAAATAAATGGACTAAATGGGGAGGGGGGGGAGAAGATTTATTAAGCCTATCTGACAGCTCACAGCCCCACCCCAAATACAGTAAAAATATACAGCCTAAGCGAGCTCCAGCCTAATGGACCCAAGTTAAAAGAATTTGTTTGAAGGGATTTTTAGTTTTTTCTCCATCCTGCACAGCAAATGGCCCTCAGTCAGCAGCATTCCCTGCAGTGCAGGTACTGAGCTGCCTGGTGCCGAGATCCCGAGGGACCCCGCAGTGCAGGAGGCACACATTCCTTGGGTACCTGTGCCTACAGCTGATGTCAAGCCTTTAAAATATTTAGGAAGGTACAACTGCAAATTGCAAATAGGAGCATTACCCGTGCAAGGCTTTTAGGTTTTTTTGCTGGAGGCTGCAAGACTTGTGCAAGGAAGGCGTTGAGGCTGTTGAACAGCCCAGCTTGCAGTGAAAGTGAAGCCTGTGAGCCAGCTGTTTTCTTTTGCAGATGTAGACACTTAACTATGAGCCACCTGATTGTCAGCAGTGGTGAGCAATCACAGCTCCCATTCATCTTTTTGAGAGCCCTGGTGCTTGCTGCTGTTGGAAATAAGACCACTTGTGCTCAGGTGCCTGACAGAAAGTGAGTTTGAAATTGTTTTGCCTTGAACAGGAGTTACGATGATTTGCCTTCTTCAGGATGGCTGAGCCAGGCTAACACATTTTGCCTTGACTCTGGAATCTGAGTTGTTCCTGAAAGGCTTTGCAGGTGACTTCATAGGATTTGGCATTCTTGAGGAAACAATGCTGCTTTTCTCTCTGTCTCGTGTTTACTTTGCATTTCTCTTTGACACCAGTGCTCTGATCAAATCTTGGTGTTGTCTGAGCGGATGAAATGTCACCCTGTGTGTCCCTGTTGGTCAGGTGAGTGTGCACAGTGTTCTGCAGGCAGTGTGTGCTGGTTGCTGGCTCTGGCACATCCCTGGAGCTGCTGTGGTTCCTGCTGTGTGCAGGCACCCAGACCTCCTGCTCTGGAGGTGTCTGCCTTCCCCAGCTGGTGCCCTGGTGTTTAAGGATGAACACATGCAAAACAGACATGATCTGGCATGGAAATGAGCCCAGTTCTTAGTGAAAAGCATCTACAGAGTTTTGGCTTTCTGAAGGCACGGAACTTCCAGGTTTGTGGTACCAACATTTCATCTGCAGCCTTTTGTGAGCTCGGAACCCTTCCAGGGCTGGATTACATTCCTTCATGTTTTCTGATAAGTGCAGATCAGACACTTCCCTCAGCACACAGAAGCCCTTCCTTATCTAGTTCAGACATCTGTACCTCAGAGCACAAGTTCCATTTTAAAGGGTTTTTTTCTCAACAAGAGACTTTATCAAGCCATATTTTACAACTGTTTAGTGTAAAACCTTCTTTGAGTTAGGTGAAGGACTGAGCACCATGAATTCTGCAGGTAAGTTTTGGATCAGATTACAGATGGACATATGTATTTTTAGGAAGTTTCTGTCCCTGTTTATGACATAAATCATCAGCAACCTCTCTTTAAATCCAGTCAGTGAACTAATGTTGACTGAAACCATGTGTGGAAGTGATGGCCCAGCTCAGGAACCCTCTGGCTGACCCAGGCTCTCAGAGATTAGAAGTGTTTGAAAGATCCCTTCCAACTCAAATCTCTTCTGTGATTCTCTGGTTTTGGAACAAGTTGCCTGCACAGGGGCCCACAGTCTGATGGATTTGGGTTTTTTTGGCTTCTGATTGCTGGGTCTGCAAAGACACCTCTCAAACTGGAAACATCAGGTGTGGAGACTCAGGTGGAATTTTGGGTGTCTAAATTCAGGCTCAAGTGCTTTCATTTTGCAGTTTTTCAGATAAGCAGTAGAAAAGTAAATTGGTAGTAACATGTGTAAAATAGCACAATTGCTTTTTAATTACATGTCTAAATGGGAAACAATTATCAGGGGAGCAGGCAGGAGGCTGAACAAATGCTTAAATAGTAATTGACAAAAATTTTTTTTTGGTTTTGTCCAGTGCTTTTTCCAGAACATTCCATGTTCTTTGAGACGAGACTGCAGTTAGAAATTAACACCTCTCTTTCTCTGCAGCACACAGCAGTGGGATTTCCAGAGCCCAAACTCTGTTAGACACTGAGCCAGACCATTCTGACCATTTTCCAAACTAAAGATACTGAGAGGTGCTTTCAATTATCTAAAGCCGTGCCATTTGCCTGTTGAGATTTCCTCCTCTCGTACCCTTTTTGTCATCAGGCTGTAAAAGGCTGGTTGTTGTCTGTCTTTTGTACTTTACACCACCAGAATGTGCGTTCACTAGGATGAAATCACCCACGTATTTCAGAGAGGAGTCATTTACTGTGACCTTCAGCAATCTGAACGCACCTAATTACCTTGTTCCAGTTTGCTGGGCTTCCCTTGCATCTCTCTGGCCAAGTTCCTTCCTTCCCCCAACTTCTAAAATCCCAGGCAAGCAACCTGGATGGAAGTTAGCAGTGCTGAGATGCAGAATTCTCACGGACGGCAAAGTGCTGACACGTGCAAAGATGTGTAAATAAGCTGAACGTTGTGTTTGAGGAACAACCATAATGCGAAAAGAAACAAAAATTATAATACCCATCTGGTTAAGGCTATCAGAGGGCTTGGCCTCAGATTTGCTGAGAGTAAAGAAGATTCCCACTTGCTTGAGCAGACTGTGGAGCAGCCATAGGCTTTTCAGTGGGTTTTTTTAGACTCACTAGACCAGCAACACAAAGGGAGAGAAGAAAGTCTAAAAGAGAAAGTATTAGAACAGAAGGAAATGAAATGCAGCTAAAGAAAATTGATTCTGTTTCATCAAATACTTTTTGAAGTTATGAAGTTGCGGTATTTATCTCAGAAGTACTTATTTTCTGCATGGATTTCAGAGCTATAAAAATATACATTCTCCTTTGTCAACATTTTTTCCTAAAAAACGCTCAGTTTAGATAGCTGGACATGTACTAATCCCTTTTTATTCTACAAAAGAAGGAATGAGGAGGAGAGAAAACAAAATTATTTGATTCCTTATGAACTCAATTTGTTTAAATGTATTTTATGCCAAATATGCATTCTGAGCTGGGAAGCTCAGAAGCTTTTGCAATGATTCATATGGACTTCAGAAGCCCAAGCATTCAAGCAGCACAAAGGACAAGAAATGTGAAAAATCATGTCTAGTTGGAGGGTTTGGTACAATTCCTTTCATAATTTTCACTTGGATTGCCCTTTGTATAAAGGGTTGCAGCATGAGCAGGGTTAGAAACTGGAGTAGCTTGGGGTTGAGCTTTGCCAGGGACATGAGGGGACATTCCAGCCCAGAATTCTGCCTGTCCCTGGGCTTCTGCCTCTCCCTCCCGTGCTGGCATTTCCCATATGCTGTAGCAAAGAGTTCATTGCCACAAGATGTCACTGACACTAAGAATTTAGTGAGCATCTTCGACAGGAAATATGGCATTGAAGTGGCTGCAAAGCATTCACAGCTTCCAAATACCACACTTGGTAAATAAAAGCTTGAAACTGCTTGGAACTGAGCTGATCTGCAGTTCCTAGGGTCAGGATGAATTCCTCACTTTCCCCCCTGTTTTACCCCTGTCTTCCCTCTGCCCCAGGTAGGGAGCAGCATGCTAGGAGAGATTCCAGGTTTGATCTCATGCAGCCATTCCCAACACCCCATTCCCAGTTCACTTTAGTCAGCAACTGGTTTTTGCCAGATCCTCAGTCTGTTAGATGGAAGTGACAATAATTACTTGTTTCCCAGGCATGGTGAAATGTTTAATTGCGTGAAATTGTAGTCTTGAGATGAAAATACTTGGAAACAAAAGTGTTATTGCGACACTGAATTGCTGTTAAAACAGCTTTCCCCATCATTAATATATCCACCATATTCTGGAAGGAATTTCACATGAAACACAACAGAAATGACAAATAATGCCAGACATTCTAAACAGTGGATCAGTGCTGTGTTCAGTGCTAGATTTGTGGTGAGTCATAGTGGAAAATAAGGCAGTAGCTGCTCTAGTTGGAGCACAGCAGATTTAGGGAGGGATAAATGTCCCAGCCTTCTGTGCTGGGGGTCCCCATTGCCTCTGGCTAAACCCTCACAGCTGCTGGCGTGGGCTAGTGGAGATGCTTTTAAACTGTTTTCCAGTCAGCAGGATTTTGGAATTCTTCACTCCCAGAAAAGGAACGGAAATGTCTTGTGTGATTGCACGTCTGAAAAATTTCAACTGGAAATGTTTAAATATTCCCTCTGTAAGGTTTTATTTTAATGAAGTCAAAAATGTTTTGTGGCAGCTTTTCACACATTTATTCTTCAGGTTCTTTCAGAATTTTTCAAGCCAGCTTTACCTGTTCTGGTAGTTTGTACATGTTGTGATGGCAGCCATTGGAAGGTTAATAGGAAACTCTATGTGGCACTTGCAGCAAGCTACAACTTTTTGATTGGAATTTTAGGATGTGTCAGAAGAAAGCCTTCCCTGTGAGTTAAATTTCACAGAGGAAACTCTAACACTTCCAAATGTGTCTGCTAAGTGAAAGAGTAGTGAGTCAAAAACATAAGACAGGATCAAGTGCAGCTTGATGAAACATTCCCCAGCATCCAGAGAATGCTCCAAC
Organism: Emberiza elegans; assembly: GCA_024865655.1. NCBI lineage: Eukaryota > Metazoa > Chordata > Aves > Passeriformes > Fringillidae > Emberiza > Emberiza elegans. Next base: position 4,518,820 of record JALJVW010003097.1, read on the forward strand.
ATCCCTGCCTGCAGGGCTCTTCCTCTCAAAGGCACTGCCAGGAGTCTTGTATGGTCTTCACAGACATTCTTCTCTGGAGCCAAACCTTCAGCACACCCTGGGTTTATCAGGTGTGGTGGGTCAGGTGAAATGTGCAGAATCCCATTGAAGATGCCGCCACGTCTCCCTGTGATTGCCAGCTGGCCTCTGTTGAGAAATGTCCCTAATTCCCATAATAGTGTGGCTATTTCATGGTACTTTAAAGTGAGAACTCTTGGGTGGCTGGCCACATAAGCAGCTTTCACATAAACGCTTCAGTTCTGCTCCACAGCAAATGGCTTAGGTGCTGATAACGCGCTGGAACACGGCACAGAGCTCGGTGTTTGTGTGGCACAATTAAATTGTCTCAGGCATGTTAGACCCACCTGGTGTGCACATCCCATACAGGTGCCTTTCCCAAGAACTCCTCAATCATCTCCTGGTGCTTTGTCCTCTCTGTTCACCTGCCTGTTTAGGTAGAAACACAGCCACACACCAAGGGGAAGCGCTGAGGGCATTTATTTAAGCTCTGCTTTTTTGTAAGGTCTGTGTGTAAATTTGCAGTTGGAAGTCACTGTGTGCAAATGGCAATCTGATGCCCAGAACAGTTCTTCTGGCACAAACACGCTGAGCCTACGTGAGCATCTGTCATTAAATTATACATCAGTCAAATTCCTGCTTGGTTGTTTGACCTTTCTAAGATGGAGTGCGTGAAGATTTAATATAGAGGTCTGAGGCTTGAACAGATTTTGCTTAAATGACATTTTGTACAAGTTTCTTACTACTATCTCTAGGGCTAAGTTGAGTTTGTTCCAAACTCCAGTTCCAGACATTCTATGGACTTATTAAGGAGGTACCTCAGGAGGCAGCTGTACTGTGAGGTCTCACGCACTCTTTGCTTCCCATGTGCCACCCAGAGGTTGGTCTGAGCCCCTTGGACAGTGCAGAATACGCAGGTATTGTCATTGGGTGATAATGAGACATGGATTTAGAAGATGTTTTCTGTCACTTAAGTGTTCTTTTGAATCGATGTGGTCCTGTCTTTTGGTAGTCCTGAAACGTTTTTCTTCCTTCCCTGTGAATCCATACGGCTGATAAGGATGGCAAAGCTCCATCCTGGAGTCTGGCTGAGCAGGTGATCACCTTCAGACCTTGTGTGCCTTCTTTCTGAAGCTCACGGTGAGCAAAGGCTTTGGGGGTTTGGTGGCTCAATACCAAATTCCCCACAGTGGGATTCCTAAGGGAGGTGAGTTTTTTGGTGTCCTTTTGGTGGCACTTTTAATAGTGCACCCCTGACACCTTTGGTAGCCCAGTGATTATTCTTGCCAGATGGTCTTGGAACCTGGAAATTAGGAAGGGAAGAAGGCAAGGAAAGTGGAGCTCTTTCCAGGACTTGAAAATGGTTTTGCTTAAGGTAGAGCTGCAGCAGAGCTACAGGGCTTGAGCTGTCAGTCAGCTGGCACAGGGGGACAGGACATTTCTGCTGGAGAGCCTGCTGTCCATGGTTTATTCCCAGTATGCTGTGTGTGCTGTAGGGCACAGCTCCCAGGCACTGCCAGAGCTTCTCCTCGTCCGGATTTCCCCAAAGCAGATGGGTTGTGAAGGGTACGTGTGTTAAGGTATTGGCAGAGGGGAGTTAGCTCCAAGCTGTGAGAGGTTGTGGCTGAATGCTGTTGCTGAGAGAGGTCCCCTGGTACAGTGTATGTGGCTTAGAGTTTTACATTCATATGAAATCATGGCATAGATATTTTTGCATGTTAATAGGTGCAAAGAGCCAAATGTAGACCAAAATTTGCTTAATCATGGGGAAAAAAGGCATGGGCGTTAGTGAGAGTGGGATGCTGCTGTTCCACAAGCACAAATGGAGTCTGAGGAGCTTTCAGGGTAACTTCTTTGATTCATTCATGCTCCTCTGTGAATGAATCACAGAGCTGCTCTCTGCATCTCTCCTGCAAGACCTCAGGTAGACTTGAAGTTGGTGCAGCCACTTTGCTGCCTGGCTGATTTGACATTAGGAGATTTTGAGGCTTCAGCAGGCTTTGCTGTGGTTGATCATTGCAGGTTTATGTGATTGTGTGGTGTGGTGGTTGGTAAGTGGGCATGCCAGGATTTAACCAGCATAGCTACCTGGAGTAGAGATATTTGCAGAGTAAAATTATTATTAAGGCTAAAATAAGTGACATTTCAATTATTTTATTATGGGTATGGTTTACAGTATAAATCTGTCTTGAGAGAGAGTGGTTGGTCTCTTTGAGAGTTTGGTTTCTTCTTTGGCTTTTTATTCCCACTGGAATTAAGTTGGAAGTTGGAAGATTTCATCCAAAACATGGGTTTGGCTTTATTATGAAGTGCAGCTTTTCAGCTATTTAGTGTGTTGCACTATAAAGCTGGAATCTCTCATATGGGCAGCAGTATAAGCAAAAATAGTTTAGCAGTAATAACAAATTGGAGGAAGAGATTGATAGTCCCTTGTCAAAATAAATTTCATATCATACATTTTCTGCCCAGGGAGGCTGGGGGGGAGGCAGGGTATTATTCTGTTTCATTTTATTGTTTTCCTGTTGCTGTTGGCAAATACCTCACCTACTGCCTGCTTCTGCTGTATTAGGTTGCAGAGGGAGAAAAATAAATAGTGAATCTTTAAAAAACCCAATCTTTTATTAATAGGGAAGGGATTAAAAACAAGCAAAAATCCATATTTTCATTAAATGTTTCATGAAGTGTCCTTGTTTTGTGGAAACATTTTTAAAATATTTGTCAGAGAACCAGGTTCTCACAGACTGAACCGCTCCTGTTAAACACCAAAATATTCAGGCATGGCGGGAAGAGGAGTTGTAAAATCACCCCATGCATGCATTTCTTGAGGCGGTTCAGGAGCGTTCTTTCAAAATGTTCCTCCTCTGTGAGAGGATTAATTCTGTTTGCTGTGAGACAGGGCTGTGTCCTGAGGCTGGTGACCAGGCACAGGTGCCAGCGCTGCAGGGGGATAGGGGGATGGCAAAGCCCTTCCCCAGGCCGGCGCTCTGCAGCAGCGGGGCAGCAGCACAAACCCACTGGGAGGAAGGAGATTTTCTGTGAGCAGAAACAAAGTACCTACAGCAAGCAAACAGGGCTGAAACCGCTGCATCTCCGCACTTCTGCTGGTCAGAGTGACCCCGAGATGCGTTAGACGGTCTCTTTTCCCAGCTTGGCGGTCAAACAAGGAGTCAGAACTCTTCAGTTCTCATTCTCAACGTTGTTTACTGTTTCTTATCTATAAAATTCTTTCTCCTGTCCTGCCGAGGTCCGCTCAGCAGGACAGTCAGAGGCACTCTGACTGCCTTCAAGGCAGTGTTATCTTTTTATACTAAAAACTACCTGTACAATATTTACAATTACTTTCCAATACCTATCACCTATGTTAGACAGCGAGCTTCTACTCTAAACCAATCCAAAAGTGCCAACATCACCCAGAAGATGGAGGCCAAGAAGAAGAAGGAGAAAGTCTGGACATGCCCAGATTCCTCCATCTTGCCCCCTGAACCCCCATTCTTAAAACCTCAAAAATCTTTTTTTCACCCTGTGATAAATTCACTATCATTCTACTTAAACTCTCTTGACTAGTAATTCTTCATACAAAGGTTGCTGATTGTTTTTACATGGGCTAAATCAAAGGCACAGGGGTTCTTGGGCTCTGTGCCAAGGTCTCCAAGCCCCCTGACAGGGTCTCGGGTCCTCCAGGGCAGCCAGAGGAATTCCCTGGGTTCCAACAGCTGCAGGAGCGGGTTTTGGAACGCTCCCTTTGCTGGCTGGGGAATCCAGCGGGAACATCGGAGCCGGGCACGTCCCCTTAAGGATTTACCACCCAACTTCTCAGTTCTTTAAAGGCAAGATTAATGAGCACTTTATCCAGCGCATATGAGCTGCCTATCAAGAATATTTTCAACAGTGCACCAGTGATACACTGCAGATAGTGCTGACAGAAGCTAAAGTGAAATGTCATACTTTGAGATCTGACGCCGTGTGCAGTTGGAAGAGGGCCTGTACTGCCTTCAGAGACTGACAGCTAAATCCTTCATTCTTTCAGCTTCCAACATATGGCACGAAGTAGGGTGTGAAAGATAAATTTCTTTGGATAGGTGCAGAAAATATGTGCAACATTTTTACTGGTTGGCTGCATAGAAAGATCAAAACAGACGTGTTTTTCCGAGAGCAGGAATTTCAGGCTTTGAAATCGTACCTCCAGATTGCCCACATTAATGATGGGTACCTGTCTGCAGGAATTAATGGAATTCTCCATAAGCCTGGCAGAGCTGCTTGAGAGAAAATGGGTCAGGGAGGCCGTGAGGGTTCCCTGTCTGTCCTCAGCTGCCTTGTGCCATATTTACTGTTAAGACAGAGAGTTGGGAGAAAGTTCCAAATATGACTCAACTTTTGTTTGCATCACTGGAAGGTGTCCATGGAGCCACACTGTCTGTCTGTATAACCATCCCCTGTATAGCTGTGTGTGCCTTTCATGGATTCCAAGTTATTTCAGGATATTGGGATGGGATTGACTATGAAGCAAAGCACTCAGTCTTCATCATCTATTACCCTGAAACAACCCTGTCAGAAATTTGGTATATGCTTAATATTATGTTGCTTAAAGATTTCATCTGTACAGCTGAAGTAAATTGCTTCACATAGGTGGGTGTTTTAGCCAGACAGAAGATAAAATATTAATCTTGATTAACTCAAAGTAAACAGATGTTCTCTGATGCCAATATTGCTAAAAACTACATTCATAACTGTATATTTTAGGATCAATGCAATTTATTCTCTCAGGAGATCTGTGCTATTGTAAGTTTAGAGGCAAAGTAACCAGGCAGACATGGAAACCAGTACATAAATATGCAATGAAAATCTAGAGAACATGAAAATGTAGAATTCAGGAATGGAAAAAAAAAGCACTTTTATATTGTCATTTTATAAGAACTAAGGGAGGGGAAAAAAAGACATACTGATAAAATATATCCTCTTTTTCAAGCCTCTTCCCTTACCCATCTCTCCCTGCCCATCTGCAGTCTGTTCTCTTAATTCTGTGCTCAGTAGGACAGGACTGATCTCTTGCTCTGCCTTGAAGCCATCCCCCAGGTAACAGCTGCCTTCACCCAGTGCTGTGCACTGTGAGAGTGGGACAAAGGACATTGTTTGTTTCTGAGTTTAAGGAAGATTCTCTGACACAGAAAGTCTAGTCTCTATTTTAACTCCTCAAATTGTTATCCAGAACAATTTAAATGTGTAACATTCCCTTTTTACCTGCAAGTTGGTGACAGAAGCACCCAATGGGAAAATTCCCAATGGGAAATGCAAATGCGAAAGGCCTCATTTCAGTGAGTGTGGAAATCAGATGCCTCTGGAAGTAGGATTACTGTATTAAAATATTTCATATTCTGAAACTATGGCCAGAAGATTCTACATTTGACAGAATATTGGAAAATTACTGTATTTATACCTACATTTTGCATGTGCTCATTGCAGCACCTAAGGGTGAGGTATTTAGATTTTAATCACTGAAAAGTGAAATGTGAAATGTGGTGATCTGGGACACACTTTGGCCTGCTCAGTCCTTTCCCTGTTAACTGACTGACTGTTCCTGGCTTCCACAAAGGTTACCCAGGCTGCAGGCAGTGGGGCAAAGAAACCAGAGGAACAAGAGGATATGGAGAAGCTCAGATTCAGAAAATGTATAGAGCATTCAAAACCTGATGTCCTCCTGCACTAATATATATTTTAATGACAACAAATCTGCTCCCCCGATGTTAATAGTTGTGCCATGGATAAGGGATAAGGCTGGAAAGAGGCTGGTTTATTTGCTTTCACTGCAGCTTGAAGATTCATTCTGCTTTCCTTCTGGGCTCACACATTTCCAGCAATTGAGGGAAGAGTTTGAATGGTGAATATTCCATGTAACTGTTTACATTTTAAAATAATCTTCAGATTTATTAAGGTGGCATCTCTGCAGGATGAAATCCAATTCAGAGGCTAACAGCTAATAGCAATAATTTATAGACAGAGATTGTTTCTAGCACAGGCAATCCTCGATCATTCCCCCAAATGCTTTTCTCCTTGGTGTTGTAGTGCTGGTTATACAAAAAGATAGATGATCTATCAACAGAGAGATTGCTTTAAATGGCCAGCTTTAGGGGCAAATGTGTCCTTTCCTCTCCTCCCCTCTGTGAGAGCAGCTCTGCCCTGGGGCCGTGGTACATATGGATTATAGGGATCACAGCCTGTGCTTCAGGCAAGCATCCTTTTTCCCAGGTGTGGAGACAGGACTGACCCCAGAAGTGCAGCCTCGGCAGGGATTTTTGGAACCCCAGACCTGTGGTAACTCTGCTCCTGGAGGGAGGCAGAGAATGGAGATGGTACAATTTACTGGAGTGTAAACTGGGAGGCGTGCCAGTGAAATCTGTGAATGTGCTATTATTTAAACCAGGACTGAAATTAGACTCCAGCTGCATTGATGGGCACGTGCCCTGGCTATTTGCTGGAATAACCCAAAGGCATAGGCACCTTTGGAGTGAATTCCTCTTTTTATTCCTCCTTTTTGCTTAAAACCCCTCTCATTTACGTGCAGTTGATTCATATTATTTCTCTGCTTAGCACGTTATGAGCAAATGGAGCTGCCTGCAAAGTTGCCAGTGAGCTGCAGCCCAGCCTGGCCGCCCGCCCGGCAGAGCCAGCTGTAATTCCACCTTGGCAGCCTCCAGCAAAGGGGCCTCTCCCAGCACCATTTCAGCCCCTGCTGGTCCCGCCTGCCTCTCACTGGGCAGATAAACCAGGAAAATGTTTTATCCCCATTCCAGTTTTTGCAACCTGATCCCTGCCTTAACGTTTGGCTGAACAAATCGGGTGTAAGCCACATTAATATCCTATAGCCACTTCTTACCTGTGATAAAACCTTCCTGTCTTTCAGCCTGCATCCCATCTGTTTGGAAATGGTTTAACATAGAGCTTTTTGCTTGTAGGAAAAAAAAAAAAAAAAAAAAAAAAAAAAACAAAAAACAAAAAAAAAAACATTGGCAGCCCCACAATGTTTCTTAAAAACCTTTTATGATGTGCCTACACCTTACTCTGGGATCCAGTCTCATTTTGATTCTTTTTTAAATCATGGTCAGGAGAAGGAGTAGAAAATCAGTATTGGATAAAAGTGAATTACAGCCTGATCCTGGTGTCCTGTAGCAGTGATACATAAATGCCAGCATTTTTTGTGTGGCAGAAAGGGCGTGGTGGTGGCAAATCTGGAGTCACACGATTATAGGGTAGTTTGTAGGCAACAGAGGAGATGGGGATCTTACAAAAATCTTCAAGCATCTGTGGAGCCAGCACCAGATTAGCTCCATTCTCGTGGTCATGGCTGCAAGCATCTGGCATCCTGGAGAAACTGGGGTGCTGCTCCAAAAGAGGATGGGATGATGTGCTTGGAATGTTGTTACCCTGCCTAGAAAGTGGCATAAGCAGCATTTCATTCACTTTTCTTACTCAGCTGTAACTTCAAGAGCTAATGTAACCAATAATTAAAACTAGAATTTTCAAAAGATGCTAAGCCAATTAGACTCAAAATACAATGGAAAGTCAAGGTGAGTTAGGCTTCTAATTCCCTTAGGGGCTAATTTCCAGCAAAGTCTAAGAGATTATGTTAAGCCTATTAATACAATATGAAATTATAAATGTCTTATAAAAAATTATCTTGTGTAGTTATCAGTTTACTTCAACTCAGCAGTGCTGATTCTTTTCAATAAGGGGAGAAGATGAGCAGAAGAAAGGAACAGAAATTGTCCCTCTGTCAGACCTGTTTGTCAGTAGAGGAGATTTAGTCATCTTCCTTTGGAAGACAGAGGTCTTGTGTGGAAGAAGTTTATGATGGCTTTATGGCTCAAAGTAATCTGTACTTTTTCAGTCCTGGGTTCTCTGAGGCTTGAGAGCATCTCAGCCTGAATGATGTGGCCCCAGCACCTCTCTGTTACACAGTATTCTGTGTTTCTAAAATGCATGGGGGTTTTTTATTTAAACACAGAACTCTGAAATCACCCCTCTGTATTTGCTCATAGCATAGAGTACTGCATTTGAGCATAATCACTTCTTATGTCAAAGCTTCAATTACATGATTTACTCTTCTAAAATTAAACATGCAAGTACCAACAATAATAAAAAGTGTTCTGCTTAATTCTGAAATTATTTCAGCTTCCAAACAGATTAGAGGCTTTTTTCTTCAAATTTGGGAAATATTTTGCATAGAGCAGCTAAGGGTGAAGAATGTAATCTGTAATTTAATTCCTAAATTGTGTGTTGTGTCCATGTCTGTGACTTTGGTCTTAAAATGATGCATAATTGTGCGTTAATTAGAGGTACTAATGCATTTATTCCAACACATGGGCTGCATATGAGATGCAGCAAGTCTTGCATTGTTGCAGCTCTGGGTGTAGATTCAGCATCTGTTTTGCAGACGCTGATGAATTCCTGAATTCCTCTTTGGTAGGGAAGCAGAGAGGGGAGCACAGGGTGAGATCTGCACTGCAGCATCCCTGCTGTCTCCCCATCACTCAGGCAACCTGTTTGTGCCACCTGGGGGGGCAAGGTGAATCTGCTTTCCAAAGTCTCCTTTAGAGTTCTCCCTCAAAAAAGAGGGTTGGGGATTTGGGGGATGCTGGTTATGCTTCCCAAAGATCCTCTGGCTGGAAATGTCCTGTGTTGGTTCTGCAGACTTGAGGGAGCCACAGCCTGGCTGCCTGGAAGGGCTCCGTGCAAGCTCTTCCCCTGGATGAAATTGCAGGATTAAGGGCTTTTTTTAATTTATTTCTCTCTGATGGGAAAAGTAAAGATGAGAATTTAATGAATCTGGATGTAGATTATCTGAGAGGTGTAGACACCACAATCCCTACCCTGAGTTAGCTGGCAGAACAGCTTCATCAAGTGCTTATGACTGCTTTCCATTTTTGTCTTTTACTTTTTAACTTTGTAGACATTCTGATTTTGCAGTTATTTATTCCAGTGTACGCAAAGCTCTGAGTGGATTTCTGCTGCTGAAATTAAACAGGGAAACAAAACAACTGTGGGTAATTAGGCACATTTCATGTATCTGTGTACGCATCTTAAAACAACAGAAACTGTCTATATTTGCACTGGAGCCTCGGATTTGATGGCATTCACTAAATCTAATTATAGGCTACAGGAATTCGCAAAAGTCCCTGAATGTTTATGTAGAGTTTACTATTTTTCCCCACAGTACTTTGATGGATTTTACAATTAATCTTCAGATTCATTTGATTGGAATTTAGAATTCTTGGGTTGCATCTGTTGCTGGTTGTGTGGTGTGGGTTTACCCTACACCACTTAGTGTAGGGTGTTCTTTGCATGCTGTTGTACATAAGGTTTTTCTTACATACCAATAATATTGCTCTTATAAGTTTCAAATGAGAAAAGAATCAAAGAAATGGAGCTTTCTTAAATCCCAGAAGACTTTAAGTACTGCAGGCATTGTTGAGATGCTGAAGATAACAAGAGAACAAAAAAATCCAATTAAAATAACATTTCTTTTCAGCCTCCTCTCTTACCTGTTTTCTGTGAAATATGCAATCTTGTTAATTTTCTACTACATCATCAGGACCCATAAAATCTGAGTCACTTCAGCTCTTGGCATGTCCTTTAGTACAAAAGAAGTTTTTTCTGGAAAGGTATTATCTTTATATCTGCTCTCAGCACCCACTTTGTTAGTCAGTGCTGGCTGTAGAGCTCCTTCTGGAAGGAGGAATTGCAGAGGAATCAAATATGCTCCAAGGCAAATAGCCCGGAAATTTCTCTGGCTTCTGCTGTTCTGCAGATGCAGGACAGAGGCTGATGGGGGAGTTGGTCCTGCCTTGTTAGGCTCAGTTTTTCCCAAGCGGCAGCAGATTCCATGGTCTGGTGGCACTGCCAGGAGCTGGAGGGATCTGTGCTTCAGCTGGGCATCCCCGAGCCCCAAGGACACCCCTCCAATCCCACACATGTGCATTTTCTTGTTCCATTTTTGTTTTAACTGGCGGCATCCCTTTACTGAATTTTCACCCAGACCTGTCCTGTCGGCTCCTGGCAGATAAAAGTTTTTCCCCGCTCCTTTACCTGGCTCCAGCTGCATCCCTGGCCACCGGGGCAGCAGCGAGTGGTCAGGGGAGGTCACTGCGTGCTCTGATGGAAATTTCTGAGCATCACACAACTCCAGACCACGGATTCCCATCAAGTGAGCCAGCAGGGCTGTTCCCAGGGACCGCCTTTGCTGCTGGCACTGGTGACTCCTGGGATGACCTCCTGCATTTGAACACGGTGTAGAAAGGCACTTGTGCCTGTCTAAACCTCAGCAGCACATGACAGACTGCACTTAGCAGGAACAGCAGGGGCTGAGTGCCCTTTGAGACACTGCAAAGGGATACTCTGACACCTTCTCCATCAGCCACGGGAAGTCACTTGGGAGGTGCTTTTGTATCACTGCAGGGAGTACAAGGAGCTGCAGAATAAAGAGGGTGTTTAATCAGACTGACTTGGTGACATCCTCTCACCTCACCCTCCTGATTGTATCTGCGGGCGCAGCAAGGAGCTAGTTAATTTTAATGACAAAAATGGAGAATCTCCTCGTTGAAATTTAAATTAGGTTAATGACTAGTGATATGGCTAAAGGGTATAATTTACAAAACACAAATCCCTAATGCAAAAGTGTGTGTTCAGTATCACACATGGAAATCCCTTAATTTTGATTTGACTGGTGTAAAGGCAAAAATCAAACACAAAATCTCGTTAGCATTTCCAAGACTGAAACGCAGCCCCCTTGAGCATGTGTCTCCCTCTTCCAAAGGGGAGCCTGCCTCTGAGCAAGCTGAGCTCCTGCCAGAGCACTTCCCCCCTCCTTTCCTCCCCAGGGTAATACCTGGATTGTGAGGAGGGATCAACCTCCATTTCCAAAGGCACCTGGGGTCGGATGCTCGGCTGTAGCCTTCTCATAGCTGAAACCAGATTTTTAAGGATGGAGCTGCCTTCGAACCACCTGATGAAGTTACCAGGTTTAGGGCAAGGTTGGAGTCACTGGGGGATGACCATCTGTCTGTGTGTGTTGTAATGGGAATGCAGCATCTCTCATACCATGACCTTAGGGGCTTTTTAACCCCTGTTTCAGCAGGACCTGCTGAGATGCTGGTTTCTCTTGGCAGTCTGGCCCAGTGTGTTTGCACTGGGCTTTTGCAGCATTGCTTGGTACCAGGAGATACTGGAAAATGTGATACATCCTTGTTATGCTGGCAGTGTCCAGCTTTAATCACAGTGCAGGGCTGTTGTACTCTGCCAAGCTCACCTTAGTGCAATTGGCACACCCCAAAATTTTAGGAATGAGTGGAGCAATGGAGGAACAATGAATCACTGGCCTCAGCACCCCTTTCTCTTCTACTTGCAGTCACCCACTGCACCCTAAATGTGTTTCCTCTCTCTCCTCGCCTCCCAGCTGTCTGTGCATTCCAAGTTGCACTTCTGTCGAGTAGACAGCAGTGAAATGAAGGATTTGGAGGCGAGGGAAGGAAGTTGGGGGGACTCAGAGAACGTGGGAATACAGTGAGTGGGAGCTTCTCTGTCTGACGGAGTAAGAGCATCACGAGGCACGAGACTTTACACACAGTGCTTTTGAGGAGTGTGTGAATGTCTCTTCCCTTGGCACTTGAAGTTACACGGAACTGAGGGCTGTGTCTGTGCTGTCCTGGTCAGCTGGTGTGTGGGGCTGCTCAGACTGGCAGCAGAGAACATTGCTCACACAGGTGCTAATGGGCACCACGGTGCTGAAAGGAACATCAGTTTCCCATTAGAACCAAATGTTTCCTGTGTTTCTACAAGCTGTGGTGTGCATGAAATAAAAACCTCTGACGTTTATGAGGTTCTTTACGACATGGGAGCAAACAGTTACTTTTAGTGACTTAATTTCATATGGGCATTTTACTTGCCTGGTGCATTCAGTGACATCCATGAAGAGCAGGAATGACATTAAAGCACTGCAGTGAATTGCTGGTAATTTGTAGAACAGAACTCATTCTTTTCTTATCATTTCCCATTTTGTGAACATGACTTTGTGAATTGATTTGACTTCAGAGTGCACTTAGGAGATAGCATTGCATGCAGGCTCTTCCAAGTCATCTCAGAGTAGAGCCATGCTGCTTTCTATCCAGCAGAAGTCTGGAAAAAACATTTTGAAATAAATTAACTAGGAGATACTGCAGCTTAAATTAGTGCAACAGCAAAAGTAAAGGCAGGTACTCTCAAATCTTCAGCAGATAATTGCTGTATAAATAAATGGCATCTGACGAGGGAAAATTTGAGGTATTTCAGAAACAGAAATTGAAATGAGTGAATTGAAGGAAACAAGGTTTAAAAGTTGAAACAACACCGGGTCCTTGGACTGAGAGAAAAGACTGACTTACCAAGCCCTTAGGGAAGTTAAAAAATGGATGAGAAAGAGTTGGTGTTGTAAGATGATCTAGTCACACTTTTAATCAGGACCATCTGTACTAGGTAAATTTCTGAAAGTTTTAAAGACAGTAGGTGAGGCAGTATAGCAGTAGCTGAAATCAGAAAGTACAAATCAGAAAAAAACCTAGAAAGTACAGGATTTTTTTAAAATTAGTTACACCACAAGATTTTGTTGGGAGTGGAGACTACTCAATTAAAAAATGCTTTCAACTGCTGCTATCTCTTCCCTCACTTGTCTGTCCTGGTTTCAAGTCACATATGAGTAGAGAGAGGGTTTTACAGGTATTAAAACACATAACAGATAAGAGTGAGGACTCTGCATCTGTGTATTTGCAGCTACAGGTTTCCATGCTAGGATTACAAGGTGAGCACAGGATGTGTTTTGTATTTTAATTTTCTCTAGGTGTCAGGCAGTTTGGGGCGCAGCCTGGATCTTGCGTTGTACCTTGGGGTCCGCTACCAGCATCTAAGTGATGATAAAGCATTAAAGAATAAACAAAACATGCCATTTGTTGACCTGCTGCTCAGGTCTGTTTTGGAGCTCTGTGTTTAAAAAGGTTTTGAGAAAAGTCCCATGTTTCCCTGGCAGCTGGGAGGGTGAAAGCTATGGGAGTAATACAAGAGCAGTCCATGAGTGGAAGGGCACTGGGAATGGCCCCACTGAGGCATTCCAGCTCTCAGCACTCCATGGAACCAGCAGCTGCCCACTGAACCCTGTCTGCTTTCACTTGATATGGAGTGAAACCCATTGACAGAAGAGAGTGCAGGCCTCAGAGGGAGGGGCTGGGTGGCACATGGAGGATATTTCACACCAGTGCCTGCTGTGGGAGACACGAGAGTGAACCTGGGGAAGCAGCTTCTCTGAGCATTCCTGCTCCTGGTGTCCAGCAAATATCTCTGCGATGTGGGCTCCACTCTCAGCCCTCCTGGCTGGGTTTCCTCTTCCTTACCCAAGCTTGTGCAGTGCTGCTTAACCTGCTTTTCATTCTGTGTGCAAATGACCCTTTTGCAGCAATAATGACAAATCTCTCCCCATGCCGTGGGAGTGCTGTGAGAACAAGCAGGGACAGCCTGCAGGACCAGCCTGCCTCGTCACTTCCCATTTTTATGGAGGCTGAGGGATACAAGTTCTGCACCCTCAGCATGTTTGAATGCCTCCAGGGGATGTTATACAAAATCAGGTGAAATCCAGTGCTGGATGCTGATCATTTTTCCTGCTTTCACCTCTATTGGCTGCTGAATGCTGAGGGCATCCATTCCCAGGCTGCTGCAGCCCCTGCTGCCAGACCTGGGCATGCAGCACTGCCTGTGCAAGGACAAAGCTCAGCTCACCACTAAATTTGGATTAGAAAGACCTGGGAAGTGTGACCCTGTCAGATGTAACACTGAGGGGTACAGCTCCTACTGCCATCACTCGTGAGTGAGCTGTGAGACTCAATCATGCACCAACACTCGCTAGCAGGGCTGAAAACTGGGTAAAATTGATGTTTTAGCTGAGTATGTTCCAACGTACTTCAAAATCTCAGGAATTAATCAGTGAGTTGTCAGAGAGCTTCAGACTTATTACTTTTTAATAGCATTTTTTATTACTTGCTAATTATAAGGTGAGAAAGGTGTGAGGCACTGCTAGTATTATAGTTCCTTAAGTAAATTGGAGCAGAAGGTCACAATAAATTGAAAAGTTATTAAGTATGTACTTTGCTGAAGACATAATGCTTATCATTATAAAACACAGGAATACAGACACACTGGGTTTTTTTAATGTCCACAGATGGCACAAGCTAATTATTCTCATTTGTATAGCACCTTACACCTCTGTAGATTTTTTTCAGAATGTTGAAAAACAGATGATCACGTCTGTTTTTGTAGCTGTGTGAGAGTTTTTCATTAACAAGATCAGGCAGGACCATCTGTGTGTTCTAGTAAAAAGTTTACCACCAACAGTGAATTCAAAACTTTCAAACAATGGATGAATTCATAATTTGTCATGTGTAGATACAGAGCCTTGGCTGACAGCCCGTGCAGCTTAGGCACAGGTTCCTAAATGCATTTCTTAGGGAGAAAATGCCAGTCATGTTCTGCTTTGCATTATTGACCAAAGGAGGTTTTTAGGTTTGTTCTTTTTATGTCAGTGCAGGCTGCACCCACAGGCACCTCGTTCAGCATTGTCACTGGAGAGGAATGACCCCAGAGGATGCTGGTGGAGCATCTTTCCCTCCCCTCTGAGCACAGAAATGTGGGAAGTAGCCAGGGAATCTCAGGGAAGGTGCAGAGGTAGGTTTTGCATGGATTGTGTGATTTCTGCTCCCTGCAGAGCCCAGCAGGACAGGCAGCTCCACGCTGCAGTGCACAGAGTGACTTCAGCCTCAAGACAAAGCTGATGGAGCCCGTCAGTGTTGGATACAGCTGATGATGGAATACAGTGGAGTATGGAATTGTCTGCTGTCTGGGACTCTGAGTGCTGCACTTTCACACTTCCCATGCAATTTCTCTCTGCCTCAGCCTTCTTACAGTGCCTGGCTGCCTCTCCCCGTTCCCTTCCCTTGGGGTCTGTGCTTGGAGGCAGCCTCATAACTGCATGCAGGGCCCTGTGCAGTACAGATCCCAGCTGCTGTCCGTTCCACGCCAGGTCAGCTGCCCCCAAAATTAGAAAAATGCCGTAAAAACAAGGCACTGGTGAGGCAAACCCCTTGCATCCCTGCTTCTGCAAAAGGGGTGGTTCTGTGGGGCACAGCCAGGCTGGGGAGACGGAGCTCAACCCAGGAAAAGGACAAAAAAACCCATTGAAAACAGATGGGGGCAGAGATGTCTGGGTATTTTAATTTTATTTTGTCACTTTTAATTTCTGTTGGATGCAGCCTGGAGCGTGGAAGGGGTGCTTGACAAGCAGTGAGGAGAGCAGTGATTTCTAACCCTGAGCACTATCAGCTCTCCCAGCTTTCTGGGGCTCGTGTGCCTCCCATGTGCGGCTGTCAGCGCTCGCTGAGGTTGGGAGGCTCGTTAGCTGTGGATGGATATCGCTCGTTAGAGGTAGGAATGCATCTTGTCTTTCCAAGGGAAACATTAACAATTCCACTCTGCAAATTAAGGGGTTCATTTAAGTCTCTTCCAAGATTCCCCATGAAAAATTGTGGCTGGTACGCGTGTCCTCAGCCAGCCCTGTTTGCACTGGAGCGCGCCAAGCAGAGAGGGCTTCGCCTCAAAGTGTGGTTCTTTTAATGAGACATTGCCTTTGTGTCACACATAATTCATGGGCTTGGGAGCCTCCTCAGGTGGGGTTTCCAAAATTCAGTGCTTGGGCTAATTTCAGGTTTAGTTTTTCTGAGAAATTTAAAACCTGCCCCAGGTGAAGTGGGGAGCTGCTCACATCCCCACATCCCCACATTTGATGCTGCTTTCAGAGTTCTGCATTTTGTCAGCTGTTTATTCTTGGATGAAGCAATAAACTTTTGCCTTCCTCACATTCCCAATTTTGCAGAGAAGGAATGGTGATGCTTTTGTATCACAGAAAAGCTTTTCTGAGTTGTAATTAATGACTGACATGTTTGGGTGTTCGGGGAGGAAATCTCCCTTGAATTATTGCTTTGTGAGATTATTGTTTTTAGAATGGCATGTGAAAAATTTCTTCAAATATATTTCATCTTCTCTTGGTATCCTTCATCTTCCTTGTTCTTATGTCCAAAATGTAATTATAAAATGTTCCCTTAGGAAATAAAAATTTTAAGTGGACTCTTTCAAGCCATACTTGAAATTTGGGAAGGAGGGGTAGGGGCTCCAATTGTTGCTTCTTTTATTTCTTGATTTATGCTGCAGTGCTGAGCAGCTGCATTTATAGACAGCAGAGAAGTAGGAGCTGTACAAAATAAACATTTTAAATATAGTAGATTGTGATGCATATTGCTGCTTCAGCACCCAACCCCAAAACAATGATGAAATTATTCATTTCTTGGCTTGCTTCTGTTTTAAAAAATAAAACTTCTAAAAATAATAACCAAAACATTTAGGTGCATTATTCTCCAGGCATGGAGGATACAAGAGCTCATTTTGAGATTCTGCCATATTTGAAATAAACAACCAACAAAACTTCAGGATATAATAATGCTTCCAATATCTTGGGATTTTTAGATCCATATACAAAACGTGCTTTGCTACACATTTTTGTCTTGCCCTGTGTCTGCATTTTTAATGATAGGTGTGCTTCCAGCTAGCACTCAGCTTCCTGCTTTCTCATTAAAAGCAAACACCAAGGACAGACCAAGGGTTATGGAGAGATATGTCACAAAAGGAAAAGAAACCAAGAGAAACCCATCCCAGTTTGACACTTCTCTGTTACAGCCTGAAAGGTGTTTTTAGCCAAAGTATCATTCCTGTAGTTATACAAAAGCATAATTGAGAATTATTTTGCGGACTGTGGTCTTTGCTATTTTAAATTAATTAAAGAAAAGCTGTTTATCTGTGCCTGTTCCCTCATTGGACAAAAGACCTCTGGTTATTTCTAAGCAAGGTTCCCAGCCTCATAGCTGTGCTGTAAATGATCAATAGCCTGGTAATGAGTGAGCTCTGTGCCTCCACCAGAGCTGAGAACATTGCTATGGGTGGGATGGCTTTAACTCCGTATTGTGGGATGATAAACTACCTTTTAATAGAACATTAACATTAATCTAAACAAGATTAGTGGAGCAAAGCCTTGCACGAATAAGCTTGCTCAATTAAAACAGATGGTCTTCCATGCTGAATCCCATTATGTTCCTGAAGCCTCCCTTGCATTCCCACACCCTCCTTCCAGTGGCACGGAGTGTGGCACATACAAATGTGCCCAGCTTTGTGCCACACCACTCACTCCATCATCTCTGACTCTGAGAGCTCTTCAGGATTTCATATTTATCAAATTATTTCTGAATGATTAACACAAGATCTTTACATTTTTTCCTAATTACATGTCTGTCATTAATCTTCGCTATTTCTTTTGCCCCGAGCGTTTTAGAGAAGGTGGAGAGTGACAGGACTCAGCAATTAGGATCGGCTGTAAGCATGATTAAGGCTGTCCAAAACCAGAGGAGAAGAAAAATATCTAAGACTGAAGCAACACTAATGTGTAGTGTTAGCTAAAATTAATGATCAAACATTGCATCTTAGCATCTTAATATTGTCTCAAGCAAAATGGCTTTACATTTGGAAGTAACACACATTCACAATCTAATTACTGTTTTTTCCCCGGACAAGCTTTTACTGTTCATTACTAGAAGAAACCGAGTTTTGTTGCTTCAATAATTTTCTTTTCCAGGGCAGAAGCGCAGCAAAGTAGTCACATGTATTAGGAGGCCTTAAGCTTTTGAAAATTTTTTAAATTTCATTGCTTTAAAGGAACCTCTTAAGGAGTAATTCAACTCTAGAACAAACCTTTCAGTTCAAACCAGCTAAATTAAAAGGTGGCGTAAGCAGGCAGGATTTGACCTTGTGTACCCATACCCTGCCTTGCTGCTAAGACAGAAGAGAATGTTTTAGTAATCTAGCTAGAACTAAGCAGAATAAATCACTAAAAACTGCGTAGCTTCAGTAGCTTGGAGCAAGCAGGGTGTAACAAGAGGGTTACCTCTTTGTCCTTTGCTTACCCTAGGGTATTCTTTGTAGAGTTGATCATGCTTTAGCCCTCGTTTGCCGGATGAGCAGTGCCAGAAGAACGGCCTGGATTCCAGGCCAATGGAGATAAGCCCTGCTGAGGAGGCCGCAGTGTAGCTGCCTGTGCGTCCTCTGGATGCTCGTGCTTTGGAGTGGCCCTGCATCAACCAGGGCTGGGCTGGCTCTTCTCTGTTCTCTGCTAGACCAGACAGAGTTTGAAAAGATGAAGTGATGCTTTGCTTGCCAAGTGATGTGAGTCCATAACAAGTGTGATTTAGGCCAGCCCAGGAGCTTCATTGTTCAGTCTCCCCTTTAAACATTGACTTGAAATCCAGGCAATGGACAATGCCCAGTGGAGCCAAGATTTTCAAAACAGTCACAACCAAGCATTGGGATGAGAGGCTGGAGAGGGCACAAGCACTTTCTGGTGCTGGGTGGTAGGTGAATAAAATTCATTAATCCTTCAGTTGATTTCCTGCCTTGTCTGAGGTACTTGGCACTGCTCATTTTGAATCTCCCTTTCAAATCAAAACAGGAGTGTTTTTCCTGTGCCCAGAAATAGAGAGGTGACTTTTGGAAAGGAACTAAACCATTTCTGAAGGAATGGCTGTCAGTGCTGAGTTTCAGGTGTGAATTGGTTTTTGTGGAAATATTGTCTAGAGAGCCAGTCTGCCTGCTGGATGTCAGTCTGGATTTGGAAAACACCCCCACAGGGTGAACAGAGGCTGTTAATTATTGGTGGGCACTGGAAACTGGATGATGGATATGTACACCACTGCTCAGTCACTGTGACTTAAATGTAAATGAAATTTGATGTGAAATTATGTATGATTGACTAGATCAACTGTGGTCTTCAACCAGCTAATATACTGATGGGAGTGTCGGCTTTTCATCTTTTGGGTTTCCATGGCTGGCTTTTCCAGAAACAAGAGCCCCAGATGCCTCTAGCCTGTACACCAGCTTTCCAGTAAAGATAAATGAACAGTAAATCACAGGAGAAAAGAGGAGGTGTTTTAGACAGGAAAGTCTGTTCCAGAGGATAGGCTTCCTACCCTAAAAGCTCATGAAGTTTGCCGGGTAATGGGCAGCTCATGAAGAAAAACCCATTTGGTTCCTGGTAACAGGGGCTTGGTGCAAGTCATCAATCACTGCCAAAAATCAGCAGTGCCACACGAGGGTGAGGTGTGGGGATGAGCAGCAGAGCCATCCCTCGCTGATTCCTCCTGCACCAGCTGAGCAGAGCTGGGCAGGATATCGGTCCTTTGCTCCTTAAGCATCCAGAAATAGCAGGGTAGGGAGGGAACATAAAATCCCCCTCCACAGGGGCATTGTGTGGCACAGATACCCAAATGGCTGCCTAAGTGCTGTGTTTTAAACAAGACAGGCTGTAATTTTCACTCTGAAGCTGCTGCTTGGGTGGATCTTGCCCCGGTGCCTGCATTGCTTCCCCGTGCATTTCCCTCTCACAGCCTCAGTCCCTGTGGTGCCGGAGGAGAGGAGTGGTTTTTGAGCTGCAGGTGGGTGCCAGGCAGGTGTCCTGGGCACAGAGGGACCATGTCAGCCCTGTGCCCATCCCAGCCTCCGTTCCTGGGCACAGAGGGACCATGTCAGCCCTGTGCCCACCCCAGCCTCCCTCCCTGGGCACAGAGGGACCATGTCAGCCCCAGGCCTCCGTCCCTGGGCACAGAGGGACCATGTCAGCCCTGTGCCCATCCCAGCCTCCGTCCCTGGGCACAGAGGGACCATGTCAGCCCTGTGCCCATCCCAGCCTCCCTCCCTGGGCACAGAGGGACCATGTCAGCCCTGTGCCCATCCCAGCCTCCGTCCCTGGGCACAGAGGGACCATGTCAGCCCTGTGCCCATCCCAGCCTCCGTCCCTGGGCACAGAGGGACCAGGTCAGCCTCCGTTCCCAGAGGGTGCCCATCCCACCCCTCCGTCCCCTGGGCACAGAGGGACCAGGCACAGAGGGACCATGTCAGCCCTGTGCCCATCCCAGCCTCCCTCCCTGGGCACTGCTGGGGCTCCTGGGCACTGCCAGGACCTCATCCATCCTCACCATGTGGGATCAATGTCCGTGGTGTTCTGGGAGGTGCATCCACAGGGGGAGTCCTGCAGAGACAAAGGACTGGCCTGTGGCAGGCAGGTTCAACAAAACTGGTTTTTGTTTGGTCTTTTATAGACACTCAGGAAGATGTTAAAGTGACAGGTACAGGTCAGGATTGGTGTGGCTGGTTGGGATTCAGTGGAGCTCAATGTCTGTCCCCTCTTCCATGTAATGACCTATTGTGAGATGGGTTGAGAGTGGCTGGTAAAGTTTTGATGGCATTTTATTTTTTATGGAGTAGAAATGTTGTTGTATTGGAGCTGCAGAGGATTCCTTGTGAGTAGTTTCTCTTTTCTTTGCCAGCTTTTCTTGTTACTTTTTCTATTTGCCCAATGGTCTGGGTGAGCTATTCATGCTTTTTGCTTTAAAGGTCAGAAATACTATTAAAAACTGTATGAATTATAGACTGAATAATACTTTTTTGTTTCTTACCTCAACTTTTTGCAAGTTTTCTGTTGAAAAAAAGGTAGTAGGTAGTTAATTTTAGCAGACATTTGGGGGGTTGGAAGCTTTGGTTTTGATTAATTCAGGTACAGCACCAGTTCATAGACCTGAAATTGCTGCTTGATGTACCATTTATTGCCACTGCCCATATAGAACAAGAGGGAAATTTAGGACAATTTCCTATTTCCAGGACAGTTTCAGGAAACCTTTGCCAGTCTCCATCATATAATCTGCTAGGAGGTCAATTCACTGGTAATATTGTAGACATTAAAGGCAAAAAAGAAGAAAAATCTCCCTTGTAGGCTGAGTCAATAATATGAGCCATCCCTATAAATGAGTATTTTAATTGGTTTATTGGAGTTTATTCATGCAAGTAAATTTTGTAGAATATCCTGGTTTTTATGTAAAAGGAATCTTTTTTTGTTCTTTGGATGGCTGCTGGTCATTTTTTTCTTCCTTATCACATTGTAGAAAAGTATAATGTGATTACTGAACAACTTGAATTAATTGGAAGAAACTGAGATAAACAAGTGCCCATTCTCCCCATCTTTGCATATTAGCTTAATTTGAGACCTGATCCAGGATGAATAATTAAACAGCAAAAATTAAAACTTGTGGTCATAGCACTGCAGTACAAATGAGTGCATACTTGTTCTGTGCCAAGACTTATTTTAGTATTTAGAATAAACCTGAGGGTGTAATTTCATCACGTTCCTAACAAAGTGTTTGCACTGAGCTAGACATCACTGACAGTGGTAGCTGACAGTCCTCACTGGGGCCTGCTCTGGGAAAAACTGCAAATGTGTGAGTGCCAAGTGTTGAAGTGCTGCTCCCTGTGTTGGTAACAGGACCCGAGAGCCGGGGCTGTGTCCTCGTGGGGCTGGTGCCCTTCACATCTGCACAGGGATTTTCAGGATCCCCTCATTCTGATCCCACTGCCCTGAGCAGAGACACCTCCCAGCTTGCTCAAAAACCCCATCTAACCCAGCCCTGATGTCTGTGTGCTCATAAAAGATGTGGCGGTTGAGGTTTGGTAGGATTTCCTTTGATACCATCCATCACATTTGTCTAACCTTTCAAAGATACCAACCAGTCGATGTTTCTTTTCCAACCCATCAATCAGTAAATAAAAAATGAAATTACAGCCCTCATAACTGACTTTTATCTCTTCAAATGGCCTGACTTTTTGTTTTCAGCTGCAGGCTTTCACTGTTGAGCTGGTGTGAAAGGGGAGCAGACAATGACGGGCAGCTCTGAGATCACTTCCATGGAATTTGGGATTTTTTAATCATTTTCCCCTAGCAGTCGCCTCAGAATGATAAGTAGTGGATGTCAGTGTGGATTTGGAAGAAGAGAAGGTATCTGTTTACATACAAAACTTTTTAATTAAAAAACAGATACAGAGCCAAGATATTTCTTGCATTCCTGTTGCTCTACCTGGAGGGCTGGTTGGTCTGCAGATGGTTCAGCACATGAGTCGTGCTCTGTGCTGACACTGGGGGAGGGAAAACGCAGCTCTTGGCCCTTTTGCCTTCCAGTTACAGCAGTTCAGACATCTGGGGCAATTTCTCATCATATTCCCAAACCTTCTGTACTGTGAGCAGGACAGGGCTCTGCCTAAATGCCTAAATGGGCCTGAGCTGCCCAGTGGGTGTGTTGGGCTGGCAGAGATGGGATCTGCTGGTGCTCCTGGAGGGTCTGTGCAGGACCACTAAACATTTTCAGAAGCCTCATTCGTTCAATAGAAACATTAAGACATTTCCAGAAATAGTTTCCAGCATTTTTGTAAGTTGGGGAAAAAAGCTGGTTGGGTTTGTCACATCCATTTTTTATTTTTTACAGAATTAATTTTAGCAGAGATATTTGAAGTTTGCAAGTGGTGTTTATTTCTTTATTTCTTTATTTATTTATTTATTTATTTATTTATTTGTTTGTTTGTTTGTTTGTTTGTTTGTTTGTTGCACTCTGTTGTGGTCGTAGTTGTTCAACCGTAGAAATAAAAAAGTCGTTTCTGAATCAGCTTATTCCCAGAAAGATCAAGAATATTATGAGGGAAAAAAACCCCAAAACAACAGAAAATTTAGTCCAAAAAAAGTCTGAGTAAGATGGCTTTGAACAATTGCATTCCTGACTGTTACCCAGGGGAGGAACAATGTTTTATTCTTCAGGTGCAGTATGGATCTGTCCCATCTGCTGAGGAAGTGCCACCCCATGCAGGTGCTTTAAAATGAGCACACCTGGCCCCTGAACTGGCTCCACACCCCCAGAGAGCCCCTGGGGGTGGTGAAAGGGTGCAGTAATGAGGGATTTTTACCTGTCACCACACTGGTTTGCATTAAGAGCAGCAGTCACTTTTATGCTCTTATTTTCTTTAAGAGTTTATTGTTATAAAAAGAAACTTTTTAATCTTACACTGTTCGTGAAATCAGGTGCAGGCTTGTCTGCTAATCAGTGGTTTCAGTGGTGCTTTTACTTCATCTAAAAATTCATTATAGGGATTACTTTAATAAAGGCCATATGCATATTTTAAGTAAGTTTTGTACTATTTTTAGAAAGAGCTTTCAGTTTGTAGTTAATAGTGTAGAAAAATGTCTAGGTGGATAAAACAAATACAAATATAATAGTTACAAGATCTACTCATAATTAAAACCCAAGGGGAGTGAAGACAAGCAATAAATCAGTGTTTGCATGAACCAGATGTTGTCTATTTTGGGCAGTGCTGGAACTCCACGTGGCTCTCAGAGGCGAGGCTGAGACTTTGTGGACAGTAAAATGTGCTTTTCCAGCAGAAGCCGTTAGCCTTTGTGTCTTGTGGCAGAACTGAGACACTTCTGTCATTTGCTGCTCTCCAGCCTAAAGATGAGTTCAATTCAGCTGTCTGCACCTGATTAGTTTATGGAACTTGTATGTTTTAGGAGGTTTAAAATGGAGAAAGAAAGAGTTTTTAAGAGGGAATCCACGCAGGTAGCAGGATGCTGCTGAAGAATCACATCCTGCAGCAAAGCAGCATGTGTGTTGTTAGCATTTTGAAAAACCAAATATGTTTTAAAAGCAAAATGGAAAAAAAATCTGATATATCCAGGGTGATACTATCTGCTTTCAGGAGCAATTTGATCATAACCCTCTTTATATCCATCCCTTCCGCTGCTGAAGTTCCCTGCCTTAAAATGAATTTGTTCTGAGGCAACTCACTGGGGGAATCTAAACTGGTCTTTGCTATCAGTGACACGTGTTTAATGACATTTTACTGCTTGCCTTACCCAGCTCATCTGAGGAATCCTACTGCTAATTGTTGTATTATTATTATTGTTATTGTTATTTTTGTTGTTATTTGCTGCCCCTGCAGCCCTGTGGGGAGAAGTGGCACTGGCACTGCTGGGGCACGGGCTGGGCTCGTGCAGGGTGCATGGGAGACTCATCCCTCCCACATCAGCTCCCAAATCACCTTTCCCTCTCCAAATCTGAGGAATGCAAGGCCAGGTGGGCTCAGCCCGGCCGCCGGCTCCGCACGCGGGCTGCTGCCCATAGGTGGCAAAATGCAAATTTCATTGCGGCAAGACAATATTTTCCTTTTGGATTCTGGGTTTTGTGTGCTTTTGGAAAGCATTTGGCAGCCACAGCAAGTATGTTTACAAAAAGAGCAGAACTGGTAAAGTTCAGGTTCGTGTTTGGATTCAGCCCCAGCAAACTGAAGCTGAAGCTGTGCCAGACGTTTGAAGCTGCCAGACGACAGTTCATCTCAAACAGAAAGCTGAAGAGGGGGAAAGAAATTTGTCAAATGTATTCCATGTGGAATTTCAGGCAATTTAATTTGATTCACTACACTCTGAAATGTCTTGGACTTCCCTATTGTTTCTTTACTTTAACACTAAATTCGATACCTTCTGGGATCTTCAGTGCTTTGTGCTGCATTTGTCACGTTCTCTAATTTACTGGCTTCAGTCTCTCTCGGTTTTAATTGAAGGCACTGAGCCCTGCAAAAGTGCTCCATGAAATTTAAGGTTGTTAGTTTAATCTTGAAGTTGTTCTTCAGGCGAGGGGACAACTTTTCTTTTGGACACCACTGTAAGTAAGAAGGGCCAGAGAGGATGATTATAAAAAAGAGGAAAGGGAAAGTTTCAGTAAACCACATCCCTGTGACTCCGTTGGTGGCAGCAGCAGCAGCCAAGCTCTGTGGCTGTGGGGATGCTGTGGTCAGGACATGTTCCAGGGTGGCTGCAGAGGCCAGGAGGTTCTGCTTGGTTCAATGATGACCACCACCAGACTGCCTGGATCTGTGTTTTATTGCGGTTTTGCTTTTCCAGTTAATTTCCTGCTCTGTGGATGAATTTCCTGTGGAGTCAGTGTACACTGGAGCACAGCTCCAGGGCAGGATCCTGTGGCTCTCTGCAGCCTGGCAGCTCTGACACTGGCCAGTGTTTGTTGCCCCCACAAGTGCAGTTTGGGCATCAAGGCCACTTGTTCTCCCCCTGCTCCCTCTGATCAAGTGCCAGACACAGAACCCAGAGCCTCCATCTGTAAATAAAACTCACTGAATTTGTCCAAATGTCAAAGCACTTGAGCCCACTAGGAATCAAACAGTGTTTTATTCTACATAATAGTAATTTTTCTTGAAACCTGCAGACTTGTGTAGGTTATAGCTGAAGGTAAAGGACTGCTGCTGCTTTTTGTGCAGGCAGAAGAGCAGAGGTGCACAGCAGCTACAAGTTAAATATAGCTACCCTGCCTTGACTCTTTCAGGTAACAAAGTCTTCCATTTCTAATATTCTTGCCTGAAACATCTATTCATTTACTGCATTGGGATGTGACTCCCTGGATCAGCATGCGCTCACACTCGAGCCGGCCTGGGGAAGATGAGAACACTCAACCCCAAAGTTGTCAGTGTTTACACACAAGTCAAGTCCATAAGGAGTTCAGTGTCTTTACTGGTGTGTCTGATATTTTTTCCCCTGACATGTGCAGCCTCTGTTTCTAGGTGCTGAGAGTTTGTTTGTTTGAAGAGTGTGAGGAGAGAGAAGCCTGAGGCTGTCTGACACAGCTGCAGTTGGAGCATCTCTTTCAACTTCTTTTCCTAGGCTGCAAATGGCCTCTCTTCACTTTGGTTTTTTCCTCACTAAAAATCTTCCTACAGCTCCCAATGTCTTTGTAATACACTTCTGGCAAGTTGAAAAGAGATCTGTGACAGAGAGGAAAACCCCCAAGGGCAGCAGGTCGCTGTCAGTGGGCAGGTGGGGCAGGGGTGGCTGTGCAGGAGCTGTGTGTCCTTCCCACTTCCCACCAGTGCTCCCAGTACTGGGATGCTCCTGTACCAACAGGGCTGGGCTGGGGGACTCCAGCACAGTCCCAGCCTCCCTATAGCTCCTTCCAGGGATGCTCCTGCCCACAGGAGTGATGGGCAAGCAGCTGTTACAGCCTAGAGATTGCCCTACCCTGGCACAGACTCCACCCTTTGTAATTATCACACCAGGCTTCCATAAAACTTGCAGTTCTTCCTCAAGAAATGCATAGTGGTGTTTAAAGTCTTTTCCCACATAGGTAGTTTGACAAACATGAGAGTGTTGTGGAGATCATTAGTGCTAAGAGAAAAACCTCCAAATAAAGCGCCCTGGGATTTATGTGCTCTGTGCTGGTAATAATAATTAGAACATATCCTACTGCAGGTAACTCCCACAACTTGCACTTTGCTCTGAAGCTGGGAAACTCATTGATTAATCCATGGGGTCAATCAGTCCATCTTGTTTGGAGAGTTAATCTCTGGTGTGCACCAGGACCAAGAGTGAATCAGGTTTATTTACTGCTGCTTAATCAGAGAACCCAAACTCTCCTGTAGAGTGGTGAGAGGTTTGTTTCTACTTAGCCTTTAATTGCAAAATGATCTCATTAGTGCCATAGTGAATCTCAGTACCATCCTACAGACGTGTGGAATTTAAAGAGCAAAGAACAAAAATGGTTGCCTGCAAAAACTCAGCATTTGTCACAAAGTTTGGTGCAGTTGGTATTGGCAGGATCACCCAAACCAGCCTTCCCTTTATTAGCCTTTTAATTTGGAGCTGGACCATCAGCTGCACATCCCAGTGGCTTTCTGTCTACATTGCTGCTAAAAACAGGGCAGGACTGTCAAGCTGAAACTGCTGGGAAAGGTTTTTATCCAAAGATAAGGATGCTGAGAACAACATGGAAACCAACAGCAGAGTCACTGTGGTGTTCACCAAAGCAAAGGGCAATCCTCCAAGTTATCCCAGCAGAGAACTTCAAACCTTGTAAGTGTCCTTGCCTCTGCCATCAGGCCCTGGCTCGTGTATTAATTAAGCATTCCTGAGATGCCCCAGTAAGGGAGAGAGAGTGGATCTCAAATGGGCAGTGAAGTCCCAAATAAAGCAGTACTTGCCAAAGCAGGTGCTGGAAACCCAAAGGTGAGGCTGCATACTCAAAGTAAAGCCCTGAGCCTGAAAATGTGGAAAGCAGTGAAAATGGTCTTTAACATGAGCACCAGTAGATGCAGGTTCATGTTTCTGTGCTGAAGAAAATACTTGAATGTGAGTCCACATCCTGCAAATCCAATTCAAACTCACTGCCCT
Organism: Emberiza elegans; assembly: GCA_024865655.1. Lineage (NCBI taxonomy): Eukaryota > Metazoa > Chordata > Aves > Passeriformes > Fringillidae > Emberiza > Emberiza elegans. The sequence continues at coordinate 4,546,082 of JALJVW010003097.1, forward strand.
TTGAAATCTAGGTAGTATCTCTGTGCCTTTTTGGCAGGAATCTGATGGATAAAATGTAGAAAATCGGGAATGAAAAGACTCCTCTTAATGCTAAATACCAGAAAGAGAATAGAAGGGAATATTCCTTTTACTAATACTTGTTTCTAATCAGATAAAAATAAGTGACAGTGTAGGAAGAATCCCTCTACTAAGTGCCAGAACATGTCGATTTATCAAATTTTTCTACCATTGCTCTTTTTTTGAGCTCGCCTCGGAGCTGACAGTGTATGTTTTACAGTGCAGCAAGGTAGATTGATTGATCCTAAATAGAAAAGCCTTTGGGGTCTCGAGCTGATGTTTTAGCTTCAGAAAAAAAACTGAGTAAAGCATGTTAATGTAGAGAAAGGAGCCTGGCTTAATTGGACCAACTCCTGGCTTGCTGAAAATTAATGGCTGGCTGGCTGTTGCCAGAGTGATTCATCTTTTCTATCATGTTCTATAGTCCTTCTCTCCAGGGGTCTGTACTCCCCTCCAATTCCAAACCAAAAGTGAAATATACTTCTCCATTTTTTTCTTCCTTAAAAACATGTATTTTAGTTGAATTGGCTTCCAATAAATGAAAAATAGCACAGGTGGGAATATGAAGGAGGCACTCAATGTCTGGGATTTAGATTTTTGTTTTGTTTGAATGGGATTTAGATTTTTTTTTTTAATGTACCCTTAACTCCTCATTGCTACTGGCTGACTGCACACGTGACAGAGTGACTTTTTAAAGGATCCTGATTTGTCTGTTGAATTGTATTGTTCCTTTTCTTTTTCTCTAGCCATGGAAACAGAAATTCTCTGTAAGCAAGAGCTGATAAAAGTGAATATAAAGCTGGAAAAGGTGTTGAAAGCATTTAGGTGGCTCTGGAAATGAAAAGATGACTTTTCCATGTAGTTCCATCAAGCCCACAGAAGTATTTTTTTATATATATTTTTTTTTAAATGACTTGTGCATGAAAAAGCCTTGCCACTTTCCCCGTAAAACCTACAATCCTGGCTTTGTGGAAGCAAAACAGCTGCAGGTGACAGTGAGGCAGTCAGGAATTCAGTGGTGTGTGCCTAAAACCCACATCTGATCGTGGAGGGGGTTGAGCTTTGCAGCTTAAAGAGGGCAAATTCAAAATGTGCTTTTAAACATAAAATGCTTCTGTGTCCCTTTTGAAATCTGAGTTTGTGCTGGAGGCAGATTGCTGCTCCTTTGCTGATTCCAAGGTGTCACCAGTTGAGTGGCACGTGGAGTCATTTCCAACAAGCATGTAATAGGTTGGGAATGTCATGAATGTTGTATTATTGCATAGTCTGAATAGGAGGATTCCCTGTAAGTGAAGATTATAAGAAGATAAATAAAGAAAGATTTTGTTTAACATAATTACATATGGTAAATTGTTATGGTAATTTACTATTATTCCAGTAAGGCAAATATTAGCAGTCATAGTTCAGAGATCATAAATAATGCACTGGAAAATTGGATGTAATGTTTCACATTGACCTGAGATTTGAGAAATGGGTAGAACTGCAGCAGATTTCTGTGCTATTAATTGCAAGAAAATAACATTAAGAACATGCTAAATCATGCTAAATGTTTTCAGCAGAGGATAGACTGTGGGATAGTTCATTAATTCTCCAAACTCATTCATTATATTTGTTTTTTACTCCAAGAACACTTAATGAATAATCAATGTTTTTTGAAGCTGAGGGTGTGAGAATGCACATTTTTATATACATTCATATACCAACCAAGTTCCATCCATTTATTTCCTACAGATTTTTTTGCATCAAAGCATTTTTTAAACTGTATACTCTTAAACTCAATCACTGGGGATGTGTTTATTAGTCTTTGAAGCAGCTGTTTGAATTGCTGTTTTTACCTTTTACCAGAAGAGTTTGGTTCTCCCACGGTGCTATAAATATTAAATAAAGACACTAAGAGTTTATTAGTGTGATATCCTTTATGGGGACATAGTGGAAAATGTAACCTATAAAATTAGTAATGAGAAGATAAAAATTACACATTGTCTCCATCAGGTTTTACAGCCATCATTTTTTCCTATTTATGTGTTGTTTTTCTTGTAGAGAAGGAGAAGGGCTCTGAGCATTTAATGAACTGCAGGAAGCAAATCTGGCTGTGGATGGTATGATAGTGAGGGATTTACTGTAAGCAGGGCTGGGATAGACACAGGAGTCCAGGCTTAGATGTGGCACTGTGTGTGAGTGTGATGGCTCAAGTCAGTTTTAATTTCCACAAAACACTGAAACACCATCTCTGAGTTGTTCCAGAGTGGTTAAAATGCCTGTGGTACCTGGATACATCCATCCTTTTAATACAGAGAAACAAAATAGGACAAGATAAGACAAGAGGGAGCAGCCTCAAGTTGCACCAGGGGAGGTTTAGGTTAGATATGAGAAGAAATTTCTTCATTGAAAGGGTTGTCAAGCAGTAGAGCAGGAGCCCATGGAAGCACCATCCTGGGAGTGCTCAAATGACATGTAGATGTGGCACCTGGGGACCTGGTTTAGGGGTGGACCTGGCAGGGTTGGGTTAAGGGCCGGACTCTGTGATCTTAGAGGTCTCTTCCAACCTTTGTGACTCTGTAATTCTATTAAAATCTTCTTGCCTCCATTTCGGCATTTGCCTTTTGTAGACAAGATATTTCAGTCACAGAATAATTCCACTGTGTATTTACACGTGCTCATGGGATTCCATTTCACACAACAATTGCAATAACTTGTGTGACATCCCTTAAGTTTTTCACCCTGCACTAATTTGGAAATGCCCAGTGGTTTGTAGGGAGAAGGATCTGCTCTGTTTGCTTTTTTGAGAGTCCATCTTTCTAATTGGTCTTTCTTTTTCACTTGTCTCTGGGCGATGGAGGCAGTTTCCTGGCAGTTTGAATTCCAGGACTCACATCCCAGCTTTGCTCCGGGTTTCCAGCGTGGCCATGGGGAATTCACTGAGCTGCAGTTGGCTCCCACTGCTGTAAAACAGTTTTCTCACAGACTCACAGAGGGATTGCAAACATAAAGAAGGATGCCTCGAAAATGTGGCCGTGTAAAATTTTATGCTGCACACTTACTTTGCCCAATAAATGCAGCTTCCCAACAAGGCACAGCACGCTCTGCTTCACATTAGCGCTTAATGGAGAAATCACTTTGTGAGGCTGTAATGCGCCCATGCATTTTTGTGGTTAACTGAATGGTTTCAGTTCTTAGGCAACAGGAGCCTCTCCACACAGGACATGTTTGAGATTTTTGAATTTCTGGTGTGGTGACACGCAGGGAATGCTGGCCAGGACTGAACCCCCTGCAGAAGCCAGAGGAGATGGATGAATGCAGACATTTGGGAGCATCAGTCCAGAAGTGCCAGGGCAGGAATTCAAGTGATTTGCTCATGATCACACAGGAGGGACATTTCCGTGCATGGTGAGGACTCTGCAGGTTACCCAGACATCTGAAAATCCCAAAGGCTGCAGTTAAGCCATCCTCACCTTAATGATGTTCACAGAAGGGGTGAGGGGGGGATTTGGCAGCTCAGATTTATCACAGTGCACCGGGTGCAAGGGAGCTGGTCAAGAGACACAACTTGAAAAGCAGATGGATCCTGCTGGAAATAGTGCTGTGTGTTTGCTGTAAAGTTCATCAGGCAAGAAACATCTTTTGCAGAGATAATCCTCAAAACCACGGTAAGTTGGCTCCCACTGCTGTAAAACAGTTTTCTCACAGACTCACAGAGGGATTGCAAACATAAAGAAGGATGCCTCGAAAATGTGGCCGTGTAAAATTTTATGCTGCACACTTACTTTGCCCAATAAATGCAGCTTCCCAACAAGGCACAGCACGCTCTGCTTCACATTAGCGCTTAATGGAGAAATCACTTTGTGAGGCTGTAATGTGCCCATGCATTTTTGTGGTTAACTGAATGGTTTCAGTTCTTAGGCAACAGGAGCCTCTCCACACAGGACGTGTTTGAGATTTTTGAATTTCTGGTGTGGTGACACACAGGGAATGCTGGCCAGGACTGAACCCCCTGCAGAAGCCAGAGGAGATGGATGAGTGCAGACATTTGGGAGCATCAGTCCAGAAGTGCCAGGGCAGGAATTCAAGTGATTTGCTCATGATCACACAGGAGGGACATTTCCGTGCATGGTGAGGACTCTGCAGGTTACCCAGACATCTGAAAATCCCAAAGGCTGCAGTTAAGCCATCCTCACCTTAATGATGTTCACAGAAGGGGTGAGGGGGGGATTTGGCAGCTCAGATTTATCACAGTGCACCGGGTGCAAGGGAGCTGGTCAAGAGACACAACTTGAAAAGCAGATGGATCCTGCTGGAAATAGTGCTGTGTGTTTGCTGCTTTAAAGTTCATCAGGCAAGAAACATCTTTTGCAGAGATAATCCTCAAAACCACGGTGAAAACCAGAGTCCTGAAGGGACCCATATCCTGAACCGTGGGATGATGTCCTGCCAGGGGGTTTATCCTAATAAAAGAGTATTATCCCTCCTGCTCTTCCAGCCCTGTGCTGCTTGCCAGAGGGGGCACTTTTTAATGGACTAGGAGAAGTCAAAGGAAAATCCAGAAGGATAAGGCTAAAAGCGAATTCTTTGGTTTATACCATTTATAGTCCTATTAAATTCAGTATTTCTCTCAGACATTTGGGGGGCAAGAAGTTCAGTGTATTCGTACATCTTTCAAGATCCTGGCTTGATCATTTGACTCTGTCCAGCCAGCTTAACAAGCTAAATAATAAAAGGGAACAATGCAAAACTTGTTGAATTTTTTTCACCCTGTGTCTTTTTTGAAGTAAAATACCATTTTTTTTTCTCAGATGCCCAGCAGTTTGTGCAGACTCCTGCAGCTTCTCTGCCCATCACTCAGTACCTGTTTCAGCTTATCAAATTGTTGTACTTCCTCCTTTCATAGAGAAGCAATTAAAAATGATGAGGGTAAAGGGTTAAACCTAAAAGCTTGCTAATGAGGGTGCCTTCTTGGTTTTCTTTTCATCAGGTATTAGATGTTGTTTTCAGCATAAGCTTCCGATAAGCTTCACTGAGCATTTTTCCAGTGCATTTTTTTAAAAGTTGGGGTTTTTTTTTACCATCCTGTAAAAATGATAGATGTGTGACTCTGCTGTTTATCCAAAATCCTAATTACTGATGCTGCAGCTTTTGAATGTTAAATTCGTGCAATGTTCTTTACTCTTCAGGCTGGTCAAAGAAAGATTGATTTGTGTCCACAGAGAGTTTTAAGACTAGTAAACACAGACAACTGTTGTTTATTTATTTTTTCCATTATTTGAAAGTCAAAAGTTGCATCAACTGCAAATTACGTACACGTAGAGATTTCTAAGGGAGAAAAAGGAGGGGAAAAAGCAAAAGTTGTCTGCCATTGAATGAAATTTTAATTTCTGTCTCCACAAGAGCAAAGAGTAGGGGTACAGGTAGAATTTGAAATTATGGATGAGATATCCTTTCCTTGAGCTATGCTATTTATTATAGAACAATAGCTTGATTTTTTTTTCCCCTAAGCCTGTACACATCTATTTGGGAAAAGTATTTTATATCTAAATATATATAAATGAGGTTTATGGATTTTGTGGATCTTTTGTGTGTGTATGTATACATATATATATATATAGACATATATATATGTATACATATATAGATACATATATACATATATACATATACACATATATATATACATACATACATATATATATACACATATACACATATATATATACATACATACATACATATATAAATATATAAAAACCAGTGCAGCTCAGCAGTCTTGTAGCATCCCAAGGACTAATTGTCAAAGGGCAGCAAAGAGGATGATTTAGGATTTCTAATCACAGAATCATTTGGGTTAGAAAACACCTCCAAGACCATTGGGTCCAACCGTTCACCCAGCACTGCCAAACCCAGCTTTGCCCCTCCCTGCGATGGAGGTGGGAGCAGCTCAGCTCTGCTGCATTTCCAGTGTGTTTGCTGTTGTGTGAGCAGCTCCTGTGCCTGCCAGAGCCAAGCAGGGTCACCCCTGTAGGGCTGGAATCTCCTGCAGAGCTGCCCAGGTGAGCCAGGGCCATTGCTGCTGTGCAGAGTGACTGGAAACTCTGCAATCTTTGTGTCCTTGAAGCCTTTCTTGCAGTTCCTGAAGGCTCTTAGGAGGGGAGCTGGCTGTGCTAATCCCATGCTGAGCATTCACCTACCTGTGCTACCTGAGAGCAGCAATGTGGGGCAGAGAAGGTGCTGGTTTAAAATTAAAAAAAAAAAAAGGAAAAAAGAATCAGACGATTTCTCTCAGGGTTTTCTCCGTCTCTAGTCAAGTTTGTTTTAAACTAATGGAAGTAATTAGCAAGTCACAGAGGGACTTTGTCTATGAGGTAGCCATTTTTAGATAATGGAGCATAAAAGTCGACACAGTGACATATGACACCAGAGCAGCATCTTGGAGCCACGAGCTGGGTCTTAAGCAGATGTTTAAGTACTCTGAATGCTGAAATCACTGCATACACATATAGAAAGGTTGGTTGGTTTTTTTCTCTCAGACTACTGTAGGGCTTTCTTTTAATCTCAATAAAATCAAAGTAAGCTCTGAAATGTTTTTTAATGTGCAGTCATTATCACTCCTTTCTCTGTTCTTTAAATGTCTTTCAGTGAGTGATAGGTGGGTACTCGGTGAGTAGGGGTGGAACTTGAGTTTTAGGTGACCATTACACAGCAGAGGGTGCAGCAATACAGCAGCTGATGTGCCAGGTTCCTGACAGTGACCATGGTGTTGAGCTGAAAATAAATAACATTTAGAAGTGAAGATGCACCTGATATGTTCACACGTATTTATTGTAGCTGTGAATGCAGGGGAGATTTGCAGAAATTCCAGAGAGATCAAGGTGATGGTCCCAGAGGTCCAGGGAATCTCCCCTCACAGGTCTCTTGAGATTGTCCCAGTTCTTGTAGGTGCCAGCAAACCCTGGCTGCGCTTATCCTCATCCAGGGCTTTCAGGTAGTGTTTATGTACCAGATAACTTTATCCATCTCATTTTTTATAAATCAATGTGTGACATTCGCTGTTTGTGCCCAGCAGTTGCTGCAGCATTTGGTAACACTTCCCACCGCACACATAAAAATGTACCAGTGTGGTCTAAATAAGTACACGGCACAGAAAGCCTTTGTAGATGTACAGTTATGACACAATCACAGCACCCCAGTTATGGAGGGGTGCACTTTGGTGAAGTGCCACAGTCTGCTCCTCATTTCTCTGTCCTTTGATGTGCCTGGGCGTTTTGACCAAATGGGTTAAGCCATTTCCTGGCTGATTTTTTCTTTCACCTGTGCCATGGTTGTTTGTTTTTTTTTAATTGAAATCCAGATTAGTGCTTGATTCAGCTCGGAGCAGGGCTGCAGAGCTGTGGTTGGTACAGGGGGAAGGGGGCGGCTGGGGCACGGCTGTCCCAGCAGCTCCTCTCCCCAGAGTGCCCTGCATCCCTGCATCCCTTCTCCCACCACAGCCAGCCTGGGTCGATCCATCTGACCCAGCCCTTCTTCTGCAGGAATTAAGTGCCTGCTGAAGCCCACCAGAGCTGGCCCAGCAGGTTCTCCTCCTCTCCAGGCAGGCTGGAGCATCTCAGCATGAGAACCTGTCTAGCAATCCGAGCTGGAGCGCTGTGCATCCCCTCGCACTCACTTGAGATGTTTGTACGGGTACAATCTGTTTTCCTTCACCGCATGTGTGTTCCGCCCCGTGGATTACTGAAATGGCAAAAAGTGTTTGGTTTCCTGTGTTATTAGCTGCAGGTTCCATTTCTATCCGATTTGTCAATTCTGTCATATAATAGGGTTGAGGTTTTTTCCTGGTCTAATGTATGTGACATGTTTCATAATGCCAATAAAAATAGTTTTCAAACTAGACTGTGAAAGGCTTTGACCAAAAAAAAAGGCGAAAATAGAAATATCAGCGACTGGGGAGATTTGATCTGACAAAGTAGGCTTTCAAATGACACGTTATGGTTTATGAAGCACAGTTTTACAGTTCCTTTTTGCCGTAGCTGTAACATGTGAGGGGTTGGCCAAGGTGGGAATGCAGCTCAGGACGGGGGTCCAGTTCCAGCAGCAGATGCATGCTCCAGAATGGTTTCAACTTTTATTTCTGTGTTAAATTTTTTTGTTGTTTTTATATTTCTGATAATGGAATGGTTATGGGCTTTTGAATTTCAGTTAAGAATGTGCAAATAGCCTATCTGGTAAGTAGGTTATTGAAGGGTTAGGGAAATGGAGAACATTTCCTGAAAAAAAATACCCACAGCGTGGGTAATAGACTCCAGTTGAATTTAAAAGATAATGGCGACAAGGGAGAAATCCACTTGTACAAATGGGGAACAGCTGTGTTTGAGATCTAATGAAACTGTATCAAATACTTTAAAAATGGCTTACAACTTCTTCCCTGGGGAACAGAGATAAAGCACAAGAGCACTCCTGAAAGGTCGAAGAAACAGTTAAATCATTTCCTTGATGGTTATTAGAGATATAGAAGACATCAGTGAAAATTAAATGTCTGAAACTTGTATTTGATTGCTTTCCTTATCACGCCAATCTCACACATTTCTCCCATCTCTTCCTCTCTGTTCTAGTAAAATTTAATAACTGTGCTGGTAACAAGGGCGTGCGGTACGAAACCAACAGCCTGGACTTCAAGGTGAGGGCGGACGGGACCCTGTACGCCGCCCACCACCTGCAGGTGCCCTCCAAGCAGCTGATCCTGGTGCTGACCGCCTGGGACCCCCAGAGCCTGGGCAGATGGGAGGCCATGGTCAGGTTTCTGGTGGCAGACAAGTCCCAGCACAACGGACACAAGGTAAGAGTTTTTTCGAAGTTCTTTTTCTTGCTTTGTTCTTCCTTTGCCCCAAAGTGTTTGTGTTGACTGGTCTGTGCTTCTTAAGGAAGTGTCCAGGTAGGAGATATCATGAGCAATATCAATGCCTACCATAAGGAAGTGTCCAGCTAGGAGATACCACGAGCAGCATCAGATCCCTTGCAAATGATCCTTGAAGCTCTCTGACAGAAATTATTTAAGGTGTCCAGTGAGGAAGTGTTCTCTAAATTCATAATTCTGTATTTTTAAGTGACCACTTGTCTCTGTCATACGCTGTCCGTCATGTACATCATGTTTGCACCTCACAAATGATGATCTCTCTTGACTCCAAGTCAAACCAGGAGATGAAGGGTGAAGAGTCAAAACCAGCCATCTTCCTGATGGTTTTAAGCTCAGATTTCTTTTGTGACGGCACAATCGCGCACTGACAGCTCTGCCCTGCTGCTCATCTCCCCCGTTTTCAGAGTCACTCTTGCGAGCAATCTGCATGGCCCTGCAGCTTCCAGAGGGGAGATTTGGGCTTGTTCCTTCCCTTGCAAGGACAGGGAGCGTTGCTGCTGCCTGATAAGGGGCACGTGCTGACACACGGGCGGGCAGCGAGGCGCGCGGTGCCAAACGTCCCCTGTGCTCAGTGCCAGCAGCTCCCCTCGCCCACCCCGGCAGGGAAAAGCCAGAGCCAGCCTTGCAGGCAGCAGGGTACAGATGGTTTCTTTCTGCTTTAGCTCCATACACGCTGCTGAAGGGCAGGAGGGCTCTGTCCCTGCCCTGCAGTCTGAGAGCAGTGTTCCTTCAGTGAAAATCTGCTGGTGGGCTGCACAGAGCCACTGCAGCTGGGGGCTGCTCCAGGAAAACACATTTCTGCTCTGCCCCTGGAGTAGCTGTCACTTTCCCACCTCTTCCATATCATTTTTGGCAGCAGCAGTTCACCTTCTCATTTTCAATGCCAGTCTGGGCTGAAGATCTTTCCCTACACGGTGTAAATGCAGTTATCTTCAGTTATCAGTTATCTCTGGTGCTGGCTCAGACAACGCAGGGCTGGGCTGGTTGGGTGGTGGCATTTGGGCAGGATTTGACGTGGAATTGTTTCAAGAGCCTGGTTTCTTGCTGGATCTTGAGGACCTGCAGAGTAAGGATGAAGGTGTGTGTCCTGGGAGCAGCCATGGCTCCTCCAGGGACAGGTGGGGCTGTGGCTGTAATTTGGATTAATTAACCATTAACCAGTAATGGTCCAAACAGCAAGACTGGCTTCTGCTGCCATCCTGTCTGTAGTGCTTGGACAGAGAGTGCAGGGCAGGGTGGGGAAAGAAGGAGAGAATTCCTCTGCAAGTTGTTAGAATTCCACCATGTAACTCTGTGCTGTTTGGGAGAGGTTTTGCCACATTTGAGACAAAAAGGAAAAACTTGGACAGACTTAAATCTCTCACTTGCCCAGTGGGCTGACCCCTAAGGTTTTGCAGGGCTTAGAGTCATATGAATAAACTCCTGCTGCTGTTCAGTAGGACTTGGGCTTGTGGAAGATGTAATTAAACCCTGTTTGTTATTGTCAACTCAATTTGCCATTTCTAACCAAAGAAATACTGCTTCCTTCTAAAAGTAATTAAATATTGAAGGAACAAAGTAAGATGTCTTACATACTGCTTTGAATTTCTTCTCAGTGTAGCAGAAAAAAAACCTGAATAAGCACACATTTCTGTTTTAGTAGAATATTTGGTTGGAAATTCATCTAATGTTAATGTAATCTGAACTCTGGTTGAAAACAGAGAGCTAAGCTTCTTAAAATTCATATCCCTCCTTTCTAAAAGCCTTATTAGTGTGTAGTTTGAGGCTGGAAAAATACAGAAAACAAGACTAATGACAAGGTCATAAGCAGTTTTATTGTGGGTCCCTATAGCAGGCATCTGACTTGTGTTTTATTTAAATGCCTGTGGTTTTTGCAAGCAAAATAATCCTTTGTTTACTAAAGAAATAAATATGATTATGAGATTATTTTAAAAAATAATAGTGTTTGTGCAGAAAAAAAGAAACCCCAACCTTACAATATCCAGTTCAATATGTTTCAGGCCATGACCCTTATATGTTTTGTGGCTTTTACTAGAGGCAGATTTCACATTTGGTTTTGTGTAGAATAATATGACTCAAGCAGAACTATTTATTTTTCTTTTAATTTATTTATCTATTTTTTAAGACATTTCAGTTTGTTTTGTTATACTCAGGATATAGAGATGGAAAATGTGGGAGAGAAAAGAGGAGGTGACCTGAGAGAGGGAGGGAGACCAGTTTTCTTCTGGTGCATCCATTTATTTCCATTTCACTTTGTAAATTTGTGACTGATTTTGCGAAAATGCTGAACAGTTCCCAGACATTATAAATAATTGGCATGAAATTCATTTACTGCACCTGCTGATCACTGTTTGTTGGCACCTCCAGCACAAAAAAGTCCTTTTGCCTTGGAGCAATGAGCAATGGCCCTCAGTGAGGGCAGTCCCTCATGACAGGGGCCTTGGTGCCCCTCAGAACCCCCTCTGAAAGGATAAATCAGAATTTAGTTCATGGTTATCCAGGGATTAAAACTGCCTCAAAACCATCCCTCCTAGAATGGCCATTGTTAGACATTTGGTTTATTGTGGAGGTTGTAATACAGAATAAGTGTTGTGGGAGAAATCAATGGTTTTGGGATGCAGGCTGAGTTGTGGGGGGCCAGGAGTGAGCCTGCCTGCACAGTGGGGACAATGGGATGCTTTCCAGGAGAGCCCAGAGGATTTATCCAGCAATAAATGATCCTTTGGATCTGTGATCCTTTCTTGTCACAGCGTTTATGACTGAAAATCTGCGCAGCAGGCTGCTTTGGCCGAGGGCTTCCAAGGCAGCAGATCATTTCTTGTTGGGGCAGTCCCACTTTGTGTGCTTTCAGTGCAAGATCAGCAGGTTTGGTGTCCATACCTGTGCCCCAGACCCCCCAGCTGAGCCTGGCTCCTGGTGCAGCCTGACATTTTAATGGGGAGGGAACCCAGCACAGCGACAATTCCCCTCTTTCACAGCGTTGGCCTTAAAAATGTGCTGATTGCTTGAGATGACTGAATAACCTGCCAGTTTGCACTGAAAAACACTGTAAGGAAAGAGTTCTAACTGCTACATTAAAGTGTCATGCTGGTAGGGTGAAATGATAGAAAAGAAGGCAAATACTTTAAAAATGTACTTTATGATACATGAAGCATACATTTCCCCTCCTCCCCAGCAAACCCTTGAATGTAAACTTCTTTTTTCTGCTTAATACAAGTGATGTTAGTGACTCAGGGAACTTTTTAGTTCAGTCTTGCAGGAAACCTGATAGCAATTCAATTAGAAAATGCAAATGAGGTCACACAGTTCCCACAAGAGTGCTGAATTACCCCAGAGGAAACTGAGTGATATTCCAGCATAACAATAAATACTTAAGATAAAGTTTCTTCAACTGTTCTTGTCTGGCTGCCTGTTGTTCCAATTGAAAGTTTCAGTCAGGGCTGTGGGTGTAGTTTGGGAAGAAGGAAAAAGAAAATAAAATAAAAAATAAAAGAGAAAAAATAAAAGAAAAGAATAAAGGAGAAAAGGCAAAGAGAAAAGATGCTATTTTTATGAAATAAAGTCTTTGTGGCTTGTGTCAGCATTTGTGAAAGATGAACTTGAGTGGGATAATGCTCCAGAAGAAAATAAAGTAAAGCTGGGCTTTACTTATCTGGAATTAGCAGTGTAATGTCTTCTTTTCTAAGGGTGCATGTTATTATTTTGAAAAAATGGATATTGATTCAACCAAAAGTCTAAAAATGAACATTTTGTTTGTGAACAGTGACATTGCTGAGGACTGCAGTCTTCAGAGTGTCCTGTATTTTAGTTACAGAAACTCGAATTTTCCCATTTATGAGTAGAAATATTGTGCCCTTTGTCCTTCACACCCTGCACCTGCCCTCTGTGTCCATCGCTCCAAGCTCCTCCTCATCATTCCTTGAAAATCAACTTCCCCCACCCCCTGTGTTGGCTCATCCCTTCTGAAGTTCTGACCTTCTCATTTATATTGACTGTTTTCTTTAATTTTCGGTCCTTTCATGTGTCTAAGGCACATCTGGCAAATTGTCTTCTGTATTTATTTAGCTGTCTATTTTTTTGTAGTTCTCACCTCACAAGTTAAAATCCAGATTGTAGAAATACAGCACAGAAAGGAATTCACAGCAGAAGAGCTTAGAGGTACAGGATATATTCAGCACATGTAAGATGTCAGTCATCTGCTGCCAATGGCTTAGTTTAGTGGGGAAAAAAAATACTGTTTTCTTTGAACTGTGTTTATGTCAACCAAAGCTTCTCGTTGTTTGAGCTTTTCAAATTCTGAGCATGGAAATATGTAAATTTTTTTTATGCTAAATCACTGGGAATTGTGCAATTAAATTCAGAAATATATGAGGTCTGCAGTTAGTGTTTAAAACATTGAGAACTGCTGTCAGAAATCAATTCTTGCTTAAGCCCAGCTTGTGTTTTATTATATCTCATCTTATTTTGGGCTGCTTTCATAACCCAGCTATGAGTCCACAGCCAGACAATGTGAATGTGAAAAGCTGGTTCTTACAGACACAGGGCTTTTTTTCATTTAAAGCTTTTAAATAATCATCTGTGGTATTTCACCTGGCAGTGGTTTTAAATTCCAAGAACAGCCTTTTATTGCTGATCACAAGCACAAAGGTCTCTGGGCAAGGAAAGGCTTATTCAGCACTGCTCTCATTGATGGCCTGGGTTATTGTGCAGTCAGGATGCTCTGCACGAGGCTGGGGAGCCCTCCCTTGCAGGAGGAAAATCAGAGTTTCAGTGGGATCTGAGCTTCCAGTGACTCCAGTCTCCTTGGCACTGTTGGGCAGGAGCACCTGGAGGAAATGAGACAAAATGTGTTCACTTTATTCCTTCCTTCTTTTCCCTGCTCGGGGGTGAGATGTTACCTATGCCATCAGGGTGAGGGGAGTTTGCCCCATCAAACTGTTTTATCACTAGAGAAGGGCTGAAAAAATGAGGTTTTAGTTGTCATCCTGCCTTTTTCTGATGATACTGGTGCATATTTTGAGTACTGGGTCATTCCAGTGTCACTGTCCTCTTTCAGTATCTCTGTGGGAGATCCAAGGTAGTAACTAAACCCAGCAAAATGGCAGCTGGAATAATTTTTATTTCTGTATCTCATCAGTCAAGCAAGACCTGGATTTATCTGTCAGGCAGGGTACATGCAGAGATTTCTGTTTCCTTCAGATAACTTGTGAGACATTGTTTGGGGTTTTAACAAATCAGATCAGTGGAAAAGATAAGAAAGAAGATGACTTATAAATTAGTATCATATAATTGTTACCAGTGAGACTGCTCATGATAATTGTACAAGTCTAATGAAGATGCATCTGCTGAACTTGCCTGACCTCGTGCTTGAGTGAATTTGAGCATCTCACATGTAATCATTGCAGGAGGAGAGAGTGGTGGTTGTGGAAACACGTGAACTTGCCTGGCCTGGTTTTCAGGTGTGCTGCATGCCATGGCCTCGTGCTGCAGCCAGGATGAGACTTGACACACAGGTGCTCATTGCCTTGGAAAATCAGCCCACTACGGGAAGTTTCCAAGCACTGCACTTGCTGCATTTAGTTCTTAAGCAGTCAGCATCATACCAAGGGTCAGGCTCAAAGCCGTGCTCAAAAGACCATCTGTAAGTGAAATTCACTCCAGATCTGTCTTGCTTCAAACATAAAGAAGTCCTAAGGATTGAAGTGCCTGCACGGAAATAAGTTTTTCCTGATAAAACAAACCCCTTGGACTGCTGCGTGTTCCTGCCTGTGATGTGTTCCTTGCCCTTGCCAGATCAAAGCTTTTGACCTCCCATTTCATGTTCTTTGTTGGTAACTGCTGAAGTCTGACTGCCACTTCAAAACCAAAAATTTTGGACTGGATATCCTAAAAATACCTTCATTGCTGTGATCATCTGATGACAGCTGCTTGTAAACATGAGTTTGAGTGCAGACAAAAATTGCTTCATACAGGCATGTCCATTAAAAACTGGTTTTAGAGGCTCTGGGTGTCCAGGATCTTTCCTTTAGCCCAAGCTGAGACAGATTGGTAGATGCAGGCTCAGTGGGAAGGAGGGTTTTTGGTTCCTCCCAGCCTCTGGAGGCCGGGTCCTGGATTTTTGGATGAGGCAGTGACCCTCTGGCATGTCCAGCTGGAGGAGTGCCAGGGATGGGTGTCCAGCAGAGCAGGGTGGCCTGAGGGCCTCAAGGAGTGGCATCTCAAACACTGTGCCCACACAGCAAAGCATTTAAACTCAGGCTTAAATTTCATCTTGCAAATTGAGATAAATTGAATGTGCCCTCACAGTCAAATTTGAGCATTTCTTAGGTGCACTCTGGAATTGGAGGGAAAAAAAGAAGAACAGTCTTTTCTCAAGAGCCTCTTGAAATAACCAAAGGATAACTTGAAAGGGCATATTCCCACACTAGCACTGAGGAGAAGTACCAGACTGAATTACTTTACTTTGTGCTAAAGTAGCAGCAGCGCCTGTGATCTTTTAAATCTCTTGTGATCTTTTTACTTGCAAATATTATGAAGGGGAGGAGTATTGTTACATTTAATTCATTATGATTATTTTAATTCATGTATCTTTTGAACCTCGTGGCTTTAGAGAAATAAAATGAGATTACAATTTTTCACAGGCTTTTAAGGGGTAGACTTGCTCCCACTTCTTTCTGTGATGAAGAGCACTTGTAGCAGTCTGAGTTTTAGAAGCAAAAGAATTGTGTTTTGGAGCCACGTTTTCAATTATTTTTTAGAAATTTCACTGGGGAGGAAGAAATCAGATTGCTAGCCAAGATTTTTCATCCATTTTCCTCAAGATCAGGTGCAGGATGAGAGAGGTAATTCCAAGCTGCAGTAGAGGTTTTCACTGTATAGTATGTGGCAAGATCTCCACCTTTATTCCTAATATGCAGTACATAACAAGTATGAGTATTTTGTGATTTAATAGCCCTACTCTTGAGAAGTGCTTGTACTTCTGAAGCCATTGTGTATGGCTTCTCCCAATTATGAGTATGACATTAACTTGAAGATAGAAGTGTCTCTTGGTAAACACTAGAAGGTAGAGTACAACAGTAATTTAGATGTTTCTTAAACAATCCTACCTGCGAAGCACTGTGAGATTAGATCTTACAAAGGGAGTGTGAAAAGGTCAAGTTGATGTGGGGAGCTTTGCAAGGAAACAACCTCATCAGAACTTTTCCTCTTGGTATAAGATGTTCAAGCCATAAAATGAGGAGGAGAAGTACATCCAGACCTGTGCTTTCGGGGTGATGTCATCTTCTGCCCATTGACAGCTCTTGCAATATTCAAAGCCTGACAATGACAAGAAAAGTATCACAGATGCTGGAAACCTGTGGGAGCCATAAAAGATTCCACCAAAGGCAGACAGATTTCTAAGGTGCCTGCTTTGGTACGTGATTCTTCCAGAGAATGGGAGAGGAAGATCATTTGAAACCTGAGAGAGTGCACTGGCCAGGAGGTGCCTCTAATCATCCGTGTGGTACCACAGAATAACTCTGAGCACAGCTCTGCCTCTCCTTCCCTGCTGAAACTCCCATCCCTTAGAGATCCTGTGGGCATTTTGTGTCTGCTCAGTAACGAAGTGAGCGCGCTGCCCGCGCCCGTCCTGACTGCAGCACAAAAGCAAAGCCTATTGAAGTGCTCTGGTGACTAGATTTCAGCTTAAATTGGTGATAACTTACCCCACAGAAAGTGTGGGTGAGCTCAGGAGATTTCTGATTTCAATTAAATTATACTGGGAAGTCAACATCTCCTGTCCCAGCCTGGTCAGCAGGCACCTGAAAAGCCCCATTCTGGCCCTGGGGGTGTTAGCTGCAGCCTGTGTCCATGGGGCCCTCACCAACCCTGTTAGGTTTTCTCTTTTTAAGAGATTAACATGTATTTGGGGTTTTTTAAATAAGAACCTTCTGTGGTAACCACATGGGTTATGCCCAGAGCTGGTGCATCTCTTTTCTCTGGAGTCCAGACTTAACTCAGGATTTAATTACAGTAACCCACAAAGGGCCCTGCTGCACCTTTTGCAGAGGAAGGATCTTCTCCTGCCTGACTCACAAGCCAGTCTGTCATGTTCTCCCTATTTAAAAATCCCCTGGTTTTACCTTGTACTGTTCTTTCAGCCTTTTTCTTGCTTTGCAGCCCTGCAACACCAAGGAGCATTTTGACTCCTCGGTCACTCTGATCACATTTTATTAGTTCTATCGGGTAAAATTTTCCAAAGCCTGCAAAGCCAGACGGATACCTAACCACCTTAAATTTGCATTCATGCCTCATTTTTCAGCTCTCAAGGAACAGGGCATGTAGAGCTTTGACACTGACTCCTCAGGAACGAGGGGTTTTGGCATGGCTGATGCATTTGTGTGTGTTTCGTGGCTCATTCTCCTCCTCTGAGGGCAGTAACTTGGTTAGCTTTTAGTCAAACTTTTTCTTCCCTGTCAGCTGATGTGTTCTGGAAGCTCATGCACTTGCCAAATCTGACAATTTTTCTTACTAATTGACTCTAATGCGAACTGCTCTATGCAGCCCCACTGCTAGCTGATAAAAACAAAAAGTAATGAATTTTTGCTTAACTAGCTGATTTAATTAAAATGTTTTATACTGTACTTGTATGGTTTCTATAAATGGAGAGGTAATTTTGTTTAATGAGTTCCTAACCAAACATAACATTCCTGATTGTACGTAGCCAGATTTGATAAAGGTCACAAACGCTGCAATTCCACTGTTTGCTTTTGGAAGTCGTGATGATCAAACAGCTTGCTTGGGTACTGGAAATATCCTGTCAGGATTGGTTCCCTTTATTCCTGCTTATACCAGAAATTATTAGTATAGTTTTAGGAGCAGAGGGGGTTCTTCTCTGTATTTGAACACTGTTCATTATCTTTAAAGTGGAAGTGTACTGCCAAAATCCCATCTCATTGTCAATTAGTGGCTTCTCTGCAAACACATTAATTTAATGCCCCTGCTGAAGAGCTGTGTATGTTGGAACATCTTGCTGCTAAAACAATAGTTTTCAGAGCTCTTTGACACAAATCATTCATGAATGGCAATTTATGCCGTGATGGTAATGGGATGTGACATGCAGCTATCTTTGATTAAATTTACCACAGCTTACAACTATTAGTAAATAAAGCTAATACAGACAGTCATCTCAGAGTTCTAGAGGGTTGATAAGGAGAAAAACAGATTATGGATTCCTTACCTGTGCAGTTCCTAAATAATAGCTGCACATAGCACAACTATGATAAATTAAAGTCTAAAATAAAAAGTCTGATGTTTTTAAAACTACTTTTTTTTTCCCTGTCTCCAACTTCAGCAAATTCAGCAATGACCTAAATAAAAAAGGAATCAATTACCGTAAAATAAATAAATTTGCTGTTTGTTCTGCAACCCTTTCATTCTACTGTATGAGAACACAAAATGGAATATCTTTCTATACTGAAAGATCAAAAACTGGAGAAATGGTGCATTTTGGGAAAAAAGGGTTCATTCGTCCTCCACTGCCGTCCCTGATGTCAGCAAAATGTTGTTTCCTTAGAACAGAATTCATGCAAATGTTTATTTTGCCGTGCTCTCATGTTCCCTTTGTTAAAGAACTAAGCTCTATTTTCATTGTTTTATTTTCTGTTTGGTAAATATAATTTTCTCCTGTCCTTTCTGCAGCTACCATGGAAACAAGCAAAAATGCTTCAGATTAAATATTTTTTAATAGATTCTTTTTTTTCCCTGGTAGAAAATGGTAGCAGTTTTCAAAATGTATATTGATATAGGAGATGAAGGGAAATATTGTTTGAGCAATGGACTAAAGGTGGACTTTGTATCCCCTTGTATTGACAAAAATATATTAAAAACACGTTGCCTCAGCTAAACCCTATGAGTGACACTAGAAGGAAAGCAACCCAGGTATTTCTTTTCTGAAAAATGTCTTGTGTGAAGTGTTAAAGATCCTACGAAAATAACAAGGCTGGCATATAAATAAAACAGGTTAAATCATGAATCATTTTGATACCTGGAAAATAAAGGCCTTATTTCCCTTCCTCCAATTGCAGGTACTTTTTATTGCAAATGCAAGCATAATATATTTTAGTGCCGAAGCATTTCATTTTTCGGGTTGAGCCCTATGAAATTATTAATCTCCAACAAACGTACCCTAAGACTCGCTTGTTATTTATATGCAGGGAATGGCGGCTTATTTACCCAAACATTAGAGTGATCCAAAATGTTCAGCTAAGCAGGAACACAAAATATGATATTATATTATGTAAATGGGTTTGTGATACGCTCTGCTGGATAATAACTTCCAGATGTCTCCGTAGCCAGAGGCTGACGGATATCAAAGGCAGGTTGGCTGGGAGGGGAGACAAGCCAGCTGGCGAGGCTGGCTGGCTACTGCTAAGTGTAGCGGAGGGTGGGAGCCAGTGTTTCTTCACACTCACTGCTTTTATTCGTGGGCTAGTGAAAAGTCAGTGGCTCACAGCCTTCTTGTCACGGGCAGGATAGGGCTGGAGGGGCTGCTGGCATCCCACGTGTCTTGTTCTGTCAGGAGATTATTTTTTGACTTCTTTCACGAGTAGAGTTTGGGTTTAGCCTGAGTCTCCCAGTAAATGAAAGGCTGACGAGCCACAGACCAGCACTGACAGGAGATTATAGACTCACTAAATGGCTTTTCCAACTTATCCTTTATTCCCAGTGCCAGGTGCAGACAGGGAATGTCCCTGAGTTCTCAACACTGTGGTGTAAATGGAGTTAGCTGGAGCACCCTGCAACCTCACTAGTTTGGAGTAAGGTGTCCTGAAGGTGCTGGGTTCTGAAGTCTGCCAGTCCCTTTGGGATTTAGCTCCGTGTCCTCTTCCCAATGCAGCAGGTTGTGTTCACCATCCCTGAAGGCAATTCTAGACTGAAAAGGGCCTGGAAATGACTCCTGGGAGATTCCACTGGAGCTGCTGACAAGGACTCCAAGATACCCCCTACACCTTCTGTGAATCAGGCTGGGAGAGGGAAGTTCTTTTCACAATCATTATAGGCTGTGAAAAATTGGGATCGTGATTGAGGCTGCACCTCCTCCAACCTTGCAGTGCTTTCTGAAAACTTGATCTGCCATCTCAGTGAAAGGTTTCTGATGGACTTCTATATGTTTTTAATTGATTTCAATTAATGGCCAAAAAAAAAAAAAACCCAAACCAAAAAAGTGGTAAGGGGAATTGCAGGGCAGATTCTGCCACTCTGAGCTGCAGTTGATCTCAGCTCCTCAGCTGCCTTATCAAAAGCAGGGAGGATGGGCTGGCTCCAGGAGGCTCCTCCTGTGCCCTGCAACTGCTCATAACAAACGTTGGAGTTGCACATTGCAGAGACAGAGGTGTTTGGCAGCAGCAGGTACAAGGCCTGGGTTATGATTGTGCTGGCAGTGTCCATGTGTGTCACAGCCCGTGTGTGTCACAGTCCGTGTGTGTGTCACAGTCCATGTGTGCCACAGTCTGTGTGTGTGTCACAGTCCACGTGTGTCACAGTCCGTGTGTGTGTCACAGTCCGTGTGTGCCACAGTCCGTGTGTGTGTCACAGTCCATGTGTGTCACAGTCCGTGTGTGTGTCACAGTCCATGTGTGTCACAGTCCATGTGTGTCACAGTCCATGTGTGCCACAGTCTGTGTGTGTGTCACAGTTCATGTGTGTCACAGTCCGTGTGTGTGTCACAGTGAAGCCCATGGAAAAGGCATGGGATAACTCAGAGCCAAGGGTCAATCTCAGGCTTGCACACCTGCTCACATTCTTGCACAACCGCTCACACTCTTGCACAGTTCACCTGTTCACAGTGATGGTGCAAGCCCATGGAAAAGGCATGGGATAACTCTTGCACAGCCAAGGGTCAATGCTCAGGCTTGCACACTACTCACACCCACTCACGCTCTTGCACACTACTCACACTCTTCCACACTCTCACATGCTACTCACACCTGCTCACACTCTTGCACGCTTGCACACACTCCTGCACACCCGCTCACACTCTCGCACACTACTCACACCCGCTCACACTCTTGCTTTAAACGATACAGCCAGCACAGGACTGCTCAGCTTCCCCAGCAAGCGCTGGAAGATTCTGCCCCAATACAAATACTGAGGCATTAAATCCTACTGAATCCAAACTCTCCTAACAAGTTTACATCCCAGCATGGGCTCCTCTCCTGTTGTTTCTCTTCATCCCACACTTTGTAATTACTTTTTCCCCTTGATCTTAAAGGTTTTCATCTGTTTTGGCTCAGCTGTATTTCTCTAGCTTATCAGTATCCTAAAGTGATAGACAGGCATAATTACTGAATTATCTGACTATTTTATATCCTCCTGTAATTATCTTTGTATTACCAAAGCCCATGCTCACACGTTCCATGTTTAGAGTTTGATCCTGTTGTAACGAGTTATAAATGTCACCGTGTCATTTTTGGAATGGAGAGTGATTTCACTTTCCCCTGGGCACGTGTTCCATGGATTGCCTGGTGCTGTATACCATCATTTTTGTGACATGTATAATAGAGAGTCACAAAAACAATGGGAGGAAAACCACCCCAAAGCAGCAGCACTAGAGGTGATTGACTTGATTTTGTGAAGGACTATGGATAATTTGTGTTCTGGTGACACTACAAAAGGTGGAGGAATATTTTATCTTTTGAAAATGTTTCTGAGATTCTGTTAAGCATGTGGCCAGTGAGGCCATGAGAAAACGAGCAGTTGTCATCTCAGTAAAAACTGTTCCTTAGCAAAACTAGAATTGGAAGCTGTATTTTGGAATTCATTTCATTTTGGTGTCATATTCTGCTTTTGAGTTGAACTTTAGAATCTTACAAACTCAAAAACACTGGAGTGTTTTCTGGGGCTCGCAGTACAACAGTGCTGTTATTCCAGATATGTTCTGGATGTTTCAGTCAGAGATCTGAATAGTTCTGGCATTTATACTCACCAGACTTTATGTTACTGCATTTGTCTCACAGCTTTTAAGCAGCAGAAAACATGTACAACATATTTAAACAACACCAGAGAAATTAAGGTCAAGAGAATGCATTGTCAACAAATGAAGATAAAAAAGAGCTGTTGTTTAAAAGAAGAAAAAAAATTCTTGTTGCAAGATGCTTTTGAAATTCTACATATCAAATTCAGAGTCATGTTGATGATTTATTCTAATATAGGAAAACATCATCAAGAGTGACAAGCAAGCTAGTCACTGTCTAGTCACCTGCCAGCAAGTATTTCATACAGACTAAAATGCCTGGTATTGCCTTGCTGAGCTGACACTAATTATTTCAGTATACACGGAGCTTTGGGACTCGTGTTAATTCTCAAGTCTGTCTTTAGTTCAGACTCATTCCACTGTGTAAACTCAGAAGAGCACAAATTATTTGACCATCCTTTCATAATCTGTCCCCATGCTCACTTACCAATTATATAAACTGATCCAAATACCTGCTCTCAAAGGATTCCCATTTGGGAATCACAAGCCAATTAAAAAAAATAGGGGATATCCACTATTCTGTGGCTCATGTCTCGTAGTCCTATTTCATGTTGTCATGCATTTCTGGGTGTCTTCTTTAGATAAGATTGATTTCATCAGTGTTCAGAAAAGATACCTTTCTGGCAGTAAAATCATTTTTAAATGAAAGCTCTTTTGGATATAGCATTAGATCCCACGGGAAGGAGGGGGTCAGCAGTTCCCACCAGTATCCTGACTATCCCAGGAAATTCTCTCGCTACCACACCACAATTCTGTTTCTTTGTTTATTGCCCACTTCAGTAAGCAATCTAAGAGCAGCATGTAAATGTTGAACATGGTGCTGTGATTTTTTGGAGGTGTGTAAACAGCACTTAGGTGAACACAGCCCATATCGTGAGTGTGAGACAGGACCTGAGGAACGTGCCTCTGTGTGTGACTGAAAAGACCATATTTGTCTGGTCTGTGAAAATTCAGCTCTGGAACAGGCTTGTTTTTAAGTTTTGCAGTAAAAATAACTGCATTTTGGCACAAATACTTCCAATCCTTGCAGCCAGTGGATGTCTGCCCTCCAGAGGTAGCAGAGATCAGAGCCATGACCAGGCTGTGAGAATGGGCTCCTTGCTGCTGTGCCCAGCTCTCAGCATCTCCAGCCTTCCTGGAGAAGGTCCACACAGCTCTGGAGCCACATCTCAGTTTAACTTTCATTTGCTGTTTAGTTTTCATATACTGTGCAGTCTGGAGATGAGTATCTGTTTCTTCAATTCCCGATCAGGAATTGAAATGTGCTAATAGATGGATTTACATCAAACTAGAAGGCCTGAAGCAATGATTTCCACTGAAATCAGTGCCTACAGATAACTGCTTGGAGGGTGTTTGGGTTTTTATGTTTGGAGTAAGACAAAAAGGGAGTGTGGCTTAAAATGGCAGGAGCCTCAGAAAATGCTTTGATAGCTTTTCCTGTATTGCTCTTATGTATTGGGGTTGGGGTGAGTGGGTTTTTGGGGTTTTTTTGGAGAAAAATAGTTGAAAATTGTAACATTCTGAGAACAGTATTCCCACTGGATCTTACCTCAAATGAAAAGAATGTGACTTGCAGTCTTTGTGATTTATGAAAGTTTAAACATTTTCTGGTGGGAGTGCAGGTCACCATATGGTAACAAAAGCCCTTGCTAGTTATCTTTTCTGCAGACTTTCAGAAGTAATTGCTGGAATCCTAGAAGACCACAGAGTATTGAAGTATTGGGACTGCATAACCTCTGAAGAGCCTTCCCAAATCTACATTTCATTGATTCATCCATTCTATAAGGCATAAATTTTCTAATAGTGAGCCAGTCTCTCTAAGTCAAAACCATGGTCCGATCATTTCCATTTTATTCATAGCACTGCAACATTTCCAACACCAAAGTATTCCTTTCAGAGAATCTAGAGTTAAAAAATCACAAAGAAGGACTCAAAGTCACACCAAATAATGAAAATTTACTGTGCCTGAGATGTATTACACTTCCCAGCCAGCATGGGGTGTGTATTTTGGGATCTGTGTTCAAAATTTAGCTCTCATATAAAGATCATTTGTTATGAAGCCCTAAAAGTCTGAACTAATGCACCTTTGCAGTCATGGGGCTGACTCCCTCTGGCTGGGGTTGGGTTTGTGTGGCAGAATACTTTTGCAGAGCCACAGACTGCAGGTTTTTGTAGCCCTGCTCATGCTTAATACCAGACTATAATGACGGACCCAGGACATGGACTGTAAAGGAATCCTCTCCCATTTTTTGTGTTCTGGTAGATTGCACTTATGGGAAATTTTCAGCAATTTCTTTACTCCAGTTCTCTGCTGCATCTCCTTGCAGCTGGTGTAATGAAGACAATACATTCTGGAAGGCATCTTGACTTGGGAGTAGCAGTTCCATATATTTGTGAATGTTTTAGTTGATGAGGTGGTGTTGGGTCATAAGTTGGACTTGATGATCTGCAAGGTCTTTTCCAACCTAATTGATTCTCTGATTCTGTGTTTCTGTGAGCAGGAAGTGGCAGCAGAGCTGCCAGTAAACACATTCTGTGTTTGTTCCATGTGGCTGTTGGACGGGTCCTAAGAAATGAGGAAGAAGCTAACTGGCTGTGCTTTCTTGTTCCCAAAACAGCCCAAGGGAAGGAAGGCGCTGCCTGGGGAGCTGGTGCAGCAGCAGAGTGACACGCTGCTGCCGTGGCGGCAGCACCAGAGTGCCAACGGGCTGCGGCGGCAGAAGCGGGACTGGGTCATCCCACCCATCAACGTGCCCGAGAACTCCCGCGGGCCCTTCCCGCAGCAGCTGGTCCGGGTGAGTTCAAGAACAAAATACCCATCATAGTGCTCATAATAATGGTGATCTTGTGATGGCTCTGCTGAAGCAGTAGGTGTGGGAAGCCTGGCTCGAAGCACGGGCTCTCTGCTCTCCCTCCCTCCTGCAGGAATTGGTTGCCTTTTCCGTGCTGCTCCAAAGCTCCTCGCCCCAGTTTCCCTCCCCAGCTGACGGCAGCCTAATCGCCTCCTTCCAGCCAGTCCCTCCTGAGACACTGCCACTGCTGCCAGCATGGCGCTTTGCCCGTGCTCTCATCCAAAGAGCTGCTGCAGGTGTAAAAGCTGGGCTGGGTGGCACCCAGCAACAAGGGTGCTGCATCCTTCCCTTGCCATCCCTTGCCATCCCTCCCATCCCGCTGCAGATGCGCGGCGGCCCGGGGGAGGTTGGCTGCCTGCCGCCGCTGCAGATGGATCCGCCAGCCTCCCCTGTGTTGCTACTTTCTTTCTTCACAAGGATAATCTCTGAGATCAAGTTTACCCATGTGGTTTTCTGTGATGATTATGGGATGACAGGAAAAGAAAAGGAAGGGAAAAGGAGTGTTTTACAGAGACATTTGGTTGATTTATTGGTGCCGTTGATAAGTGTTAGCGAAATACAAACACGTGTTGCTATTCCTCTTGTGGGTGCCGGTTTTGGGGTTTTGGAGCAGTCAAATGATTAGCTGTAAAAAGGAAAAAAAATCAGTAAAACTCCTTGGCAGACATTTGCAGCTAGCTCTTCCCTTGGAAGAAAATGGCAACAATATAAAAATTGAAAAGTTATTTCAAGGAGCAGTGGTGTGTCATTGGCATCCCTTCTGAGGAAGTTCATTGAGTCCTTTTGAAGCAGTGCCTGGATTCACATGAGTTGCATCATTACCTGTTTGTGTGTCTGGGAGGAAGGGGCATGTTCCCAATTCAGCCAGGGATTGGATAAGCTTGGATTGTTGGAGTCATTTTTCTGTGCAATTAGGGAGTACAGTAAGGAATAAGAAGTACCAGGTGGCAAATATTCTTATGTCTGTCCTGGAAAACCAGGCAGGGAAACTGGAGAGTCTTTGTGTGGTCAGCAGTGCAGGGTACAGAGTGACCCATTAATGTGTTGTCCTACTGAGCTGAAGAAATGTCTGAAAAGGAAAATAACCCCATGTGTCAAAAATGCCTTTCTAAATTAACAATTTAGATTAAATCCTGAATTCCTGTGAAAAATAAAGGGGAGTACTTGCAAAATGAACTTGTGCTCTCTTCCATTCCCTACCGATTTCTTTTGAGTTTTGACTAGACAGCAAGAGGACAACTTGGCACCAGCTTACCATGGCAAATTTGTTGATTTATAAGGACTGAAATCTCT
The DNA here is from genome assembly GCA_024865655.1 of Emberiza elegans. Classification (NCBI taxonomy): domain Eukaryota; kingdom Metazoa; phylum Chordata; class Aves; order Passeriformes; family Fringillidae; genus Emberiza; species Emberiza elegans. Next base: position 4,572,198 of record JALJVW010003097.1, read on the forward strand.
GTGGCACTTTTTACCCTACAGTCTGGAGATGAAACAGAAGGACTCGACTATGCAAAATTCTAATATTAATGGAAATGACAAATAATAAATTTTATATAGGTACTGAAGAATTTATATTCATCACTTAGACTACCAGTAACCTTGGAAAGATAACCTGGCTTATGGAAATACAGAACTCCCAGATTTTCAGCAATATATTCCATTGCAGTTTTCAAATACAGATGCTAGAGAAAACACTGAAAATAAAGTGAAAATGGGGTGGGAAATTAAAAAAAAAAAACAAACTGGCTTACAAAGGGCTGTTTTCCTCTTCACCTGACATACAGAAAGCATCATAATGACAGGGAAGATCATACAAAGAGTGCAACTTGATTAAGCGTGAGACCCCTGATGTTTCAGGCTTGGGTTGAGTTTCTGCTCCTCTGCAGCATCTGGCCCTTTTGCCAGCCCTGAATGTGAAGCTTGGGTGATTCCTATCAGGAGTTACAGCTCCCTCTGTTAGACTTTGCTCTTTAATTATCCAGAATAGGACAAATCAACATCTTCAAAGACCAGCACTATCTGATTATTTCCATCCAAATAATCTTCAGATTGCCCTGGAGCATTTTGCTGTCTCCTAGATCTAGGTGAGAGTTTTGATCTGATTTCCCATGCTTTTGCTCGCTGGGCACTGAATATTTTTGTGTCCATCTGCTCACAAACTGGAACCAGAAGTGCACATGTGAAGTTGCAGCTCAGCTCTCATTTGTACAGAAGCGGGTCTGTCACCATTTTCTCTGCTGTTTTATATAAAACATTCAAACCTACTGCTGGTTCTTGGACACTGAACTTTTTTTGGTCCAAAAAGACCAGCCTGAGCTTGCATTTCATAGGTATAACTAATGAAAACCAGTCCCTCCATAGTGCTGTCTTTGGTTCTGGCTTCCTCCAAGGAGAGGAAGGGATGGCATGAAAAATCTCATCACTAAAAAACCCAAAAGCCCTACCAGAAGTACATTTTCATAGAACCACTTGCTGTTTGCGTTTTTATAGGTCAGACTAATTTGAAATGCATAGGCAAATCTTTCAGGTTCCCTCCTACTCCTGCTTCCTATTGTGAAGGTAAAAATTCCATTTTATGGAAGTTGATTAGTTACTTGTCAGTATTTTTAGCAAGGCTGTGCCTGAATGAAGTTTAAATCATAGCAAAGGTGAATGCAGCTTGATGGGAGCCACATACCTCGAAAGGCAGCCCTGTCTGGTTCAGCTGGGATCAACTGTAATTCTCTGCTCATTAAACCATTTCATTCTGATAAAATACGTTAAATGAAAAAGTTTTTAGAGAAAAAAAGAAAAAAGGAACATTATCCCTGCCAAAAAAACCCTTCTGTTAATTACAGGGTTTTTTCTTTCTGTGGAATATCTGTTTCTGCTCATATACATCAACCACACTAACTAGGAAATGTGTTTCAGAAAAATAATAGCTGAAAAAATAATAATAGGAATTTCTAATTAATTTTGGCTGCTGAAAAGATTTACTTACTCTTTGAAGAGTTTAAATTAACATCTGACATTTATAAGCTAAAAAAAATTGGTTAGTGTACAAAAATGTTTTGTAAACTCTGCTTTTGTCTTTGAGCTGAGAAAACAGTTATCAAAATTTATTGATATATGCTTATTTATTTTGGAAACATTTATGAAAATCTTGAGTTTAATTTCCTTCTGCTTCACTTCCACCTTTGTACTAGGAATAATATTGTGCATGCTGTGAAATATTTCACTGTTGTGAGGCTAATTTCATTACTAATTGTCAGGTACTCTCATTATTATAACTGAAGTCCATAAAAATGCCTATTAAAAATACAAAAACAATATGAAATCCCCCTCCTTCTCCAAGCAAATGACTCATGCAGGCACACTGATCAGCTAAGATAATATATTAAATAGTTGCACCCTTGCTGAGCTCTGTCTATTTTCTCACTGACTCATCCTTTTTAGCTACACGCGTAGCTAATTCTTAATTATCTATTATCTAATTATCTATTAGCTTATCTTGTATTTCATCCTCTTTTGAACTTCAAAAAGAATCTCAGTTTTGGATTCACAAGTCAGTCTCCAGCTGCTTCTAATGGGAATCTTGACTCAGTTTTCAAGGCAAGTCTTGGTCCATCTCATTGGACTACATGAAAATAATTAATTTTAAAAAACAGTTCTTGTGCAGAACTGGCCTTTGGTCATCTTTGACATGCTTAGATAATGGGCCCCTCTGTCAACCACTGCAACTATGTTCTCCTTTGTGAGGGCTCCAGACTTTCAGTTCATCTCCAGGACCTTTGCAGAGCTTGGGAGCCTCCCATCTTGCGCTTCATAGACCCTAATTTTTCCAGCTTGCCTTTATTAAGCATAAAACTGAAAAATGTATCATTTTCCTGTTAGATCTCTTATGCTAAACAACTTTTTCATTCTCATTATACCAGCATGAAAATCCCCTGAGGATGACCAAGGCAGGATCTTGGTGCTCTCACAAGCTGCCTTGATTGCATGCTGCAGGCTCAGCATGGGCTCCTGTCTCCGAGTGCTGGTGATCTCAGCCACAAGAATACTGGAAATAACCTGATGTGTGTAACAGGGAGTAAGAGGGAAGGATGCATTTTATGTAAATTTAATCAGAAAGTCCTGAAGTGGCTTGGAAAGTTGGCAGAATATAATATACCTGAAGACTCTTGTCTTGTTGCTTAGCAGAGGTGTCATTGTCAGGTCAGGTTTTTGGCAGCACAGGGCACCTTAAGGGAGCAGAGAGCTCCTCTTGACACACTGCAAAACCTTGTGGTGAACTCTTGGGTGGGTTTAGCACATCTTAAACCATCCTGTGACATTGAATATTTAATATTTTAAAAAGTTGATAGCATGCTCTCCAGCTCAAGAGCCTGTTGTGAGCCCCAGCCCACCCTGGCTCAGGAATTGGGTGGGACAGCTCTCCCAAAGTCTGAAATCCTGGTGCTGGAGACACACAAGGCACTCTGAGCTGTGAAATCCCTGCCAGCTCGGACCATCAGCCCTCAGTGCTGCCATCTCCTTTGCTCCTCATGGCTGTTTCAGCGTGTGCCTTTGCACTGTTTTAAATAGTTTTATTGTAGGAAATCCCTCTTGCCTCCTCTATCACAGCATTGCTCACTGCTGTGAAATTGGCAGTGCAGAATCCATTAGCTCCCAGCTGCAAGACAGATGGCATCTGTCTGTGGTGAGAGAAGGTTTGTTGAGAAAAGGCCTTGCAAATGCTTCCCAAAGGACATCAGACCTTACTTTTCCTGAGAGAGATGCAGACAGCATTGATTACAAATAGACCTAGATCTTCCTTGTTCTCCACAGAAACAGCTGTTTCTTTTGCCTTACCAGCCACACACACACTCAAAGAAAAAAATTTGCTAGTTCTGACTCTCAGTGCACCTCACCTTTGTGATGCCCTGTGAGTGAGCATCATCAGCTGAAATTCAGAAATGATGGGATTTGGTCTTTATTGTAACACTCAGAACAGGATAAGGAGCAAGCCCAGAGGGTGGAGAGGGAATGGGACATTGTGCAGGTTGTGGTGCTCTGGAGAGTCACAGCCTTTCTGTGAAAGATGCTCCAAGGATGTAGCTTGAGACAGCTCTTGATTCAACTGCAATTTCACACCACTAACCAAACTGGCACCAAAGAGGGAAAGATGAGCAGGAAAATGTTTCATTAATTGTTCATCTTGCCATGGTCTTGGGTCTGGTCAGTTTTGCCATTGATCTCCCCTCTGTGTGTGTGTGTTACCAAACCAGGACTCACATATGACTCACAGAATGAATGGACAAAGTGAAATATGACACAGTGCTACTCCCTTGATGTGTCCATTTGAAACTCCTTTAAAACCTACAGTCTGAAGCAAGTTCTTGAACATATTCCACTCTATATCTACTGCTCAAAGGACATCCCTTTGTATTCTCCCTGATGATGCCATTCTCGTTTTCCAGCATTCACCAAAAGAGAAGGGCAGATCCTGATGTAAATGTCTGCTAAAGCTGGTGGGGCTACCCCTGTGTGTGCCTTTTGGGAATCTGGGTTGAAGGAAGCAGATGCCCAGTGCTTTATGGGCTTTCCATGCACACGCACATCCAGCATTATGGATTGAAAAGTGCAGCTACAGCATAAATGCTCCATTTAAAATTCTCTTACAACAGCATTCAAGCCTATACTGTAATTATACATATTGTATTTCCTTGTATTCAGACCCATAGGGAATTTATATTGTCCTTGCTAAAGCCAGAGGGACTGAAGGAAAGCAGTCATTTAATGATTCAGCTGTCTTGGGCTCTATGATTTAATCAATCATATGAAAGAAATTTTTAGATTCTTTGTGTTTAGAGTTCTCTTGTCTGAGCAGAAAATGTTCCCTTTTTGAATTGCTTTAATAGCTGTATTTATGCAGCTGAAAGTTCCTTAAGAAATGAAAGTAAAATCAAATTGCTGAGAATGCCTAGATAATTTATCGGAGAATATTCAATTAGAATATATTAATATTTTAGATTTCCATCATTAATTTAATATTCAGAGATTTAATTTAGTCGTTGAATTGCTGTAGTGCCATGCGTGGGTAGATTGTTAGGCTGAGTGCTTAAAACACCTGCCACAAATGGGTGAATCTCACTTTGATTCCCAAGAGCACAAATGCCTTTCTACTGACATAAGTCTTGCAGCAAAAACTCAGACACTAAATCTTGCCTGTGCTCTGCATTTTTCCATAATTGCAGAAAGGAATAATACAATCTTCTAGCAGAAATAAATGCAAGAGCCTGATTTATTTATGCATTCAAATCCAGACTGGGGGGAAATTTGGTGCTCTGTGGTTCTGAGTTTGTCAATGTATTACTGAAAAATTTCATTTTGCCAGACTGGCCTTGTCACTTACTCAAGGAGAACCGTCGTAAGTGAGGTTGGGATTTAAAGGTGATTGACACTTTGCAGACAGATATCAAGGACTCCTATTGCCCAGTTCAGCTAAAAAAGCTGCCCTTGAGTTTTTGCCATTTTCCAGGATACTTTGGGAATAGTAACATGAATGGAAAAATCCCCCATTAAATCATAAAAAGCCCACTAAATCATAAAATACCATTTGATTTGGAAGTGATAAATCTTTGAATGTAGCATCCCAGTTGCATGAAGGAAATGGAACCATTTTTAATTTCTCACACAACATAAAAACCGAGATTCTCAGAAGCCACTGGAAGCAGTGAGACTGCTCCCACTGATTGGGAAGTATCAGCATGACATTTCAGAAATCTCAAAAATCATTGATAATATTTATTATTAACTTCAAGTCATTAATTTAGGGTACAGCAAGTTGGACTGGGAGGAGGCTGGGATAACAGACCTGTGGCCTGACCTTGTGGTTGATGTTTCAAACTGTTTTGCAGTCACTCAGCATCCCCTGAGGCAGTGGGGTGGGATATACCAGCAGGGGTTTGTGACCCTACTACTGGTTAAATACAAATTGTAAGTGAGAGACAGGGAATGATAGAATTGTTTAGGTTGGGAAGGGACCTTTAAGCTCCTCAAGTCCAGCTGTGATCCATACAGCCTTTGCTTAAGTATTTTTCCATGCAGGATCTGACTTTTTCACCCTGCCTGCATCACTGAGGATGGTCTCTCACAGATAAGAACCCAAGGCAGGGAAGCTGAGTGGTTTTGAGACCACAGAGCTGTTACCATGGCCATGGGCAGCACTCTCTGGTTATCAGCATCAGGGCCTGTCCTTGGGTTATTTGAAGAATCTCATAATGGACTCAGATTTTAATGGAGTGGTCAGAAATCTTGTGCTGGTGGTTATAGTCAGTCACATTATTCCATGTCTGAGCCCACCTGTGCGTCAGGTCTGTTACACTCAGCTCTGTTTCCACAGCCATGCAAAGGTTCTTCTCTGCTCTCTGCTGGCTCCCCACCAACTCCTCCTCCACCACCACCACCCCCATGCAGCCCACACCTTTTATCTCCAGCTTCACATCAGGAGCAGGAGATTCAGGAAGCACAGAAGGATAACTACCCCTCCAATTGTCATCACAGGCATACTGCAAAAGAGTTCATCAGTCACTCCAAAGAGTATTTAGCTATAATACCCCATTGCACATATTGCAACATATCATTACCTCCCATCCTCTCCAGAAAGTGAGATAACTGTAATAGCCACTCAGGCTGGCTGTCATTACGTGTACAGGCAAAGGCAGGAAGGCATAGTCAGAGCTAATGCACACAGCTCATGAAAGCTATTGAAAATCTGTGAAGACAGTGTACACAAAAACAGTGGGTTAATTTGCTTAGAAAAGAGCTTTGGTTTTGCTCCTGCCTTTTCCAAAGCAAAACAGTAATAATGAAAAAAGCTGAGACAGAACAGACAAAGAACTCACAATCTGCCTCTTTGCTGCAGGAGTTCATTCTTTAACACTCAGCACCCACATTAGGTGAGTGTGGGACTTGGCTTCCTTGATGGGTTGAAATGGAGTCCCAAAGACAGAGTGGTGCTGTGTGGGTGTGAGTTGGGATTTGCAGAATGATGGTGCAGATATAACCTTGACAGCTAGGCTATTGCTGAAATTCACTGTAGCAGGCTGGGATGAGATAGGAAAAGAAAAAACCTACAGTTTTTATTTCCTTAGTACTGCATATGTTCTTGATCGTCTGCACCAATGAAGAATTAAATACAGCACCCTGGAATTTCAGATGTCAGCTTTTAAGATTTTAAAGAATTTACTCTTGGGCTAATTTTAAGCTCTCACTGCTGTGGTTAATTGTTTTTTTTATAACAGCTGAGATTTTCAGTGATAAAGGTGTCACCATCCAAATCCTTTCTTAGCTGTCTCTAATACAGGCTGATGAAAGATGTGAGCCATGGCTACATGATGGGGCAGCAAGGAGTGGATATGCAGTAGTTTACCCATTTCATTAAAGGCCCCATTTCTTTGCAGTTTTTCCTTTCCCATAATTCTTACCATATTTTTTTATAATTACCATATTTATAATAACATTCATATTTGTTGCTAATTTCCTTAATTTAAAGGACATTTTCCTCCTATCCGAACAGTTAGACTACTTAAAAAGCAAACAAACAAAACCTTGGATTATATTAAGGGAAACATTTTGCCCAAGGCAATTTGGATATCTGCAGATGGTGGTACTGAACATTTTGGCCCTAGTTCAGCAGAGATTTCAGAATGTGCCTAAATTTGAGCCTTTAAGTAACTCCAGTGGCTCTTCAGAATATATTTGTTGACTGGAAACTAAGGACATGAATAATGCCTTACTGGATTAATGCACCCAGCATTGTGCAGTACTAACCTTTCTGGCCATGTTTATAGTTTTTATTAGATTCCCAATTTTAATTACACTTCTCTGAGTGTACTGGTGGTGTACAGGGAGCACACTCTGAGATGTACACACACATCAGCCTTTGGATATGTCCTTTTTTTCCTAATAGACACCAGAACCTGCCTTGAAAAGCTACCCAGTAAACCTTGGTTGCATTTTTTGGCACTGGGTAAAGAGAGCTGAGTTCTTTCTCCTCCATGAACCAACTCGTGCATCCCCTAAGAGCCTCCACAGCTGCTGAACCTGCCATGCACTCATCCTTGTTATAATAACCACCTGGCCCTGCCCTCCCTGTGCAAAGTTTTACCTGAGGAATTCCCCTTTAGGAATCAGGTTTTGGAAACCAGGACTGATCTACTATAAGCTGTAAACTCCTAAACCTAGAAGTTTCTCATGGAAATATTAACAGCCCCATAAATGCCATAGTGCTGGTGGCATTGCTGGGACATTGGCCTTCCTGCCTCCTCTTCCAGTCCTAATCTCTGCTCATTGTAATCAAAACATCATGACCTGAGGTGCGTTTTGTATCTGTGCTTGGGGTTTTAGCCCTTTTGGGCTGTTTTTCAGTTGACTTATTTGTTTGATTTGTGCTTCGAGGCTTTGTGAGCTGTAACATTTATTCAAGCAAAGAACCTGATTGTCTTGTTGTTAAAAGAGGGACAGTTTAAGCAAGAAGAAGAAATGTGTGGGCTTGTTGTTTCTGTCTAAGAAATGAAAGGCATGCATTGTGTTGTGAAAAGATTGGACATGGAGCCCATGGTTTGAACCTTTAGGGGAACTTGTAGTGCATGTGCCGCTCTGCTAGTTATACTGCTCTGTGGAAGAGCTGCAGTGTCCCCATTAGTGCAGGACTATGAAGAATTCAGTGGGAATGGCCAATTTTCCTTATTTCCAAGTCACTGTAAAAAGCTATGGCAGCTAAAAAGGCAGAGTTTCTGACCACACTGTGAGCTATTTGGAGTTATTTCTGAAGTAACATCATTGGAAGGGAGCATATTAGTAGAGGGAGGAACGGAAACTAAGATTAAGGATCTGCACTAAAAAGTGTTGCTAGTTAATCCAAGCCCTCAGAAGGGATTTGTGTGAGTTGGAAAACAAAAATAAATGTTTGGCCTGCTTACATTTTCAGTGGTGTGGTTTGCAGTGAAGTGATGACACAATTTACTTACCAGTAAGTGGCATTCAACTGCCTCTAACAAAAAGAAATTACAGTAGAAGAATCAGACATCATCAGAGCATAAATCTTTCATGGAAGATTATAGCAGTTACTTATTATTTGAAAGCAAAGAATTGAGAAGCAAGGTGGCATTTTCTTTCAGTCATGGGAAATGCACCCTGTAATGTCTCCATGGAAAAAAGGAAAATGCTGCACCAAAGCGTTCCCATTCAGCTCAATGGCAAAAGCACTATTCGTTAGCATCTGGTTTTGCAGGGAAACTCCTGTTAAGAGAGGAATTTAAATAGTGGAGGAAGCATTTCCAACAACTGTCTGGGCTTACCGAATATTTTTCAGACAGCGTTATGTTTATGGCACAGGTTTTTGTATGCGAAAGGAAAAGGCAATTCAGAATTTATGAAACAGCTGCTGTGTCTTCTGAGCACCTAAGGGACAGGATGACACAACACATATGTATTTCTGAAGTCATTGGAAAGAAACAACCCAACAACTTTCTGTACTTCCTTTTGAACTGTAACCCATGGTATCTGCAAGCATTAAAACATTTTCTTTTAATTTTTTAATTAGACATGAGTAAAAAGGAACATTTGGGTATAACATGCTATTAGGAAATCAGCTTTTTTTCTCTTCCTTCTGTATCCATTCAGTTGTTAAATGTCCCCCCTCCCTTCCTTTTTTTTTTAACCTCTTGTTCTTAATGAGACTTCCTCCTTCTCCCCATGAATCTTTATGTAGGCAACCTTAGCTCTTGATTAATCAGTAATTAGGGAAGGAGTCATACTGATTTCAAGTCTTTAGTATCATACTCTCCAGCTGAAATTCAGAACTGAAATCTGAAGGGAAGCCATAGTGTCAATATTATGCTCTGTCTAACCATATGATGACAAAAATCACATCAGAGTCAGACCAGGCATATCTATTTATATAGGCACAAATCTGTCCCGCTTGATGTCGAGTGTAACACAATCATAATTCTCTCCCACGGCTGCTTTCTCACACATTCCCTGCCTTTGTCACCATCAGCATTCAATATTTCGCCTTAAAGTTTACTACACCCCCTGTCATCTCATCTGACACGAGCTGCTTCACTTCACTCCGTGTTTGCTCAGCAGTTAGGGCTCAATTCAAAGTTTAATGAGCCCTCATTAACCTCCATGGGCTTGGGATCAAACCCTTGTAGTCTAATATGGAAATAATGCCGGGGTATTATGGAGTTAAAAGCTGCCATACAGTGGTCTGGGGATAAAGTCACTGCGGGCAGGCGGCTTAATGGGGTATTAATTGGACAGAGGGTGTTCGTAAGTACTGAGCACTGAGTGTGGATGTTGCTGAAGGAAGGGAGTAAATGCTGAGTGGTGTGATCCTAAAACTAAGGTTGAGGTTCCCTTTGCATCTGTGCTGTGACTCTGTTTCAGCCTTTGGGGGGGTTAATGCTGGTGGGGTGGAGTTTTCTGGCCCAGGTTGATGGGTGCTGTCGCTCACAGGTCATCTCCCCTCTCATCCTCCTGCTCTGAACTTGTGCCTGTCTTGGCTCCATCAAAATCATTCTTCCACAACTAACTGTGGTGTTGTTGGAAAGGAGATGCTAATTCCACGCCGCAGCTTTTGCATTTCCTCTTTCTCTATTCGGTGGGGTAAGGTGCTTTCAACACAACATTTAAAGTGACCCAAAATGTTGTGTTGCCTGTGCCAGTCAGCCCCAGCAAGGCTGTCTCTCTGTTCCTATGGACTGCTTGGAATATTCCCTCAGACCAGGCATATCTATTTATATAGGCACAAATCTGTCCCGCTTGATGTCGAGTGTAACACAATCATAATTCTCTCCCACGGCTGCTTTCTCACACATTCCCTGCCTTTGTCACCATCAGCATTCAATATTTCGCCTTAAAGTTTACTACACCCCCTGTCATCTCATCTGACACGAGCTGCTTCACTTCACTCCGTGTTTGCTCAGCAGTTAGGGCTCAATTCAAAGTTTAATGAGCCCTCATTAACCTCCATGGGCTTGGGATCAAACCCTTGTAGTCTAATATGGAAATAATGCCGGGGTATTATGGAGTTAAAAGCTGCCATACAGTGGTCTGGGGATAAAGTCACTGCGGGCAGGCGGCTTAATGGGGTATTAATTGGACAGAGGGTGTTCGTAAGTACTGAGCACTGAGTGTGGATGTTGCTGAAGGAAGGGAGTAAATGCTGAGTGGTGTGATCCTAAAACTAAGGTTGAGGTTCCCTTTGCATCTGTGCTGTGACTCTGTTTCAGCCTTTGGGGGGGTTAATGCTGGTGGGGTGGAGTTTTCTGGCCCAGGTTGATGGGTGCTGTCGCTCACAGGTCATCTCCCCTCTCATCCTCCTGCTCTGAACTTGTGCCTGTCTTGGCTCCATCAAAATCATTCTTCCAGAAACTAACTGTGGTGTTGTTGGAAAGGAGATGCTAATTCCACACTGCAGCTTTTGCATTTCCTCTTTCTCTATTCGGTGGGGTAAGGTGCTTTCAACACAACATTTAAAGTGACCCAAAATGTTGTGTTGCCTGTGCCAGTCAGCCCCCAGCAAGGCTGTCTCTCTATTCCTGTGGACTGCTTGGAATATTCCCTGGGGCTCTGCTGACCAAAAACCTCCACCAAGTCACGTCAAAGCAGCATATATTCAGTATTTTAGTCTGTTCCTTAGGTTTACCCCTTTTGTACCTGAAATACTGTTAATACTTAGAGAAGCTCCATTTATTCCTCAGGCAGTGTGCAGAGGATGACCAGGAGCAGCACAGAATTAGTCCTTGTTGGCACAGATTCCCTCAAGGTCTGAAGGACGCCTGGGTCCCTTAGCAGGGGACATGCTCAGGGCCACCATGGCAGGGATACCAGGCTGCTGCTGCCCCTTCTGAGCTGGTACTGCCTGTGCAGATGGAGGGTTTGGGAACTGTGGCATCATCTCTTCACCAGAGAAGTGGGACTGATTCCTTTCATTTATTTATCTTCGACATTCTCTGTGCTTCTTGCCTTTTCGAAGAGCTGTTCCTTTCCTTCTGTGAAGCCACAGATGCAACACATCCTGTCTTCCTCCATGCAGCCAAGTGCTTTTCCCTTTGGGCTGGTGACAAGTCACTTACTTCCTCCATATAGCTAAGGAAAAAAAGAACAATCACATATGCAACCATTACAGAAATGTTTTTCTGGAAACTCTCAATCCATATCTCCATAAGACATGTCCCCATTCTCTATAATTTCTAAGCAAAAGGCTGTGTAATAGCTGTCTCTGTTCTGCCTGTGTGCCAGCCTGCAGCTCCTGCCTATCCTAATCCCATATGGGAACGAAGCTTCAACAGGAAAGGTTATGAAATTCTGCTTGATTTGTTGCTCTCCTTTTTATTCTTCAATTGATTAAGCAGCTGCTAAAATAAGCCTTCCATTGGAGGAGTTCCAGAATGCCCTCCCCTCTAGAGCAATAATGCAGCCTATATACCGCCCTTCTTTGTGTCTACACATTTCCAGTTCTTGTCTCCTGTTCCACCTTTGCAGATCTTGCTTTCACGTTTTTGTTTTTGCTGTAGTGTGTTCCCATCTTTCCACACGTTTCTCTGTCTCAGGTGGTTCCTGTGCCAGGATCAGGAGTCAGTCACAATCCCTGGAAACTGGGGTTGGCTGAAGTCGTGGCTGTCTCTAGTTCTTGTACCATTAGTTCCAAACCTTTCTTCTCAGTTGGAAATATTTTTTAAAAAATAAAAAACCCACAAACACATAGACTTGTGGTGTCTCCAGAAATTGAGAATGTAAATACAGAGCAATCTGTGATGAAACCTGGAGCATTCCCACCGTCATCTCTCCATGGATTTATGTACCAGTTAAATGTGTTTTCCTACAGGACAGTGTGGGTGGAAGTGTGGACATTTCACAACCAAGGGTGTTGCTTTAAGGGCTGAATCAAAGTGTGGGAGATTTCATTAATCTTTTCCATTCAGTTTTTCTGATTGAGCTTTTTTTATTTATAATTATATGTCTGTCTGATTGAGAAAGCTATTTATCCCTTCAATGATGAATTATCAAGAAGAAAGGATGGACAGGATGCTTTTAAAGCCTTTCAGCCCCATAGTTGTAGCCACTTATACTGATAGCTTGCACTGGAAAATGGAATGTGAATCAGAGAAAACATGGGAAATAATAGGAGGAAAATTCAGAATCCATTTCTGATGAGTTTATATTAAACCCAAAGATCTTCCACTTCATAGAGAAATTATTTAAGTTTTATGCAGCTTTTGAGATTATGACAAGCTGAACAACTTGTTCTGGCTTGGTGCTCAAGCGCCATATGGTACTACTTCAGCAATTTGATGTGATATTATGAATAAGAGTGCATGAGTAGTGAAATGTTTGGGGTTTTTATATCATATTGGCCTTCTGCAATAGACATTAAAAATGAATTCTGTTTAGAGTAAGGGAAGGGGGAAAAAAAACCCAGAACCTGCAGGTTTCAACAGCATAATTGCAGCAAGCAAGTGGAAAATGAATCTGTGGTGATTGGGAAACCAGTTGCTGACAGGATCTCCTGGACAGGTGGGGATAACCCATGTTCTACAGGCCCCGTTCTCCTTTAGGTTTTCTCTGGTACAATGCTTGTGTTATCTTTAAGGAAAAATCTTTATATGCTATTATCTATGTTCAGGGCTAGTGGTTTGCAAATGATTGTTATGCAAGTGGAAATTGACTTTGTGTGAAATAAATACATAAAATCTTAGGCTAAGCTTGTAATCTCAGACAAGTATATGGAAGCAATAGTCAGCAAAAGATAATGATAAAATCTCTGTGTCCCTGTCTGAAGATTGGCTATCACTCCTCCCTGTGCTTCTTGCCCACTAGTTAAAGGAAGTTGCTTCCTCAGATCTTGTTGCTAAAAGCAGTTCGTGGATAGCAGGATGTGACTGCCCATTTTGGAGGATGAAGTAAGGTGGAGATGGGAAGGTGTGGTACAATTCACTGGCAGTGGTCTCCCTTAGTGTGTCAGTGTGTATTGAATTCTAAAGATAAAACAAATCCCACCCCTACCAATATATATGAATATTTTTATATATGTGATAGATTTCAACTAATGGTGAGTGTAAATCCTACATCTGGTGTGCCCAGAGAGGATGGGACTGGTGCACCAGTACAGATCTCATGGGAGGAATCTCTGGGAGGCAGAGGGTAGCACAGGCTCTGCCTGAGGATTCACTGGAATAACTAATGGGACTGAACACCTGCCTGGAAAATTTGGCTCAGTTTCTTACTCTGAATTACAGCTACATTAGTAGAATTTTAAGAGACGAATGCTGCTTTGAACACAAACTGTTCATATGGAAAAATGTCTGATTTTTATAGTAATTTTGGGATTTGTCTTGTCTGGATGTTTCCCTAAATTTGTTTTTCAAATGGCTTTTGGTTCAGAATGGAGCTTTAGTTTGTAGTGTGGATAGTGCCTCCACTCCACAGAGCTGACTGGTTTTCACTAGCTGCTTTGCATTGGTTTTTTTTGCCCTGAGAATTTCTTTCTTCTTGTTCTTAATATATTCCCAGTCGGAATTTAGTTTCCTGGAAAAAAAGGAAATCTTTCATCGCTGCAGTGATTTTTAGCAGTTGTATCCTTTTATGCATCATTCTCACACAGTGTGAACATTTTAACCTTTTCTTAATTATTAGCATTTCCATTCCTGCTGTTCATTAATCTGTGCTGGGCAAGGACCGTGATGTGTTGCCCAAGGATGCGGCCGTGGAGCTGCTCAGCTCCTGCTCTGTGGAAACCTCAGCCTACAGAGATTTTCATGGAGCATCTACCATTTCGCTTTTGAAGTCTGAACTTGGAACTGATTTATTTATTTTTTAATGGATAGGTTGGCTCACTGTCCTGCTGAGTTTATCTGCTTTAGTTATATGTGTGAAAATGTATAAATCCAAGCTGCTGCTGACTGCACTTGGATAGTAAACGGTGCGTAGCATATCCTTACCACAAAACCAGTTATTCCTGACACCTGGTAAAATCTAAAACAAGAAACTGATAGAAATTAAGCAGTAAATTACCCAACAAAGTTAAGGTCCAGCCTCTCTTCCTCTGGCTCCAGTTCTCACTTATAAATGGAATTGTGGCTGCATCTACAGCTTTAGCTACCTGGATTTTCTCCTCAGATATTTAGTAGTACGTGCTCTCAGACTTCAGTTCACAACTGAATTGCAGGCACAAATGCTGCTGATGCCAGGGGAGCCTAAATGACTCTGCAAAAGTCAGAAAGGAAATCCAGGGTGTACTTGAGAGCAGACTCTCTAAAATCCCCCAGGTAATTCCTCCACCTTAGGTTTTTTGCATTTGCTCTGGAGTTGTTAAGATGCTGCTGGTAACTTGAGCTGATAGATATTTCTACAAAATCTAGTTTTAAAAATAACATCCAGCCAAACTGAAACTTATTTCAAGTGTTCACATTCCATAATGTTATCAGTAGTATTATACTTCTCATAATCAGCAAAGGCCCTAGTTTTCAAAATGTGACTGTATTTTGGCAAAATTAAGAGTCTAATATTTATGTAGGTTTTGTTCTTCATTGATTTTCTGCAGATAAAGCTAAAATCCTGCTTTCTAAATGGCTTTTATTTAGAATACAGTTCAGTGGTGCTTCTGGAATATTGGTTTGTAATTCTCATATTCATTTAACCCCAGCTTTCCAAGCTATATGTAGTGAAAACATAACCACTTTCCTCTTGGTTAGAATACACTACTTAGCGTTTTTTAAGTCTAGTACTGGGCAAACTGTGCTGGGTTTTATGTTGATGATAAAGCTTTAACTGCACTTCTGCAATCCTCATCATGTGTAAAGCAGTACCACTAAGCTAAATGGGAACATCATCCCATAAAAACCAGGCAGCCTGGAGTATGATTAAGAGACAGTAATTTTTCCTTATTCAGACCAGCATGGTTTCAGATTTCATACTTTGCTTTCCAGCACTTCACCACTGCTCACACGCATGTATTCCCTACCACCGTGCAAGGATTTCCATACAGCCTCCTAAACTCATCCTCTCCCTCCTGCATGGAAACAGCAAAAACTCTGCAAACAGGCTTTAATTTCCCCAGGATTCCTCTGCAGCCAGGCCGTGTTGAGCAGCTTGCTGGCTTGGCGGCTCCGCGGCGTTTTGCGCGCGATGCCGTGAACGGGGGGCAGGAGGTGACGAGGAGGTGGCGCCACGTGGTGAGAAGATGGCACCACATGATGAGAAGGGGGCACCACGTGGTGAGAAGATGGCGCCACGTGGTGAGAAGATGGCACCACATGATGAGAAGGGGGCACCACGTGGTGAGAAGGTGGCGCCACGTGGTGAGAAGATGGCGCCACGTGGTGAGAAGGAGGCACCATGTGGCGAGGAGGTGGCACCACCTGGTGAGAAGATAGCACCACCTGGTGAGAAGATGGCACCACATGGAGAGGAGGTGGCACCACATGGAGAGGAGGTGGCACCACTTGGAGAGGAGGTGGCATCATGTGGTGAGAAGGTGGCACCACGTGGTGAGAGGAGGTGGCACCACTTGGTGAGGAGGTGGCACCACGTGATGAGAAGGTGGCATCACATGGCGAGGAGGTGGCACCATGTGGAGAGAAGGTGGTGCCACGTGGCAAGGAGGTGGCACCAGGTGATGAGGAGGTGGCATCACATGTCCTTCTCGGGGAGGAACCGTTTGACCCTCGGTTCCTTGTTCTCATGCCTGATGTGGGGAGCTGTTGTACATACAGAATGATATCGGCTGCATGGCAGCAAAACAAAAATGTCTTGAGAATTCTTAGGTAGTGGGAAATGGGAAGAGGAAAAATGTGAATATTGCTAAAAATCCTCTTTCTTGGGCAGGTGCTAAAGCTGCACCTGTCAGTGAGCACTAATAGGGCTTAGTTCACTTGACTGAGCATTACTCGGGGGAGATTTTGGGCCAAGTTTCCATCCTTGCCAACAGTTTCTTTCTCCACTGTAATTCATTAATTAGCAGCTATACCTGTTTACATAATGAAGTGTCGGGAGCTTTTATCAGTGTGTTGCCATCTGAAATGTCACAGTGTTCTCTTGATCAGATTAGAAATGTCTGACCAGAAAGTCCCCGGTATTTCAGGGCATTGCATGTGACTCATGAAAGGGAACAGTTAATGATGGTGACAGTGAAAGAGTCAGACCAGGGACATATTCTACAGTGTAACTTCCCAATGCTCAAATATTTGAAAGTCAAAAAAAATTTAATACTTTCATGCACTCAGTGCTTAAATTTAAAGTTCTGTTCTCAAATGAGATGTTTTAATTCTGTTGCTTTCTGTCCTTAGAAGTAAAAAACTAGCCCAGACTCCAGCCCTGTTAGACCCCTAACCAGTTTATAATAAATGTGGTGATGCCAGGATTACCATCCCCAGATGTGGAGCATATGGTACCTATGTAGCAAAATACAGCTTGCACTGGGGTCCTGGTAATAAGTTTCTATAGGTATGTACATATAGATTCCTGTAACACTGGTTGGAGAAAGATGAGAGCTGCCATCATGGAGTATATTTAGATGGGTTTTACTTTCTCTTTGTCAAGGGTCTGTCTCTGTTGTGATGTGATTGGAGATTAATTTCAGTGAATATTAGTATTTAAAAGGATTTTCCCCTCATCTTTCCCCTAATCCCTTTTTGCTGAATGTATGCTTCATTTCATTCTGTTCTATGCTGAGATTTGTTGAAAGGGATGGAGAAGAGTTTGTATTTCCCTTTTTGGCAGCCTGAGCTCTATGTGGTTTGTGTGAATTCTTCTTTCAGGAGAGAACATTTAAAGGCAAGAACTCCTCTTTGTGCCTGTGGAAGGGTAAAATCAAGCCTCTCCTACAGCGCGTTTCAAAGCGTTTCACTAGGAAACAAGAGCATTTTGCATTCACATATCCTAACCAGGATTCATTTTGAAGAGGCTTGAAGGCAGTGACAAATAGAGGGATTTTATAATGTGTAACTCGGCTGAACTGCCAGGGTTCTGCAGAGAGGCATCCTTTGTGCAGAGCTAAAAATGTCATAGGCTAGAATGAAGTAATAGCATAAAGTAAATTTCTGAGATTTTTCTTTAAAAATATGCTTCAAGTATTCACAATAGAGCGGTGCTTTTAAAGCAGTCAGACCTATCCCCTAGAGATTAATTAGTAGTACAATGCTTGATTTTGAAAAGGAGAAGATGGTAAAGGTGGCTGCATTGAAAATCTTGTCAAATGTCTTGAAAATGCATGGAGAGAATCGGCAGCAAGAACGCTGCAAGGGAGCAGAAGGATGTCCAGAGACACACAGACCTGCTGTGGAGAAGGTGGCATCACCCTGCTGGGTTTAGCACAGGTTCTCTTCGGCACACAGGCTCTGCTCAGCCCCTCCATATGCACTTTGGGACTCTCACATCAGTGATGCTTTCCTTTCAGTCTGGGGATTGTCCTGTCCCTGGCCATCACAGCAGAGCTGCGGGGCGAGACACCAAATCCTCCCTGTGCTCCAGCCTCTGCCATCCTGGGGAAACAGGTCAGGATCTGATCCCAAAATATGTTACTGTTGAACTTGGCTGTTAGTCCAGAAGGAAGAAACAATATCAGACCAAAGAGCTCAGCTTTGTGAGGGGTTTAACACGCTCTCACAGTGACCTCCTGTGGAACAGAGCAGACGCCTTGGTGCCCTGCACTGGGGCACTGACACTTTTCCCAAAGCCCCTCACATCCCGCCTGGCTCTGCCCAAGACTCCCACACCTTTCCTTACTCTGCTCAAGCAAGATGTGGATTTCATTCTGGCTGAATGAGCTCTCACCTTCAGAACAGACGTCTCTGAGTAGTGTTTCAGAGCCACAGGCTGCTCAGTGTGTGCGAGGCCAGAGCCAGCACTTGCCTTCAGCAGTTCAGCTACCCAGCCTTGTTCTTTGCATGATGGTTTTAATAAATGTTGTATCAGTTTTAATATCATGAGTATTTCATTTACAAGGTGATGATGTGTTTGTAGAGCATGCAATGCATTTCATTTAGCAGTTACATGCACTGAGGGATGCATTGAATAAAATATTACTTTAAAATTAGATGATTTCTTTAATTCTATATACAGGCTCTCTGGGTTAATACATATTGCATCTAACTCAAGCGGTGATGTAGCTTCTGTAACCTACTTCTTCATGCATTGTAATTCTTTCCATTGTGTTGTCCAGTGAATTTTATGAGTATTATTTGCTAATATGTTCATTTTATTTGAATAAGAAAGCAAGTCATTCCAATGCAGTGACTGATCATGCTGTGAAATTAGATTTTGAGAGCAGCCTGTAAAGGGAAATAGTCTGTTTGCTTTTTAGGGAACTGCTGCCCCTGTGGTGTTGGCTTTGCCTTTGTGAGAGTGTCTGTAGTGCTAGAGCCACTCCAGGGGAGCAGCTGCTCCAAAGCAATGCCATGGCTGGAATGGCTGGGAATGTGTGGCCTGAGGAGAAACAGGAACCCTTGTGCAGGAGCCACTGTCTCAAGAGTGAGGCGTGGGGACAAGGCAGGGGACACCTCAAGCACCCAGGACAGGTGAGCTCTTCAAGCAGGGCTGGGCAGGGGCAGGCACAGGGTCCCTCTTTGCATGAGTGGAGCTGAGGATGTGTCCCCTCCTGCTGCCAGAGGCTGCAGGGGCTGTTCCAGAGTGGCTCCAGCCTTCCCACAATGTGGCATCCATCACTCCTGTAGCCTTGCACGTTGAGGATGCACTAAATTGTCAGCCAGCTGAGGGCTTCCCTTTTATCTCCTACCTTCTGCCTTGTTTGAGAGAGTAGAAAGACAAATTAAGGCATTCAGCCTCCGTGCTACATGAGTCACTCATCTTGAGTCACTTGTGGAGGAAAAAACCAATTCTGGGCTTTTTTGGGCTGTGCTGCTGAAGGAGTCCACAGGACCTCTCAAGTACCTCCAGGCACAGTTTCTAAGCCCTTGAAAGTTTCATTGCAATGTTGTTTGATACTTTATCCAACAGAATAAAATATTTCCAGTTAATGTTTTAAACATGTGCAGCTCTAAGCAGCAAGTGCAGAGAGGCCAGCAGTGAGCAGAGATGAGAGCCTGCATTTCAGCCTGCTCCTGCATCACACTTAGCTGTAAGGAACCTCTGGACATTGCAGTCCCCTTGTTTGCTGCTTTTGTGGAGGGGGAGAAGAGGAAAGGGGAGGGAGAGAAAAGCTTTTTGGGAGCTGGAGCCCCCTGCCTCGTGCATATTTCTGTGTACAAAAGGGAAAGAGATGATTCAGCTGCCGTGCAGTGAATATTTTGCTGGCATGAAGTCGAGATGATCAGAAGAGTGGATTCATCCTGCAGGTTCTATTTCATCAGTTTCACATCCAGAAAATGTCCTTCTCTCCATAAAGTCCTGATTATTGTGCAGAGAGATGAGACCCAAGCTAAGCATGGACTCTGGGAGGCAAATGACTGTGGTTGGGGTAGGGCATCAGATGTGAAGGCAAGGTCTGGGTCCCTTTCCCGCCTGTGGCTGGGTCTGCGCTGGAGCCAGAGCTCCAAACTGGGAGGGAGGTTCTCAGGGCTGTAGTCTGGCTGAGTTAACTGTCCAGCTAAGCCTCAAAGTCTTTTTTCATTTTGTTACAATTCATTGGGGGAATCCATCAGGACTCCACAAGCTGAACCCATCCCCACTGTGTCCTGGAGCTCCTTCTGTGCCCCAGAAGGTGCCTAAAGGCTCATCTTGGCAAGGCGACAGCATCTCAGATTTTAAACACACAAACTCTATCTGAATAGTGGTAGATTGGCACGAGCAGATGATGCTTCTTCATGGCCCTGTAGTGTGATTTCTGCTGCAGTGTGAATGTGCTCATGAACAGCAGCAGGTGTTCAGCAAGTGCCAGGCAGATCCTTGGGTTCTTTGTAAATTGGCCTTGGCTGATGGAGTGAAGGGAGAGAGGAGGGAGCCAGGAGGGTGTTTAACCCTTTAGCTGGAAAGTTGACCTCAGTGAAGCTGTAAAGAAGTTGCATCTTCCCATAATTGCATTAATTATATTCTGAGGGATTTCTTATTTTCCTTGTATTTAAATGAGGTAGAACTTGACTTTTCTTCCCCATTCCATTTTCATCCTTTTTTTCTGGGCAGGACTGCTTATCTAATCAGCCACTAGTGTTTTCTCTGACAGTCTCGCAGCTGTAGTGACACTCAGTCTCAGTCACATCAAACAAGCAAATGACTTTCATTCACAGCACCTTTTGTCTGATCAAATAGGTAATTACTACGTGAAATTAAAGGCTTTAACAAAAAAGTTCTTTATTGTTCCTGACTGACAGAAGCAATACAAAGAGAAAGTGCTGTGATTCAAATGCCATGGTGACACCAGCCCCATCGTGGAAGCAATCAAAAGCATTACTTATACACTCCAGTGAGAATACAAACCAGGCAGAGGCAGACTGACAGACTGCCTTTAATCTTTGCTACCCCCCCACAACTCTTCCTTATTTTTTTAGAGGAGAATATCGTTTTATGCAAATAGTAAATATGACAGGAAGATCCAGATATTTGAAATGTATTTGGAGGATCAGTGCACTTCCCACCATCAGTAAGTAGGGTGCTATCTTTGATTGCCAAGTGACATCAGGCTAATTCATGCTGTGGCTTTTGGGACTGGCAATCTAGATTTCCTTGGAGCAGAAAACAAAACAAAGATACTTCTTTGAAAATGAAGAATTTTATCCTCAGCATCTCCTGTTAAAGCCAGCATTTCATCCTCTGTTCTCCTGCTCTGTCCTTTAATCACTTCTTCTCTCTGCTGGTGAGCATCATTCTCTGCTCTTTGCATTTTACCTCTGGGAGAGGTAGGTTTGCCACCAAGGTGCTTTCAATCCAGTTTTCACAAAGGACTGATGATAGAAAATGGGATGGATACAGTTTCTCAAAAAGCTTTTCTTTAATGAGGGCCACAGGGTTACTGCAGTGAGCAGAACTAATCGGGGAGCCTGGTTCTGAGCATCAGCCTGTGCAAGGGAGGTAAAGAGAAAGGTAAACATCAAGTAAATATGCCTGTTTGTCTATCGGTTATTAGTGGCACAGAGCTGCCAGGAACCGAGTCGAGGTCGTGTTTGAGCAGGTGTCTGTGACAAGAGATTGCAGGTCTGAATTATGCCAGCAGGGAGATACAGTATATTTGCTCTCACCTTCCCTGCGTTGTGGGCCAAGTGGGTAATCTGCTTTTTTTTACAAACTTTTAGGGTAATCTGCTTGGTTTTCACCTTAGTGAGTTCCAGGGAAACTTCTATTTATGGAGGTGGTTTTATGTTGGAGCAGGTGATGTGCTGAGGTCAGTACCCCACAGGGACGTTCCCATGAGGGCACCCCGTGGGTTTTGTGCAGCTGCTCGGGTACCTGTGCTGAGTCAGCCCGTAATCACAGAGCTGCTCCACTGAAATTAGTCACAGAGCTGTGTATTAACCTGACACACTCCCTGAACCCAGACATGTACAAATATGTAAGGAATACTAATAGCAGTGTGCTGTGGGAGTGCAGTCTCTCCCTGCTCTATGTGCCAAGGCAGAAGATGTGCTTTGCACTGTGCTGGGTGCAGCTGATGAAGTTCTAGAGGTGAGGTGGCAGCACAGCAATCACACATTTTGGAAAGAACAGGTTCCCCTCACCTGCAGGAGTAGCACAGAGTGAGCTGAAAGCCATCCCTGTACAGGATCAGCAGGAATTGCTGGCCACAGACCGCTTAGGATCAAAGTGTGGGTCACAAATCCAGCTGGTTCACAGACTCATTTGCCATTCCCCGAGCCTGCATCCTCCGTGCCCTCTGCTCTTCACCGCCGTGTCCCCACTGAGAGCAGCTGAGTGCAGTTTTGTCAGAAGCAGGGCTGCTTGTGGAAGATCAAACGGCAGTTGTAGCCAAAAATAGGATTTTTCCTCATCTGCCTCTAGCTAGGAATAGGAGACAAATCCTTTCTCAGCGGCCTGTGCTGTACATGAGGTTATTCATTAGGACTAGTCAGGAGCTAAATTAGAGCCCAACTGCCACTCGTTGGGTAGTTCATCATGCAGAGCAGACCACTTTGTGTCTCCCACCACTGTGGGGGAGTCAAATGCACCTCCAGAGGCTGCTTTTTACCTACACATCACCAGATGGTTTGAGCACAGATTGCTTGAGGGATGGAGAGCAATCTCTGAGCTCCTGGGGCTGCTCTATCCCAGGAATCCAGCAGCTTGCTCCTGCTGTTCCCAGCAGTCCTGCAGAGCAGCCCTGTCTCACTGGGTGAGAGCACAGTTTAGCAGTGGAGGCAAAGTAGGATATCATTATATGGTTATATAGGATTTCTTAAGCTTTTGAGAGTCAATTCAACCGTCTTGAAAGAACATATGCAAAATATGTGCTTGGCATTGAAATAGCTCCAAAGTCTGGGAAGAATTGCAGCCTGTGGATGAGGCTATCTCTATTCTCACATGAGGTTTATTGTAACTGATGTTTAGCAGCTTGGGATATACGTACCTGTAAACTGAAGCTGCTGCTTTTGCTGATTGACAAAGGCATCAATGCTGTTTGCAGGTCTATAGGAGGATGTAGGTTAAAAAGCTTAAGGAAAAGATGTCTGGCACACTTCTGAATGGGTATTGGAGGGAAAAAAATGGTAAGCATCCAAAGCAGAAAACTACAAAAAATGACTTTATAATGTCCATTTAATGGTGTTTTGGGAGTGGAATGAATAGATGAAGAGGCCACAGAGAATACAGACAGCAACACACTTGGATATGGCAGAACTCCTGTTTGCATTGCTGCTGGTGTCAGAGCCCAGCCTGGTACCAGCAAATGTGCACTCCAGCAAAGGAAAGTTTGATTTCTAACCTTAAAGATACAATCTGTTTTCTTGGATTTGTTTCAAACTCTGCAGTGCCAGCTGCATAAAATACCACTAAGCTTTTGCACAGAGACATTTATAATCACTTTACCCTGTAGCAGGGAAAAACGTCTCCATTTAGACACTCATTCTGAGTTCATGCACACATTAAGGACAAACTTTAGATCTTAATGAGGTGTAGGAGGGTTTTTTCCCCCCTTTAGTTCTGTTTTCTGTTCTCTTATAGATCATACTATATTTCAGAGCATTAGGAAGAGAGATGCTGAATCTTTAATGTGATGTGAAAACAAAAAAAGTCGGAACTGCAACAGAGATGAACTTCAGAATTGTAATCTCTTTAAATCCTGATCCAGCGCTCACTGAAGTCAATGGAAAGGCTTCAATTGATTCCAGTTTCTTAAGCTCAGTGGGTTATGTTGGTTTTTATCATGTTAGTTTAACAACTTGCACTTCCTTCTTTGGAATTCTCTTCTGGTACATTTATAAATATAAAAGCCTTCGGAAAGCCACTTAATACACTCAGATTCTGGTGGCTGTGCTTAGTTCTGGCTGGAGGTAGTGGCTTACAAAGAGAGGGTTAAATGGAGACCTTCTCTGCACGTCCAAGTCTCTCCTGGATCATTTTATCCCACCACCCAGTTTTCCATGCATCTCCGGGGGCATGGCTGTGCCAAGAGCACTGCCAGTCCCAGCGCAGGGGGCTCAGGAATCCCCTCAGGGCGTGCCATGGTCGTTGTGCACAGCCTGCTCTGGAGGCTGGCCCTGTTCCCTGTGTCCTGATGCAGCCGCCTTTTCCCAGGAGCAGGCTGTTGCTGCGTCTCTGCATCCTTGGTTCCACCACAGCAAGAGTTTCCTCTGCTTCTGAATTTGTGTTTGATCATAATGGGAACATAACAAACCACTTCAAATTATTTTAGTTTGTGGAAGACAAGCTGGGTGCAAGTATTCATTTTTTCAGGCAAACAATCAAGTTGTTCAGGAATTTTTTTTTATTAGATTGGATTTTCTTGTCTCTCTGGAAAAAAGTGACTAAAGAGCTCAATACTGTGGACACTTTCCTGTAAGCAAAATGCTGTAACTGCGGAATATTTTCATTTCACTAAACCTCATCTTTCAGCAAAGAGACCAATTGTGAAAAGCATGTTTGTAGTTTTGTCTTAAAGTGCAGATCTGATCAGTTCTTTTAGACTATCTGGAGCATGAACATAAATATTAACAAAAGGCTCTGTATAATTCAATATTTACTTGTCAGCTGTGCCCCCTTGCCCAACATTCATAGCAAGACACCAAAAGTTTAGGGTTTTTTCCTTTTAGAATTTTGTACTTCAGACCTGAGAAGCTTGCTTTGATTATTAAAAAATACATATCTCAAACCTTTATTTGCATCTGAGCATTTTGGCTATTTCTTTGTGTGCCTGGCTAGCTTTGATTTTTGTTAAGTATTTGCAAGTAAGAAGAGAATAAAGAATGTGAACAAAAGGCTTTTAAGGATATGTCCTGCTGGAAAGCAACCTAGAAGTCATGACCATGAAGAAAAAACCTAGTGCAGTAGCTTTTATGTGTGCTGCCTTTTGCTTCTGCAGATCTTCTTATCTCAAATGTGATTTTTCATTGTGCTTCATGACAGATTTTACCATTGATGGTAGAAATAGAAAAGTTACAGACCTGACACTTGTGTGCAGAAGTGAAGATCTGAATGAAAAGGGTGATCACCCCTAATGCTGTACCATGACAATCTGATTAGGTATGGCTGTATCTGGTTTATTTAGCAATGAGCCTTTTCAAATAAAAACAGTTCTTTCTGGTATTCATAAGACAGTTCATATCAAATAATACCCACTTAGAACTGTTTGAAAATTGCTACTGATTTCACTAGTCTTGGAGCAGTTGTAGGATTGGAAAATCGTTGGAATTTCCTATTAGGGTTGTATAAAAACTATGTTCTTATTGAACATAAGGGAACATTGGGTAAAATAAATAGGTTATGAAGGTGTGTTAGTGTGCTGTGCAATGCTAAATAGTAGACATTGACTTCTCAGCTGCTATGTGGACTTGTGTTTTCTGTTCTTGTGTGCCCTCATGTACAGGGGGTGTAACTGGTGCATGAATTTGGCTGCCTGAGCATGCAGTGTTGTTGTGATGCACAGTGATGGGTCACAGAGAGCAAACAGAGAGCATGGAAAACCACATGGCCACGTTTTATTCCTGCACAGGTCGAAGTGCACAAAGCACAAGGCTGTAAAAATGAATTATCTTAATCTCTGGGAATGTAATCTCGACTCTGCCACTTGTTTCCATTTGGTTTTTATGCAGATGACTTCAGTCTCTTGGTCAGTTTCCCCCAGAGAGGAGAATTCATCCTTTTTGGAAAATAATTTTAGATTTGGCTAAAGAATAAATCTCTTTTTTTTTCCTTCCCAAATGAATTCCTGCTAATTCCTGTGAGGGGAACAGTTATGCAGAGCCAGCTCAGGGCTTCCCAAGGCTGTGGGTGCATCCAAGGGCTGGTTGCTCCCACCACAGGGCAGAGGATGGAGCTGGGATGAGGATGAGAGCCCAGGAGGCGATGAGCTGTGGCCCTGCAGGGAGAGATGGATGTGAGAGGAGGTGGTTGTCCTGGGCTTTGGCACTACTGCCATTGTGCAGTTCTGTTTTTTCAGTCTCTGCTATGGTAGCAGTGACAGCAGCCAGGCTGGTTTTCCAGGGCTTAGAAATCCCTGAATGAGGCCAGAGGGAGCAGAGTTGATTTTGTCACAGCCTCCCAAACCACTTCCCCACACAGCAGCCTTTGCTCAGAGCCAGCCCTGTGTAAAACTGTCCCAGGAATTTCATCTCCTCACTTGTAATGCAAATACAGAGCAGCTCAGCTGCCCAAAGTGGATCTTTTTTAGATTACCCAGGTGTTCCAGAGAGGAAAACATGGACTGTGACATGCACTTGGCATTACCATCAGTTCCAGCAAACCTGGCCTGTGTGGAATCTGTACCAAGTGCTGTATTTTGCAGCGTTGTGGGCAGTGCCCAAATATCAGCTTGGAGCTGAGCCTTGTGTGATGCCAGCACCACAGAGAAGGGTTCAGCTGAGCAGGCAGCGCCAGGAAGGGACCCAGGAGCACCAAGGTCAGCTCAGACCTGAGCTCTGCCTAAACATGGACAGCTCAGCAGTGATCCTGGAGCAGCATCCTCAGTTCAGAGCTGGGCAGAGGAGCTGTTTGCCTGTCAAAGAAAAGTGGGATAAAAAAGTATTATCTCCTGAGAGAGAGGAAAGCTTGCTGGGGTTGTGCTGTGGCCACCAAGTGCCCCACAGTGCTGGTCTGGGGTCACTTGCTCTTACAGGTAATCTGTGCTTGTATGCTGGGAAATATCTCCTGCCTCATTATTCAGATGTGAAATGGCTGAAATAAATAACGATTTGAACATGCTACTTCTCCTGTGTCATAAGAGAACAGGATTATTCCTCTGTGCCTGCTCATTGGAGGAAATGGCAGTGGTGGTTTTGGGGTGACCTCCTGGCCATGGGACATTTCTGTCCAAGTGGGAATCTTGGAGAAAGGGAACAGTCTGCTTCTTGCAAGGCACATGAAAAGCAAAGCCCTGTAACTCTGAATGAGGGCTGTAGTCACTCAAATCTTGTTTAGAAAGGGCATAATATCTTTGCCAAACACATTTGCAGCGTTGAAGCTGCTCATAATTACGACCTTCATGAATTTATAACACTGTATGCTCCAGCAATGGAAAAGGCTCCTACACTTGAGCGATGAGATTTTGATAAAATAGGATTTAAATATTCTATTAGCAGAAATGTTATATTAAATGATGAGGAGGCATTCAAATACTGCCTGACTTTCACCATGTGACTGTGAACTACATTATGCCTGGGTCAATTAGGCTATTTTAAACCCGTGGCTTTCTTGCATTAATCCTTTTCACAGAAAGCCAGTGTTCCCTCTGAATTTCACCATTTCTCTCCTCTGGCCTCCCCCTAATACACAGCACTGTCTCCTTCCACATCCAGCAAGCTCTGCTATTTTCCCTCCTTCTCTACTATGATATGAGCTGCAGTGCATGAGCACTGGGAATGGGGATAACCTTGACCCAACTTGAAATAGGTTCCTCCATCTCCTGCTTGGATCTCCCTGCTCACTGCAGCTGCCCCAAAATGAAGCTGTGTCACATTTGTCATAACCCCTCCCCAGCTCACAGTAGCAGTGTCCCAGGGAGCTTGGACAGAGGATGGTGCTTTGGGGGTGTGCAGAGGTGCTGGCACAGCTGGACACTGGGGCAGATTGCAGGGGGAGCAGCTTTGTCCACACCTTGCAGCAGGCTGGTCATTTCTCAAGGGGGAGAGAGAGGGGGGCTGTTCTGGGTATTTTCTGCATTGTGTCTGAAAGCTTAACAGAGATCAAATGGGAGTGTGTGGTGAGATGGGGTGGGAATTTACTGCACCCTCGTTATTTGCACACAGGCACTCCTCAAGGAGTATTTCACTGGCAAAGTGGAATAAGCTGTCGCCTGCAGTGACAGTTCTAATGCAAACGTCACCCCTGGGAGAGATAGCAGGAAATAGCCATGGAGGGAGTTGGGCATGCCCGTGGATGGGCTCAGAGGTCTGCCCCAGAATTTATGGCTGATCAGTAGATTGTTGCATTTGAGTTGACTAACATCTCCCTGTGTTTTGTTTTTTTTTTTCTTCCCCCTAGTGTTAATGGTCTTTTTCTTTTCTTTTTGTACTCCAGTGGTTTCTAAAGCAAAGCTGGCGCAGCTCAGAGTCACAGGCATGCTGCAATAATTGACATGCTTTGTCAATCTCTCTGCTCTTTCATGACCAAGAGTTGACCCAGTCCCTCTCATATACCAGGTGTTTTCAGGGATTCTGTATTAAGACACAATCGCTTTAGTGGATCTAAGAGATAAATCCTGTAATATTAAACTCTTAGTCAAATATTTTGAAATGTGCTGAGGCCACATAATTCTTTCCTTTTTTTTTCCATTTTTCAACAAGAAAAATAAAACCTGCAGGGCCTAAAAGATCACTCAATGATCCTCTTCTCAGCGATGTTGTATGGCACAGTTGGCGAGTGTACAAAGGCATTGGATCAGAACCAAGTCAGAATTAAATTTAGGCTCATGAAACTTTGTTCTCCGATTTGATTCTCAAAGCTGCTAATCCTAAATTATCATGAGAAAACATGTTAAAAAAAAAGAGACATAAAGACATCAGAGCAGCTGAGCTTTCAAATGGAAAGTCAAGTCAGACCTGCTGTCTGCACGCTCTTTACTCACTGGAAATGGGATGTTGTAATTGCCTCCTGATCGGGCCTAATTGTGTTTAACTAAACCTGCAATGATTTTCCCCCTTTACAGAAATCTTAAGAAAGCTTCTTCTGTGAGCCACTGCAAGCAAACAAACAGAAAATTGATAATAAATCATCCCACAAAAATCAATTATTGGGGCAACAATTATTTCTGACTTTTTTTCACATCTGGCTGTGGTTTGTGGTGTTTTTCAGTGTGAATACCAAAGACTGTGAACCATTCCACAGAACTCGAGTTTGGATGCCAGCACTGAAAAGCAGAGTTGTAGCTCACTAATGAGATCCAGACAAACAGCAAGGAGGAAAATGCAAATAACACAAAGGAGGAGGAGGAAAAGCATGAAAAAATTAGGAAACATTTTCATTATTCTTTCCCCTCTCTTATTGACATCTCAAGTAATTGTCTGAGACAGGTTTTCTGTAGCTCCCACTTAAGAAATAGTTAAAGGTCATGCAGTTTGGCCAGGCAAGATTAGCCATCCTTACAGGCTAATAAAATCAATGTTCAGACAACATCACGGCCTGCATTTAGATGTAGCATATTCCAGATACATCTTTTAGAACAGCCCAGCTGCACAGAGTGCAAATTGATGATGAAAACTTTTCAAAGGTTGTTCCATTCTTGCAGGAATGAAAAGCACATGGAGTTTTCCAGTTTGTAGAACAGCCAGTTTCATTCGAGCAGCCTGTTTGCTTGTCTGTCACTGCTTCCAGCCTAAACTTCAAAATCCCATGCAGGACAAATAATAATAAAGTAAATGAATTATATATCCAAGTGACAACAACAAAGCCCTCTTAAGTTACTAATCCTGGACTCTGTATTTGTGTGAGTGGTCATGAGCAGACAGCAGCACTAAATATTAGTTTTTGTCCCCATTAACATCTCAATGTGTAATTATTACTGTTTGTATTACAGCAAGCAAGAAATGTCAGCCCCGTTGCTAAAAATAAGAAGGTTGCCAGTAGGTCTCCTGAAAGTTCAAATATTTCATTAAATGGTTTTATGTTAGGTAGGTAACTATGCTGGTGATAATATAGTGTAATGGTAATATAATAGAAGCTACAAATAACGTTTTATGACTGTTTTGTTCTCTATAGTACAAGTCTGAATGGTTTCCCTTACAAGCCAAGCAGAAGGTGTTTTATAACAGTGTCTTAAAACCTCCTAATTAGCAGCAGTTTTAAGATACACACTTCTTGGCAATCTTTTGGGGATCGATCGAGAATAACTGTAGCAGACTCTAAATCTTCTGCCTGGAAAGATTATCCTAATTCTTTTTCTAATTCCCCTGTCCCAAGGCACCATGGCTGGAGATTTCTGAACAAAACAGTGTCGTGCTGGCTCTGCTGGCATGTAGGTCAGGCACTCCAGAACCACCATTAGCCTGTGCTGTGCTTTGAGGGGGAAAATTTCATCAAACCCATTTTCTTATCACACCCCAGAAGCTGTTGGACCTCCACGTTTAACCACACATTTAGAAAAAAAATTTACAATACGTGGGCACTTCAGTTCTTTGGCATACCCTATTTCCTCCAGAAGACAAATCTCCCCATGTATTCACATTCCATGGGGTCTTTTGGCTCTCTGATTTATCCTGTGTCCTCAAAATAGATCATTAATATGATCACGTGCATTTACGGAGGCAGCAGAGATGGATACTCATTTTAGAGTATGCCAGAGATGGAACTCATTTGAGGATGACATTTTAGTCATTGTTTTCTAAAGCACTGTTTTGCCATGATTTAGTACTCGTGTTTATCAGTTATAGAAGTGTCATATTTGATGTCCTCAGTGTTTCTTTCCCTCCTTTCTGTGCTGGTTGGTATAATTTATATGAATGCTTTAACACCCCCCCTCCCATGTGTGGTCTACTTGTAATGTACATATAATTACCAGCCATCTTCCAGCTTTTTTTGGCTATGTGGAAGTATTTTTCAATCTGTTTCAGTCCTGCCAGTGGGTATGTACCCACACACATGCACACACATTTTGGGAGCATGGTTATTTGGGCTCTCTAACATCCTGTGCCTCCCTGATAACGCCTTCTCGAGAAGTGAACAAAATGGCTTGGAGATAACCGTATTCTGCAGCACAATGTACAGAAGGGAAAGTTGGTTTTTATTCTTGCTAGGCTGGCAGGCTGTCTCAAAGGAGACAGGCTAATTTGAATGAGGTTCAGGTTGCTGTATCCTAAGTTTTCCTGTAGTTCCTGAGATTATGTTTTTAAGCTTACTGGCAGCTGCAAGTTCTCATCCTGATGTGCAGGTGAGCCATCTTTAGTGAGGAACAAACCTGCAGCATTCAGACAGCTCCATCACTTAAGGATTCAGAGATGGAGGAGCATCTGCAAATGCATCACACTGTGCAGTGAATCAGTTCTCTAAAGCAAGCAGCAAAACGTAAATAAAATACTTAATTTTTGGTGGGGCCTCAGAGACTCCTTGGCTTTGGTAGATTTGGTACTGGTACATATTAACAGTGTCATTGGGACCTTGTGTGCTACAGGCTGTGCCTCTAAAACTCAGGGTCTCCTTGTGAAAATCGGATTCACAACATTCAGGCAGTCAAATCTCTTCAGCTTCCTCCTACTTAAAAAAAAAAAAAAGGCTTAAAAATGAAGGAATTGGTGTCCTTCAGAATCTGCTTTCAGCCCTAGTTTATAGGGGATCAATATACAAATGTTGGAGCTCTATTTTTGTGTTTCAGGGCTACTCATTTCTTTAGCTGATAGTACATCAGCCTTTAATCCCCCCAAGTGGCTTTCACTGCTGCATAAACTGCCAAATTTGCATTTGTTTTGAAGAGTTTGTTTGCGCACGGAGGTTTCAAAAGCTCGGAAATCAAAATGTAGCCACTGGTCTCTAGATATTATGAATCCTGTAGTTTGTTATTCCACTATGGAGACTAATAAGAAGCTGACTTCATTTGCAGTATAGTGAGCAGTTCCCATAAAGACCCCGAGCTCCGAGGAGCGGTGCCATGGCCAGCACATCCGCACTGCCTGGCAGGGCTCTCCAGGAGAGAGAGCAGTCCCAGCCCCTGAGCTGCTCCACTCCCCCTCCCTCCTGTTATTTTCCTTCTTTTAAAAAGGCATTTGCAAGCAACATCTGTCCTCGGAGCAGGGCTGAGAAACGCGCACCTGTGCGGGAACAGGAGACAGATGAATGGTCATGTCTCGCTTCTTCTGCATAAAGATGCAAAACAAATGTTGGCCATCAGGACCATCAAGTTGCTGTGGACGCTCCCTGGAGTACAGGTTCTCTAAAACCACACAAAATCTGCTTGGCAGTTTGTGAAATATGTCATCTGCTTTCCATATGTTTCCTTTCCAAATTCACGGCGATGTCAGAAAATATAAAGTTGCTTCCCCGCGCAAAGGGTGCAGGTCCCCCAGTGAAATTCCCTTCCCAGCATGGCTTTAAATTTGCACTTTTCCACAAGAAATCTTGGGTTTTAAATGGATGTGGGGCTGTGGACTGTTGTTTTAATGCACGTTATACATTGCTGTTGGAGAAAGAACGTGTTGTACATCAGTGCATTGCATCTTGGTGCTGTCCAATTTTCATCCTGTGTCTGATTTTTTATGACAAAACCAAAGCGCTTTAGGAGGGGAACTCTCTGCTCTCCCTGCTCAACTTTGTCTTTCCATGTTGTATACTCCCAATTGAACTGGAGTCACTGGTGACTTCAGACACCTCAGACACTTATTTGGGGTGTTTGACCTTCCTATTGTCATGCAGGCACAAACTGTTGGTAGTTCTGGGTGGCAGTGAATGCAAATCCATTGGAGTTAGAGAGGAGGGTGGAATAGACCACAAGGTCTGTTTGCTGGTCATATATACCAGGTTGTATTACCTGGTTCAGGATCACCTTATAAAAAACTTGGAGGATCTTATAATAATAAATATATTTTTATATAATAATAATAAATAATAAATAATAAATATAAATATATAATATTTATATAATAATATTTATTTATAATATAATAATAAATAATGATAAATATAAATATATTTTGGTAATGTGTTTGAGCAACAGCCTCATGTAACTCTGGGCTGTGCACAGGGGTTTAGGCTCCTGCTTGCAGACGTGGCTGGGAAGGTGCTTTGGGTAACTGAATGATCCCTGTAATAGTTTCTGTTGGATAAAATGCTGTGTGGGGTGGGCAGAGGCTGGGGATGTGATAATGTGACACTATTTTCCTCCTTTTTATGGGAAAGTTGTCAGTGTTGCTTTAAATCCTCATTAGAATTCAAAGAGCCCTAACATCGCCAGCGCTGTTTCAGGATTAGAATTTGTTAATTAATTTAATCCTCTCCCCTTCTTCATCTTCACGGATTCTGCAGTGACAGATGGTAAATCCTTAGGACTTCAGTAGGAATAAAGGGTTAAAATCCAAAGGCCTGGATTAGATGGGATTGCAAAAAGTGCATGGACAATTCTCAGTGTCTGTTTTATGATTTGCCAACCTCTTGGGGGCAAGGGGCTGAAGTGCAGAGCAGGCAGAGTCCCTGGCTATTAGCACTATTTAGTTACAGTAGACAAGATTTGGGGCTGTGTTTCCTGAGCATGTCACCGTAATAACTTACTTGTTTGTTACAACTGTTTTCCAAAATCACAGGATTGTTCCCTAATGTGTTGGTGAATAATGTTTTTATTATTCCTGTCTGCAGTAAAGGGCATCTCAGTGCCTCCAAAATCACTCATGTAATAAAACCGCTGCCATTTTATCATTTTAATAGAATAACAGTTTTGTATAATGTTGCAAATATTACCCTCCAATATACGATGGTGACAGTAGCAGCAGAAGACAGGCACTTTTACAGCACAAAATTATTACCTTGTTTAGATTATCAGATAAAAATTTTACCATCACATTAAAATGAAAATGAAACGAAGGCCAATAAAACACAGAAGGGCCCTGTCCAAGCAGGAGCCCTGGGAGGTTGGCTGCTGGCCACAGGGGCTGCCAGCCTGCCTGGAGGGCACCTGGCCAAGGAAGCCACGCTGAGAGGTCGCCAGCTGATTTTACACGGAGAAATTCAGCTGCCCAAAGTGCTGCTGCCAAGCGAGCATCACCTCCTGGAAAGGTTTTTAAGGTGTAGCAGTAAAAGGGAGGAATACAGAGGAAGCCTCGAGCTCTCTCTTATTGCGTCGTTGGGAATAAGAGTGAAAAATAAGGAGGATCAGGTCTTTTGAAAATGTTCTTCCTATGTAGGAGTCGAACCCTTGGGGGGATCAATACAGCTCTCACTGATTTGAATCAATACCAGCGCAACCTGTTAGAAGGAGGAATATGCCATGAAACCACTGGGCTGTAGGAGAGCAAGCCAGCCGTGGCACATCCTGTAACACATCCCTGCCTCCTGCAGTGCCCTGGGCTTTATCACTTTGCCCTGGCTCTGCCAGGAGAGGCTGAAAACTCAGGAGGAGGTTGTCCCCTCCATCCCTTGTCTCCAGCACTGCTGAGAGGGAACGAGCAGGATTCTGCTCTGTGAATGAGCACCAGCACTGCAGCCTGCTTATCCAAAATCAGATTTGTGGCTGCTTCTAGAAGGTCAGTGCAAATTAAATTGTTACTTGGTGTCCAAAAGATTCAAAACCTGTTTCAGTCTCGTTATTCTCTTACTGCGTGTTTTTTCTCTTTCATTATTTACATCTTTGGTATCTGCTTTTGATACCTCCTGTTAGATTTGTCTGATGCTCATTAATATCTTCCCTACTGGCTCATACAGGTTTTATACCCCAGTGTGCAGATACAGTGAGATCTTTCTGCTTTATCACATGGCTGCAACTGATTTCTTTCCCATCTTCTCTTCCTATTTTTTCCCTTCTACAGTATCACACAGATGTATCACCAGCTTCAGCCCTGGATTCATGTCAGGGTCTTGCTCCTTATTTTATTACCCTTGGAGAATATCATGCAATTCCCATTCACCAAGAGCAAAGCAACTTGTGGTTTTGAAATGCTGGCTTCTGCAGTTCAGTTCTTAATGTATCACCTAAATCCTGAAACATTTCAAACCTAAAAAAGTTTATTTCTTTGGAGGGTATCCCCCAGTGCTTGGGATATCACAGTGAGCTGTTGAGAGTAGTATTTGTGTCTTTAACCTGTGTTGGCATCAGTGGTATTGCAGGTAGCATTCTAAACTGGAGCTTTATTAGTAGTTCCCAAAAGAGCAGGACAGGTGAGTTTTCCTTGCTGAAAGGAATTGATAAGCTCAAGGTAAAGGTTTCCAAGTACAGTGTGATATACTCTGTGCTAACAACGTTTGGCATATCTCCTAGCCCATCCCAGTCAATGCAGAATAAGGTCTACCCAGCATTGGTGAGAATTGCATGTATAATATATATGCAGATATACTCAGAATAAATCAGCGTAAACAATGCTGAAACAGTGGGACAATCCATTACCAGAAATAAATTGGCAGGGACCTGCGGCAGAGCTCCCAGCGCTGCCAGCTCTGCCTGGATCAAAGAGCCATGCCCTACCTCCTCCAGGGGAGCTTGCAACAGGTGTAGAGCAAGCTGGCAGCTCTGGGATGTGGTCAGAGGATGCAGCTTTGAAATAATGAAGCTCCTTTAACTGATCAGAGCCTGTTGTACCCTCGCAGGAGGCAGAGCTCACTGCAGCCCAGCCAGGGATACATCAGCACAGGTGAGGCAGCCGTGGTACTGTGCGCAGCCAGGACAGCCCAGGCTGTGCCCTGCAGAGCTCCAGCCCTGCTCCAGCAGCCACACAGCTCCATTAGCCTGGCACTGTGCCCTGGCAAACACCCCCAAACCCTCAGCAGCACCAATTAGCCAGGGCAGGCACAGCCCCGCCGCCTCCGGCACTGCTCGCTGTGCCCTGCAGACACTGCAGCCCCTGTGCCACACTGAGTGGCCAACTCTGCCCCCATACACCTGATCCCTCGGTCTTGCCTTGGATCCCACCTTTCCTGATCATTGGCTCCCTTTCTTCCTGTTGTGCTCCTGGCACCAAGCACTCCTGCAAGGGCAGGGAGCGGTACCAGCACCTCTGGCCGTGCCCCAGTGGAAATTCCCCATCCTCAAATGTCCCAGCTGCCAGAGTTAAGGCACAATTTGCCTATCCCAGCACAAATGGAACAATATGGTGTCTGATTTCTAGCCTCTCTTTCCATGGCTTTGCTCTGCTAATTTCTTAAATTAGGAATTTTTCACATGAAAGGTTTCTTTCTGACTTCCATCGGCGTTTGTCAGATTCTTAGGGCAGAGGGCAAAACTCAGAGCCTGCGTTGGGGAGTGCAGTTCCATTGATGTCAGCAGAAATGTGCCTGCTTACATCAGTCTGGAATTTAGCCCACAGTGGTTCTTTTGTAGCATCAGAAAGCTCTGTGTGCACCTGAGCTGAATGTCCACGCTGTAAGATCAGAGTGTGGCTGGGACAATTGGCATGTGGGTAATTGGTACATTTCTGTAAGAGAAAATGGTTCATGATCCTTATAAAGGAAAATAAAATAAAATAATGTTATTCCCCACTGACATTTTAAGTGAATTGATAGTGTTTGAAAAGGCAGGTATTAAATCTGGAAGCAGCATGAGTGTTATGAAGTAGCTAGCAGTTTTATCCCAGCAATTTAAAATTCCTATCATTCAGCTCTCGCTGATTTGAAAGTCACACATTTTTTTTAGATTGTAGCCATGAATTTCTTGGGAATTACCTGACATGAAAGCATGGAAGAGTCACTTGATATGAACTGACAAGACAATATCAAAGAAAACATCTTAATACACTTAATCCAGTTGTAAGTGACTTTATAAAAAGTTTTTTCATCCAGCCTTGTTATTCATTAGGAGCATCTTGATATTAGGAAAGCCATTAAGTTGGCTAAAAACTCTGGGCATCCCATAGGGCAATAATCTAAAGCATCCCTGGAGATCTGATTTCAGATGGATTAGGGCTTTTTCTCTCCTTGTGTGCATCGTTTACTCACGAGTATGAATTGTCTGGCTCTTTGTTTACTTGCTGTGCTGTTAATGTGGAAAATGCAACATAAACGCTCAGCATGTCAGGATAAGAAACTGTTCCTGGGAGAGCCTGGGACTACACTGGTGTGTGGGTGTGGGTGTGTGTTAGAAGACAGGACTGAAGTTTTTGCCTTTGGATTGTACCTGTGCTGTTCTGCTGTGTTTGTTTAATGCTGCCAGCTTTCATGATCACTAAAAATTCACCAGCTGATCTGTGCTTTGAATTAGTTCAGATTGAAGGTGCGGGAGATGAAGCAAGCAAGGAGCCCAGATGCTTTTGGCACGATGTGACACCACCGCTGGTCTGATGGAGATGACCAGATGTTGCAGGACACGGGAGACGGCTGCTGTGCCTTTGCCTGTCCCTGCCCCGCCGCGGTGTCAGAGCACAGAGATGTTCTGGCTCGTGCTGCTGGGGAGCTGTCTCCTCCCGTTACTGCAGCAGATGATGTGGAAAGCCTGACCCTTTTCCCATGTGTGTGATATGCAGGCCATCAAACACACGGGCTGTCACAGGCAGCTGTTGCCCCGAGGAAAGGACGGCGTGGTGCCAGAGGAGGGGGCACACGCTGCCCAAGCACCTGCAGATCCCTCTGAGGGTGCAGGGTGTTCTGCTGGGCTTCTCCTGGCACTCCTCGTGGGCAGCAGCTCTGCTCCAGGTCACACAGT
Source organism: Emberiza elegans (assembly GCA_024865655.1). Lineage (NCBI taxonomy): Eukaryota > Metazoa > Chordata > Aves > Passeriformes > Fringillidae > Emberiza > Emberiza elegans. The sequence continues at coordinate 4,609,567 of JALJVW010003097.1, forward strand.
GATTAATAAAGAGTTCATTCCCCCACATGCTTAGTTGAAATGAGCCATCCAGCTCGGTTCTGGCTCCTCTCTGGCAGGAAGCTGGGAGGAGCAGGATAGGGAAGGATGGATGTGTTTGCCTTCCCTCCCCTGAGAGGAGGAAAAAGAAATCTGCACTGGGCTTTTCTTTTGTGTTGGCTTTAGCTTTATGGTCAGCATCTGTCGCTGGCGAGCAGTGGGAGCTCTGAAGTGCTGACCAGCTCTTTTCACAACCCTTTAAATAACCAGAAAGACACAGAAAGTAATAAAAAGAGGAGATGAGAATCCATATTAAAGGCATTAATAACTTGAACAGAAGTCTCTATTTAAATAATGTTTTGAAACATACTGTCAAATATTTTTCTGTTGTATGGGCTTTGCAATGCAGCTTTTTCCCCCTAAAGACCTGGGGATTGTAGTGTGCCAAGTCACACACGGGAAGTTCTGCATTCAATAATTTTTTATTAAAATTCTCCTAAGATGGTGGTGCTCTTCTGTCATGACTGTCAGTAGAAAGAAACATCAAGACCCTTGTACAAGGAAGGATTTAATTGCTGACATCAAGAAGTGTTTATTCTCTTGCAAAACTTCCAGTGAATGTGTTTCTTTGGTGGGACTACATGGAAATAGGACTGAAAATCAGTGATGTTCTCATGAGAGATCCTGGATGTTTATGTACCTCATACCCTTTTTTTGAGAATTATACTGTATCTTCAAAAAGATACTGCTTAAAGAATGAGCAATCAGATGTTTCCAAGGCATCTTCGAACTCCTTCCTTGTAAACAGAATTCTTTATTAAGTGAACCATTTTTAACAGCGTTTTCTAGGAAAACAAATTTGAATTGCTCTGTGCTCTGGGTATGTGGCATCTCACAGACCTCACTGGGCAAATCAGTGTTTTGAAAGAATCTGCTTGTTAAAAGTAGGAGGCTGTGACTTCGTAAGTGATAATTGTATATTCTCTGTGCCATGCCAGTGTCTCTGTGTGTGCCTTCACACCACGCCTGTCTCTGCAGCATCCAGGAGCCTCATGGGAACCTTATTTGGAGCCACACTTCCCTTAATCAAATCCAGCTTCCAGTTTCTGAGGAAAACAAACAATTTCCCCCCATGTTTACTGTCCTACTTTCACACATCATATACACAGAAACCCTTTTCTGCTAATTTAATAATTATGACAGTTCACCCCTTCTTTCCTTCACACTAGAGCAGCAATACATTTTGAGTCACATCAGTAGCATTCCCGCTGACCAAGATTACAGCTCAGCGGGAAAACAAGTCATTCCAAATTGTCTCCTGGCGTAAACATTTTGGATCACTTTTATATTACAGCTGAAAGGGGAAAAATCTTGGGTTTCAGACTCTTTTGTGCTCTTGTCATGGGAAAAATGACAGGGCTTTTATTTCTACAATGAGCATTACTTTTGCTTCTTTTTACTGCTTTAGCAATAACAACTTTTAAAGAAAAAAAAAATAGCCGTGTTTTTAGTCTGCTGTTTTTACACATGTATCTGCAGATTAAAGACTCCCTAGGTACCTATTGACACAATAGACTGTAACAGCTCCTCTGGAGCCGTGTCAAACTGTTATAATCAACCCTGTCAGTGATCCACAGATAATAGGACATTAAGAGGGGCTTGAACCATATCTTTCAATCCCAGCTGGGTGTCTGAAGTGATGTGGAGGTTGCAGCTTTTCAGCCCATGCTCCAGTCACACACTTGAGGTGACCACTGAGGTGACACTTGGTTGGGAGCAGCATGAAGGGAAGGATGAGCAGCATCTCTCCCTGGTTGAACATTGTGGTCTGGCATGGCAGCATGGCTGGAAAAAGGGCTCCCACCAGCTCCTGCTGCTCTCTGCACCTGTGCTCTTCTACAGGGTGAAGGGTTTGTCTGGAACGCCTTGGCACTGGGGCCTTTGGTGGACAGTCTTCTGTGTGGTTTTCTACCAAAGAGCTGTCAGTCAGGCCTCTGGTATCTGGGTATTTGTTGGATGTTGGTACTCTTCTGTCACTGGTAACAGTGCTGCTGGAATTGTCAGCCTTCCATCTATATGTATCTATATCTATATCTATATCTAAATCTATATCTATAGATATGTAAATCTCCATATATCTCTGTATATGCAGATGCTGGTACTTATTCTGACACACTTTGAGAAAAGCAGAATTAGGCAGGATGGAGCATTTAATCCCAAAATATTGCCCCAAATTTTCTCAAGTACCATGCAGTCAAGAAAGCCACTGCATCCTCCACTGACATCCCAGCATGGCACAAACAACCTCAAGTGGGATTTATCTGTTTACTTTCTAAGGCTGTTGAAAGAATAAAAGCTGGAGAAGGGTAGTGCTGGAGTTGACAACAATATGGTGCTGCTGGTCTTTCCAGGCTATTTAAAATGCCATCTCAGTTTAGCTTCTTAAATAGAAAAAAATAAAACCCTTATTTCATCCACTGACTCAACAATTACAGCAGCTCTGGGAAGAACCCAATGTCATGAAGGTCAGTAAAGTTATGACCCTCCAGTATTCAGGCCTGATTTTCTCCCTTAAAAAATTTAAAAGAAGAAATCCCTTTTGTACCTCATAGGCCTTAAGGTTTGTGTGTTTTAATGGATGTCTGGCTGTCACATAAATATATAGCTTTAAAGACAACGAAATGTTCAAGGCAGTAAAAGAGGCTACTTTAAACAAATTGCTTGTGTCATGATTTCATATTCATCCCTAGAGAAGATGATTAGGTCCTGTGAAGACAAAAGGACAAATGATACATTTGTAGCAGGGAATTAAACCCTAACGTTTCCAGGGAGAAGGAAGAAAAACCCCTTCCTTCTTAGAGAAAATAAATTTGAGTGAAAAGTTAAACTGAATTAGTGTATATATCTAAACACACACAGAATTGCAGAGATTTTTTTCCTGTGTAAGTTAGTGAAGGTCTTCCAGAACTGTCAGTAGAGCTGCTGCATCTGTCTGTGTGTCTCTGGTACCCTCAGCTGGCCACGCTTGCTGCTGTCAGACTCTCCTTATTTCTGGTAGCTTTGCTGAATTTTTGACCATTTGAGGTGTTTGACACTTGTCTCGGGCAGAACAATTTCAAAAAGTTCCAGCTGAAACAGTTCTTTCATCTCATGCAATTAGGGTGAGACTCAAATGCATTTGCTCATTTTGGTACTTGCTTGTTTTCAGTTACAGGCTGTTTCAGAGCCCTTTGAAGTCGATGGAAATGTGTCCATTAACTTCGGCAGACTCTAGTTTGTCCCTAATCGATAGTAATTTGATTAAAATAGCTCTGAATGTTCTGGATCCCAGTGGAAGTTGCAGTTGTTCTTTATGTTGCAATAGCCCCCAGCTCTTCTGTGCACTGTCGGTTCTGTTTGCCAGGGTAAGGGAAAGCACAAGGAGATTTGGGAATCTCACGTTTCTCTGCTTGCCAAGGGCATCTTTTTCTCCTTGTAGCTACCTGAATGAATACTCACAGCCTCCTGTGGCTGCTTACCCCAGACCAGTGCATCAGGCTCTTCTCTCAGCTCCTGATTTCTTTTAAACTCAATATTGAAGGGAAAGAGAGGAAAACAGCCACAGAGCTCTGCATTGAAGTTCTGACACAGATGCAAAGTTTTCCAAATCAAAGGGAATTGATGAGCCTTGCACTGGCAGGTGCCCCAGCTTAATCACAGCCTGAATAATCCTGAAATTTAGATTAGAGTGCATCAGTGCTGCCAGATGTAGCCACTGCCCAGTTCTGGCTCCCGTGCTGTGGTGGAGAGCCTGGCACAGAGGCGCTGGAGCAGCACTGCTCAGTGGGGAGGCACATCTTGGAGTCCTGGGGATCCAAGAGGCGCAGAGGTGATGGGTGTTCCATGTCACTGTGCACCCTTCTAGGTGGTTCAGGTCACAGAGGGGACAGCCCCACACACACCTCTTAACGAGAGGCAAAATGCCATCCCCCAGTCATGGCCTCGCACCAGAAGGGATGAGCCAAGAGTGACTGTCAACCTCTGGACAAAGAAATGGGCAAGAGCACAAATGCCTGGGAACAGGGCCATGGAGGAAATGAATAAGATGCCCTTCCAAAGCAACTGTTTCTTTGTTAGGCTTATTAAAAATATATATAAAAAGTAAGCTGTAATTTGTGTGCTCAACACAACATTTTGCAAGTTCACATCGTTTTCAACCATACCCTGCTAAGCACAAACTAGGATTCATTTGGGATTTGCTAATTAATACTGGCATAGCATTTGTCCCCTGCTGTTGCCCAAGTTCTTGCTTGAGAGAACTTTTTTTTTTAAAGAAAAAGAAAATATTTTATCTTGGAACAGTAAGGTGCCTCTTCAGATGTGAAGTCTGCCAAGATAGAAAAGAAAAGGGGGGGAAAAGGAGGATTTTCCCTTTGCTTTTTACTGAATTACTTTATCATCAGTAGCACAACCAACTCTTTAGTAAGGTGATGACCAGAAACTCCATTGCAAGAAATGCTAGCTTTTCTCATCCACATCTTTAAGTCCTAAAGCTGGGGAAAAGTAAATCATCATTTAAACTCTAGGTATTGCAGCGGGAGAAATGATTTTGCCTCTTTTCTTTCTCTGAACTAATGGATGCTTACCCCAGACCAGTGCATCAGGCTCTTCTCTCAGCTCCTGATTTCTTTTAAACTCAATATTGAAGGGAAAGAGAGGAAAAACAGCCACAGAGCTCTGCATTGAAGTTCTGACACAGATGCAAAGTTTTCCAAATCAAAGGGAATTGATGAGCCTTGCACTGGCAGGTGCCCCAGCTTAATCACAGCCTGAATAATCCTGAAATGTAGATTAGAGTGCATCAGTGCTGCCAGATGTAGCCACTGCCCAGTTCTGGCTCCTGTGCTGTGGTGGAGAGCCTGGCACAGAGGCGCTGGAGCAGCACTGCTCAGTGGGAAGGCACATCTTGGAGTCCTGGGGATCCAAGAGGCGCAGAGGTGATGGGTGTTCCATGTCACTGTGCACCCTTCTAGGTGGTTCAGGTCACAGAGGGGACAGCCCCACACACACCTCTTAACTAGAGGCAAAATGCCATCCCCCAGTCATGGCCTCGCACCAGAAGGGATGAGCCAAGAGTGACTGTCAACCTCTGGACAAAGAAATGGGCAAGAGCACAAATGCCTGGGAACAGGGCCATGGAGGAAATGAATAAGATGCCCTTCCAAAGCAACTGTTTCTTTGTTAGGCTTATTAAAAATATATATAAAAAGTAAGCTGTAATTTGTGTGCTCAACACAACATTTTGCAAGTTCACATCGTTTTCAACCATACCCTGCTAAGCACAAACTAGGATTCATTTGGGATTTGCTAATTAATACTGGCATAGCATTTGTCCCCTGCTGTTGCCCAAGTTCTTGCTTGAGAGAACTTTTTCTTTTTAAAGAAAAAAGAAAATATTTTATCTTGGAACAGTAAGGTGCCTCTTCAGATGTGAAGTCTGCCAAGATAGAAAAGAAAAGGGGGAGAAAAGGGAGGATTTTCCCTTTGCTTTTACTGAATTACTTTATCATCAGTAGCACAACCAACTCTTTAGTAAGGTGATGACCAGAAACTCCATTGCAAGAAATGCTAGCTTTTTTCTCATCCACATCTTTAAGTCCTAAAAGCTGGGGAAAAGTAAATCATCATTTAAACTCTAGGTATTGCAGCGGGAGAAATGATTTTGCCTCTTTTCTTTCTCTGAACTAATGGATGTGGAATCTTTCAGAAAGTAAACCAACTCCTCTTAATAAAGCTCTGCATATAGATATTTAGCAGCTAAGCACTAAATCCATGGAATAGGGGGAAAGTGCAGAAGTAGTGGATTAATATAAAAAGGATGCTTTTTCCCCTTCAAAGCCTCCTTAAGTGCTGACTGATGGAATAAACCCTGAAAACTTTCTCTGTGCTAATTGTCATGTTCCTTGGCTTGCATCCCATTTGCTGTCCATCATCCTGTGCAGTTTAAGAAGTTTCACACAAGAGCTTTCTTCTTGTGTTTACAGGCATGCCATGTAGTGTATTCAAACCCAGGGATAGTTCAGAGGGTCAGGAAATCTTCCTCCTGCTTCTTATTAAAAAAAAAAAAAAAAAAAGAAAAAGCCCTGAAGATTTAGAATTTGAAGAAACATCATTTCTCCACATACATCCATCTCCTCAAAGGCACAAGAGCCAACTTTGAGCTTTCCCAGAAATAAACATGAAGAGATATCCCACTCTAATCACCACAGAAATACTGGGTCAGCCTGGCAGCCCCTGGAAATGGGTGTAGAGCTGAACTTTGAGAAGCTGTGCTGGTTTATACCAGCTCAGAGAGCAGGGCATGGCTTATACAGCAGCTGCATGGTTTGGGTGTGTGGCAGAATGTTTTCTTTTAATTTCCTCTGATACAAAAAAAAAAAAAAAAAAAAAAAAAAAGCCAAACAAACAAAAAATAAGATACTCTATGAAATAATAATAATCTGTTCCTTTTTAGTATCACCTTTGGAGGGTGCACAGGATTGATGGAGGGAGATGACCTGTAATTCCATCCCAATTAAATGCCCAAAGTCAGCAGTTCACAATTCTTTTGCTGGTGGATTATTTTCAACCTCCCTGGTTCCCACAGGACCTATTCCCTGCGTCATTACCAACTTTTTTAAATTGAAAGTATTATGAAGGCAATTTCCTGCTACCAGCAACCAGCAACTTTCACATCACTTTCTCAGGGCCCTGCAGCCTGAGAACAACTGCTACAACTAAATCTATCAGCAATGGGGTATTGGATGGAGTGACCTGAATTACCAAAAATCAAAATGCTCAGGAAATGTGCTATAAGAAATGGGTTCTGCTTACTCACTGCTGGTGGTTTTAAAGGTTGTTGGGGACCACTGTGTTTCAGGTTCACTCCTGCTGTCATCAGGCTCCAACAAGGCTTTGGGAAGGTGTGTGTGTGCTGGATGGGATGGATCTGTAAGAGCCAGAGAACCTATTTCTGACTCACAACTGAACTATAAAATCTGACACGACAGTGAATGTAGTGAAGAGATCAAAGAGCAGGAGAAAACACTGAGATGTTGTAAGCGCTCAGATTTCATTAGTGCTTCAAAAAAAGAAACTGGAGCAGGGTTTCCCAGCCCTGTTCCTGGAGGGCTGCTCAGGGGAGCAAGGAGCAGGCTGGGTGCTGCTCAGCAAAGCCATCTGCAGGGCAGCACCTTTTCTGTCAGCTGATGTTAAGGAATAATCTTTTCCAGGGCTCACATAGGGGCTGAGGTATCCTGTGGCTGCACTACAGGAGCCCATGGCCAGTTATGCTATATATCCATGGTAAGATGTGCAGGAAACCCTAGGAATAATTTGATTTAGGTTTCAGGTGTTTTGATAGGAACCACAGTTGAACTGGAGATCTGATCCCAGTTTCCCAGTGTTGAATATCTTGAAATGTGTCATTGATGCTGTCAAATGCACAGAGGAAGCAACATCTCTTTCAATCTGTTTTACTTGCTGGAGTAGCATGTGTTTGTTGTAGCTGGTGCTTGACTGAGAGTAAAAGTGGCAGAAGCAGCACGATCTGGGGTGGTACCCTTCTAAATAGTCCCAGTGTGCAGATTTTTGCATTTCTTACATGATTTGGCTGTTTCCAGCTGGTCCTGATCCTCTGTATTGCCAGAAATATCTCTATTACGCAGCTTGGAAAACAAGCAGCAGGTCAGACGGGTTCTCCATGCTCACAGTCATTCTCTATTTCATTCCTCTGGCTGCAATTGATGGACCCAGCGGTGTAGAACAAATATTGCTCCCATAATTACCTGCTGCCTGTTAGATCCACAGGTAGCACTGGGTCAGGGCAGCTTTGGTGGCAGCCAGAACAGAGCAGGAGGTTTGTGATGAGCAGGCACTGCCATTTCCTCATGTGGGTCCCCTCACTGGTGGTATCGATGTGGTTATTGGGCATCTCTAGCTAAGAGAATGCAGTTTGTTGTCCCTGCCAGCTGCATTTACAGTATTTTGCTAATCTATTCTTTTTGACACCACAAATAGTGTATTTCCTCGTGCTCCTTTATTGATCGAAGGAAAGATTCGATTTGACAGCAATTTCAGGAAAACCTTCAAGTTGTCCAAGATGCAGGAGAATTATTAACCACCCAGAGCTGACATATGGTAATTTAGTGTTTAATGTTTGCCCTGACACGCTGAGAGTCATCATACCAAGTTACCAGCTGATGCCCACAAGTTTATGAGTATGTAAAGAATAGCTGAAATAATCTTCTGTTTAAACACCCAGCCCTTTATTCACTGGGTGTTCAACTTCCTTTGGCAAGGAGCTGGGGGCTGGATCCCCCCTGCAATACCCACTATAGTTGGCATAAATTAATAGGATTTTGCAGCTTTTTGCAGCTGTATTTGTACAACTTCATCTTGAAATAATTTTAATTTCTGTGCCTAGGCTTATAATTTTTTCAAGCGCGTTACACAGTTGGCTGTACATAATTATGTCTTACAGCCATAAGCACTGACAATCTGCTTACCTAAACTATTCTGCTCTAAACTTGTCATTTCACTGATGGTGAATTCATATAATGCATGTAATTCACCAGATCAAAAATTAAATTATCAATTAATAATACTGCAGGAAAAAAAATAAAAAAGAAAATTAAACAAGAAATTCCGTATGTCTATCAGAGGATCTGCAGTTAGAAGGGGAATTAAGAATAGGCAGCCCAGACCAGTCTGGACTCTAAAATCGTCGATGACTTGAATGCAGTTGTTGTTGTTGGGGTTTTTGGAGGGTGAGAAACTTGTGTTTGTGATCTTTGAGGACTGTTACTTGCTTTGGAGAGTTAAATCCAGAACCAGAATGTGCCATAAATGGAAGTGAGATATGAAAAGGCTCTGTAATGTGTCAGAAATTACTGCTTTTATTTTATTTTATTTTTTTTCAAATTTCTGGTGCCATGTCCTCAAGCTGGCCTGTCTGCCTCTTGCATTAGAAGTGTGTGGATGGGAAGCACATCAATAAGTCACATGAATCAGTCTAACATGAATTCAAGTCAAAGCAAGCAGGGGTCTCAGATCAAACCCACGCAGAAACAGAGTTAACGAAAGAGAAAAACTTGCCAAAAACCCAGCCCTGTGAATTCATTCCAAATGAGCAGAGTTCAGCCAGGTTTGAGATTCCCCGGAAGGCAGTCTCCCATCCCTGGTGCACGAGGCACATCTGCACAAGCAGTGGGTGTTTGAATTGAGGACACCCACACCAGAGGGAAAGGCACCCTTGGACCTCAGGGTGTTGGTGCAGGAGTTGGGGCACCCTGAGCATAGGCAGGGGCTGCAGGGAGGGGAGGGGAGGGCACAGGAGGGCTGGCTGGGAAAGAGGGAGCTGGCCTGAGCCTGGCAGTGGGTCCTGCACGCAGCTGTGTGCCTGCGCGCCAGATGTGTACGTGTGGGCATGGGCTGGATCCAGCTGTGCAGGATGGCTGAGCCAGCCTGATGTTTGCTGTCACTTTACTGGGCACTCCTGAGCACAGAGCTCTCGCTCTGCAAGTTTATTGGAGGGAAAATACACCTCTGGAGTGTCCAGCATAGCTGCGGTGGAAGGAAACGTGTGTGCATCCATGAGCAGAATTTGGCCATCAGGGAAGAGTTATCCAGGAGGCTTCAATATTTTTTCTGTGTAACAAAAGAGGATGAGTCCTAGGGGCAGTGACATCTCACACTGTCCTTGTTCACTGGTCAGTAAATCATAGAAACGTAGAATATCTTGGGTTGGACAGGATCCTTCAGGATCAGCAAACCTAGACCTGCACTGATGTCTTTTAGCATTGCTCCCATGGTGCGCATGGTGCTTCATTCCCTGCCTCCTCACATTGGTGTTTCCTTTTATTGACCATTGAAATAACTTCTGTATATGCTGTGCCATGAATCTACCCTACATAACAAACAGATAGGTTTGCTTTTCCTGTAATTAAACTTTTTAGAGAGACTTTGAGAGCTGCAGAGCTTTAAATCCTGCTCTGCAAGCATCCCAAAGTAGTGTCTCAAATACAAGCCTCAGCAGATTTTGTTCTCCAAAATAGGCACACTGGAGGGTTTTATTGTTGTTTCCCATTGTTAGCTATTTGCAGGCAGGTCCAAAAGCTTTATTTTGTGCTGAGGGCAGCACTCACAATCATGCCACAGCACCACTTCTCCATGATCAGGGATATCTGTAGGCATCATGCACTGGGAGTTCCGTGCATGACTCTGGGAAAGCTAAGCCCACTACAAAAGCAAAGGTCACACACACTAAGACCAATTATATCCCTTGAGTCTGGGAAAAACTTCCTTCCTGAGGACACCGGTGTGTTTGTTCTCCCCTGAATGCTTGTTCCCTGTGTCCCAGCTCACTGTCCTACCAAAAGGAATGCTGCTTGTGGTAAATTGCTGTGGGTCCAGTGAAGATCATTCTTCACTTGTCCTTCTGCTGGGCAGCTAAATTTTTAAATGCCATGTGCTGGATTTTCAGCTGAAATAAATTAGCGTGCCTCTGTTTGAAGCTACTGAGTCTACACTGATTTATATCAGCTGAGGGGCTCAATCATTACTTACAGTGATCTGGTTACTCCTGTGCAGGTCAATATTTGCTGCCCTTATTTATCTTCTGCACTGAGCACTCGAGTTTCCTGCTCATTTTTACCCAGAAAGGTGCTGGATTCTCTTTTCCAGGCTTGCTTTGTGGCCGACATGATGTAAGGACATGAGGCTTCAGGAGAGATACACTTCAAAAAGAAATGAGGACAAATTCCCACTGCCATGATGAGTTTTTCTTGACTTTGTCTTCATTTAGGCAAAGCCATCACAGGCAGCAGTGGGGTCAGCTGCACCAAGGTGCTGCAGGATGGTGCCCTCTGCACAGAAACAGTGGGCAGCCCTTCTCAAATAGATTAGGAAGGATGATCTTCTCTTGCCTGTCACAACTCCTCTGCCAGAGGAGTAAGAACAGTGTGTTTGGAGCTCTCAGATGTATTTCCTCTCACTTTTTGTCATGGAGCATCCTCTGCATCAGAGGAGGGTTTGTGCATCTGGTTCAAATCCCAGCCAGGCATTATCAGCCCCTTGCATCTTACACAGCATGAACCAGCCTCAGTTCTTCAGGGCCAAAATTCACCTGATAGCAGCACATCAGCTCCACTGGGATGCCTTCAGTCACTGCAGTGAAGAATCTGCTCTCTTGCAAGAGAGATAAGGGAAAGAGTAGTAAAAATTAGTTTTGTTGCTTCTGTTATCAAGGTTCTGGCAGTGATAAGATGTTGGTCACGTGGAGGTGTTCTGTAATCTTCTTTTCCCATCAGAGCTGCTCTCCTCCCTCTCTCTTGCCTTGCTACAGTCTGAAGCATTTCCACAGTGGAGTTCTCAGGCTGCAAGAGGCCTGGAAAAACGCACATACTGCTTTAGGAATGACTGTGCCATATCAGTTACTGTTAGATGGGGAAGGTCCATTAGCATTGGCCACTTCCTGATACAGGGACCTTGGCTTCTTGACCTTTATAATAGTGAGTGGGAGAGATAAATAATTACTTAATTATTTAATCACAAAGACCATGCAAAAAATTGCAGTTTACTGAGTTTTTCACTGGTAAAGACAGAGACCTGACATGAGCTTCTGGCAGTCCCAAGTCACCACTCAGAAACTTAGACCAGCTGCAGAGTTACACAGAGCAGATTGCCCCCCTGAGCCCTGCAGATTTCAGTCTTTTTGTGTCAGGATAACTCAGGCTAAAACATAAATTCTTTGCTGTTTCAGCAGGTAGGAAAGTAGAGTTAAGCTGCAGCAAATCCTTGGCCTGGATGCACTGCTGCACACCGGGTACTCTGTGCTTGTAGTGTGTCATCTCATCATGTACAGAATTTGGTTTTCTAGGCAAAAGCATTGTTATTTCACTTTTATCCCAAGCATAATAATGGTAGTTTTGAATTAGACTGTGAGTCTGACAACTTCAATTTCATCCTGTGCTTATGTGTGGGGTCACACACAGTTACTGGCCAGAGTTGCAGGCAGAAATTCTCTCCCACCGCATTACCAGCTCCTCATTGAGCCTGATTGATATGCTGTTCCCCATCTGCTCAGTGTTACATTTTCATCCAGGTAGAGGAGGAAAATCCTGGTAAACAATTAAAAAAAACTTGGAAGCGAAAGGGTGAAAACTATCGGAGCTACCCATGGGCATAGGGAAGGTTCCAGAGGAGTGTGTCCATGTGGATGTAATTGGCCTGAAGGGAGCAGCAGGGTTGGAGAGGAGCCCTTGGATAGAGAGAGCCATGTGGAAGCCAAATGACCTGTGAAATGCTGGAGCTGCCAGCAGCTGAACATTTGGTGCAGCACCTCAGCCAAGCACTCGCAGGGTGTGTGCAGAGGAAGCAAATCCTCCTGGTAAGGAGCAGGAGAGCTGCATGGGAATGGTTGGATGGGAACGGCTGGATGGGAATGGCTGGATGGGAAAGGCTGGATGGGAATGGGCTGGATGGGAATGGCTGGATGGGAATGGTTGGATGGGAATGGTTGGATGGGAATGGGCTGGATGGGAAAGGCTAGATGGGAATGGGCTGGATGGGAATGGGCTGGATGGGAAAGGCTAGATGGGAATGGACTGGATGGGAATGGGCTGGATGGGAATGGTTGGATGGGAATGGGCTGGATGAGAAAGGCTGGATGGGAAAGGCTGGATGGGAATGGCTGGATGGGAATGGTTGGATGGGAATGGGCTGGATGGGAATGGACTGGATGGGAATGGTTGGATGGGAATGGGCTGGATGGGAAAGGCTAGATGGGAATGGACTGGATGGGAATGGGCTGGATGGGAATGGTTGGATGGGAATGGGCTGGATGAGAAAGGCTGGATGGGAAAGGCTGGATGGGAATGGCTGGATGGGAATGGTTGGATGGGAATGGGCTGGATGGGAATGGTTGGATGGGAATGGTTGGATGGGAATGGGCTGGATGGCTAGATGGGAATGGTTGGATGGGAATGGGCTGGATGGGAATGGTTGGATGGGAATGGGGATGAGAAAGGCTGGAAAGGCTGGATGGGAATGGTTGGGAATGGTTGGATGGGAATGGGCTGGATGGGAATGGTTGGATGGGAATGGTTGAATGGGAATGGGCTGGATGGGAAAGGCTAGATGGGAATGGACTGGATGGGAATGGGCTGGATGGGAATGGTTGGATGGGAATGGGCTGGATGAGAAAGGCTGGATGGGAAAGGCTGGATGGGAATGGTTGGATGGGAATGGTTGGATGGGAATGGGCTGGATGGGAATGGTTGGATGGGAATGGTTGGATGGGAATGGGCTGGATGGGAAAGGCTAGATGGGAATGGTTGGATGGGAATGGGCTGGATGGGAATGGTTGGATGGGAATGGGCTGGATGAGAAAGACTGGATGGGAAAGGCTAGATGGGAATGGTTGGATGGGAATGGGCTGGATGGGAATGGGCTGGATGGGAAGGAAAGGCTGGATGGAAATGGGCTGGATGTGAAAGGCTAGATGGGAAAGGCTGGATGGGAATGGTTGGATGGGAATGGTTGGATGGGAATGGGCTGGATGGGAAAGGCTGGATGGGAAAGGCTAGATGGGAATGGTTGGATGGGAATGGTTGGATGGGAATGGGCTGGATGGGAAGGAAAGGCTGGATGGAAATGGGCTGGATGAAAGGCTAGATGGGAAAGGCTGGATGGGAATGGTTGGATGGGAATGGTTGGATGGGAATGGGCTGGATGGGAAGGAAAGTCTGGATGGGAAAGGCTGGATGGAAAGGAATGGCTGGATGGGAAAGGCTGGATGGGAATGGTTGGATGGGAATGGGCTGGATGGGAAAGGCTACATGGAAATGGGCTGGATGGGAATGGTTGGATGGGAATGGGCTGGATGGGAAGGAAAGCCTGGATGGGAAAGGCTGGATGGGAAGGAATGGCTGGATGGGAAAGGCTGGATGGAAAGGAATGGCTGGATGGGAATGGGCTCCTCTGCAGGTACCACAGAACAAGCCAGGCACACAGGAGAGGTTCCTCTCTTTTGGGTTCAAACATCTCATAGCTTTGTTTCTTTAATGCAGGCTGCATCATCAGTTCCATTAATGGCTTAAATGACAGCTTGAATCTCTCTGGAGCACTACTTGGACTCTGTCTTATCGTCAAAATAAATAACATTAGAAATCACTTTGCACAGATTTCAGCTGGAAGATTTAACCTGACATGGGAGAGATCCAGCCATCAGGGCAAAGGGAACGTTTTATAGTTTGGCTTGGGATTTGTATTTTAAAGAAGAGGAAGAAACTTAAAGCTCTCAGCAGTGAATCTCAACCATGTGAAAATTGGGTCTCTAGTCTAGGTGTAGTCCTTGGTTCTCTTTCTCTTGGTGGAAAGAGAAAACAACATCTTCCAGGAAATGTGTTGTATACTTAAGCCTTTAGGAGGATGGATTTCACCCTTGAAAGACTTTCTTCTCTTCTTTTTATCTGAGACCAGATACAAAGTTTTTAGAAAATCATGTGTGAGACGAAACCAGTCCCAGGTGAGGAAAGAAAGAAATCCCCAAGTAAAAATGTGCAATTCCATCCCTTCTTTCTTTGCCAGTAGAGGTCTTTCCCTACTTAACCTTGTTTGTAAATGCCACCACCATGGACACTTGGCTCAGTCAATGGTCCTTTTGTCCAGGGGGGGATGAACACTTAAGGGGAAGCTGCTGCTAAACTTAGGGCTGGAGTTAGTGAAAATGCTGGGTTCCTGCAAACCCCCCTTGCCATGTCAAAGCATCCCCTTTGCAAGGCACAGAACAGAGGGTTTCCTCTGAAGACAGAAGTGTTTTAGAGGATATTCTGGGTTTTTGGTTTTTTTCATTTCCTTCTAGGACATATCCTGAGGTCATTGGCAAGTGTGGTAAAAGGAGACAGAAGTTAAATGTTACCTTCACCTGGTTGGGTCTCGAAATCTGTCTTAAATTTTTCTCTGCTTGACTTTTGCATCTTTTTATTGAAACCATATGTGATTCTTTCAGCAACATGGAG
This sequence comes from Emberiza elegans, assembly GCA_024865655.1. NCBI lineage: Eukaryota > Metazoa > Chordata > Aves > Passeriformes > Fringillidae > Emberiza > Emberiza elegans. The sequence goes on from JALJVW010003097.1 coordinate 4,624,602, forward strand.
TAATTTGTTTGGAAATACAGGGCTAGAGATGTGTCTCTTTACTGGCTTCTAAAACAACTGTGAAATAAGAGTTAAGAACTTTTATACAAATGAGTCCTAAACATATTGCAAATTCAGTTAAAAATAAATAAGTCCTTAGCAAAGATTTCAATAAACAGTAAGAGTAGTTGAGTTAAAATATTTCCACTAAAATTAATGAGCCAATCCTGGAATGCTTAGACTGACTCTTAAGTGTGCTCATTTAAAGGCTTTGAATATGTTTGCCTGCCTGAATTTCTATGGAGCATTTTGAATGCATGACAGATTATAATCTTCAATTATTTTAATTTGGTTTTCTTAATGGGCAAAATAGCTAAGAGCTTAATAATAAAAGACACTTACTGCTTATCATTTACATTATTTTATGTGTTCATTAATAATTATAATGGGTTTTATAAAACAAAAAAAAATCGAGTCTAAGTATCCTCAGGTCATGTTAGTGCAAATGTTGCATACCATTCTGTGGGAGATTTGGTAAACTAAGTGTTTTTTGAGGGGCATTTTTGACGCCATATGTTGTAGAGCAAGACAAAGAACTCCAAAGGAAATTTATTTTCTGGTTCATTCTGTGGAAGGAAAATGTAACAGAGGATAAATGTCCTGCATTGCTTTCTGCAGATACATTTCCAGGCACGGTACAGGGATGCGCAGAACCCAGACCTTGTGAAATTCTCTAAGTATAGTTTATTAGGTACAGGAGTACTGTTGTTACAGTCACATCTTCTCTTCTGCAGGCTCAGTTGTCCTTGCTCATTCAGCTTTCCCTTACACACCCCATTTCCTGGCCCTCCAGGCATTTTCTTTACTGCTCTCTGAACAGTCTCCATTGGAACACTTCTTTTCCTGGCAATGTTGTGCTCCAAAAACTGTATAATTTATGGTCTCTCTGGTGCCCTCCAATCTGCTGACCACACAGCTTTGCATGCTCTGCACCAGCCCTGCTCCTGGCATGGGAGCATTGCAGGGATCTCTGGTGGCTTCTGTCACTGCCAGGACAAGGGAGGAGGGCTTGGGAATTCGAACCCCTGCAGCAAGAAAGGGCAGTGCTGGGGGCACGACGGTGTGGGTCAACAGGGGAAAAACAGTGATACAATCTGATACCTTAGAGGAGCTCACCACTTGAAATTCTGCTCACCAGTAAAGTTTGTGGGAATGGTTTTGCTACCCAGTAAATCCTGACGGAGATGCACGACCCCTAAGATGCTATCTGCAAAAGCAGGATGCAGTCCTGTGCCACAACACTGCTTTTCTGTCTAAATGTGACATTGAGGAGAGACCAGCTTGGAAGGGCTTAGCCCTGCGTTGTCTCAAGAGTTGCAGTGTTCATTTTCAAACATTTTTGTTATTAGATCAGAGCCTGCAGTAAAAAATCCGCATCTTGTGAAATTGCACCATTTCTCCTGTTTCTGGGATTGCTTTGTAGGACCAAGGGCTGGGCCAGACTCTGGATGTTCTGGTTCTGAGTTGCAGACATTGCAGTGTTTTGGGTGGTTCCTCAGTGATGTGAGCTCCAGGCAGTCCCTGCAGGGCTGCAAGGCCACCCTGTCCTTGCTGGCCACAGCCAGGCAGGGGGATGGCAGCTCCAGAGAGGGGCCTGGCCCTGCTGCAGCTCCCCTCTGGGGCTCTGGTGGCTGATCCCACCGCTTCCAGATGGTCCATTTGTATCTGTCACAGTTACTGAGGGTTCCTGCATGGAAAATGCTCCCTCTGTTCACGAGGTAGGATGGGAACAAGGGATTGCATCTTCCAACATAAATTGCCTTTTGATCTGGGACATTTTCCCTCACCAGTGAATCAATCCACTCCAAGCTCCATCCCGGAGGGGCTTTTTAGAGCATAAAAGCTGCTTTGCAAGCAAATTCCTTTTATGACAGTCATCAGCCATCATCATTCATCCTGCTCACATCATCATATGCAGAGTTGTATCATGCCAGGCGCTGGAGAAGCTCAAAGCTCCAAGGGTTCTCCGAGTAAAAAATGTATAAATGCAGCTAAGGAAAACCATCCCTCTGCCATCTGTTCTGTAACCCAGAGCCCTGCATACCTCTTGACTGCATTATAAAAGGAGAGATAAATGAAAGGAAAATTCATGTGTATGTTCTCCAGTCAGAAGATTATCATATGGATCTGTTACCATCTTCACACTTCCCAGGCTGAATGAAGGAAAAAGTAACTCCCTTCTAAACCAGTAAATTCCCCCAACCTGTAATTTTTTATTACTGATTTAGTGAGCTCCTTGGGAATATAGAGGGTATTATTATTATTATTATTATTATTATTATTATTATTATTATTATTATTATTATTATTATTATTATTATTATTATTATTATTATTATTATTATTATTATTATTATTATTATTGTAAACGGCTCCAGGAGCCATTTCAACAAAATAAGTAAACCTTGCATTGTGTTCAGATAATGTTCTTAACTTCTCAACAAGATTTAATAAATTGCACCCTGGGAATTAAGCAAATGAAACCTTTGGTCAAAATGTTACAGGATTACTGAAAAAAACCTTTTTTATTATTAATTTTTAATCTCATTAAGAGGATAAAATTATATGCTCCAATATAAAAAGCGTGCGTGTGATAAATATCTCCCTGCTAGTAAAATGTACTATGCTTCATTGTCAATGGTCTTTGCAACTTTCTGTGACAAGTGCTACTTCTTACATTTTTTTTTTCCTGAACATTTCACACCCTTGTATATTTACTGGAAATGGATTTAAGTATAGGTAGGAGGCAAACCCATGTGCTATGATTGCAATTAACAGCAAATAACAAGTCTTTGCTGAATATTTGCAGTTTATTTCCCCCATCTTTGTTTTGCTCAATGCAGTATAATTAGCTCATGGATTTCTCTCAGTATAATTGGCTGTGGGCCTTATGATATATTTCATCTCCTAGATCTGCAATGATTTACATACAGACAACTTAGACCCTATTAATGCTAATAAAAGTGCTGCAAGGACATCCTATAGCGTGCACTTTATTAAACTGTACATAGCTTTCTTCGAGAGCTTCTGTTTATCTGCGTTTCCCAAAAATAAAATATAGTGCCTTTAGCACTGAATATTTAAATCCAGGCTCCTTTTCCCTGTTTCTGTCTCTCTCTATGCATTTCTAATGCTTCTATCACAATGGGATCTGGGTACTATATGCAACAGGAAATAGAGCAGAAAAATGTCCACTAACAGGCTCTTCTCTTCTGTGATTCGGGTTAAAACTGCTCCCATTTTGGTTCCCTGGAGTGTCTGCTTTGCTCTTTGGTGTTTGTGCTCAAGCACGGCCATAGCTGAGCCAGGCTGGGGCTGGGTAGAAGTGCAGAATACCTTTGTTGGGTTGTTTAGGGTTTTTTCCACCTTTTTTAAGGGTAAATTTACATCATAGTTTGTTTGGAGTTGTGCAGACACACACTGATAAAGACACACAGCTGTGTGTCCCACATTACCCTTTTTAATTTGTAAGGTGGGAACCCCATCCTGGCTCAAAGCTGGAGGTCCAGCAGTGTCTTCCTGTTGTCACTTACCTTAAGCCAGGCTCCAGCTGTGGGTGTAGTGGGCTGGAGCTTGAACTCCCTGGTGTGAGCTGTGCACTTGCACAGACATTGCCACCAGCTCGATTTCCAGCCCTTCCCTCTGGCAGGGCAGAGCTGACCTTCTGAAAATGGGGACTGTGATCTTCAGCTCTCAAACTGGTGAAAATGCTGTCACTGAAACCACAGTTGTGCAAGCAATGCTTGATTTTAGTATACCCTTCCTCACCCACAGATTTGCTAATGAAAGTTGAATTCATGGATTGTCTACTTGGTCTTTCTTCCAAATATCTGCTAGCCCCGCATAAATCTGGACAAATCCTCCTGTGCAGCATGAGGGCACTTTCAGTGTCCCCAGGCCCTCTTTTAAGTGACTACACCAGTGTAAGTCCAGTCAGTTTTCTCAGTGCTAACAGCGTAACAAGCAGTGAATCCTTTGGAGAGAAGACAAATGGAGCTGTGTCTGTTCCCTGACCTGCAGCTCCAGCGGCGCAGGTGCCGCGCGGATCAATCCTGGCAGTGCCTGTAATAACTGACATGATTAGCCATTAGCCGGAGCAGACAGCTTGGTGGGGGAAGTACAAAGAAAACACTGTACAAACTTGGTAATGATCTGGACAAAGGTATCAAAGGAGATTCTGGGAGCCAGGGATCTGATACTGCCCTGCACCGACACGTTCAGCGTCTTGTCAGCCTCCTGTGTCAGGAGAGGAAGGAATAGCAGAAGGTCACATATGGGAGGAGTGTGCAGCAGCCCACAGCCCCATCTCAATTCCTTTGCCTGATGAGCAAAGCCTCCTCTTCCTTTGGGAAATGACCTTCTCTCCCCAAATCCAGGCAGTTTGGGGGACACAGGATCCCACTAAGTTCACTCAGGCCCCTCCAAGGGTGCAGCTGCTGTAGCAGAGATGCCAGCGTGCATTCAGCTACGAGGGCTCTATTATCTTCCCACTACTTCGTTGTATTCATAGACCTGTTAGGGAAAAATTTATGCACATCGCTTCTTACAGTGCCAAGACACTTTGTGATGGTGCAGGGGGTGGTAATTTATTTGTACCTTGCACTTTCTTTTGGGAATAGTCATGCTGTTGCCAGAACTTCTTTCAGCATTTGATCAGAAAATTAAATTTGTGTTTAAAGAGATAGTCAGGGTTGCTAGGACAACATATTAACCTCCCTCCTTTTTTTCCTCAGCTCTGTCTCCAAGGTTCATGGAACTCACTGTGCTGTACTAGGCTTGTGCTGTTCTCAAGGTGCAGGAGGGAAGGGCTTTCAGAAACAGTGTCCAAAACATATTTTTCCTCAACAGATAATCACATGAAATGGTAACATCCCACTGGGCATTCCCAGCCTGGCCTTGTCAAGCCAGCAGGGTTGGACAAAGAGGAGCAAACAGCCCTGTTCTTTGAATTTCATGGGAGTATTTGTGTGCACAGTCACCAGGACTAAAATACAATGGGGGAGCTTGCAGACAGCGTTTTCAGAAATGATTAATGGCTGGGAGACTCTGGGTATGGCTGAAAAATTTGGACACTTTCAGGAGACCGGGTTTCAGTAATATGTAAACAGTGAGTTTTGTGCATTTTAGGCTTTGCCACATCTCAGTTGAAAAGTCACAATTTCAATGATTTCTCATGAATTAAAAAGAGGCAAAACAGCTGAAACTTTGTGGAATGTACTTTTCATGGCTTTTCACCAAATCTTTGGCATTCAGCTCCCTTGTCAGGACTGACAATGGTATTACATCTCTGCAGCCTTCAGGCTCAGATCTTTTAAAGTTGCTTAAACATCCATATGGCTTTTGTCCAGAGCTGATGGATTCCTGTCTCTGTTATTTCCTCCAGATCCGCTCCGATAAGGACAAGGAGATCCACATCAGGTACAGCATCACAGGAGTGGGAGCTGACCAGCCACCCATGGAGGTCTTCAACATCGACCCTGTGTCTGGCAGGATGTACGTGACACGCCCCATGGACAGGGAGGAAAGAGCTTCCTACCACGTGAGCATCAAACATCCTGACTGTCAGCTGGGCCCACAGGCTCAAAGCACAATTGCTGGGTTCGAGAAGGGGCACTAGATCAGCCAAACCCATGCAAAGTGCTGGGTGGTGGCAGCTGAACGTGAGCCAGATGTGCCCAGATGGCCAGGAAGGCCAGTGGCACCTGGCCTGTATCAGCAGTAGTGTGGCCAGCAGGACCAGGGCAGTGATTGTCCCTCTGTGTTGGGCACTGGTGAGGCCACTCCTCTAATCTGGGGTCAGTTTTGGGCCCCTCACCACATTGCACATGTCCAGGGAAGGATGGTGGAGCTGGAGAAGGGTGGAGAGATTGAGCTTGATGAGGAGCAGCTGAAGGAGCTGGGGGGGGGCTCAGCCTGGAGAAAAGGAGGCTCAGGGGAGACCTCATCCCTCTGGGACTCCCAGGAAGGAGGTTGTAGCCATATGGGTTGGTCTCTTCTCCCAAGTAAGAAGTGACAGATCAAGAGGAAATGGCCTCAAATTGTGCCAGGAGAGATTGAGGTTGGATATCAGGAAAAATTTCTTCACCAAAAGGGCTGTCCAGCCCTGGCACAGGCTGCCCAGGACAGCAGTGAAGTTACCATCCCTGGAGAGATTCAAAAGCTGTGTAGATGTGGCACTTGAGGACGTGGTTGAGTGATGGGCTTGGCAGTGCTGGGGGAACAGTTGGACTTGATCTGAGAGGGCTTTTCCAACCTAAACAATTCTGTGATTATATGAAAGTGGAGATAAACTGATGTCTTTTTCAGACACAGAGTCATTTGTTTAAAATGGTGCAACTTCACACTGCTTGTTAAATCCATGCAAATTTATGTGTAGACTGAACCACCCAAACCCATGAGAAGCCAGTCACTACATTAGCATGTCTTGGGAAATTACCAATTTAAGAATCATTACTGCATCTAAACATGCAATAATTGCTATAGTCATTTTTCACTTTAATTCACCAGGAGATGTTCAGGCAGTATGATGGGGGTGTGTCAGATAGGTTTATAATACGGAGATAGGCTAATATTAAATATCAGGGAATTAATTAAGATTAATTACACTCAAAAGTGATGGTGCCTCGTGCTATCCTAGTTCATAAAATGCTCTACCTGCAGAATGCTCACAGTGTAATTGACTGCTGTGGTTTGATATAAATCCCAGCTCCTCTATTGCACAGTGTAATTGCACAGCAGATCCAGTCCCACAAATTGCTAAAAGAAGAGGTTGCCCCTTGCATGATAGCCCTGCAAAATTTCAAACGCTTTCTGCATCTGCTGGAGTGGTTGTGAAAGGCTGTTTCATGGGTTGCTATCAGCCCTAGCCCATCTCCTGGCATGGTAACAGCCCTTCCCAGGGAGGCTGTAATGCCAGCGGAGCGCACGGGTCACTTCCAGTGACACCGCATCCCGAACGGCGCCGTCGGAGATGCACATTCTGTCAGCTTTATCAGGTATCCAGTTAACCATGTTGACACAGCTTCTGGGCTGAGGTGGAAAGATAAAGAAAATAGATTACCTCTTTAGTTGGGTGGAAAAAGAGATTTCCCCTGGGTAAAAGGAGATCTGAAGAAAAATTATTTTATACTCTGTGAACAAGAACAATTATTTTGTTTGTTGTGCCTAGGAAAATATGAAGAGAGGTTGTTTTGGAGAAGAAATATTTGAGATAAAGTGTGTGTCATCTCAGTGTTGTTGATATTGTTTCAGCAGTGCCAGGTTATTATAACAGTCTAGTCAATAATAAAAAAGTTAAGACTTTTGATGGAGCCGCTGTGATGTCTGCAATCAGACACTCACAGTCAAAAACATGAGATGAAACAGATTTTGTCCTCCATCCTAAAAAACCCCGTGCCCCTTAAAAATGAACTGAACCTACCAGTCACAGTGAAATTCAGCAAATTGAATTCTTGCCTTGTCAAAGGTGATGGGATGAATCTGCCTTGTACACACCACAGGATTTCCAGCCTTTGCTGTTCCTCACAGAAACCTTGAACTAGTGGCATCCATATGTAAATAAGCATATTCATGCTCTGAAGGTTACAGGAAGATGTATTTTATAGAGACAATAACTGATAAGTATGTTATGATACCTTATAGACAGGAATATTGAATGATAGAAAAATCTTTGTTAGGAGAGTAGTAGAAGGTGATGAAGAATATTTTAAGTTGTATCTGTAAATGACCTTTAGATCGTTCAGCCTCAGTAGCAATGGATTGATGATTTCTTGAACCTTCAGTTGTTCATTTATTAACCCTTTACAAAGCCTTTATAAATACACCATGCACAAAGCAATGACCCAAACACTGGAGCAGAAACTTACTGTGCTGAAAATGAGAAAAAATTTGACCCATTTCCAGAGAGAAAATAAAGTTCAAAGTTTTGGCTAGTGGAGGGTTAGAAGAAGTCAATAAATTTATGCCACTTCATAGAGTCCAGTCTCTAAATGATAGAAAAGGCAACATATAGCCAGGTTTGAACTGAGCACTGGAAGAGCAGGGACTGAGGTGCAGCTTGGATGTGAACTGGAGAGCTTGGCCACCTTTAAACTTGTTTAAGATCTGCTGTGGTTTCCTTTAGCTTGAATTAGTAGCTCTGCTCTCGGGCGTGAATGTCAGTGGAGCGGCAAGGCACCACTGGTCCCTCTGACCCCGCAGGACATCGGTTCTGTCTCTGATGCAGCCTTGTGTTCCAGCTGGAGGTGGGTGCCTTTACACAGCTTCAGGTTTTCTGCAGCCCCAAAAAAACCCAAATCTTTTCAGCATCTCTGTCACTCTCAAGTGTTGTCCTTGCTGCTTTTGTTCCCAGGTAATCTAAAAACTAATTATAAAAGAAAGAACAATAATTTGCAAGTCTTTGTAAGGCTACATATCAAGAGTTCTGTTTCATTAACTCCCACATTTTCAACACATATTTTCTTATGCATAATTATCTGTATTGCTTCAGGACTACCATTTTTAAAATACTAGTGTTTTAACACTCCCTGCATTCAGCAAGCCATTTGTCTGATGAAACCTGCCTCGTTCCCTAAGGTGAAACAGATTTTTTTCTAATTAGATCAGGAGTTCTGCAGCAGAACTTCCCCTGTTTCTGTGATCATTCCTGAACTTTTAGGGAGGATCATTCTGAGTTGAGTTATGCAGAGATGTATGTGCCTCTGGGACTCAGAGCTCCTGCCCAGGTGCTGTGTGTGCTGGTGATAGCAAGTTCAGCTGTACTTTGGCCTCATCTGTTTGTGTCTGCACTCCAAACCAGAGCACAAACTCCCCAGGGACCTCACAGGCATCCCAGACACGGAGTCAGCTGAAAATCCGAGCAGGGAAAAGCAAGAAGGGCTCTGCAGCCACTAAACCAACCCCACAATGTGGTGTGGAGCTGCACAGGTGGCACTGAGTGGTGTCCTGGGAGCCACCCTGGTGTCATTAGTGCCATGGGACCCACAGCCAAGGGACAGACAGCTGTGGGTGCCATGGGACACACAGCAAGGGGGACGACAGCCAGGCGGCAAGGGACACACACAAAGCGGCAAGGGACACCATGAAGGGACACACAGCAAGGGATGCACAGCCATGGGACACACAGCCATGGGACACACAGCCATGGGACACACAGCAAGGGACACACAGCAAAGGACACACAGCCATGGGACACACAGCAAGGGACACACAGCAAGGGACACACAGCCATGGGACACACAGCCATGGGACACACAGCCAAGCAAAGGGACACACAGCAAGGGACACACCGCAAGGGACACACAGCAAGGGACACACAGCCATGGGACACACAGCCATGGGACACACAGCAAGGGACACACGGCAAGGGACACACAGCAATAGACACACAGCAAGGGACACACAGCCAAGGGACACACAGCCAAGGGACGCACAGCAAGGGACACACAGCAAAGGGACACACGGCAAGGGACACACGGCAAGGGACACACAGCAAGGGACACAGCAAGGGACACACAGCAAGGGACACACGGCAAAGGACACACAGCAAGGGACACACAGCCATGGGACACACAGCAAGGGACACACGGCAAGGGACGCACAGCAAGGGACACACAGCAAAGGACACACGGCAAGGGACACACAGCAAGGGACACACAGCCAAGGGACGCACAGCAAGGGACACACAGCAAGGGACACACAGCCAAGGGACACACGGCAAGGGACACACAGCAAGGGACACAGCCAAGGGCCATGCAAGGGGCAAAGGACACAGCAAGGGACACACAGCAAGGGACACACAGCAAGGGACACACAGCAAAGGACACACAGCAAGGGACACACGGCAAGGGACACACAGCCATGGGACACACAGCCATGGGACACACAGCCATGGGACGCACAGCAAGGGCCATCTCACAAGGGGCCATGGGACCATGGCAGGGTGCCATGGGACACATTCCTCATTTCTCCCATGCAGTCAGCCCCTGAAATGTTCCCTGCATGCCAAGGAAGTTGCAGCAGGTAGTGATATTTAATATGCATGAGTTCTCTTGGCCTTATTTAGCTGCGCTCCCCAGGTCCCGTTGGTGCTGCTGACAGAATTAGTGGCTCTGAATGTCTTTTCTGATCCAGACACCAGCTTCATATTAAGCTGCCGTTAGGCCTGGCAAGTACAAGGGATAGAAAATTGGTAGCTTAGTTTTCCAAGACGTTTTTCAAGCTCTGTTTTCAAAAGACATCAGCATAAACATGTCAGTAAGTAATCATTGCTTGTGATAGTCAAGTAATATGCATTATAGGGAAACTTTGAAGCAAGTCCTAATCCAGTTCCAGACATATGTGTGCACTGTCAGCTTCAGGCTGATGAAATACTCCCTCAGAAATGGCTGGAGCAGAACAGGTGGGTTATAGACTGACAAAGAGTTTTTTTTAAATGCAAAGGAACAAAACAATTTTACTACAAATGAAGGGATAATTCCAGTATTTTGAGCCATGTTGAATAATGCCAGCCATTTGTGTCACAATGCTCTAAATTGAACTTTTAATCACAATTAAGAGCACACAAATTAGGCATGACATTGTATGCTCATTGCTTAAAGGCTCTGTCACTGATTGATAATGTATATTTGTATTAGTAGTATTAGTGCCTAAGTAATATTCATATTTAACACAATTCGCTGTGTTGACTTTGACTAACTACCTTCAGATACCACCAGCCTCCAGTGTAATCAATAATCATGATACCAAATCATTTGTATGCCAACAGCTACATTTACACTGGAAACTGTCAGTAGGAAAACCTCAGAGACCTGTGGTAGCTGCTGCTGAATATGATAGCAATAATTGTCACACTTTTAAACAATATTTGTTAAAGAATATTGAGCCAGCTCCTTGGCTGGTGCAGCAGATGATGCATCAGCTAGAGATTAGTTGGCTATGTGTATTAATTTTTCAGAATCCTTTGCAAGGTATTTAATTTGATTTTATTCCTTCTTCACTCCTGTCATGTTCTCCCTCTTGGGGAAAATGTAAATATTTCAAACTAACTTTATAAATGTTTCTTAACTGTCTCTTCAGGCACCCACCAGCTCCCATTTGAATACTTGTGCATGCCCCATGTCTGGCATGTGTCCATGGCTCAGGTGATGCTCACTGACCTTGCACTGGTGTGTTTTCCAGCTCAAAAATGATGTGCGTGTCTGATGGAGCTCAACCATCACCTTCTGTGCCTTGCCCAGTGCTACAAAGCACTCCCATGCATCTGCTTTTCATCCCCTCCATCACTTCAACACCAAAATGGAGGTGGCAGAGGTGGTTTGGTCACAGAGCACCACGTGGGCTCCGACTGTGCCTCACAGAAACGAGCCCCATCTCAGCCATTGAGGAATGGCTCCAGAACAAAGTGTGTTGTCCAGTTTGAGAATGCCTCATGAATACCAAAAGTAGGACAAAAGAACGAGGGAGAAGATGAATTAAGAAAGGGAAATGTAGTGTAGATCTGCCTTGGCGATCCAGCCAGTTTCCCAGCAGACAGATTGGCCCCCCGGAGTCCCTCCTTCCTTGGCTCTCTCTGCTGAGGATGGTCTCTAATGAGGAATTGTCTCTTAACAAGGAATGTTTTTTAGCAGGAAGAGCTCCCATTGAGTTGAAATTGAACCCTGTGGCTCAGGACTCCCTCCTCCCTTTGCCACAGCTGGCACTGACCACAGGGAAGCCACATGTTGTGGGAGATAGGGAGGCATTGGCACGTGGGAGTTGTTCTGAGAGAACAGGCAGGGAAAATGAATGCAAAAAAGCACAAAAGGAAAGAAATGTTCACAGAAGCCAGGTCAAAAAAAGGAGCCAGGAGAGAGGGCGCCATCTTGCTGGCACTGCAGATGCTGAGTCAGGACACCAGTGACCACACCAGTGTCCCCAGCACTGCCTGCCTCCCACGGCTTAGCCCAGTGCTGGTGCTGGGCTCAGGACACTTGAGCATGGCACCACAGGTTTGATGAGATTCCTGCAGTCTTGCTTCTTGAATTTTTTTTGCCTTGAGTGCAGGCAGTAATGCGCTGATGGGTACATGTGCTCAGTGAGTGCAACAAGCAGATAGATGTGCATTGCTGAGAAATCCCTTACTCCTGGAGATTTCAAACAAAAGCTATCGAATGTAATTAAAAATTTGCAGGGGGAGAGTCAGATCTGAGGGGGGAGATACCAGCTTTGCTCTCTGCTTTATCTCTGAATGGAACCATTTCCGCTGCTGGAAATGCTGTAAGAGAGAGCCCAGTGCTGCCTCAGTTTGAAGATAATAACTTTAATTTTAGCTCTGAATTACTTTTTTTCAAAGACAGTCTGACCTCTGACTGTAAAGTTATTGAATTGCTACATCTGACATGATGAAGGATAGCTCAACAGGTGGGAGCCAAAGCAGTTCCTATGTAGGAAAGAAATGCAGATATTAAGAGCATTGCAAGTCATGAAACACCAATGGTACACCCTGTATTGAAAGCAAAGCTGGACTTCTTCAGGCTTTAAAGAAAACGTGCTGCTTAATTTCCTTTGAAAAAAAAAAGTGTTTTTCTCCCAGTTCATTTCATGTGGCAGTTTGTTCTCTTTGCTTGATTAAATGTTAATCCAGCCCATCCTAATGGTGTGCAGCTCCTTTTGTTAAGCTCTGGACTTCTGAGCACCATACATGAAGGGGAAAGTTGCATCAATCACCAGCACAGCGAGAGTGAAAGACAGGAACCAGGGCTAATGCAATTAGCACATTTATTTGTCATGCATCAGAGGAGCTGGAGACCTCCCTGTAAAGTCAGCTCTGACTCCCAGCAGCAGCCTGATGGTGTAGGGAACTGCTGGGAGGGACCAGAGGCCTCCATGCTGCTGGATGGCAGAGCTGGTGTGTCCCTGTCCTTCAGCCCCATCTCCCAGCCAGCCCTGGCAGAACAGGTTGCCCAGAGGAGCTGTGGCTGTCCCATCCCTGCAGGTGTTCAAGCACAGGGTGGATGGGGCTTGGAACCCAAGGTTCCCTGCCTGTGACAGAGGGTTGGAACTAGATGAGCTTTAAGGTCTTTCCAGCCCAGCCCATTGTGTGACTCTGTGACTCTGTGAAGCTGATGTCCTCTGAAGCCTTGGTTCCCTCTCGTGTTTTGTGTTGCTGAAATGGCTCCCAAGGCATTAAAGTCTCTTTTTTCCCAGCCCTGTGACCGAAGAAGAAGTTGAGATTCCTCAGCTCTGCTTTTCAAAGTTGTTTACTTTTCCTTATATATAACATTCTTCCTTTGCCTGCTGAGATCTGTCTGGCAGGTCAGTTCGTGGCACACTGACTGCCCTTGGGGTGATGTTAGCTTTTTAGATTAAGAGCTATGTGTACTTTATTTAGAATAATTATCCAATACCTATCACCTGTGTCAGACAGTCTGTCTCTACTCTAAACCAATCCAGAAGTGTTACCATCACAGCAGAAGATGGAGGAGAAGAAGAACAAGAAGAACAAGAAGAAGAAGAAGAAGAAGAAGAAGAAGAAGAAGAAGAAGAAGAAGAAGAAGAAGAAGAAGAAGGAGGACAGGACACACCTAGATCCCACCATCTTGCCTCTTGAACCCCCATTCTAAATCCCCAGAATTCTACTTCTTCACCCTGTGATAAATTAACTATTATTCTACTCAAATTCTTGTGGCTTGTAAATCTTCACACAAAGTCAGTAATTGTTTCCATGGGCTAAAATCAAAGGCACAGGTGTTTTTGACTCCATGCCAGGGTCTCTGATCCCCTCATCAGGGTCTCGAGTCCTCCAGGGCAGTCAGAGGAATCTCCTGGGTTCCGACAGTTCCCCAGCCCACCAGCCCTGTGGGATGTAACTCCATCCCAAGTGCCATCCCCTGTTGTCGTGGCAGGGTGGAGGTTCAGCAGTGCTCACAGGGGCTGAGATGAAGAGGGATGGTGGCCCAAATCTGCAGCCCTCAGAGGCAGGCAGAGCCTCCCCAGGTCCAGCCGGGTCGGGGCCGTGCAGCTCGTCCCTCGCTGTTGGAGCTCTCCTGACGCCGTTCAGCCACACACCATTTACAGTAACCATCTGTTCCCTCTAATGAGAAAGCTATCCATTTTTTTCACCTGGTTACTGATTGTTCCAGACTATTGTGATTGCTTCGTTTTATTAATTACTCATTTTGACATGCTGTATCTGTCTCTTTTGTTCAGAAAACAGATGCTCTTGTTTCTGGGCATTATTACTGATGGTTATTGCTAATAAGATAAAGCTGCAGTTCCAGTTTAACTGAGGGCTTAACACTGTGGCTCTGGTTATTGAAATGCCTCAGCACTGGGTATTTTATTGAAGCCTGAGGAAATTGCATTCTTAGTGCCATGGGGGCTCCCATTATTTGAAGGAAAGGGACTTTTTAAATGTCTTTTGGTGCACAGAGCAATGGGGTCGGTAGCTGTTGCTGTTCCTGGAGACCATGATTAAACAAAGAATAAACATCACTAAGATCATTCTGAAATCTCTTCACTTACTAATCCCTAGTATTATGAGTGTGAAACACTGCAGGTTCCCATAAGAAACTTCTCGCTCAAAATCATTTCCTCACTTTATTTGGAACTAAGCAAAATTTGCTTTTCAGATTGTCAGACGAGGTTCAATATGTCTTAAAAATTAAAATAGAGTGGTCTGTGAGCTGTGAAGGGGATAAGATAGCATCACTACACCAGAGCTGAAGTGTTTCCACTGACAATCACTGTTTCAAAATATTATTTCAATATTATATTAAGCTCTGAAAAACTGTGAGTCGAGTGTAGATGGAAACCATGTCAGTGCTTTCTGCTGGAATTAGATACTCCATTCTCCATGCTCCATTCAATTTTGAGGAAGTATTTATGATGTAAAGTCAATCCTTGCAAAACAGTCTCATTCTGCAACAAATGCAGTTGCTGATATTGTGCTTTCATTGTGCTCATTCCCAGCTCCGGGCTCATGCCGTGGACATGAATGGAAACAAGGTGGAGAATCCCATTGACCTTTACATCTATGTGATTGATATGAATGACAACAGGCCGGAGTTCATCAACCAAGTCTATAATGGATCTGTTGATGAAGGCTCTAAACCAGGTACAGTTGAAAAATAGTCTCAAATTTTCACAGATTTTCTGGCATTCATGTGGTGTGGTGGTTTGGGCTCTGCTGGGATCACAGGGGATGAGGGAAAGGTTTGCTCTTGCTGGCTGTTGGTGGAAGACTGGTGGAGGTGAGAACAATCCCATGGTAAATTTTTTCTGGATGAAGAGAAGGGATGGAGACCTGGGATGGAGGGAACCTGGGTCCTGGTGGTCCCTTCCTGGCTGTGGAATTTGTAAAAGCAGCATTTTTGTAGAGCAGTGCTCTGTAGCACCATTCTCATACACTCACTGCACACGTACAGGGCTGTTTTTCTAATTACAGAGCACTGAAAGCCAGCCTGGCAGTGGCCTTTCCCTGACCCTGTGTCTCAAATGCTCAATATCCTCCTCCTTGATATTTAATTCAGTCATTTGCCAACTCAATATCTGGCATCCAGTCAGACTCCAAAGAAGGCTCTGTCTCAAGAAAACACTCTTACTTGGGACCTGATGGAAACCTGCAGAAGTGGGAATATTCACATTGAAATTGCAGGCTCATCCTCTGTCTCCGCAGACTATTCTAACAGAGGGTAAAATGGGGAAAAACCTGAAGTTAAATTACAGGAAATTTATGGGTGAAAAATCAGTGAGGGTGTAAGCTGTATGGGAAAAACTGATGATTTTTACATGAGCGCATTTATATGCTCGGAAGAAACAGAGCTGTAAAGGTCTTTAATGTTCTATTTCCAACTCCACTGTTGATTTGTTATTTAAGTTTGGTGTAACCCTGCAGTTCCCAATATGGGAGCAGGGTTGGTTTAGCTCATTGCTGAGTGTAACTAAAATTACTGTACCCATTCTTTGTTCTGTGTCACCAGTACAATTGGAAGTCTCCTGAAGTCAGAGGGAGTTTTTTTCCCAGATTCTCTCCTTGGTTGTTTGCCAGCTGAGGGGTTAAACACCCCGTGACTTTGGTTTGTGTCAGCAAACATTTATCACAGCGGCTCTGCTGCCGGAGGTGTGACAGGGAAGTCTCCGGTGGGCACTGTTTTTAACAAGGTGATTCACAGCCCTGATTGATTGTCTTCCAGCACTGTGAGGGACGGGCAGCTGTGGGGGACACGTGGTGGGGACAGAACGTGACATTATTGCTGAGCAAAGAATAGGTACAGCTCCCTTTCTGATTCCTTTGGGTGGTGATGTCCCAGCTTCAAAGTCCTGATGCTGGTGCTGCTTGGAGGAACGTGAGAAGTCCCTGAGCTGACAGCTCTCATGGCATCTTCCCAGAGAATTTTTCCAGCTTTCATTTGACGGCCACTTTGGGGCATATAAAGGTTTGAAGATTGATACAACATTTCCATAGCAAATCAAATTTCTTACATCTTATTCGAGGACAGATCAATATTCAAAGTGTTCCCAAATGTTTTAACTAGCTCTGTTCATCTGTCAGAGAAGCAGTAAATTGCATCCTCTTCTTGTCTGAAATCCAGATAAGCCTTTGAGCTATTAAATAGAACAGGATAATTTGCCTACAAAATACTTGTGCCTCTGCTTCTAGCAGTGTTTTTTGGTATTCTCTGTCCCAGGCTGGAGTGCTTGCCTTTAAGGCAGGAAGGTAGAAAGCAATCTGTTTTTATTCAAAAGCAATTACATTTGTCTTTGATGTATTTGTCGTGGTTTTTTTCCTCTCTCTCCTGTTTTATCGGTATTCTTTTAAAGGTTTATATTAGTATTGAATTTCTCTTCCTTGCTTTTGTTGAGCCTCCTAGGAATTTGGGTATTGGAGGCCCTCATTGTGTGTGCTTGGCAAGAAACATGATCTTGTGCCTTTGAGAAAGCGATAGAGAGGTCATGGAGTTAAAGGGAATATCTGCCTGCTCCTTCTTTGCCTCGAAATTATGTGTCCCTCTTTTGTGCAGAGACAAGTGTAGACAAAGTATTTAGGTAAGGGTAGATCTTGCAAATATTTAGAAACCTTTTGTTAGTTGAAGATGCCTCAGAATATTGTAACAACCAAGGAGGTACCACCAGCCATTGCAAGAGAAGAAATACGTTACCAGAATTCATGATTATTTCTGGCAGCGGTTGAGAAATGAAAGACACTGCATATTCTTTGAGGTAACAGCAAAATTTGTTCAGTACTGATTCAACAGTAAGTTGGAGATGTATATGCATCTACAAAAATATATCTGCATATGTGTGAATATCCATGCTTCAAGCAAACCAAAAAATCTTGTTATATGTTACAGGAGTTCAGCATTCATTTTCCTCTGCTCAGTGCTGCTGAGCTATGCCTGAGGACTGAAAATGCTTCCCTGGATATCCTGTGCAATTGTTATTTCTCACATCTTCCATATGGCCATTTATAATGGCTGTGATTAAAAATGCAGGATTACTTGATTACGACAGTATCTGTAATGTTCTTAATTTTGCACACCTCTGATGAGAGATATCAGAGTATCCCAAATAAATGCTGGCTCTGAGGGCAGCTAGAACGAGCATCCAGAGGCTGTTTGAAGTCAGTCAGAATTTTGCCCAGATTTAATTTTGAAAAAACCCAAATAAAAAAGGCAATATGGAGCTTGAGCTCTAGCCGTGGAAATTTTGCAGAGCAAGACCATCACAAATGTGCTGTAGAGCAGAGGCTGAGCAGGGCACAGTGACCTTGAGCTGGAGGGAAAGCCCCGGTAAGGCTCCAGTGGATCAATAGAGCAGCTCCCGTTCCAGTGAGCAGGAAAGGGCCCCGAGGAGCTGTCCAGCATTCCCAGGGTCCGGGCTGGAGCAGAGGCAGGGCTGTGTGCACAGCAGGCAGGGCTGTCCCTCCGCAGGATCCTGCTCCCTGCTTGGGGCAGGCTGTGGTGACCTGGAACAGAGTGCGTGGCCTCATCTCTGAGCCTGGCAGGGAGCTGCAGAGTGTGCCAGGCCAGGGCAGGGATGGAGGGTGGCCAAGTGAGATGTGACCCACTGACTCAACAGTGAGCATGCCAAAAGAGGGTGGAGCGAAGCAAGGAAAGGGAATGCAGAGGGAGGCGTGCTCCAGCCTGCAGCGCTGCTGGGCACTCAGCCTCCCACAGGAGCAAGTTTGCTTTAGCCTGGAATACAAATATACAAAATTGTCCAAGAGCTGGAAGAATTTGGCAGTGATGTGAAGAGACTCATTAGACAGTCTGATGGGGTTTAAGTGAAGGGGCTTCCCAGCCTGCAGAGCACTCAGCCTGGGTTCCCCAGGAGCTTGCTCTCTGCAAGTCACCTTGAAGCAACCCTTGACAGGAATAGAAAGAAATCATCAAGTATTATTAATTATAATAGGTTGTTGTTGCTGGCTAAGATTATAATAACTTAATTGAAATAGTGTCTTGAGCCATGGCACAGTGTTCTTGAAATCAGGAGCTCACTCTTGGTGGAGTTCTCTGTAGTGAGAACTGGCCCCTGGACATCCTCAGATGTGCTGGCTCTTAAGCTGAATTACATCTCTTTCCTTTTCTGATGCTCTCTGGAAAAACAGTTTAATGCATTTCTAGTTTATCTAGCCTCAGGTCAAGTAGCTGGGCAATTTAAAATGTGTAAAAGCAGGCCCTTCTAAAAATGCAGAACAGGAGCAGTGATGCAGGATTTCCTTTTCCACAGAACCATCTTTCTTCCTCACTCTCCCCCTCCACGCATTGTTTTGATTTAACGCGCCTCTGTTTGAAATTGTATCTTAAAAGACCATATTTTACTCATGTTGAATAATGTTCTGCCTCTTTGAACTTTGCCTCTGTGTGAAGAACACAGCCAAGTTTTAAAAATGCAGCTGCAAGCTGGAGCTGAAATTCCCCTGCTCCCTCTGGCAGCCTTCATCAGCAGAGCTCTCCTGGAGCTGCGCGCTGCCTTCCGAGCGCTGACAAAGCGGGATGGGCGCAGGGCTGGGCTGCCCAGCACTGCCTGCCCTGCAAGGATTCTGCTGCCTTGTCCATGCCCACACCTCCCAGCTGCATCACACCAGCTCCTTACAGCAGGAAGGAACTGGGGCTTGGAGTGGGATTTTCCCCTCTGTGAGCCCAAGCCCCTGAACTTGTACTGCTGGGTGTGCAGGATCCCACCAGTGTCCTTGGGGAGGGCTCTTTCTGGAGAAACTCCTACAGTTTCAAAAAAATTACTCAATAAGGTGGCATGAAAATGCTTAAATATGAAAGAAGAAAGTGAAATTAATCACAAAATTAATCACAAAATACTGTGATGGAGAAGGATTCCTTCTGTCTCTGCAGAAGCTTAGTTTTGCTATCACCACAGCAGACCCTTCCTCGTGGAAGGATGTGGATGTCTCACTTAACTGAAGTGTTCAGTTCTGAAAAGGTCAACGTGAAATGCTCTGCAGTGACTTGAGTGCTTTGCTCTGGGTTGTATCTATTTTGTTTTAACAGAAAGATTGTCAAAAATTAACTCATCTCTCCAAAACAATTTGTTCCTGTCAGACTGGCCTTTTCCATTCCCATTTATCCTTTCCACTTCACTGACTCTCTGGATGCATCTTGGTCCTTTTCAAGTCAATAGCACAAGTCCAAGAGACTTCTCTTATACTCTATCCAGCCCCTTCATTCTCCTGGATCTGTGTTTACCCCTACCACCCTTCTTAGGAGTGATGTGAAAGAGTGCTGAGTATAGACAGGCCTCCAAAATAAAGGAATATTAGTATTTCTTACATGAGAAATGTTGTAATTTAAAATTTCCCCTTCTCCTCCTGAGTCCATGGAACTCTGATAGAATAATTGTTGATAACATGCCACGTGAAAAATGAAATAGCTGGGAGCCAAATCTATATGTGGCAAATCGAGTTAAAGAAATCTCATAAAAAATAAACAGTATATAAAAAAACCCAAGGATTTTAAAAGCTGATTATTCTACTAGTGTCCCAGTTTGTTTATTTTATATCTATGCCAGCAGAGATTCCCTCAGAGATTAACACCATGGACTAATGCACAGATGGGGCCAGAAACTCGAAAGTCATCTGAATATTAAGAATTTAAATCTTTAGCCTCAGTGATTTGAACAGAAAGCCAATTATGAGGCTGAATTAGTTTTCAAATTAAACTGCAATTTAAGGCATGTGAAATTAATCTTTTAAGGCATATAGTTGCATTTGTATATATATTCATGGGGAGAATTTGGATTCTGCAGTTCTGGCTTGTTCCTCTTCTCCAGCCTGACAGTGCAATTCATGAGGAGATGCCCTGGTGTGCCTGGTTGTTTGTTCAGTGAAGGAACAGAGCAGGTGTAGCTGGCTGGCAGGGCCTGAAATCTGAAGAGAAGATGTTTAATTTTAAAAAATTAATAGGACACAGAGTGAATCCCTCTTCCTGCCACTGCAACCCATTCCAAAAATGCCATCGCACTCCTCATAGTCAAAACATTCAAGATGTTTTTTCCGGCTTGGAGGGAAGTTAATTTTAGAACTCTTCATTTAGGAAGGTCCCAGTTCAAGAGAGCAGCTGGGCAGGTTCAGGATGAGGCTGTCACACGTCCTGGTTTGTAGCAATAGAAATTTAAAATCATGCAAATGCTGAATGTTCCAGAGAGATCATGCACAGGTAAAATATTCCAGAGGGTCAGGGTAGGACTCAGTGGATTCTTCCATTCATCCCAGAGGTATTCACAGGTTGGGTGCGTTACTTCTGGATCCATCCCAAGCTTGAATATATTCATCTATGGCAGTGCCATCTTCTGCACCCTGGGCAGGCGTTGCTCTTATCCTTGCACTTTATATGCTATTAAAAATGGCTTTGTCCAACCTGATTCTATTCTCTCACACATTACACACAGACTTAGGATACACAATATTCTTTTTCAAGTTCTTTTGCTCAGCCAAGCACAATTTTAGGATAAGAAATTGTTTTTCTGCAGACTCATGTGGTAGTGCTTTCCATTTTCTTTCAAGGTGAGTGGTTATGAAATCTGTGCTCTTAATTTCCTTCCCAAGCATCCAGTCCCAAGAGCAAGGAAGTGAATTATAGGATTGTAAGTGAGAAAAAAAATGCAAATCCCAAGACTAGTGGGTTTTCAAAAAAAAAAAAAAAAAAAAAAAAAGAAGGCCATGTTGATGTAAAGGAAAAAAAAAATGGAAATCATGGTCTGACACAAGTGTGGGAGGGAGTTACAACTGAACACTGTAATAGCCTACACTCTGCCTCCTTTTAACCAGCAGTTACAAATAGCATGGTATGATAAATATAATAGCATTTATATTATATTACACCACTTTATATTGTATTGTATTCTAGTGTCAAAATTCAGGGATTGGATTGCAGCCTTGTGCAGGATGTGTTCAGTGTCAGGTTGTGTGCAGCTGGGGCTGCCTGATTCCTGGAGTCACACATGCCTTCAGTGCTGCATCAAACCTGGGTGTTCAGCACAGTTCAGTGGGGATGTTCAGGATATCTTGTCCTAAGTAGCCATGTAAATCGAGTGGATGCATGTGCAGGAACTCAGCCAAGCTGAACCTGGTGGATTTATGCAGCCCGAGGCTGGATGTGCTTTGCCCACGCTGACGTTGGACTGGTGGGATTTCTCGGGGGTAAGGGGGTCCCAGTGAGCTGCAGGCTGCTGGAGGGGAGGGATCTCCAAATCTGGCCAGGGCCACGTGTGTGCTGCAGTCAGTGCATCTGCTCCTTGGCTCTCCGGAGGTATTTATTCCGTTTTTAACAATCAGGGGCTCTTATTTCCGTCCTGGGTGACAGCAGCCTCTTCAGCTCTCTCTGTTGTCTCTCCAGACCTGCTCGCTCTCTTTATTCTCATTAGGCTGGCTCTTGCCCTGTCTGAAGCTGAAAATCCAATGTCTCTGCTAATTAGGAAGTGGCATCCGTTATGAATTAGGTTAGCTGCTTGAAAGGTCAAAATTTGCCAATGATTACAAAAATTATGGTGAAGGAGAATGACAGTAGCTATCAGTTATAACGGAAAGAATATCATTCGGAAGGAAAGTGCTGCTCCTATTTCTTTTTTTTTATCCAGAGCATGTGGGATGCAGTTTAATTTAAGTATATTTGCAATTTATTACACCTGCAGTACTTGCACTCACTTCTGTCATCTTGATGTCTTGTCCATTTTCCTGTTCACCTCTGTGACTCCACTCAGCACCATTGCTGGGTCAGCTACCCAATTTCATTTGAAACCCTTAACAATGAGTGTGTGAAATTGTTTCACATCACCCATTGAATACATTTAATATTTTTTCACTTGAGGATGCAGGTTTGTTAGCTGAAATGCTTTAGTCTTTAACATTACAGAAAGTTCACTTGTACTCGGAGGACTTTTTCAGGACCCCATCATACTTGTCGTTGGAACTTGGTTTTGATGCCTTTGCTTTTTCTTGTGTGTGTTTCTGTCCCTGAGATCTTGCAATGAGTGAAATCACCTAAAGGGTGAAGTGTCCCTGTTAGGAGTAGTGGCATGAGATTCCCATCCTCTGTGGGGAAGGAAATTAGTATCAGGAAACTGTTTTATCGGGAAATCACTATCAGGAAAATTTTAGTTTTAGGAAATGTTGTAAATTTTACGCTGTTCTTCAGTATTTAATCTTCCCACAAGTCTTAGTGTCTTCTCTATCTAGCATCAGATGCAGAGGATTCACTAAGTGAGCTTTCCAATTTGGGGGGAAAAATGAGGAGTAAGGGGAAGTTGCCATTAGTACAAAGCCATTACTAACTTGGGTTAATGAAGATCTAATGTAACATGGTTAGCACCACATGTCTGCACATAATGATTCCATCCTTTTCTATGGGGGAATGATTAAATTAAGTATCTTGTAGGTCAAAATTAGACTGAGAAGGTTAACCAACCTTTAATGATTCTGCAGCCATTTACCAGCCATTTAAAAACATAAACTGTAAGATAAAGCTGCATAGAGAAGCAGTATTATCAGTAAAAAGTGGGTGAATTTTTAGTGTTTTCTGTTTATATCATAGGAGAAGACTGAGAGGATTATGTGGTTTTGCAGTGACATGTGGGATAAAGGGCAAAGTGAAAGGAGTTTTGATTTTTATATTTTGTTGGCTTCCTGGTAAGTGCCCATTAGCTCTTTATTTTAACATGCATTAAATCTAACTAATGGATATCAAACCAGCTTAGAAAAATGGCAATTATAAAGCAATTGTGAGAAAGACTTCAGGAGCACAACTGTGCCAAAATATTTTTTTGTGTGCCTTAGACTGCTGAAAGCTCCATCTTTATGGAGAAATGAAGTTGCATAGATGGGAGAGCAGAGATTGCAGCCAACGTGAGGGGAATTAGCAGCCCTCAGCATGCTTTGGGACTGTCTGAGCTACAAAGAACTGGGCTGATTCTCAGATTCCAGAGTGATTTGAGGGGGACATTTGTTTATGACTGTGCTTATCTGCTTACTCATGCTCAGGGCAGCTATCTCTCTTGTTCTGCTTTTCTTTTTCCTTAGTGTGTACAGATGGAATGAGATATGGTGAATCTAGCAAAATCTCTTTGCAGTCTTTTGCAGGGAGATGCAATTCATTTTAAAATTGACAAACAAAACTGAATGTACAGGTATAAATTATCTCCCTTTGCTTCCATTCCCCCAGGTTCTGCAAGGCATTTTTTTGCCTATCCTGTAGAAACTTTAATTAATCCAATGGGAATATTTTCCATAAGGTTTGCTTTCAAGCATTTCTCTCATGTGTCTTACCCATGGTTAGAAACAAAACCATCTCATTTGACAAAATAACATCTGGGAGGTTACAGTCTCTGGGAAATCAAAGGGAATGCATTGGGAAGTTACAGATTCTGGAGGTCTTGCCTTTTATTGATAGATCTCCTTCATCATGCCATCCATTAATTTGAACTCAGGTGATATATGAACTCTGCACATTAGTTAATGAAGGCTAATGCACAGTAATCTTGTCATCACTAGCTGTGCATGGTAATTCAATCTGCTGCTCAGAAGAGCTGTTCAACATGCAGCAGATTTGATTTAGTATTGACATGATGTACTAGGTTTGGTATTTTATTTAACATACCATGTGCCTTATTTGATGAGAAGTGGTTTTCTTTCCATAGGTTACATACCTGAGTGAGGCCAGGTGTGTAGTTTAATGCAGTTATATCAGATATATATCTGTTACATCTGCACTGGGTATTCATCCTGTGATGCACTGCACAGACTGGGGCAAATTTCTGAGTTTGGGCACTGTATGCATTCCTTTAATGTTGTCAGTGTGCTTGAGAGCAAGCCCTGGAGAGCAGAAAAATAAAGGTGATGCTTTTCTTAGGCAATCAAAGCAGAAAGTGCCTTTTGTCCTGTTTACACTTGTTTAACCTACTCTTGGAGCTCCATCACCACCAGCAGGATCTGATGCAAAATTGACAGAGTACAGATTGAGGGTCTTGAGTGTGATTTGGAGGAGTTTTCTCAGTGTTTCTGGTCTGTAGTAATTGCTCCTAGCCTCTGTTTGGGTAGGATGTAGGGCTGTAAATATGGTGTGGTTAATACTTTGATTTCCACAAAAGACACACATCCTGTGGGCCGGATTAGGCAGTCAGTACTTTGTCACTTAAAGCTGAACATTACCAGCTAAAATCCTCGAGTGTGGTAGAGCTCTCTGCCACTGTATATTTGCCTAATTTGTGTAGTATTAGGGGCTGGATACAGGGATATATTGTCTTTATTTTAATATAAAGTACACTAAAGGACACAGAAGCATGACATTATTTACTTTATTGCAGGCAAATCATCACCAACCATCTGAGCACAGAGCAAGAGTTTATACAGCACCCAGAGGATGTCAGACACTTTATCTGTGTATATCCACATCGCTCTGTAGAATACTCTTGTGCACAGATCTGTGTTTGTGTCATTCACTGCAGCACGCAGGTATCTGGAGGATAAATCTTGCCTAAAGACAGGCTAAATGCAAAGCAAACCAAGTGGAACATGGCAGGGGGGTGGGTTGCACCAGCTGATCCCTCAGGAGCCATCCCTAGTGATGGTGCCCTCAGCATGGGGAACAGGAGATGCTGTCAGTGAGCACTGCCAGGTGGGAAAAGTGCACACAGGAAAGGGAGAGGAGATACCAGCCACTGTCCAGACTGCGGAGGGGGAGAAGCAATTTGCAGCCAGTTTACAGCAGGCTGTGGTCAGACAGACAGACAGCCCCAGGGAGAGCCAGGAAGGAAGTGGCTGCTGCAGCCCCGTGTGTGCTGCAGCCACACAGGGCCCTTTGCAGACGGCCTTTTATTAAGTTACAAGATAGTAATTAATGCCAAGTTCCTCTCTTTATTTTCTCTGTGGTTGGGTTTCATAATGGAAATTAAAGATAGGAGATAAGGAGCAGATTGCCTCTTGAAATGCAGCTCCCTGGTGCTCAGTTCATGACTTTAGAGACATTTGTCCAGCCCCATCTCCCTTTATGGAGATGCAGGTAAATGCTGCTGAAATAGTCCTTTTACTCAAGAGCCGATGTGCTTAGCCCAGTGCCACACTGCAGGGAAGGAGCAAAAGGGTCAGAGCAAGAGGGAAGGAGACCTTCTGTGCTCTCCATCCACAGTACAGCTGCTGTCCCCCCAGCCCCTGCCACCAGAGCTGCAGCCTGGCAGGTTCCCCCACCATTTCATGCATGTGCTGGTTAATTTTGGAATCTACAGTTCAGTCTGAGACACCCCACATGAGGAAGGACCACAACTGTGGGGTGCCCTTGTCTGAACCTGGAAGTCCAAATCACTTTCAGAGCTGTTTTTTTGAGCTGGGAGTGCATCATGAAATACCACCTGTTTTTTGGAATACATCCTAAGACTGCACATGTCCTAAGATAGATTCTGTTTTCCTCTTCCGCTTCTGTTTTCATTAGCCCCAGGTTTTGACATTCTGTTCAGAGATATTTTCAGTATTGAATGCATTAAGATAACATAAATTCCAAATCAAACATCTCATTCAGCATATTTCCTATTTAAATTTCTCCTGTACATTTTCCCTGTAGTTATCTAAGGGTTGGTTTCATTATTTGTATCAGCTGTCTCGTGATAACTGGTTTTGCAAAAGAGCAAAAAAACGAATGCTTGTAGAGAAAATAGAGAAAATTTGTTGCTTGCACAGCCTTGTTTCAATTCAGTGTTCCTTCCGTCTTCTGAAGTTTATTGATCGGGAGAATGTTAAAGTTGTTGAATAGTTTGTTTTCATTTCACAAATGTGAATCAGGATTATTGCAGAAAAACAGGAATGTATTCATCATTAAGATTTGCTTTACACATTCATTTATTTTTTAATCTATAATTCTTATTGAACTAAGAAAACTCACAGGAATATATGTATCACCACCGAGAACAAAAAGAGCCTGATTGAGGCAGATGGAAGAGCAGCAAAGCACTTCACACAAGTGCAAAGATACAAACTTCTACACTTCTGCTAATACTGAGGATCACTGGTTTTCCAGAGCTGGGAAAGGTGCTGGGGGGATTTCCTACGTGCTGAGTGGCTTAAAGACACTTGGCTAAGGTACCAAATGCTGCAGCCATTTAGAGCATGGGGTGTTTTTCAAGTCTTTTGCAAACAGATAAAAGCTCTGCAGCTCTCTGGTCTTCCTGACCTGGGAGTGTGGTAGCTCCCAGTGTGACCAGGCTGGATGTGCCACAGGAGAGACAGCACAGTGCTGATACAGCCACATGTCCTCAAGTTTGCCCGTGGCTCACATCTGACCCAGAGCAGAACAAACTCAGCTCTTTTTGTAAAGCCACATGTGGCTCCATCTCGAGCCAACTCAGGTTCTTGCTGGGACCGTTTGCATCTCTCCAGCATGGCAGGTTCATAAGTTGGTCTGTTGCTGAGACTTCCCAAATGCACAGTGTTCAAGTGGCACCTTCCCTCTTTTCATGGATGCTGTTGGGTTTGGTGATCACAAATGAGGTTATGTCTGGTTTTGCTGTCTCTCTTTGCCTCCCACTTCTCAGGTCTCATATCATTATATTCATCCACTGTTGTAGAGTGCCTTGTGTGAGCAGTGTGTGCCTGCCCTTCTACTCATTCCCTCCCACCAGTACAGCGAGTGTAAAGCTGGGCCCTGTGAGCTCTGGGGGGTCACAGGACCATGCAGCTGCAGGAGTCCATCCAATCAAGTAACATCTTTTACGCTCCTAATGATAATTTCCCACTTTAGCAGAACACCCTGCTGCCAAACTCCAGTGCTAATGAGCCTGTCAGTGCATCAGTGCACTCCGACAGTATCAAGAATGTAGGGATTGTTTTTTGCAAGGCAAATGAAGACACTGATGATTAGCAAGAAACAAACCAACAATTCAATACATCACTGGCCACACATACCAAATCATTGATTTTCTGTCCTGCTGGGCAGCAGCTGTTGTATTTGCTCTGCAGAAATGGATTTTTTAATCCTGGAGGGACAAGAAAGGTGGATGTTTCTCCAAGAACTGGAAGCAGCAGGCAGTTGCTTCCTGCACTGGGCATGGGCATGTTGATGGTGTCCTGAAGCTGCTGAGAAGTCTGATGGGCTTTCCACTATTAAATTCTGCTTCTGAATGCATGTGAATGCAGTGATTGGATGGGGAAAAAAAAATCTCCTGTGAGAATCTGTGAAAATTGCAGAACAAAAAATGCTGCCCTAAAACTTACAATCACTGAAAGAATTAGAAGTTAATCATAGATACCCTCACATAACTTCTCTCTATCTACCAGTTACGTGTAATCAGCATCCTTCCAGATCATCCATCTCAGCAGTGTTGCTATTTCCATAATCCTCGCCTTGCCTGCCTGGATTGAAGCGAGCTGTCTATTCCACAGCATTTCTGAACAAAATGCATGCCCCCAGGTCAGTGGGGCCACAGTTTGCTCTGCAGTGAGGTGGCCCTGCTAACTCCTCTTGCCTTGTTCCAGGGACCTACGTGATGACGGTGACGGCGAACGACGCGGACGACGCCACCACGGCCAACGGGATGGTGAGGTACAGGATCGTCACCCAGACCCCCCAGAGCCCCTCCCAGAACATGTTCACCATCAACAGCGAGACAGGGGACATCGTCACCGTGGCTGCTGGCCTCGACAGGGAGGTGAGTTTGACACCGTCTCACCAGATGTTCGGTGAGGGTTGCTGATGTGAAAAGCACAAACCCTGTCTGTTGGGGAAGATGAAACAGGAAAGCCTTATAAATATGATTGCCTGGCAAAAGATTTTGAGAATATGGAAACTATAAGCAAGACTGAAATGAAAGTTGAAAGTAAGTTTTGAAATACCTTTGTTACTGAATTACTGGAAAACAATGGTGTGGGCAGCTGAAGGTGATCCCCTTTTGATGGAACAACACCCTCTGCTTGCAGACAGGCCCAAGGGTCAGAGCAGACCCACTAGGTTAGCAGAAGGGGCCCAAAGAGGAGTTTTTAGGGTTTAAAATGTAACACAGTATGGTAATGTAGTGATTAGTATGTAAATGCTGTAGGATTTGTATCTTGTACTAGATTGGTTAGTGAGAATCAGAATATTCAACACAGAAGAAGATTTATTGTATTGGAACGAGGACCTCGCTCTCTTACACTCTTATCCCTCTCTCTCTCTCATCCTCTTTCCCACTCTCTTTAGTTCTCCTGGGCCTGCTCCGAGCTGTGGCTGGCAGCTCCCAGCAGGGCCCTGCACCCAGGCCCTTTGCAATAATCCCCAAGTTCCATGGCCTGGCTTCAGGGATCTCTCATCTCCGTCTGTCCCCGCTGTCCTGCCCAACACACTCCTACACCTGTCTTTAATGCCAAGGCTCTAAAAGCTGGAGTTGAGGTGTGGAGATCACAGTCTTTGCTTCGGCAGCGACTGTGGGGCAGTGTGGCTTTGATGTGATATTTTTGTCTTAATCTATATCAGTCAATGAAACCCTGAGAGAACCTTCAAACTCCAGGAGCTGATATTTTCCTTTCCTAAGTTTGTAAAACTCAAAGATGTAGAAAATACTCCAGGAGGCATAGGGGGATGAATAAATGGTCATTTGTCCCCCCTTCTGTTGGGGGGAGATAAAGTGCCAGACATCTGTAGCCCTTTCTAGACCTGTCTTTCTTAATTCTTTGCATGTGATCCCTGGAAAAGGAATACAGCCTGCACTCAGCACACTTCATGTCCTTGTGTCATTTCCAAACTAGTAAAATGTCTTCCAGTGCTTTTGGGTTTGTGTGATGTTCTGCCTATAGTGCCTCTTCTTTCTGGCATTTTACAATGTGCAGCTTTTCCAAATGCAGCAGAAATTTCACTTTTACTGACAAATAATACTCTGCCAGTGTAAACCATATAATGTGATTCTCAGAGCTCAGCCTCCTCTGGTTGTGGGTGTAGCTCAAGGACAAAGCATTTACACCTCATACACTAAACAAAAATCAGTGCAGTGTCAGTGGTGGGATGGAATGAGTGGAGAAGAAGGGGATGGGGTCAGTGGGTGTAAAGGGAGAGCACCCCAGAACTTCAGTTCTGTTTTTATTCCCCATTGGATTGTGCAGGTGATGGAATTCAGCTCAGTGCAAATGGGGGAGCTCTGTGGACTAAGTGATGGGAGCAATGGGCCACAGAGAGTATGGAAGGAAGGACTTGCTTAGTCTGAGGCTCAGGTGTTTATTTTCAGGCAGTCCCCAGAGCCAACACATCCAGTGGCAGTGTTCAATTTGGGAGAGCCCAGTGTGCTGCGTTTCTGGGAGAAGGCACCAGAAACTGGTTTTGTTCCTCTTTCTCTCCTTTCCTCCCCTGTGGCAATGGCAGGGCAAGCAGGAATCCCCACATGTGGGCCTGGGACCTGAACTCTGAGAGGTGAAGCCTCCTGCACCTTGGAGATTTTTCTTGTGCCCCTCAGACCAGCAGCACACTTCAGGCCCCACTGATGCTGTGCCAGGCTCCAGTCAGCAGACATTCCCTGCCAGGGATTGTTCCCATTTCATTCCCATGTCTGGGGCTGCTTTTTTGCTTCAGAGACCTGGGGGAGGAATCCCAAAGGCAGCTGCAGAGAGAAAATAAAAGCCCCAGCATCATTTCAGCAGCAGGTGTGGAGCCCGGGGGCATCCCGAGACACTTGGGATGGGATGGGATGGGATGGGATGGGATGGGATGGGATGGGATGGGGATGGGGATGGGATGGGATGGGGATGGGGATGGGGATGGGGATGGGATGGGATGGGATGGGGATGGGGATGGGGATGGGATGGGATGGGATGGGGATGGGGATGGGATGGGATGGGATGGGATGGGATGGGATGGGATGGGATGGGATGGGATGGGATGGGATGGGATGGGGATGGGATGGGATGGGATGGGATGGGATGGGATGGGATGGGGATGGGGATGGGGATGGGATGGGGATGGGGATGGGGATGGGGATGGGGATGGGGATGGGGATGGGGAGGGGATGGGGATGGGGATGGGATGGGGATATTGATGCTGTCTGGGAGCAGCTCAGGGCTCACCCTCAGGAGGAAGGTGGCCCAGGGGGACAAGAGCAGCTTTCCAAGGAGAAGGTGAGGCTTTCCAGGGGAGGGACGGGGAGCAGGAGGAGGTCCAGCACCTGCTCCTTCCCACCTGATGTGGCAGACTCTGCAAGCACAACCTGGGGTGGATTTGACCTTTCCCTGCTCCTTTTATTCCAAGAGCTGGGAAGTTGGCTGAATCTTAAGCAGGTGGATGATCCCAGGCAGTGCTGGAGCCTGCGGCAGGCTTGCAGTGGAAGAGGAGAAACAAGTGCTGGAGAGATTGCTGGCAGCCCCCAGGGGGATAGTAGCAGAGTACTCAGAGAAGAAATTGGAATTCTGGCAGGGAAACGCTGATTTTATGGAAATGAAAGAACTGTTACTGCCCCCCTGATATCAGTGGGGGCCAGCATTTGAATGCTGGGGTTTATGGGCAGAGAAAGGTCGTGGGTTTATATTAATTTCAGAAACACAGATTGGGATAACTTGGTGGGAGAGAGGTTTTAATCTCAGCAAATCAGCTCAGAAAAGAGGCAGGTGATAATTAGGGGGAAAGGATAAAGCAGAATACTTTTTTTATTGCTTCTCTCATTGCATCTGAAATATTTTAAAAACTTGCAGGGGAACCATGTGCTTTGTGTAAGTTCCCTTGTGCACAGGGTCCAGGAGATCACAGCTGGCACATTGCGTGTGGAAATGTGGTGCTGAGTGTCCCAGGCTGAGTGCAGGGGTGGGCAGGGGACCCTTGGATCAAGGCAGAACAACCAGCTCTGGGCACAATCCTGGGGCTGCCCTGAAGCTGCAGGGCATGCTTATTCCCAGCTCTGTCTCCTGCTTTCAGGATTACATCTGGAATTGGCAAAACTTTCTGGTTTATTAACGTGAAGTTATATTGCATCTAAGTTGAAAATTGTGTTTAAACACCCCGTTACTGTACCACAGACTGGTTTTTTGTTTTTGTTTGTTTTTCCTGAAAACTTGAGGAAGCTATTAAAGGAGTGAATTTGGGGTTGCTGCTGACATTTCCTTGTCGTTAGGAAAAGGAGACGAAGAGCAATATTTGGAATGCAGATTTGTGTAAATTAAAATGTTAACAAATCTGACCTATTCAGCTGAAACTCCTATAACCAAGATAAATTCCCTGGATACCAGTTATTTCTCCAAATGCTTATTGACACATTTATCAGTGCCTGAGACATGATTAGGTTAAGCTGTGGTGATACAGAATGAAGTTTTCAGTCTCCATTGGATCCTTCTCCCTTGTTTCTGCAATGCAAAGCAGGCATAAAAATAACTTCTGGAGCTATTCCATATCTGAGAGACAGGTCCATGTTCCAGATCCAGCATTTGTCTTTCAAAAGGGAGAAAAGTCACTTCAGAACTGGTGTTCCTAGCTCAGCATTTCTGTTGCATGCTCATTGAATGAGATTTCCTGATGTTCTCAGCATCTCCACTTAAATATTGGTTCTTTGCTGGTTTCCTAAATTACCTTCAATCCATGAAGGAATGAACTGGATGAAGTTTTAGCTTATTTTGTGTCAGGACAAGTGTTTTGTTTGACCTGTGAGAAACCTATTTTAAGACCAAGTCGGTGTTTTTGCTGCTGTTTCTAAACCCCCATTTCCACAAACCGTGGAGGAAATTAAAAACTCAGCCTCTCAAATTATTCTGGTCTCTCCTAAATGTGCCTGACACTGAAGATAGCACAATCAAAAGCCAAAGTATTAAAATATTGATGGCTTTAAAGTTATCTTACCTGGTTCCTATTAATCTGGATGTAAATATGGTGACAATGCTCTGTGTCCACTCACTCATTATGACTGCACTTAATAGAATGGATCCCCAAGGAAGATAAAGTTAATTGGACTGCACTTCGTAAAAATTATTAAAGGAAGACAGTTTAGCAACAGCCTGATGTAAGCCTGGATGCCTGAGGGTGAGAAATGCCAAGGGTGGAACAAAGGAACACCCATCCCTTGAACTAAGGGGGGAAATTATAGGGATTTAGGGTCATGAGAGGTTCCGAAGTACATTTAGACAGCCAGGTTTGGATGAGAAGGTTGAAAGCAGATACTTGCTGCAGGAAAACATCAGAGTAGCATAGGAAATCTGCAGCTGATTTAATGAAATTAGGAGGGGAAAATCGTGTGCTGGTGGGAGCACAGAATGTGTGAATTATAGGGAAGGCTGTGAATGCATGAGATGAGCAGGTTGTGGCCCAGTTCAGGGGTAGGAAGGACCATGGCAGCTGATGTAATTTATGGCAGGCTGCTGCAGGAGTGGGTGGCACTACACGAGATGCTGCCAGACTGAGGGCTTCATTTAGCAGCACGTCTGAATTCCACATTTCATTAATCTGGGTTTTTTTTTTCCACTGGGAAGAAAATTGCAAGAGTTAAGAAAGGGTCAGGTGAGTCTCAGACACAAGCAGAAGATTCATGTTTTTGTTTTCCATCCTGAAAAGTAACATTTCTCTGTCTAACCTTGCAAAAGTGACCAGCTCTGTTCCACATGTTATTTTGTTCCTCCCACTCAGCCCGGTGTCCCAGGTGGGATCAAGCCCAGACTGTCAGTCTGATGGTGCTCCTGGTGCAGTAACTCAACTCCATGACCAATTTTGATTTCTCTGGTGGCAGAATATCTGTCTCAGTAGCACAGTAAACCTGCAGTGGGGCTATAGGATAGGCAATATCGTCCTCTGAAGAGCTTCCCCTAAATATTTTATGAACACGGACTTTGAGCAAGCAGGAGGGAAAAAAAAAGGAATGAGAGAAAAGGAGGTGATTGATCCCAGGCTCTGCTGGCAGGCCAATAAATGTTGAGACATCTCAAATGTCACCCAGGTTTATTTGAGATAATAAGTATTTCAGCACTGCGGTGTTTGTAGTATAATGTTGCTAACTTTTTGAGATGTCCCTTGGAAAGGAGCCCCTTCCCAGCACATTCATCTGGTGCTGGAGAAATGAAGGAAGTCAGGAGCACTGAGTTGCTTCTTCCAAATTTCTGTGTGTTTGTATTTCTTTTAAAAGTGATTGGATCTCTGCTGCTGCAAATGCTTTTAAAAATACATGAAATCCAATCCTATGATTACTGCACTTGGCTTTCTGGAAACGTGATGTTGCTGGTCCTTCTCAAGTGAGTGAAAGATAAAAGGGAGAGCCTGCCAACAACTGAGTTAGAGGTTTATTTTATTTATGAATGAAATGGCAGAATTTTTGTGGGGAAGAGGAGAAGTTCTTCTTATTAGCAGAGACAGTTGATTTCTTTTCCAAAACTCTGGGTTCGGTACAGCTGCACATTTCTGATAGTGCAGAATTTGAAATGTTATGTTAAAGGAAGAGGAAAAAAAAACAACTGTACACTATACCAAACACTGATCAGGGATGGTTTTTTACTGTCTGCAGTAACTGTTTTGGGTACATTTATCTCCAGGTCATGGCAATAGCTTTTCAAAACCTTCTTGTTCATTCAAATGCTGGCTGGGAGTAAACAAGGCATTGCCCTGGTACAGGAATGACTTTAGCCATTGAGATTCCTGTGAAACATTCCCACAGACAGACATCCACTAGTCTGAGATTACCCAAATGGAGTGGGTTCAGTCTGGGTTTGTCTCCTCCAGCCAGACAATCATCCAGGTGTAGCCAGCAGGTAACTCAGGCTGAGCCTGGCTTTCTCGAAACTTCCCCCTGACAGTGGGGTCCAGCAGCTCTCAATCCTTCATCCACCCCTGGAATGCAGCAAAAGGAATTTATTCTGTTCTAAATCACCATGGCCCATGCTAATTATTTCCCTCACTGCATAATCACTGTGATGTTCTGCAGAGCTGCCTCTGCTGCTCCGAGCAGGGCTGGAGGAACACCTGCTGCAGTGTGAGGCTGAGGGATCCCACACCACACCAGTGATGGATGACTTTACCTGGGCACATTGTCACTCGAGTGTGTGTACTGACAGAAAACAAGGAATGAGGGAAAGGGACATCTAAATGGCTTGACTGCATCCTGAGAGCTCCTGTTCCCATTTTCCTCAGTCAGATTAGCCTTCTCTGAGGAGCAGAGAGGAGTAATGCAGAATTGCTACAAGCATGTCACCTTCTGACATGCACAATCCAACATCCACCCTGTTTGCTATTTGTATCTATTACAGGTGTTCTTTAAAATGAGAGGGATTCTGCTTTTCATGTTCTTGTCACTGCTTTTTCCAGAGAAGAACTAAAACAAGGTTGTTAGACTCTGTGGAGCCATGAGTATCTTGCTTTTCAAGATGAACTTCCCATATCACTGCATCAAAACATGCAGAAAATGCCTCCACAGCTGAACTCACAGGAGGAGAACCAGGGTGAGGGATTAGTAATTATTTTGCCAGCGAGGCACATCCATTTCTATGAATTTGAACCACGAGTCCTTGTATTTAGCTTCCAGACTTGCAGGCTCCCCAAGTGACTGGGATGATGAAGGACTGGAACAGACTTCCAGGGTTAAGTGGCTTTTCCACTCCTCACAGCATTCAAGCAGTGATTGGGAGTCCTTGTGGAACATGTCTTCAAGGCAGTTATAAACTACCAGAGTCTTAGCAGGGATAAGCAGGTAAAATACTTCAGCATCCTCTGTCAGACTGTGTTTTACCTGTCCCTTCCAGCCTTGGCCCTAATGTGTTTCTGCCCCTCTGCCACTGAGGAGGAGTTTGTCCCCTTGCTGTCACACAACAGGCTCTGCCCTCGCTGTCTGCCTGGCAGCCACGTGCCATCCCAGGGATTTGTGGAGCACAAAGTCACTCTGAGGGATGAAATCCACTCTGTGCACATCATTTCTGGTGAATACTACCTTATCCCTGATACCTTGTAATTTTTCAGGGCCATGTAACGAAAATGTAAATACTGAAGCTTTATGTATTAATATGGCTGAAATCATTACTTAAAGATAAAACTGGTTAAATTATTCAGTTGTAAAATTATCCCATTTTCACAGCAGCATATCCTGTCAAAGGAAGAGCTGATTAGCCATAAGCTGAATTTAGCCAGCAGATTTATGCTGGATTCTGGTTTATGTTTCTACATTGTACATAGGGCTGATTTGAGTTTGTTCCATCATTCCAGTGCATTTCATTTTCTCATTACAGACAAGAATGACCTTTCATAGCAAATTATGGCGAGGAGCACTACCACTCATCAGTGAAGAAGAATCATTTTATTAACCCTGTTTAGTGCTTTGCAAGTGTGTTGTGCACTCAGTGGAGGGCCACTTGCAGTAATTTGAGATACCAGAAGTTAGCAGAGGGGAAGGGCTCAAATTTGCTCTGAGCACTGTTGGTCCAGCATTGCTTAAAGGATCCCTCATAGCCTTTGTTGCAGGGTGAGAAAGATGTGAGCAAATCCTTGCCACAGAAATCACACCATTTGTTTTCATTAAGAAGGGAACAGTGGCCGTGGTTCTGAAACCTTGTCACAATTCCCAGAAGGAATAGGTCTCCCCATTTGAGCCCCTCAAATGGCAGTGCCTGTGTGCCCTTCTGGTGGGTGTTTCTGCAATGATCTGTACCTTTTGCTCTTCTGCATGATTGCTGCTGCAACTCTCTAAACAAGGAGCTGGCAATCAGTTTTAGAGCTCCTGTGTGTGGAAAGGGGTTTTTGATCACTTTTCCTTTAAAAAAAGCCTGATAGTTAGATAGACTAGTAAAACTGATAGAGAAAGGGCTCTGTGCCATGGCCTTGGAAGAAAATAGCATGAGTAGGGGAAAAAAGGAAAAAAAGTGGATATGATAGGAGACACTTTTAAAGAATAAAAGAGCTTTCCAAAGAAAGAGGCTGGTAAATAGCTTGAAAGCTGTGGGAGTCCTATGAGCAGACAGCAAAACAGCCATGGTGTTTATCTCCCAAAAAGGTACACCAGGAGGATGATCAGGACACAAGTGTAACAGGCTGGAGATCACCTGGCTGTACAAACTGAGAATATGTTGGCACAGTTTGGCTGTGAGTTTGTGTGAGCTCAGCCTGGCTGTGTGATCTGCTTGCACTCATCTTAGCCCTGTCCTGTCCTGAGGCCTTTCATTCCCCATCAGATTGCATTTTTAATAAAGAGGGTCAAACAGCAGTAGGGCTGGGTTTACTGCTCTGCCGTGCAGGTTTTCAGCCCTGGTCCCAGGGCACCATGTGTCCTTCCTGAGGATGTGCACAGGAGGATGCTCTGGCCTCAGAACTGGGCTGTAAATGGAAACCTGCAGCCAGTTTGCATCTCCCGTGGAGCTGATTCCACCAGGAGTGAGTCCTGGCCTTTGGCTGAAAGGAAGAGTCTCCTCCCGCTCAGACAGTGCCTGTGACACTATTTACTGCCTGCCAGAGTAGCTCCCAATTTGGTTTTCAAATTCTTTCTCCCATTTGGCTTAGACTCTCTTCATACACCTGGCTTGCTATCAGTGTTGCCAGCATTTAGATGCTGGAGCCTCTGGAGGAGGCTGTACTGACTCACATGTGGAACTGTAATGGCTTTTTATTCATATTTGGGTGAGCTATTGAAGAGATATTACCAAATTGAAAAGCTGCATGATTTGGAGTTGAACTATTCAGATAAAACAAAGCTTTGAGTTTAATTGGATCCGATTATAGAGTCCAGGCAAGAGTACTGACACCCCACCTAATCAGTTTCCTTCTTTTAAATATGGAAATCTTCAGAGCCTCTCCAGTAAGAAAATTCCACATATACTAATAGGCTATAGATCCTTTTCTTTCTTCACACACATTTTAATATGTTCAGAGAGTTCTGGTACAGTCTGGTTGCACTTGTTTCAAGTTCCTCATGAAATCCCACCTCTGACTACAGTGGGTTGGTTTATACATTATTCAGTAGTAAAATCCCAGCTGAATAGGGAGGAGGGAAAAAAAAAGTTAAGTATTGGAGTGGAAAGCTCACCAGGTCCTTAGCATAATCTCTCTGGTTCAGACCTGCATTTCTTTTTCTATTTGAGGTTGTCTTACAGTGGAGAAGAGTGTATCATTCCAATTTCAGATAGAAGACTACCTGCTCAGCTCAGGCAGATTTAAAGTTTTTCTTTTGGTACATCACATACTTTCCAACAGCCCCTTCCCCTCTCTAAAGGGATTATTGTCTAAATCTGCACCAGGTCAAGTGAAATAATTAAACACAAGCTGGCTCCACTAATTAACTTATCCACAGACCATTGTCTGTTATTAGCATTTTAAAGAGAGACTTTGTTAACTCCTTCTTCCTAGACCTAGTACTACTTTTTTTAATAGCAGAATTCATTGCTGTGAGCATCTCTGGCTCTGTTTCTTGCTTAAATATTGTCTTCAACACATTTGCCAGAGCATGAGTGAGTTTGTGGGATGTTTCACCCTGCATCAGTTACTTTTCTTAACTGGGCATAAGAAGAAGGCAGCTTGAATGCAAAGGACTGTGACTGTCAGAAGACCAAATACAGTCTCTTGTATTCTGAAATATTCTTAAAATAGGAAGTTCTCAGTGTAAACAGAGGAGAGGCTGTTACATGCTCTGTAAAGTATAATTTAAATTGTGATGTATCTAGAGTTTTTATAGTACATCTCATCTGGAACAGTGTCAAGATCGTGGCGTTTGTATTTGCAGAGGATGTAATACTTCCAAAAATACAGAAATGTGTGCACAGGGACCAAAATGTGGGTGTTTGCTGTTCTGCATCACGAATCCTGTCTATTTCCTTGAGTTCTGTACTAATTAGTGCCCAGAAAGGTGGCAGAAGGTGGCTCTTTGGAGGGGAGGACTGTTCTTGTTAGACACTTGTGAGCATTGCTGGGCTGGCTATAAATAATCACAGCATCAGGTGACTGAGGTTTGGGCTGTTCTCCATTCACTGCAGGCTGAGAGAGGACTCATGGATAAGGCCAGCAAGGTGGCACATGCAGGCAGGATGGGGCTGGGTGTTATTCTTCCCAGAAATGCACATTAAAGCATCTAGGAGCCTGTAGTAGCAGAGCTGAAGCAGTGAGGCAGTTTGTTCTTTTGTCATGGTAACCTCACCATTTTTCTTCTAATTTTTAGGCTAAATATTTTCCTTTCATTGTTGTTCTGTTATTCCAGTTTTCTAAAAAATTCTGAGGACTTTGTGTAAGAAATCCTCATTAAATAGAGTACATGTCAGTACAATCATGTTTTATTCAAGCTATTCATTTTTTGCACTTGAAATGCTTTCTGTTCTAAATGCCTTTCCAGAAAAATAAATGTGGTTTTCAGTTAAAGTAAACAGGTCACATACTCAGTGACCTTAAATCTGATGGCTCAAATTGAGAAGAGGAACTAATTGCATAAAAATGCAGTGACTCATATTATCCAGATGTTCAATAAGTTGGTCTTTCCAACTTACTTATACATGCCTGAAAATTAAATAGATTGTAGTTTTCTATTCATACCAACATGGAATTCACCTCAGTTTATAGGGAAGGATTTTGTTTTAATGGTTCAAGGTTTGGGCAGATGCCCAAGGAGTGATGAACTGACCAGACTGAGGATGGGAATCAGGGTCTGTAAGTCAGCAGCAAATGACTCCTGTAGAAGTGGGAGGCTTTTCTGACAGGTACCTGCTATTCTAAAGGGAGGGTTTGATGCCACCCAAGCAGTAATATGCCAAATAAAATGCTTACTTAGGAACCATAGTGGTCACCTTCTGAAGGTGAATTTCAGAGAGATAGAAGAGCAGCATCCTTGTCTCTTGAGCTCAGGGCCAGACCCTGTGGTTTGCCTGCAGCAGAGTGGAGCTGGCCCAGCCCCAGAGATGTGCTGTGATCAAAATACCCTACCCTATATTGGGTGTGTTTTGCTCTCAGGGGAGCCTGTGCTGATGTGAAGTAGTAGATGAGAGGATACTCCATGCATTACTCATTCTGGAAGTGGTTTGTTTTGGAGATGTGTATGTTTCTGCAATTATTTTAGCCATTAAACTTCAGCCCTGAAAATGCTTTCATCTTGGCTGATTCCATCTCTTTGTGGCCATGGCAATGGAGAGGAGTGTGATGGGAAATGCATTACTAGGTTTGTAAATTATGTGCAGTTCCCTTCCCCCCCCCCAATATGTTTGATATCAGAAGATGATGTTTGACAGAGAAGATAATGAACAGTATTTGCTGGTAAATCAGCAGCTAGATGTGGTTTGAAAGAAAGCATATTTGGGCATAAAGAGACAATCGGGAAGGTTACCAGTGCTGTGCACTATCAGAAAATCTGCTCCACAGATGAGCAGCAGAGCAGCTTCCACCAGTGAGTGCTGGAGAGGAGCTGGGTGGCCTCCTGACTTCAGGGTATCAGCTCTTGACAAAGCGATTGAGCAAACTTCCCTAGAAAAACAGCCTGCAGGGTAACCTTCGGAGGGTCCTTAGGGTGGGCAGCCACCCCAGCTCCTTTGGCCATGGCCAAATCCCTGAGAACCCCTAAAGTAAAAAGTGGGACAATCCCTCAGATCTGTCCAT
This sequence comes from Emberiza elegans, assembly GCA_024865655.1. Taxonomy (NCBI): domain Eukaryota; kingdom Metazoa; phylum Chordata; class Aves; order Passeriformes; family Fringillidae; genus Emberiza; species Emberiza elegans. The sequence continues at coordinate 4,664,585 of JALJVW010003097.1, forward strand.
CACATTAGACATTGAAGCATCAGCAATCATTTATGAAGATGATCCTGATTAAGCAGCAAGCACCCCACAACATTTTCCCCACCCCCAGATTAGGACAAAATAGTGATTTTTTTAGAATTGTAATTACCAGTCAGAAAATAAAATCTGGAGAGATTTAGCATTTTTGTTTTAATAGCTGCAAAAATGTCGCATTGATATTGGTCTTTTAAAATGATGTTTGACATTTTGAAAGATCAATTTTTGTCAAAGTTAGCTCAGACCATTAAAACCATTTTTAAAAGGACTCTTTTGCAAAGTAAAAATAAATTCCAAGCGAGGGAGAGCTTTCAAGTGCCTGTCCTTGGGAGCAGTTTCACTCTTAGCATCTTGTGATGAAAAACCATTTTGTCATAATATTCTCCACCAGTTTTCATCCTCAGGCCCCTTCAGTTCTCTATATGGTCTCTGCCACTACTGTCATCCAACCATATCAAAATGGGTATTTAGGGATGTTCTTCTGAAAACTAATTCCAGTGTTTGCAATAAGAGCTGCTAATGTAACTCGGAGTGACCATTGCCTGCAGTATCAGCATCTTCAAAGGCTGACTGACACATTTGAGAAATGGATTTTGTGCTACTCTGCTGACCCCAGACTCTGTGCCAGGGCAGTTCACAGAGGGGCACAGACCTTTCCATACAAGTTCCATAGGGAATAAGGAAAGCTAAATTACAGACTTCATATCCAGATGTGCAGGGGAACGTTCAAGGAAAATGCATCAAAACCATCTTGCAAAAACTCATTTAAAGTTACATAAATTATTGTTTGCATTTTCACATGCAGTTATTTTCAAGTCTAACCAGCTGTATCTGATTGAAGTGGCCCTAAATAAATAGATGGTTACATAAACACAACATTTGTTTGGGGATTTTTTCCCAATAAGGTCTGGGCCCTGTTTGCTTTGCAGTGTTGCACAGACTGTGAGAAGGAGGTGTCTGAATTTCAATGGGACATTTTGACACAGAAAATCCCATTCTTAGTATGTTTGGAGTTTCTAAGTCATATGGTGACAGCTACCTTAAAAGAAGACGCAGTAAATAATACGGCATGTATTTTGCAGAGAAATTGGAATGCAAGCAGAGAGTCCAAAGGGGTGATCACATTTCATTTCACGTTTTTCACCCCATCTCAGTGCATCAAGCCAATGTCTGGTGCATGCTGATGCGCTGAGCAGGCATTCTGCTGACAGGCTCCCCAGCAGCATCTTGGGTTGCTGTTTGTTGGGAAGGGCTGGTGTTTGCAGTTCCAGGAGAGCCCTTTGTCACCACCCAAGGTGATAACACCTCACTCCCTCCACCCCTGTTTTCATCTCACAGATCAATTACCTGGTAAAGGGTGATCCTGGGCCAGGCCTTGGTACCGACTGCTGCAAGTCCAGTCCACAAAGTTCAGAACTCCTTAAAGCATCACCAAAATTCTTTCTAGCAGGTCCCAGGGTTCTTTAAATGAGGAAATAAACCAAGTGACTCAAGGCGCAGAGATGCTCGTCTGCGCTGTCTCTGTTCCAAACCAGAATAAAACATGAAAGAATAATCTGAAAGATGTGACAGTTTTTATTGAAGAAATAATCAGAGAGTCACTTATCAGAATCAGGAAACCTGCTTTATCCTTTGTTGCATTATAAATAAGAATTATATTTGTTCTTGGGGAACAAGCCTGAAGTACACTGCAAGACGTTATTATGAGTGATGCACCGGGAGGAACTGAATAAATACTGCCTGTCTGCCCCATTAGGTGGTTTTGTTTCTTACATTTCTCTGATTCCTCTACCAGGAATGAGTTGTTTTATCATTTCAGAGGTATACTCAAGGGTGAGCCATGACTGGTTTGCTTGTGGGGGCCTGAATTCCAAGCTGACAGAAGGGAGGATGCCACGCAAGGAGAGTGGTGGTGGGGAGGAGGCAGGGGCTGGGGTCTCCAGGTGTGCCCCAGCTGCCCACTGTCCAGGTGGGCTCTCCTTCTGCAGGGAGAGCACTGCTGGCCAGGGCAGCCCATGGTGGTGAGGAGGAAACAAGAAGATAAAAGGGAGAAACAGAAACAGAAGGAAGAGATGTTTGTAGGGATAGAAGATTAAGGAGGGTGGAAGTGAGTTTACTTTTTCCACTCTTGTAAACTCTTGCAAAGGCTGTTAACTCTGGATTTGAGGGGTTATAGGGAATGCCATCCTAGGCAGAAGAACACACATAGTGCAGCATCCTCTCATGATCCAGGCATCTGTCAGAGCTGCAGGCACGAGCTCTTGGAGCTGTGTGTGCCGGTTCTGTCTCGCGCTAGGTGATTAGATGTAAAATTACACAGTATCATCCCAACTTGGAACATAAAACCACTTCCATGCTCTGTCTTGACTGTTCATAATGTTTCTTGGCAGAAGTTGTTGCAGACACCAGCTTTCAATCCTTCCAAATTAAATGTCAGTTGATGGCAGCGCCGTCGTCAGCGGGAGCGCCCTGCTCATCCCTCTTCCCCCGGCTCTGCACCTCCTCAGCTGGCTGATGAGCAGCTCAGCTGGGAGCAGTTTCGAAGGAGATCTTTGACTTTCTTTGGCTTCCCAGAGGAATTCATAATTATTTCCTCCTTTATCATGGAGTGCAGCTGGAGTCTTCAGCTCCATTAGAACTGCCCTGGTAATTTCACAGTGTGAAATTTACAGCAAACTAGGGACATTAACGTTAAATAAATTTATGCAACAGCAACCCTCACCCAAGTCATTAAAAGTGTGTGCAGTTTTTAATGGATGCTTCAGCATGGCATTTGATAAGTTTGTTCATTTCTTTTCCCAGTCTGTTAATTATACACACACACACACACACACACACACATATTCTTCTGCCAGAGGTTTTGGTGGAAGCTGGCTGTGGCCACGGATGTCACCTCCTTGCAAACACTTCAAACATGGCTTTAATCCCAACCTCAGTGGAGTGAGGAGAGGCTGTCACCAAGAGTGTATCTGGGGGGGAAGTGTGACAGTGTGGGTCTGTGTGCAACTCCAATAATCCAATTGAACTATGCAGTGATTCCGAACCACGTCTATTTGAGAAGACAGGATATCATAAAGGCTGCTAATATGGTGGAAAATTGTATTAAGCTGAGACAAGACAAAGTTGATTATGTGCACGAGTAGTGCAGATGTGCCTGGCACTGGTCGTTTATGCATATTGATTGATCTTAAATTCAGCAGAGCAGGGGATGGGATGGGGTTTCTATGGTTATTGATTTTGTTTCAGCTCCTTGGGCTGTCACCAGAGACACTCAGATCCGACTGCCTTGACCTATACAAGCCCTGATAAGAAGGCTTGATAAGGAAGCAGGCATGGGGCTGCTGTCCTGGCCAGGGAAAACCTGCTGGGTATGTCCTTTGAGAAGCAGACATTCAGGAGCAGCCCTGCTTTTCAGCTCCATGCAGCCAGGGTGTGGAATTCTCTGGGAAGCTGCAGTTGGACTCTGGGGCTGCCTTGCTGGATGTTCCAGCGTGGGCTGTGAGGAGCAGCCTGGAGTTGCCACCAGGGTCACTTTGCTGCGTGATCTGCTTCCCTTCAGTTTGCTGAAGGAGGAGACTTGGTTTCCTAATTGTTTAATTTTGGCTTCTGTAAACCTGCTGGAGCAGAACTGTTGTTTTTCCACCTCTCCCACGTTCCAAGCAGTCAAGCTAGAAACAGGAGGTTTTCATCCTGTTCTTTGGTTGTTGTCTCATTCCTCAGGAGTCTTTATTAGGACAGTTTTCTTCAGTCCTGCTCTGCCTGGAGCCACTGACCTCTGCCACCAGGCAGCCTGGCTTCCAAGGGCTCTGTGGCTCTGCTGGCATGAGCCATTTAATGCTTTCCAACTGAAAGAGGTTTAGATTAGATATTAGGAAAAAAATCTTTACTGTGAGGGTGGTGAGGCCCTGGCACAGGGTGCCCAGGGAAGCTGTGGCTTCTCCATCCCTGGAAGTGTTCAAGGCCAGGTTGGATGGGGCTTGGAGCAACCTGGGATAAGGGAAGGTGTCCCTGCCCAGTGCAGGAGATGAGCTTTAGGATCCCTTCCAACCCAGGCTGTTCCATGATTCCATTATTCTGTGATCACTGGCATGGAGCTTGAAACGTGATGTGGGAGTCAAAGACCCTGGTTTTCTAATAAACAAAGTATTTAGGAGAAGAGATAATTAAGCATCTAGCAGTCAGGAAAAAGGATTTGGGGATGTTTGTCCTGGGAATTCCCTAATATCCCACTCCTGAGGGTTTTTATATGTGTGGGCATCTCCACCTACCTTGGCTGGAGCCTGAGCTCTGTGCAGGTGAGTCTGCTGACACAGGTGAGCTTCATGATTGTGCTTCAGTTCTGAAAGAGGAATTTGTAAGCATGTCGAATTGAGTGCATATAACTTACCTTGATTTATATTTGAGCTGAGGTGAAAGAACTCTATCTGTGATTATAGACATCAAAGACAATATATTGAAATTCAGTTTTCTAATGTACACATCATTTATCAAATCTCTGCCCAATAATGCCAACATTTGCTGCACGGAAATACAACGTGATGGATTACCTGCTTCCCACCAGCTTTCTGAAGGCCAAGGAAGATAAACACAGGATTCCTGTAGAAATGCCAAGTTCAGGCTGTGGAGAGAGACTGAAATCAAAAACCCCAGGGCAGTTAGGAAAATTCATGAGCAGGATAAGGATTTCAGGGACCTTACAGTCCTCAAAGGAAAGGAGTTTCTTGGTTTCTTGCTGTCACCAAGAGCACGAGCGACCCACCTGCTGCAGGCAGAACGTGTCACCTTTTGCAGAATTTGCCCTGGTTTAGTGCCTGCTCTTGGGATGCTGATGATCTAAAAAAACCCGACATTTCCTACATCTAAAGCAGCCGTGGTCTGGACTTGGATCCATAACAGCCAATTCTTGCCTGGAATCTGAAAAAAAAAAAAAAAAAAAAAAAAAGCTTAGAAATATGAATTTCAAATTAAAACCAGGAAAAAATAAATAGCAGAAAACACTTTTATTTCTTGCTGTGCTTCTGTTCAGTTCCAGCTTCCTGTGTTGACAGTGTAAGTTATACTTGGGCAGGAAAAAAAGGAAGCCCACAAACATAATTGCAACCATGTCTAATTAGGCAGAGCTATGTAAATTTAGCGTTTCTACATGATTATAAATGTCAGGAGAGCCTTAGATAAGACATGAGAGTTTTGAGTATCTCTTGTGTACCTAGTCTAAAATGTCCTTATTGCTAATCCTATTCATCTGGAGTTGCTTCCTAATTAGAATATTTATGGGCTAATAAGGAGGTGAACAAGACACTCCAGTTCAGTTCCAAAGGTGAGAGCAGGGATTCATTAGACTCGGCGTCTCTGTTTTGATTGCTGTACAATGTAATTAACATTGTGCTAGACAATCATTTTAGATTTACCTTAACAACAAATGTTTAAGAAGATTCCTGTTGTTCTGTCTCTGTGCCCTGGTCTGCTGAAAAAAAAAGCAGGGATGTCAGCAGCTTTGAGAGATTTGGGGGTTCCTGGATGGGTTTTTTTTCCCTTGTTGTATTTTCTGAACTGTTTCGACCTCAGTCTGTCAGTTACTGATGTTTCTGAGTTTTGGCCATGCCAGCTAAAAGTGAATCTGGTTTGCATATTTTATGAATTCATGTTTTATAAATTTTATATCACTAGGACCTGCTTTATAGGAAATGCTTACTTTGATATTTTGGTGGGTTTTTTCAGAATTTTCACTTGCATGTCTATAACCAGTGACCTGATATAAAACAGAATTTTTAAAGTCAGATATAATTCAGCTGGTTTTAGCTTATACTACCATGAGAGCACTGGGAGTGCCTGACGTTCAGTGCCTGACTCCCTAATTTTTCTTCTGGAAGGTTCTTCCCCACCAGGAGCCCCACTGAGCCCAGGCACAGCAGCAGCAGGAAAAATCCTCCTGCATCCCGACTGAGAGCCAGGCAATCCTGAGTTCCACCCCACAGGGTTGTAGAGCTTACTGACCCACCCCTGTGTGAGGATTTGGGTGCTTTCAGTCCAGGCTTTGCCCACTCATGCAGCCCAAGAGCTTGAGCAGACTCCTTCCAGATTTCCTCCCGCTGCCTCCTCTGGCTTTTGCAAGATGCTTCTCCCAGTTTGCTGCCAAAGCTCCCGTTGTGAAGGGCCCCTCAGGGCTGCCTGAGGGGAGATGCTCTTTTCCTGAGCCCAAGGGGCAGCTGGGAGGGTGCCAGCCCCAGACCCCTGTGGCGTTGCTGCTCAGGCCAGGGATCATGGGGGCAGCTCCTGATGGATTTTAGAAAGGACAAGAGTTTCTGTTCTCCCTCCTACATCTCTCTTTAAGCCCCACTTCTGTCTGGAGACTTCTGCAAAGCAATGGCCATAATTAATACAAATGCTAAATTGTGCCCTAAATTGTCCCCTGTTTTTGCCAGTGCTGTGGCCAGTCCCAAAGTCAACTCCTTTCCAAGGGTAAGCTGATCAGAGCAAAACCTGGGGGGCTTGATCTCTTTCCTTTCCATACTGATCTGGTTGTCTGAGAAAACAACGTTCTGTGGCTTTAAAGGTGTGATCAGAGAAGTTGTTAAGATGTCAAGTCACGTTACTTCAAGTCTTCTCTGTATAAATTACAGTGAGGTACGGTGATCTCATAAATAATGATAAATATAGCAACATTCTACTGCTGATGGAAATCATTATCAGCCATTATCAACTTTAATTAATATATTCACATTATTCAAATCCAGATAGAAAATGTTCTTTGGCGTCAAGTCTAGAGGAATATGGATTGTGGCTTTTGTGCAACTTGAAAAGCAGCTGGCAACAGGGGGGCAGCTCTGGGGAAATATTTTGTTTCAGAGTTAAGGTCCAGCATATTGATTGTCCCATAAATGTCCCCCACTTTCCCTGCTTGTGTGCAAGGGCTGGTAGAAATCATGTTTTCCAGGGTTATTTCTTTCCTTGGAGCACTGCTCCTGCACCAGAAGAGCTTTTTGTTGTTTGTGGCATCTCAGTTGTCTCCGTAGCAACCAGGGTAATGCTGGGGAATACACAATTGAAGATGCTGGAGACGAGTACTGGTAGCAAATGTTCTTTAACATGAAAAATGAGTGAAAACAAACACAAAATATGGGCTAAATAAAAACCTCTGCTAGTTCTAAATGGAATGCTTCTTGAAAATTTCCATTAGGACTTAACAGCTCTTTAAATAAATAGCCACTATGTCCCCTTCCATCTGAGGGTTTCCATCTGTTGATTGTCTTTGTTTGCTTTTTCTCCCATTTTGTGAAAATCCCGAGGCCCAGTCCTGCTGCACACCCAGCCCCTGGGTACAGGGCTGAGCATTCCCCTCCCTTTGGAAAAGGGGCTGAAAAACAGCATCAGATTAATGTACCCCACCTGCCACCGCAGGAGCAGCCCATAAAACCCTCCATCCACACCTCCTGCTGCCCCTGGAGTGTGGCCAGAGCTCTGTCCAGCAGAGACAGGAGGGTTTGTTGGAGCAGGAATTCCCTGTTTATCCAGGGCTGGGCTCAGCCAAGGGCACAGGGCTCTGCTCCATGCACACAGCAGAGCAGGTGGGAAAACTCCTGAAGAGATGCTCCTGCACCCATCTCACCCCTCTGTGCCTGCCCCTGCCCTCTCAGCATGCCGGGAGCCCAGACCATGGCATCTCTCCACAGGCAGTGCAGAATCTCTAAAATAGCCCCTGTCTCACATGCACCCTCTAATATCTAGACCAAAGAAGGTGCCAGCCTGGGATGGCACCAGGCAGGGCAGTGACAGTGGGCTCTCTGTGGGGTGTGCTGTGTTTTCCATGGGAAGGGCTCCCATCAGTGATTCCCTGGGCTAATGGCTTCGTTAGAGACCTTAATGACTCAGAGTAAGGACCTGCTACAGCTGGTGTGAGGTAGCACTTTGTTTCTGCTGGCAGATAATACATCTCTAAATCTACACTGTTCTTACGTTTCCTATGAGAAAAAAGAAATGAAAAATCCATACAGCTCCCATTAACCAAGAGAGAGAGGCAAGCAGTGCTGTTAGTGGGGTGAGATAAAACCTTTTCACTCTGGGACACAAATGTGAGTTCAACTTATGATAAAATTAAATACATTTCATGATCTCACCTTAGTCCCCACAGGGAGTCAATCCATCTCACAAAATTCTTGACACACCCTTATCACATCCTCCAGCTTCTTCTGACAGAGAACCAAGGAGCAGAGTCCTAAATCCTTTGCATTCTGCCCGAAGAGGATGGTCCCACCAGCTCCACATGGAGCCTGCTCTTACAGCCCTGCTTCTTTCTTGCAGTGAAGAGCCTCAGCTTCTGGTTCTTCTCCTTTCCCAGCATGGTTTTGTCTGAGGAGTGGAGGAAATGCAGCAACACACACAAAACATTTACTCAGTGTAAGTTCATACACCTGAACTTGAGGTGAGGCTCCACGGGACCTCAACACTGCTGTAGGAACAGGAAAAATGGTAATTTGCTTTTCCAAAAGTACATGTCTCACCAGTATTTTGGAGAATATTAAACTTAGAACCTCATCAGCTCCTCCTGAATCTGCTGCAGGGCTAGGATGTTCAGCTGGATTCGGAAGACAATAGGGAAGCAGTTCTGGGGATGCTTCCCTTGCATTGTACAGGCAGCTGAGATTTTGGAGCAGGGACCACAGCTGAGATGGTTTCATTTGAATTCCACATCACAACCAAAGCAAAAATAGTTTGTTTTGAGGGAATTCTTTATCCCCAGTGTCTGTTTTCCTTTGTAATTGCCAGAGTTTATCACTACTGGAATAAGGACTGTTGTTTGCAATGAACATAGCCTGAAAAAATTCCAGCTCACACATGGTACCCTTAAGTGGGATAAAACACCCCAGGTTTATGGCAGGTGATGAGTGGCATGAAGCAATCCTGTGGAGGGACTAAAGCACTCTAAATCCACACCCCAGCTTGTCTCACAACAATTTTTTATATACCTGTATCCTCAGTCTGCAGTTGCATTTTTGGACTGGTTCTGTCACTGAAGAATTACTGCCCAGAACTTACAGTCAGTTTATCTACATGTGCAAGAAGTTTCTTTTTGGAATAATTCTGTTCAGGGAACTGATGTAACTCAGCAAAAGGAGTGTCTTGCACATAGAAACAGGTCTGAGCTGGGGGTGGGGGGAAAAAGAAGTAACATTGTGAGGGTGGATTTAATCAATACAGTTTTACTTCTATGCATAAAGAAGGCTTAAAACTGCATTCAGCATCTCCAACTGGACTCTGCAAACCAATGAATCCCTCTGAAAAAAGAGCCTTAATTCCTCTGCCTGTTCCCCATTTGAGGAGCAGGAATAATTCTCAGCTTGCAGAAGTTTAATGAGTATGAATTTGTCAATATTTATGCCTACAAAGAAAATAAAATATGCTGACATTATTTATAGCATTTCAGTAAGCTCGTCAGAGCAGCATCATGTATGATCAGGTCATGGGTTAACAAGGATTAATTATCTTGGCAGAATTATGCTTTCCAATTTTTCATTTCAGTCTGTTACTTTTGAGTATTTGATAATGTAGCCTACTAAATTCAGGGTCATTTTGCTTCTTGTATGAAATTCAGCACTTCCCTACATAAATGTTTTTTAAGCGGAAATGTAGCCAGAACTGGGGAGAGCTGGAGTGCTGAAATTCCCTCTTGCAGTTAATAGCCAAGAAACTGCTACATTCCTCCAATTTCGTAACTGCAAGAATTGCATTTCATCACGAAAAGGTGGCTGGCAAGTTCCTCTTTCATACCTCGTGGCAATGTGAAGTTAATTCCATATTGCAGGAACCTGGGAGGTTGTCAGGGGGGTCTCTGCAGTGCCAATTCCTTTATAAAATTTCCCCTGCTATGATGGAGCCTGCTCCTGGTCACCCAAAGGCCTTTGACACTTGGACAGATCCTGCACATCCCTTAGTTGACAAAAAAGCATAGAAATTAAATGCTGTCTGATTAAGGCCCTGATCTGGGAAAATTAAATTTTGCCTTCAGTTATTGCAGTGGCTTCTGGCTGCTGCTCCATCCTCTTGTCATCCACAGTCACCAGAAAGGGCCCAAGATACCCTCCCAAAGTCTCCCTATACAGCTGGGACAGTTTAGGATTATCAGAAATCCTTCTTGGTCTATTCCTCCTCTTTAAAGTTAACAAACAGGGCATTTAATTTCACACTCCATATATCAATCTGCTTTTTCTGGAGCTCTGCTCTGCCCAGACCCTCTCCTGTCCCTGACATGGAGCAGTTTTCCTCCTGCTCTCTTTGGAGTCTCACCTGGGTGTACGAGACTCTGCTAAGGCACATCTGATTAGGGCTGACAGGCTCAGTATGGGAAGGAAAACATCCCTGCTCATCACAGCAGCTCTCACAGTGGCACTCTGCCAGCCTGGCGTCTCAATCATTTCATTTATCAGCAGTTTTTTGCTTTATCACGAAGTCATTTGTTCCTGTTCTTCACTTGCCTGGTTTGATCTCATGTCTGTAGCCCTCTGAGCAGGCAGGACAGGGAGTTGTACTCTCCAAAGCAGAGCAGGCTCCCTTTGGAAAGCATCTGCAAAATCTGAGTCACCAGAGGCTGGGGTTCACACCTCTGTGCTGTTTCACTGCTGGGTTTTTGTTTATAATGGAACCCAAAACTAAGTTTGCCCAAATGCCCTGCAGCCACTTCCTGTGGCAAACCCATGATGGGTCAGTAGAGCAGTCAATGTTTTCCTGGGATCTCATTCCCCAGGTGGGAATTCTGTGTCTCATTCCCCAAATGCTGTAGCCCAGAGAGCAGTGAGTGCTGACAGCCATCAGGAAGCCCTGTTCTATTAAGACTGCTCTCTGAAAATAGTTCTTCATTCTGGTGCCCTTTCTTTTGTAAGAGTACACATTATTACCCACTTGTGACTTCTCTCAAATCCATTAATACAATGTTTAATAAAAAATCCTTCTTTTCTGTTTGTCTAATACAACTGGATATAAACATCAGGATCAGTAGCTTGTAAAAAAGCTGAGATGCCTCCTTCAGAAAAGTGCAGCATTTTATCCTCCATTAATCCTAGACCTTGCTCAGTGAATTATTTGTACTATTGAAGTAATTGTAGCTGTGTAGCATTTGATAAGTTATCACAAACTTTATTACTGTATTTTGCTCTGGACCTAGGTGTTTTTTCCATCAGATTCAGTCTGAATTGTAGCCCTTCTGCACCAAGACATAGTACAAGTCAAGTATTGAATCAACTGCATGTCTTTATTTCATGTGTGTCACAACTTTAACATTATTAATATATACAAAATCAGTAAGATCAAATATTGCTCATGTTCAAATGCCTTTGTTTCTTGTCATGGGTCAGAATTTCCAGCCAGAAAAATAAAAATCCTTCACTCACAGGCTAAGCTTTCAGTTCATTTTCCCACAGCACAGGAGATCTTTTCCATTGCACCTATTTTCATGCAGCCCTTTTCCAAGGCAGGGAAACAAAGCCTTTGCAGGCAGAGTTTTGACAAAAGCCCCCTTTACTATTTCCAACTTCACAACCAAGCTGAATTTCTTTTCCAGAAGTTGTCAATCACATTCTCCCTCGGCAGATCCACACAACATGACCCTGCCCACGGTGGGTGAAACAGCTCTTAAGAGAAATACAATAGGGAGCATCTCACATTAATCTCTCCTCTCTGTTATTTGACTGTTTTCCACTAACCTTTCCTTCTGCCAAATTTAATTAAATCAGCTGCTTTTGTGGCTCTAACCTGGTCCCTCTCTGTTTGGACATTCCCTTCAATTCATAAGGCACATATGATATGCAGCCAGCAGGGACTTAGCCAAGCTCTTTTCTTAAAATAATTCTCAGCAATGAATAAAGAATGACACCAAATGAGTTTATTTTATCCAGACCATAAGGAGTCAACACAGTACAGATGCCCCAGACTTGTGTTGTGCTCCTGACTGCCAATAATGTTAAAATTCAGGATTTTAGTGTTGTTCATACCACGTGTATACATATAGGATTAGACAAAATGGTTTTGAATATATTACATTGATTTTATTTTTTTTTAGTTGCTGCACTGATAGATTTTAAAAAAATCTCATGTTCCTCAGAATAAAAAGGTCTGGCTACATCAGTGGTGTCATGAGTGTGGAATTTCAAGCTTTCTGCAAAAATGAGACCAAGTATAAGTAATGAGCAATATTATGAATATTTATTCACCTGCACTGATCCTCCTGATGATCTTTTTCAAGCTTCCAGCCTGACAGAGCTTAAAGAAGAAGGCAGTTTTACCTGAATTGTGAAAGGTTTTTCTTCCTCTTTCTAATCAAGCGTGATATACCAGAAAACAAATCAGGCTGATAAAAACAGAAGCCAGACTTACAAGAAAAACAGCTGTAGCAGCTAAATGGCTTAAAGCAGAGAAAGTAGGAAAACAGCATGTGGGGCTAATGATGGGTGGTTTTCAGTTTTCAGAATACATTAAGGCATTTTCCCTGTTTATTAAATTGCTCTGGCAGCATTTGACAGCAAAGGTTTTGTGGATTATAAGAGTGCAGTGGACATAACTAGGATATTTTTTTATCCTAAAGCCTGGCCTTTGGGTAATCACCAAGAAGTTACACGCTGCAGGAGGAATTTGCTTTCCACAAGTCCAAAGAAGGTTGGTTTTTTTACCTAAAAAATAAATGTTTCTGAGATCGCTGTTTACTTTCCCTTCTCTGCCTTGAGATTTTGAGTTTTTTCTGTCTCAGCACTCACTGCCTTTGTCAGTAAGTGGCAGAACCCACCTGGAAGCAGCATCAATGTACTGCTGGGGTATTTACCAAAGGGCACCTCTCTGCAGCACCAGGTGCTGTGTGACCACCCAGACTTTGAACTCTTGCTCGTCTCTCCCTGCTCAAGAAAAGCCAAATGTAATTTCATGGTTTCACAGAAATTGCCTCAGCCAAAAGTTAGAAGGCATATTATTCCTGAGGTCTCCTTTTAAGTGCTCTTTGTGAGCTGACCTGGAATCTGTGGGGCATAAAGGCTGGGAAGTGTTGGTGGGAGTTGGGCTGGGGCTGGTTCCTGTTCCTGGGAGATGCAGATGGACACACAGCCCTGTCCTGGGCAGAGGGAAGGGGCTGGAGATGGCAGCTCTGCAGCCTCCCTCATCCCAGTGGCTGAGTGCTCCAGCCAACAAATGGGTTTCTCTTCTCATGATAGCACTGTTAGATAAAAAAGAGTTTTAATTTCATTTCGAAGTGTTATTTTCAATTTCTTTGATGCACAGAAAAATTAAATGACCTGCTAAAGGTCACTTGAGGAGGGTTTGGGAAAATGCTAAAGAAATCCAGATCTTCCAAGCTGCAGTCTGCAGCCTTAATCACAACCCTCCTCTGTTTTGGCACAGTGGCTGCAGTCAGAATTGAAATACATTATTTAAGATATTAATCACATCTCTTTTTTTTAGTGAAATTTATCAGTAGCTCATGCCAGCTCACTGACATCCCTTTGTATGACTGTCAGAAGCAGGTAATTCGGTTTTCTTATTTCTCCCCTTCCTCCTTGTGGACTTACATCTGATCTGGAGTTTGGATCACTGAAGAGAGAGATGCCCATTCATAGTGATGCTGTGATTCTAATGTTGGTATAAATGGGATAAATGAGATAACCATGAGAAGCTCATTAACTGACATTTAGTCAGTTTAGTCATTTAGTTTTTCTAAACAGAAAAGTTGATGCTATCCAAGGACAGAGATACTGTAATAATGGGGTTTCTGAAAATAATTTTGATAATAATTCTGGTAATAGTTCTAAAGTCAGCTCGTAGCCCCTGAGTCACTTCATTCAAGTTTTGAGAAATGCCTGTGCTCAAATATCAGACAAGAAATGTTGTGGTCCCTGTTGCCCACCCTCTGCAAGTGGAAATGTGCAAGTATAGAACAAGTGTGGGGTTAATAACAAACCCTGCTGTGCTGTTAACCTTGGACACAGCACACTTCTGAAGGTGCTGCTGCCACCAGGGCTGGCCAGCTGGGCTCAGAGCCTGGCAAACCCTCTGCAAGGTGTGCTTGGGTCACTTCACTCTTTTGGTGGATGTATTTTCCTGTGTGCCCCTTTCTTTGAGCAGAAGTTGCTGCATTGAAATTCCACATTTTTCACTGCAGCTTGGGTGTTGTTTCAAAACCTTGATAGCCCAGGCTCAGTGTCTAATCCCTTAGGGGTAAAACTCCAAAAAAAAGAAAGAAGTATCTATCTCAGATGAATGTGGTGGAAGCATATTGCAGTCAAAGCACCTCTGTTCCAGTTTAATGCAGCCCTTCCTATGCACAGTATTGCTGGCACCAGGCATTGTTAAGAGAATCCTTAAAATGATCCACCAGGATCCCCAGTCTGTCTTACCATTTCCAGTTATTTGTCTGCTGTGGGTTGGGTTTGTTTCTTTTTTTTTCCTTTTTTTTATTTCTCCTGGTTTAGTCTCAGGGCTGTTTAGTGCTTGGAGTTTCTATTTCTGAGCTTCCCTGTGTATCCCTGACAACTGGCAGATCCCTCTTGGAGCTGAGCTGAGCTCCTGGAGCAGCTCAGCAGCGTCCTGGCGCTCACCGTGAGATGAGGTGCATGAGCAATTCTGTTTGGTTCACAGACCTTCTGTCTGGGCTGCTCCAGGGAGAGGTGGCCAGGATGCTGGAAGGCTTTTTGGGATGCCTGCTGGGGTCTGCTCTGTACCCAGTGCAGGAACACTTTCCACATCAGCACTTCCCCTGCCTGGATGACACAAGGAAAGGCAGCAGCCACTGAACTGTTTGGTCTCATGCTACTAAAAGGCCAAACAGAGTAGTCTCCTGAAAGGCTTTCTGGCATTCTTTGATGTTGTAACCTCTGTGTGATAAAAGGATCATATTCACTTTCTTTCGGTTAACTTTTAAAGCACTTCCTCCTGCTTTCATAGGAAAGCTCAGCTTGCCAGTGCTGGGTGTTGTACCCACCACCAGAGGCTGTTTTGCTTTCAGAAGCTGCCACACAAAAGAGGAAAGAGCTGCTAAAAGCTGGAGCAGGTCCCATTTACACTTATGTGAGAGATTGAACACCCACCCTGGGAGAAGCTGGAGAAGTTAATGGTGTGTCTGGTGGTTCCAAATGGGTTAAAAGGTATAAATTGTAACACATTAATTTTCTATCATAAAGTGCAGTAGCTTGAGAGAGAATAAGATAAGTTGTATAATGTGTGAGATCCCCCAGGTTAGGGGTCTTAGGGGCTGAGAGGGAAAGTGTTAAGAAGTAGTTTAATTGCTGGTTGTTGATCAGGCTGCCAGGAGAAGGCCATTAAAGGTGGATGTCAATATAGCTCCAGTACCAAGTGAAAATCCTGAGCTGGCCTATGGACCTTCATTTGTACCAGACAGAATGGTTTTTGAAGGGGAGTGGAACAGCTCCTCCAGACTGGAGGTGTGGATGAAACTGCTGTGGGTGCTGGGACTGAGGCTGTTCTAGGCACAGAGGAGTTCACTGGCGTTTGGTGGTGGCGGGTTTGCTCAGAGGGTCACAGGAACACGCAGGGTGTGACCAGCACATCACAGGGCAGGTGTCACATCAACACCTCTGCTAGAAGAGAGGCAGCCTGGTGGGCACAGGGCTGTTCCCAGCAGAGCAAACTCTGCCTTGCTGGACAGAGCTGGACCAGCACCAGCCCTGATGGGGCTCTGCCAGCACAGGCAGCTCATAAAATCAAACACACCAGAGGCTTGTGAAAGGGGAACACCTTGCCATGCTGGAGGAAGAGCCAATGTAGCCTCAGCCAAATGGTGAAAACAGCCCTGGCTGTCTGTTTCCCTGTCTGGCTGTGCAGCACTGAGCAGGGGCCCCAGTTTGTTTCAAAAACAGCATTTCCTCCCTTGCTCTATGCCTGTCGTAGCAGAAACACGGGCACCTCAGGTTGGAGCTGGTCCAGTGCAGCGAGGCAGTGATGGAGCAAAGCTGCATCATTTTAGCTCAGGCAGCAGCCTGTGCACTGGGATTTCCAGGCCCAGGGTTTGATGTCTGCTGAGGACTCTGCAGCCGCAGTGTGATGCTGTGCTGGATGTGAGAAAGGAAAAAGTCAGGGTTTATCAAAGTCTCTGCTCAGCTCTGGCACAGAGGTGAGGCTCACCCAGCACCACCATGGCTGGGGAGCTTTGTATAAATGATGGCTGTTGAGGTCTTTTTGGAAAAAGTACTTTTGCTTATGTCAAGTGAATGTTTGGGGGGAGTTTGTTTATTTGTTTTTAAATTGCCTTTCCTGGTTCTGGTGCAGTATTTATTAATGATGTGTTTGCTGTCTCTGATACCCAAAAACGTGAACATCAAGTCTTCAGTGGCATGCAAAAAAAAGATTTAGAAAACAAATCACAAGAACATCTCATATTCATCTCATTGGTGTTGCAAAATTAAGGGGAGATGAAAAAACCATAGATATAAGGGAGATGTGAGGATAACCACGGGAAGAAATAGAATTTAGATTTCCTCTCTCCTTCACCAGTAGATTCCTGCTAATACATCCTACATCCTGGTGACCTTATTTGCTTTAGCAGACGTGATGCTAAAATTAGCTAGTCATACATTTCTCAGGAAGTAGTAATTAATTGGACAATATTTGTACAGGGCTTTGAAAATGTAGTTCCTAATTTTGCAAACCCTTTGTCCATAATGCAGATTAATTTAATCACATAATTACTGCATTTCTGGACTTCGGTATACACAGTTCCCCAGCTCATGTGTGATGTATAATAATTGCCTGTGTAAACTGGCAAGAGCCACATTTTTCAAACGCCGTGCGTGCACATTTGAAAATTGGGATCACAGGTAGCACTCCATTACTAGGGCTTCATTTTAAAATACTTTGTTCTTTTCTACTCTGTCTCTGAATACGATTTACTCTTGTTTATACCCTGTCTCAGCAAGACTGTGCTCAGCCCAGCCAGGGATTTGAGCCATTTCCGTGCCAGCCTCTGTCTCGATGGGGAGAGCCACTTGCAATGGCTGTAATTTTGTTTGGGGCACCTGGTCCTTTGTGTGTGCCAATGGAATGGGCTGGTTCAGTGATAACCATCAGTGTTAAGCCTTTTCACATGAACAGTCTGTGCTATTTGGAATGAAAGGGGTTTTTTTTCTTTTTCTTTTTTTCTTTTTCTTTTTCTTCTATTGTTTGGACGCAGAGAATGCTAAGAGATCTGCCTTCTGTTTTAGCTCAATTTGTCATAATTTCTACCTAGACCAAGAGGATTTAGCCCTAATTTAATATATTCTTTTGAACGTTTTTGCTCCCCAGACCCTGTATTAGATTGCTCCAGCATCTCACTCCTTTATTGGTAAAGGACCTACTAATTTCCAACTTAAATTTATTCATGGCCAGTTTATACCCATTTGTTCTTGTGTCAACATTGTCCTTTAGTTTAAATTGCTTCTTTGCCTTCCTAGTGTTTATCCTCCTGATGTTATTTATAGACAGCAATCATATCTGCTATCAGCCTTCATTTTGCTAGACTAAACAAGCCAGGCTCTTCTCCTGTGATGGGCCCTTCAGTGCCAGCACCTGGCTGGATGCAGGGGGCTCAGCAGTGAGCACGAGGGCCTGGCTGGCGCCCAGCATCCCCACGAGCCCTGGCTGCTTGGCACAGGGATCAGGATTGCCAGCTGTGCCCTGCTCAGAGCTGCACACGGGGTGTTTGCCCCCTTGCTGGGCAGCAGGGAGCTGGTGGGACATGGGGACAGCCCTCCTTCCTCGAAATGTCCAATACAACAGCTTCCAGGAAAGTTTGATTTTATTGGTGCCTTGCTGCATTTTCCTGTATTTTGTGCTATTAGATCATATGTTTCTATTATGCAGATGCCCTTCTTCCAAGCTGCCATTCCTCCTGTACAAGGCACCTTTTTAACCAAGCCCTTGACTAATTTCCCATTAGCCAGCTTAACAAATTCCTTCAACTAATTCCCATCTTCTGGAATTTAGCTGATGTATTTCTTTGGGGCACTGTGTCAGATGACTGACAGAAGAGCAGATAGATTAGATCTGCCACAGTTCCTTTAATTATTCTTTCCTTCATAATTTTTTCCTTAAAAAGCGCTTCCTTAGTTTTTAGGTCAGACTAAAAGCTCTGCACTTATCAAGATGAGGTTTTTTTCCTTGGCTGGAATAGAAACAGCATATTTGCTCTGCTGTAGCATGAAGATCTGTTAGATTTATTAGAAACACTTGCCACAGGACCTCCCACAGGCTTCAGTGGGGCAGGGTTTGTAGTCTAGACCCCCTTGGGCCACAGGCTCATTTCCTGAGTTCCGCAGCATCACCATCAGAGCAAACATACAGTAAATGTTAGGACCATTTTGTTTTACCTCTATGCTGTAGTTTCTGCCCTGTGCTATTTAAAATGTCATTTTTGCAAAGAAAGAGAATAGGAGAATTATTCTGTATGATCAAAATGCCATCAAGAAAATGTCTCTCATGCTTGGGGGCATGAGGCTGCCTTTTTTTTTTTTTAATAGTCGTAACAATAATAATACTATTAGGACAACAAACTGAGATGCCCCTGGAGATGATGTGACAAATTGGAAGGACATGCTGAAATTGAAATTGATTGAATAGTTCAATAAAATCAGCTTAATGCACAAAAGCAAAAAGATTAGCCAGAGAAAAACAAAAAATCAGTAATTTGTTATCTGCTGGGGCCAATCTCACTAGAGATTGAATTAGTCATAAACTGAAACTGGGCCCCTGAAAGGAGCACCCTTATATGCCCACAGTGCTGGAGCCTTTGGGGTGGAGCTGGATGTGGATGGAAACCATCCTGAAGGTTTGGCAGATCAGATCTCAGACTGTTTCCATTTGGTGGCCTTGGCAATGTCGGCTTCATGGCTGGACTTGATCTTAAAGGTCTTCTCTAACCTAGATATTGCTCTGATTTAATATGTCTGAGTTCTGTACACCTTCCCACACCATTCTCCATGTCAAAATCCACTTTTGCTCTAAACACAGTAGTTTTGTGTTCAGTTGATGGAAATCAGTGCAACTTTGGGGATGTCTCTGGGGCTCCCCCAGCAGCTCATTTCTGATGTGTACCCAGTGCTGTCCTGAGATCCATCCCCTCTCCAACGTGTTCATTCCCATCATGGTCCTGCCTCATCACTCCATCCCTTTGGGATCTGCTGTAATTCCCACATTTTCTCACCAGGCTTGGACTGCCTGCACTTGCTGCACAAATGCTGTGTTCCTTTGCCATACCCTCCTTCTTTCCATCCTTCTACACCAGCTCCTTGGGGCTGCTACATTTGCACTTTATAATAAATTCAGGCCATTTTCCTTTCTTTTTTTTTTTTTTTGTGTTGTATGATCTGATCAACATCTTTCTTTTAAACTTCTCTAATTTAGTGCTCTGAATTTGTGTGGGGTTTTTTTATTAACACTACAGAGCTCAGTGAACAGTGCTTTGTTAAAGAAAACAATTCTGTTGTAAACTTGGCGTCTGTGAGTGCACGCACACAGATGTGTTTTTCTCATTTATGTGAAAACTGATTGCTGCTACTTTTTAAAGTATTCTCCCCACTTCTATTATTTAAACCTTCTATTATTTAAACCAGAGTGTTTGGCCTGCTAGGAAATACTTCCATCAGCTTCCCAGGTAGTCTATAACAGAGAATAAGGAAGGAAAAGCTAGATATGAAATAGAAATTACATTCACTAATAAGGACATTTCAGCCTTGTGTAGTGCTTTACAAATGGAGTAATGAACAGAACCTTCTTGCATGAGCCAAAACAAGGGCTAACAATAGTTTCTCCCTCATGTTTTATTATACGAGATAGGAAGAGATAATGAAAGTGCATTTCCATAATATATTCCAGTTGCAAGGTGCTGATGGATCCCTAAGTGTGATGTCTTGTCAATTTAGCAGGTCAATTAAAAGCCCTGGAATCAAGATAAAGCTAAAATGCATATCTCTTATTCTGGCAACTCAGAAGAATTAAAGAACTGAGCCAGTTACAGCACTTCAAGGATGTTTATATGGGAATAAAGGGACCTAATCGACCCAATTCTTGCCCTTTGAAACTTCAGAGGGCATTTGACATTTTACACACACTTGTAGCACTGGCACCTTCAAGGAGCAGCCCTGGTACCTGAGCTTTGCTCTGGGGGCAGTTGGTCTTTCCTTCCACCAAAGTCCCTCCACCTGACTTCACAAAAAGCTTTTCCTGCATAAAATTCTGCCTCCACCTGGTTTACACCCCTTTGGGGCTCTCTGCTGTGCCTCCTGCAGCCTTAAGGAGCAGGGTTGTGTTGAGCTTTTGCCTGGATCCTTCCCTGGTTCCCATGCCTCCCTTTGCCCACTTTCCAGGAGAGGAGCTTTGCTTTCCCCTCTGCCAGTAAAGTGCTCTGTGAGCATGGCAGTAATCAATAGTAAATTCTGCAAGTCTAAGTGAAAATTTATTGTTGAGGCCAGTTGTAAAGATAGGAGAGTTCTCTTGATGCAGGCAGATATTCCTGAGTAAAGAGATCCCAGGAAGATATGTACACATGCAACATCAGATGGCCTCTCCTCTTTTATTCAGGTTTATTTTCCAGTTGCATTGACTTACAGCATCCTTTAGAACTTCACTGTGTGATTTTTATGGCTGGCTCTGTGAGGTTTTTTCCTTTGAGAGCTGTGTGGTAGGGGGTGCTCAGGAATTTAAATTAGTTCTGCTGAACTGCTGTTCATTGCACTGAATTATTTTTTTCTTCCATACTGGACTTAAATTCTACTTATTTACCAAGATTGTGGTAAGGATTGAAACACGAAGAGCATTTTAATGCTTTTTGGGCATCAAACTGTGTGAGCAGAACGAGCTGGAGGGCTGCCAGGCAATGTTGATGTCAATTTTGGGGGTATAATGTTCTTAGCAATGTTTTCAGTGAAAACACATGAACAAAACTTTTACTGGTTTTCAGAAGACAGAAGCTAATGTTGCAGAAAATACTTAAAAGTTAATAAAAATGTCAGCTTCAACCAGGGAATTTTGCCCATAAGACTTTTATTTTCCCATGGGACAGGTGATGTCCACGAATCTATGCAAAAATCACTTCAAAAACGCTGCAGAAAAATTAATTGAATTTTTTTTTACTAACATTTTTAATCCAATTAACTTCTTAGTCTGCTTAAACATCACACTTGTATGTGGAAAATAAACCAATGTGGTTTACAGGGTGTGTTTTTGTGTCTCATCTTTTCTTCTTTTTTATTTTCCAGAAAGTTCAGCAGTACATAGTGATTGTTCAAGCAACAGATATGGAAGGAAATCTGAACTATGGTCTCTCAAACACGGCCACAGCCATCATTACAGTGACAGATGTGAATGACAACCCCCCTGAATTCACCACCAGCACTGTGAGTACCCGCACAGCAGCAGGGGGATGCATGCACACTCTGCTTGTAACTCACGGGTGTTGGTGTCTGCTGTCTCTCTGAGCTGCTTGGGCAGATAGGAGGAACTCTGATGGATAACTGTGGGATAAAGACTTTCAGGGGAGAAAAAGGAAAAAGGAAAAGATTGATTCATTAACCAGCAAAACTATTTGGTGACTGATTTGGCCAAGGCACTGAAGGAGCAGAAATAACGTGGCAAACAGCCCATGTCTGATTGCACCAAAGAGGATGCAGTTGTTTCATAGCAATTGGCTGTAGACATATCAGAGTTATTAATACTTCGGAGTGAAATCCTGAGCAGTGAGAGATATTTGGGGTTTATGGCTTGGATATGATTTCAAGAGGGCTGTAAGTGCTCTAAGTGGTAACAGGTAGCTGGTAAAATTTCTATTTCACTGATAGCTCTAACAGATGTATTTGTGTGTGCTGGCAGTAAATGTGTGGACATTCTTCAGTACATCTGGTTTAAATCAGTTAAAGATTTTTCTTATGTTTTATTAGCACAGTCTTCTGTTCTGTTCTCATGTGTTCCAAGGTATTCCTGGAGGGCAAGGGGGAAAAAACAGAGATTGCGAATGACAAATTTTTAGAGCTGGTTAAGGTAAAAATGAAGATTTGGAAGGTGAAATGATGTGGTCTTGTTCATTCCAGCCTTCATAATCCATAGATGTAGAGCATCTGAAATGTGCATGGTAAATTTAGAAATCACAGAGCAGTGCAGAGGTCTATATGCTAATAAGTGAGAAATGCTTGTGCACCGCCTGTCTGTATTCATATGAGGGTCAACAAGGAGCAGTAAGTGATGTATCTTAAATAGGCATCAAATCTTTTCAAATGCAGGTGGTCTAACTTCTTAGTGCTCAAGTCACTGAACATCCTTGGAGGAATGTTTTTATTATTTATATAATTCTGAATTTTCATTCCGTCCTAAAGGGTTTCTAAATATTTATTAGTGTAGGACCAAAGTGTCCCCTTAGTTATACTCTTACAAACTGCAGATATGTCACAGAACTCAGGGAAGTCATGCAGAGCCCAGTTTATGCCCCTGTGGACCCAAACTGGATTCGTGTCAGTTTTGGAGTCTGGATCCTTCCTTCCCATCTCGGCTGGGAGCTGGGTTTGGGGCTGTGACATGCTCAGCTCCCAGACAGCCTTTTCTCACAAAGTGACTTGGACATAGGTTCTAAGAAGAAAAAAGGCACTAAATTCCTCCTGAGTTTCAGCAAAATGGACACCCAACATGATTTCAGGTCTGGGCATCAGTCCCCAGGCTGTGCTGCTGCTCCAGTGGATGTATCAGCACACGTGTGCTCTGTGTCCATCATGGATACTCCAGTCTTTCTGCTGTAAAATTGTGGTTAAACATCTCCTTCAGTATGGTACAGTTATGAAGAACCATGAAAATGCAGCACAGGTCTTGGGCTGTGTGTTCCTTTGTCCTGTCAGGACAGAATTATTCTCTCTGGAAGGAGATTTGTGTCTGTGGGGCTGCAGGACCTTGTGCCACAGCACTGCCACAGCTCCCTGGTGTGTGGGGGCACTTTATCCTGCCAGGTAAATGCTTCTCTGCCCTCCCTTTGAGTGAAAAAGGAATGACATCTAGTGGCCATGTCACTTCAGCACAGGTTGTTCCCATGCCCCAGGCCGTGGGGTCCTTGTCTCCAGATGCAGTTTGGGAGGTGAGGTTTTGGGGAGCAGGTGAGCTGGATCAGGGTTCCTTGCACGAGCACATTGCTGCCTTCTGCAGGGCATCATCCCCTCCAGGTGTGCTGTGTTTTAATGGCCCTTCTCAAAGCTGATGGAAGGTGGGATAATGGAAATTTTCTTTCAGGTGAATTCTGAGTATTTAATGTCTCAGTGTGTATTAAACCTGGAAGGAATAAAAGCCATCAAGAGAATTACCCACAGAATTGTGTTAAATGGGTTAGAAAATGCTACTCTTCCTCTAAGCAGAGTTGATGTGTACCATTATTTCTCTAATTTCAATCACTGAAGAAAGAGTTTTGCAAGGGCCAAAGGGCTTTACACAGTGGCACATGGGACTTCTCTATAAAGAGTTGAAAACCAAGGGTGTTTTACAATAATACTTCGTGATTCTATGGAAACAAATATCTTTGATATACTCCTGGGTATAGCCAGGCTGAATTTCATGTGAGTATGAAAGTATAATATGTTTTTTCTCTTACTGGCAGAGAGAACAGCATCAGGCTGATGAGTTTCTTTAAGCCTGAGCTGAATCTCCTTGCTGTCCTCAAATAGTCTGATCTGCATTTTAACACCTCTAAAAAAATAGCAAAAATCACTTTCCAGGAAATCTATAGCTCCTCAGAGAGTGAGAAAGCCCATGGTCTCTTTTAAGTCCGCGGACTGTTTGGAGAGATATTGTATATTTTTATTTTAAATAGTTGTATTGAGATGCTGCTGTAAAAACAAAAATAGACTGAATAACTGAAACTGTGGCTTGCTCTTGGCAAGCAGCCAGTTGAGAGGAACTCAGGAGCTGTATTCATCCCAGACAGATACAGAGGCCCACCCTATAGAGCTCTTAAATTACCTGTCATTCAGCCAGGGTGGTTTTAGACTTAATCGTTTCTGGATGGGAATGTAGCTCAGGAGGACACTGCACCACGCTGGTGTCACAGCTCATGTATTCAGCAGCAGGAATTAATGGTGCTGTGTAAAATTTAACAACAGGATGGGAGAGAGGAAGGCATCCACTGTGATGGTCAAGAGAGTCAGGGCACGTCTGCAGCCAGGCACAGGGCAGGGGGAAGGGGCTGAGTGCAGGGACCATGTGCAGGTTCAGACACGGGCACAGCAGCGCCAGAGTGGCACAGCCAGCAGAGGTGTGTCGGTGAGTGGACATCCAAAATACCAGGTGGGCTGGCATCAAAGTGTACTGCTGGATGAGAGGTGGTAAAAGAGCAGTAAAATTGCAAAGATCCTTAAAGGTACAAAATGTAGATTCCTCAGTAAAACTCCAGAATTCCTGGGTGCTTCCATGAAAACTGATGTCGGTGGGTTTCACATCCTTTGGTCCAACACCTGAAAGGCTGGGGAAGAAGGAGCCTCACCTTCTCAGACCAAGGGTTCTGAAATTATATGGGAGGAAGGAAATCAGAGCCCCTGGATGAAACAATTTGGAACTCAAGTCTGCTGTTAACTCTCCATCAGCATGGCCAGTCCTGGCAGTTGTGAGAATTACCTGCATCAAGCTGCAAGGCACCGGGCACAGCAAGGACCAGGTGCCTCCTCTGGTCCTGTCCAGCTCTTTTTTGTGATGGTGAATGTTTTCTTCATTGCTCCCTGTGCCTGTGCTGAGAAGCATCAGAGAGCAGCCAGCAGTGGGGAAGTGTCTCCTGAGAGACACCACAAGAGTGGAGCATCCCCTGAAACACTATAAACACCACAGGCAGCTGTTTGGGGCATTTTTAATGGTTTAAGGCAGGATTGTGACCCAGGGAATGCTCTTCTGGCTATATGAGGGACTTCAGCCTGTCCACAGTGTTGTGTTCTTTGTGTGACATTGCTGCTTGCAGAAATTAATGAAGGGAGGCAGCTCTTCCCTCTGCCAAAGAGGAGAGGTAGCACTGACTCCTCAAAGTGCCCAACCAGCCCATGCCCACAGGCTCTGGGTCAGATGCCATAGAAAAGGGTATTTTAATCCCCCATGCCCAAATTTTCTGTGACTTATTAATTTCTGTGGATTTTTTGGTGGTTTTTGCACCTGCCAAGTTACCAGCTGTTGTAAAATACCGACATTTTAACTGGACTGTGTTACAAAGGCTTTGTAGGAATTTTTACTGGCTCTCTTACTGTTCTAGGATGAAGGTATCACTGTGCCCTCCATTATCCAGAGTCCTTGTTACTTATAGCAGGGTCATGTCCTCTGACATGTCTTAATTATGGGGAAATTCCTCAGTCTCCCTTCAAATATTTATCTCCTGTGTGCAAGTGAGTTGTGGGTTTTCCATATTAATATGGATCCATAGCCTCTGGTCAGATGCTCACCTCAGACACAGGGCATGCAGTGAAATTAGAGTTGGTATTTCAGAGATTAAAAGTCAGCTGAGATAGAACAATGCTGGATAGTCTCAGGTGAGGTTTATGTAAGATTGAAGCATCTTTCCTGCTCACAGGAGGAACACCTGTAATTCCAGTGAAATCTTTAACTCCTCTCAGGCAGGATGCCCTTTCCAGTCTGACCCATGATACTGTTAATAGCCATTCAAGGATTTCCACTTTATCTAAGAAAATGCATAATCAGAGGGGAGGAGAAGTGAAAGAAATCCATGCCCACACTTGACTCATTCAAAGTCTATTTTTATCATATTCAATCAGGAACAATCAGGCACAGAGAGGAGACGCAGATGAATTTGCATGATCAGACTTCTGTGTCTGAAATGTTAATTAAAAGTTATTTTAAATTTGCCTACTGTGCAGAACTTGTTTTTATAGTAGCCCATGTAAGGAAAATATTATTTCACAGGACTAAAGTGCTCATGATTACTTGAGTTTGTGAATTCTTGGGAAAACCTGCCTAGCAATCAACCTCTCAAAAAAAAAAAAAATTTTTGGAGGGAAAGAAAGGGAAGAAAGAAACTGGGCTATTCAAGTTCTTTAATCTCCTGAGCCTTGGGAGGTCTTATTTTAAGCTACTTTAAAATTTGCCCTTTGTCACTGCTTTGAGAATCTCCTTCTTCCAAAGCTGAATCCAGTGGAGTTTGTTTTAAAGAGGCAGCTCTGGGACAGCATCCCCTTCCCTGCCTCGCTGGCTGACCCTGACACTGAGTCAGGAACAGCTCCAAAGGTTTAGGACTGGACTGTTGGAGATGGGTGGGTGCTTCTCGGGGCAGTGCTGGGCTTTGCTGGCCTGGGAAAAGCCTCCTGGCCGAGGGCTGGCTGAACTCAAAGCAGAGTTGCTGGTGAGGAGTAACCTGGATTCAGAGAGGCTGTGCTGGGGCAGGAGGGACCTGTTTCTGGGTAAGGTTAATCTGGTTTCAACATGGACTTGGCTGATCAGTGAAGGAGCAAGTCCTTGTTGCAAGCACATTGGGAAAAGCAGTTCTTGCCAGTTTTTACCTGGCCTATTTAATGAGCATTGTCAGAGCAGGCTCACCCCTGGCTGCTGCAGTGAGGCTGAGCTAGCCTGGCTCGTGCTGGGCTGGGTCAGGCAGTGCTGGAATCTGCAGAGAACAGCTCAGTGCTTCCTGCACAAAGGAACACTGAGAGAGACCCAGGTTAAAAGGGCTTCTTGGTTTTGGCACCACACTGCCAAAAATGTCCGACCTTTCTCTGTGCAGGTGTTCTGGTTCCTCGAGTGCTGTGGGAGATGTTAATGAGCCCATTCGGAGAAGCGCTTTGGAATTTGAGAGTGAAGATGCTCTTGGAGCATTGCTGCCCTGCTGGCATTGCCTTTACCAGAAATAGTTCTTTCTTCTCCCATTCTGATGTTTCCTTCCCATTTTCTCTCCCCTGTGATTTACCAGTGTACATTTGTACTTCGTTCCATGAAGCAAAACAAGCCAAGATCCTCCAACCCCTTCTGCTTTACAGCTTCCCTTCCCTGGTTATCTTGCTAACCCTGCTGTGCTCCCCGCTCTGCTCAGTTTTCATTCTTCTGACCCAGTTTGGATATAGTAATCCAGTTTCAGTGCCTTGAACAGGGGCATTAGTATTTCCTTTTTCACAGCCATGGTGTAGCTCTCACTTAGCCTCCTGCTCTGTGAGCTTGCCAAAATTGTGGAAACAAAGCAAACAAGCATAACCTAAAATTTATTCCCTGTTCTGAATGTGTTTGTTCTCACATTCATTGTTTGTTTGAGGAGAGAAAATAGCTGTGCATCAACTTATGCAGCACTGCACAGAAATAGATGATGTGAACTGTAAAAATGTGACTTTTTTGCAAGTGGGGTGAGTGCTTTGCCTGGGCTCCAGCCCCCTCAGTCAGATCCTGCTGAGCTCCATTTGCAATGGTGAGCTTCAAAATAGCAAAGTAGCAGGGGAAAAAACCTCAGCTCTTCCTTCAGGCTGAAAGATTGGGACTTCCAAGTGACTGGGATGCAAAATGCAAATAGGTCTGCTTTGGAGAAATGATATTTAATGGTCGTAGGAAACCAAAATCTGCATCCACGTCAGGCTGCCTTGGGGTTTCCTAAACACATTTATAGGCAGATGTACCCAGAAGCATTTGGAACATGGGAGTGTTATGAGAAATCCCTTTTACATGCATGCTCATGTTTTACAAATTCATCTTACACTGTGGAGGGAGAGCCCAGCAGGAGTGGGATGTCACTGGGATTTCCTACAGACAGAAAATCAGACCAGGATCCCTTCAAGAAAAACTGGTGAAAGTGGGTACCTTGCTATCTCCCAGGACCTTGGCACATGTCCATCTGCCTCCTCCCTGTTCCTAGACCCTGGAAAAGATTAAGGGCTTAAATCCTGAGCCCTGTGTACATGACTTGCCAGTGTACAGACTGAAGGTGCATATGTAGCTGTCCATGCAGGTCTCGCTGTCCCTGTCACTACACCTGTGCCATTCAGAAAGTCTGCAGTGACATTTGGATGTAGATTAGCCTGGATCACACAGCGTTTTTAAATCCTCAAAACTGTGCCTGTGGCATAATTTAGAGGGAGTTGTCACACAAGAATTCAAGTAGCTGGCCCAGGTCAGAGCTGGCAAGGGGAAGGACCAGTGCTGTGGTGAGGCAATGTGCAGGACTGTGCTGTTTTACAGCTGAAGACAAACCCTGAGTTCTGTACAGTCCCGCAAACAGGCTTTATTGTTAAAAATCAATTATGCTTTCATGGAAATTCCCAGATGACTGTGTTCACTTGCAATTTTCCAGTCAAAACAAGGCTCAGCCGAAGTACCCAGCAAAGCCTGGGCTGTTACAGAGCTGTCAGCCTCTAACTGAAATAAATTATTACATTCAAGTGAATCAGATATGCCCAGTAGCATTTGGGTATGTGAGCATCTACCTAATTCTGTGTGCATTTCCATTAAATGTACAGTCAGTGAAGTCTTAAAAACCACAAATCAGTCTAGTTTTCCTAAATAAGACCCCAGTGCTTATAAATTGAAATGGGCTTTTTGCCTCTTGTTGCATGTCCCGGTGACAACCTTTGCCATGAACAATGAATTTAGATTAAGAATGTTAGGTTGGGAGGCAGCAGTAACAAACAGAGCACAAGGAGAAACAATATTCATTCTTCCCATCCTGTTACAGCCTTGTGCTGAACCCACCACAATAATTATTCCAGGTCTTTGCTGTGGACACACAGGTTAACCATGATTAGGAAATTACTTACATCTCGATCTGCCTTTGGAGTCCAGCTGGCCTTTGGAGATGGGTGCCTACCTCAGTGCACAGCCTGTGCAGTGGGGCTGAGGAGCTGAGATGCCCACACAGTTCCATTCTGTGAGAGATGAGGGTGGTCCCCAGCTCCAGGTGCAGATTCCCTGGGAGCACTGGGGCTTTCCCAGGCACAGCATCTCTGAGTGCCTGGAGGCCCTCCCAGTGCTGCGCTGGGGAACACAAGAAACACTTCTTCCCTCTTGTGGATGCTCAACTTTTGTTCTTTATTTTATCACCTCTTTCATCTAAAATGAAAGCTATTTCTCACTTTATGAGAAAACAATAATTCCCATGTCTTAATGAAAAAAGCATCAGCCTCTTCTGTGATGTCTGTTGAGCCTTTACACCAGTGTGGCACATGACAGAAAGGATGAGATACCTTTGAGACTGCCAAACAGATAGAGATACAGAGATGTGTATGTATAAATACCAAATATAGATGTGCATATTGCTGGATCCGAAGCATAGATAGATGCTGATGCCAGGGAAACAGTCATCAATCATATCCAAGTCTCTACTCACAGATAAATTGTGGTTTATATGAATTATTCCATTACATTGTGTGGGTATATATGCATTGATTTAAAAAAAAAAAAAGTCATCTTCATGATAGAAGTCTCTTCCTAATAGACCCCATTAATCAAAACCTAAATTTACAGTGCCTTTTGTTTTGTGTATTTCCTTTCAGTACATTCATTTTCAAATTATCACTAAATTAATCATGTACAGAGCTTTAAACTGGCTGCCACGTGGTGAAGCAGTTCTGGTTCCTCTCCATTACCCTGAGCATTAGTTATTAAGGCACAGTTCAAGGCTCTGTTTAGCCTGATTCTGCCCTGAACCTAATTGGAATCAGCTAGATTCTTCCTTCTAAATGGGTCAGTCACACAGAAAAAGCATCAAATGTAATCTTGAGATTGTGAAATAAAGCAGAGAAAAAGAAAAAAGAAGATAATTTTATTTCTTCTCATTGATACCTGCCTGGTGGTTAAAAGAAGGATTAAAATGAGGTCATTAAACTTTCCTTGGAGACAAAACCCAGACCTCAGTGGTAATGTGATTAATCAAATATAAAAGTGAAGCTCTTCTGAATGAATAACTCATTTTTATAGAATATCTAATTACTGAAATGTCGTCTGCTGCAGAAAAAAAAAAGGGGGGGGGAAATTAATTGCAATAACAATTCAAGAAGATAAAGTTTTTCTGAATTAGGTCTACACAAGAAGCTAAATTGAGTTGATTAAGTAATTTTGGTTTCAGGAACACCCTTGATGGAATTTAGTGGTAATGAATTTTTCAGACCTCAGAGTTTAAAATTGCCAAAGACCAATGATTAAAAAAAAAAAAAAAGCCAGGAACAATAGTTCCATTACAAATTTCAATTTTCTGTCATGAAAAAAAAAAAAAAGTGGGGGAGATATTAAAAAATACTCTATTGGTCTCTCTCAGATTGGACACATGTAGTACTTGGTGTAAAATCAAGAATCAGACAAGCTCCTCTCCATGCTGGAGAGTGCAGTCCCAGCCAGCTGGAGCTGCAGCAGCTGACGGGAGGCAGAGGCAGGAGGAGCAGCTCAGATTCCTTGTGCTGGGCGTTCCTGCCTGGGTTCCACCTGGGACCCTCCTGCCTGCGCAGTGCTGCAGCAGCTGTCCCTCACAGGGTGGGTGGCACATCCAGCCCCAGCACCACGGAGACACCTCACAATGCATGGATGTGACACATCAGCTGACGTGGCATTCGGCTTTCTAGCCCGCTGGTTTGTGCAGCTGGGTTAATACTATAATTGATATTACAATATAATTATATTAGTAATATCATTTAAATTTTAATTAGTATTGAATACCATCTAATATTATCAAAGCAGAGACAACCCCCGGCCCATGGCAGCACCCATCAGCCATCGCTCACCATCCCCATTTGTCATGAGCCCTCTCATTTGAGCATCTGGCAGAGCTTCTTTCCTGGTTCAGTGTCTCATTTAGCAGGGATTTCTCTCCTCCCTCTCCTCCCCTGTGCAGGATCTGGAGGGAGGAGCCCCAGACCACATCCCCACCCCGTGCTTTCCATGGAATTGTGCAGTGGGAAGGAGGTTCCGGGCAGGTGTGAGCTGCCTGTGTGCAGGGAGGTGTGACAGGGCCGCGTGGCACTGGCAGAATCTCTGCAGTCAGAGGAGATGCAGGGGGAAATGCCCTTGTTACTCTGTGCTGTGCTGCCATGGAAATTGCCCTGGGCTGCCCCACCAGATCCCTGTGTGGGGATCAAATGCTGTTCCCATCATCTCTGCTGTGTCAGCCAGGCTACACTGTCAAGGAGAAATCAGACATTGATGCTCCTGTATCACATATCTACCCACGTTTCTGGTCTGACATTTTTCCACCTGTAGCATTTCCCTCAACTTTGAATGGTTTCTTGTAGATGTTATGCCTCTTTCTGCTTTTGGTTATATCCAAAACATCCTAATTCTCCTCCTCAACCCAGAGCTGGCCTTGGAGAGCCTCATTCAGTTGTCTGAATGTAGACACCCAGCTGGATATCCACACAGCCCTGGCATGTCCCAGGCAAACACCCATTTGTGTTGGATTACTTCATTATCTCTAAAGTCCTCAGCATCTCAGGCACGGGTGTGAGGCTGAGAAATTTAGATACATCCTCCATTATTGGAAGGCAGTGAAATAAATCCCCTCCTGGGGTTGGCTAACTTCCTTGGGTCGGCAGGTTTTTAATTCTTCAATATTCTTCTGCTTTAAAAACAGTTGCTTCTGAGGGCTGTCATTTTAAGAGGATATATATCTGGAACTTCATTAAGTACATTTCACTTATGAAATCTTTAGTGACATGCTGTGGGGGAAGAAAAGGGGAGATTTAGCAAAGGATTTGGGAGTGCTGTGAGTTTTCTCTTATCAAATCTTTCTAACTGTCCAGGATGTCTTAAAGCTTCCCAGTTGTAGAAGAAAGGGTCACAACAGAGAGAACAGCCAGTTAAAATCAGAGAATGGGTGAAAGGTTTACAAAGTTTTTTTGAGCAGAGTTTTTCAGCATAGTGCAATAACAGGTTTTGATTGCTAAAAAATAAAAAAGGAGAAATAATAGTATTTTCTTTCCTGCATTTACAACCCATCTTTTGTTTGACCCAATATCCTATGTTTCTCACTGCATTCCTCTGCTCCATTCCACAGGAAATGTTGTAAACAAAAATTTCAGCAAGAAGCCTCTTTTTCATGGCAAGGCTGATTAATTACACAGTATTTAATGTAGTCTTCTCTGTGCTCTGAGCTCCTGTAAACAGGCAGGCATTTCTCTAGAATGCCAGATTCTCACCGGGGTGAAGGTGGCAGAGAGCTGGGCTAGGTGACCTTTACAGGTCCCTTCCAACACAAACCATTCTGTAATTCTGAGATTTTAGGCACTCCATCCTTTCCTGCAGGAGCCCTGGCACAAATCTCTTGTGAGTGCGGGTTCTCACTCCACTGGCATCAGTAAGGACATAAAGAAATGGCCATTGTGTCACCAGTGCAGAAGGTCATGTCTTTAAACCACTCCTACAAGACTGCTTCATCCAGTCAGGAACCCTTTTTGGCCAGACCAGAGGGTCTTCAGTGCCTGATGATGGAGTTCCAACCTGCTCATTGAAAAAACCCAAAACCCCTCTGTGTGCCAGTTCTGAGACTAATCTGGAAATAACAGAGATTCCAGTTGCAGTGCAGAGGAAGTTTGAGCAGGACTCAGTGTGCAGAAGGGCTGAGCTGTGCTGCACTGGAAACTTGTTAAAAATCTCAATACCAGGATTATAGCATATGTAAAAATCAGTTTCAGTACTCTAATAATTCTTCCTTTCCCAAATACCCATCTTGAGATCCCAGAGGCACATGAGCAGCTTTCATATGCCTTAAAATCTGAAAAAAATTAAATTAAAAACTCATTATGGGGAATGGGCAGTTAATAAGAAAATCCTAAACCAGATTTATCAGCTTAAGGCCCTTCTTTATGAAACTTTATTACAGGTGCCTGGATTGAAACATCCCCTTCTAGACACATCTCACCAAGAGAAACAGAGCCAGACCTGTGGAGAACATTTTGCTCACTTAGGAGCTGAGCTCTCTCACTCAATTTTTGCTGCTCTGGTTTACATGTAAATCAGGAAAATCTTATTTTCAATGTGTTGTTCGAAGCAGCATGGTTTTTTGCTGCTTTGCAGTTTGCAGGAGAAGGAAATGCGGGGTCTGACATGCCAACAAATGAATTGATTGCATCCTCTTTTTAGGGAGCTGATTATTTCAGGCAGAAAAAGTACATTGGAAAGCTTCCCTGTGCCATGGTGGGGGATGCAGGGGGCACTGCTTTGGCAATTCCAGGTCAGGGTATCACGTTTCTTGTCTGACATTTTTCCACCTGTAGCATTTCCCTCAAATTTGAATGTTTTTTTGTAGATGTTGTACCTCTTTCTGCTTTTGGTGATATACAAAATACCTTAATTCTCCTCCTCAGCCCAGAGCTGGCCTTGGAGAGCCTCCCTAAAGCATGGTGGTTCAATTTGAAGTGGTGGACCTTCCCAGCTGGGAAGCAGAACCAGCTGCTTCTGGCTTGTTTCACCCCAGCCTGTACAAACCAGTTTGGGCTCCCAGTGGAGCTCAGAGCCTGGGAGGAGCCGTGCTGGGACCAGCTCATCCCAGTTCCCTGCCAGCCTTCCTGGGCTTTTCCTGGCAGCTCAGCCAGGATCACAGGGCTCTGTGGCAATGCACTGGGGAGATCAATAGGCTAATCCAGGCTGACCTAATGGATTTATCAAGTAACACATGAATTAATGATTTTCTCAGCATTCTGCCCCAGCACAGGGCATGGCTCCAGCCCCTTCTGCAGCTGCCTCAGGAGACAGACAAGTCACTTCAGCCTTTGGTTCTGCAGCTGAAGGGAAGCGTAGGGCTGTCAAGCACTGTAGAGTTATGATGTATCTGTTCAAAACTGTTCTGTTATATAAATGTATGTATATAAGGGGTTTTTTTTTTAAGAATGAGGCTTTGTAGGCAGTTCCAGCTGTTTTAAAATCTATGTCTCTATTTTAAAGAGAGCATTGCTAATTACACCTGACAATCAAATAGTCTGCAGAAAAGTATCAGCCACCTTTTCCTGCTGTTCATTCCGTGGGCAAGAAACAAAGACAAGAGAGCAAATGAAATGTTCAAAGGATCCTTGTCTAAAACTGAAAAATAAAGGGCTGTGCTATCAGATCAGAATTTTAATGTATATTGTTTCCACTGGTTCCTGACATAAAATCTTTCATTGTTGGGTATAACCATTGTTAAAGGTCACTGTTGCAAAGGCTACATCATTTAGAGGAGATGAGATCCCATTTTGGATAAATTCACAATTTTTGTTCCTAACAAGGAGATAGTATCAGGATTTGAATGTACAAGAGTGTCGGTTTACGGATTAAAGGCTTTTGTGTTCTGGAAACCACACTATGCCAGATTTCATGAGTTTCAGTGAGATGTGCAAGTCCCCAAAGTCAAGTAGGTTGATTAAAGTGGTTCTTTATAGCCTTTGAAATAGAGATAAAGTACAACTTTCCTACATGGGTTAATGCAGAATTTTTTTTTTTCTTGACAAGGCTATATGCCTTGCAAGGACGTAATTTAATCTCTTTTAAAACCCTTCATATGAACATTGTAAAAAGCTCCTTTGTGTTGTAATGCATTTTTATAAAATATCTAAATTTCCGTGCAAACTTCAGACCTCATTTCTTAAGATATATTTATTTGGAAATGGTTATCTTGCAGCAGAATGGTGTCTTGTGTCATCATTTCTGCAGCATCTTTTCATACTATCAAAAGAATGTAACATCTGATAATGAAAAAATTAGTGCTCTTTGTTAGATATGCAAACTACCTTTTTTTTTTTAATATCCTTTTACTATTATGTGCTCTGAACTCCTGGCAAGTACTCAAAGAGTCTTTGAACCAAGGTGAAACCTACATGTTCCTTCCTCGCACAGAGTCTAAAGTAAGAGGGTTTTCTTTTGCTGCTTCTGAAAGAGAGGGTATTGCTTTATTCTCTTCTGCTCCAGCTTTGTCTTCATATTCAAAGAGTAAAATTTGTATGTTGATCCAGAGTTAGTCATTACTTGAGATTTTGAAAATATGACACCAGTAAAGACAAAGTGTAAAGCCAGTGGCTGCCACCTGTGGCAGGAACTCAGCAGAGGTTGTCTGTGCTCCGGCCTGAGATCAGCTTCACAAGGCCAAACTTCAAGGCTTGCTCTTGTTTTTCAATCTCTTCCAAAGAAAAAGAAACCAGCACGTGGAGACCACGCTGAGCATCACTGGAGCTTCCTGCACAAACTCCCTGTGAGCAGGTGGGTGCCTGGTGCGCACCACCGCCCGCTCAGAGCTGAGGGCTCCTTTGCAGGCAGGTGAGCTGCTTTAATGGCACTAACTGCTGGGGACAAAGGCAGAACTTCCAAAGCATCTCTTCAAAGCTGGTGAGCTCATTGTCATGCACTTCCTTGGGTGGGCTGGGCAAGGCTGAGTCCTGCCTGAGCGCCACGAGGTGATGCCTGCAGCCCAGGCAGTGCCTTTGAGAGGGAGCACCGTGACAGCTGGGTATGAATGCGTGCATGGACTCTGGAGGAGATCCATGTGGATGTGAAACTGAAGCAGTGCACAGGATTTTGTGGCCATGAACCTGAAAAAACAACAGCCCAGAGGTTTGTGGAGGCTGCTAGCTGATGGAATGCAGAGCAGCCTGAAAAAGGAGTGAGGACATCAGTGGTGATCACTCGAGACCTCACCGGAGTGAGTAGTTTAATAAAACCAGAAATGAGCATCTCAAAGCCTGGCTTTCAAAATAAGGGTGACTTTACAGGGGTTTTGTGGGGATTTGAGCAAGCTCATGGTCTCCTTTGCACACAGTGGAGGGAGACCCTGGCAGTCCCTGTGTGACTGTCACAGCAGCTGAGAGCTGGGATAACTCACAGCCATCCCCACAGAAAACTATATTGGAAATTAAAGGTCACAGAATTGATAGTAAGGCTTAAGAAAACAGCAATTAGTCTGCTAGGAAGAAAAGCTAAATTACCAGTAGTAGGAGTAGGGGGGTGGGGGGGAAGAGCATTATTGATCTAAATATCAAGTTGGCAGATACACAGAGTACAGTCTAGAAGTTTTTTACACCTCTGGGCTCATTCAACCCACACAATAAAAAATGCACGCCTATAAAGATGGAATGAGAAGCAATCAATTAGGATGGCATTTGCTTGTTTCCGTGCTGCAGTTGGGCAGGCACATCACAATTAATGATTTATTAGGAGATTTTTTCCTTCCCCCCCGCCCCATTTTACACAGACTGCTTCAACCAGACCACAGTTGTTTATTAATTTTCCTGCTTTTCAAGAATCTTTGGTAGCAGAAAAGGCAAACCCTTGCCTGGGATGCCAGCATGGGCTTGGGGGGATGCCCTGAAGTGTGAGGAGCTGTGGGTTTCATTCAGCCAGTGGAGCCGCCTGAGTGCTGGGCTCCCTGGCTGCACATCACCTCATCTCCAGAGCCTAATGGGGACAGGCTGGCAGCAGGAACTGGGGAGGGATGGCACCCCCCACCACCCCATGCACTCTCATTTCAGCTTCTCCCAGCCCAAGGGGCCTAGAGAGAAGATCCACCACTTTGCACCAGTCATATCTGCCTGGGGAGGGGCTCAGAGTCCAGTAAGAGCACTGAGATGCCCTTATTCTTCTGTTGATCCATAGCTATAGGTCATGGAACACTGCTTGTCCAGGCAATTCAGCCTTCATAAACCACTGCTGGCTGGAACAAATGTTGTGTCATCATTAGTGAATCTTGAAGGCAACAGAAAGATCTTTCCTGCATACATTCATCTGAACAAGCCTTTGCCTTCACAGCTTTTTAGCAAAACCAGCCGGGGAAAGAAGTAAGAACATTGGAAAAAAAGGAATTCCCTTTAGAAGGAAGCCTGAATAATTATCCTTGTGTTCATCTGTCTCAATCCCACACCTTCCTAGGAGTGGCTGCAGTAGCTAATTGGTTTTACTCAGCTGTGCATGGCTTCACTGCCCAGACTCCAGATTTATTGCACAAAGTCAAGTCATGGTGTGAATTCATCATTTGTCCCCCACATCAATCCCTTTCTCCTCTGCAATCATATTTGTCTGCGTGTTTATGTGCTGTCAGGTCCAAATAACATGAAAGACAAATTCTGGGATTAACCAATTTTAGTGCCAACCCAAAATCAGAATGAATTATTTCCTTTTCAGCAAGGCCTAACTTCAGAGGGGCCAGCTCAAGGGGAGTGGGAGAAGGAGTTTTGCCAGGACAAGCCTTTATAGAAGAAAAGAAGAAGAAAAAATACCCCACAGAATTTAAGGATTTAAGAACATGACAGTTTCAGAACAAATCCCTATCTGACAAGGGAAGAGAAGTGTGTAACAATCAGCCAGAGAAATCTTTATGAGTGGTCTTTAAAATTTTTCTGGAAATCAAGGACTTCAAATGCAACAATTGAAAGTGAAGCTAAATGAAATACAGGGGAATATGAGTAAATGCTACAGGTATAGGTCAAGCACTGCTTTATCAATCCTATGTTTACTCCAGCAGCTCCTCTGTTGCCCATTGTTTTACCTTGTTTGAATAGATATGCTTCTCTTTATTTGAAAATCAATTGTAATCTTATGAAAGAGAACTTAGAGCAGAGGGAATGCTGGAAAGCAGCATAGTGAAAGATGTTCATTATCCTGAATTACTCCAGGGTAGGGAGGGAATGACATTAAAGAAGTGTGGGTAGCTTTGAGCTGCCATCCTTCCTTTAGCAGGTGTAATTTAATGTCATTACTTAATTTTATTAAAGGTAAAGACAATTGTGGACAATACACATTACAACATTTACCTATAATAATGATTGTGGGGGAGTGTGAGAGGGAGGAAAGGCAGACTCCAGTCTGAATTCCCAGTAGCTGCTGATCTGTAGCTGATGAAAATTACTCTTTTCTTCATGGCACATCTCTCCAAGATTTGCTTTTTACCCTGAATAGCTTTGGATGGCTCCTTTGATTCCAGGGAAGGTGCTCTGTTCTCCTCAGAATAATACCTTGCTTTATAAGCACAGTAAGCAGTATCCACTCTCAATTCTGCTTAGGACTGATAATTTCCTAAGTGTACCTAACAGAGGTCAACAACAAGTGGATGAACTCCTGGATTGCCCAGGATGTGCTGAGCACTGTGGTATTCACCCCAGGGAAAAGCTTTATAGGCTGCTGTGATCTTCCTCCAGGCTTTATATTGTCATGTGCTTGTGTATTTATTATTTTAATATAAACTCATGTTTTAAAATGTGTAAGTTCTGTCACTGTGAGCTGAAAACAGATGTTGTGATGGCTGCTAGAGGAGCTGCTGTAAAATCTGTGTGGGGCTTTTCCATGTGACCCCAACTCATTGGCAGCACCTGGGCTGTGACCTACTGAACGTGTTCAGGGATAATATAGGACTGGCCCTCTTAAATGGGTTAAATACAGCTGATGGTTGGTTCTTGATGACTTAATTCTGTTTGGTTCTGCAGGGCATAAGCCTGGGATTGACAGATGAAATCTGTGGTCCTGGGTTGAAGATTTGAGATGGTTTCACAGAGTGTTTAACTCCTTTGGAATTACAGTATGATACCTTGTTGTCAGCAGTGCAGCCTAAAAGAGACTGGGGGCTCGTCAGCTTGTCACTGCTGCCATGCCATACAACATTAATTTAATGTAATGGGCAATAACTAGTGTGGATTTAGGAAGAGATGATCCTGTTTAACTAATCTGCTTCAGTTCAGACAGGGTTGATAGTAGAGTGTACATATGACATAATCTAATGGATTTTTCAAGAGGCTTTTGATAAATTTCCATATATTTCCCTTGCTTAAGCTGTGTGCCGCAGAGACTCCAAATTGGGCAAGAGAATGGGTAAAGAACAAGTGAAATCAGGGGAAATAAAGAGAAAAGAAAAGCTGTAGCATGTAACAGAATAAGAATTATCCTGCAGCTTCCCACTGTTCTTCCCCATCACTTTGCATGGCTGGAAAGAGATGCCATCTGCATTCACTAATGAAAACTTGTTTAGGACAGGTGCATAGCAGAAAAGAGGGCAAGATGCCATTCAGGATACCACTAAAGGGCAAATTTAAATTCACATTAGCATAAGGCAGATTGGGTATTTTTGCTGTCAGCAGTGAAATAACATATACTAAATACAAGCATCCGTAACGGAGAGATGCCAAAAGATGGGGATGGGTTAGGAGGGGAAACGGACTCTTGTGCTAACAAAGGAATGATTTATTATCATTTACACAACCTGGCATTTGTGCACACCAAAGGCCAGATTTTAGAAGTGCTCTGCTCCTGCAGTTTGGGGCCAGAATTTCAGTTGCAGACTCGGAGCCAGCCGCTCCCGGCGTTTCCCCAGTGTTTAATTTGCCATATGCCAATCAGAGAGTTGATTTGCAAGTGCCGCTAATAGGCAGTGCTGAGACATGAGGACAGTTGAAAATTTGGGAATGTGTCTTACTGGCAGCTTTATGAGCCCCAAACACTGGAAGTATTCACAGGCCAGGATCCCTAATCAGCCATGAGATAAATCAGGGACTGGAAAGCAGGAAAGAATGCAGTTAATGCGTCAGGATGTGTCTGAACGGGACATGCTCCATGGAAATCAGTGCTAAATGAGAGAATTAAGCACCAGGAAAGGCTGTGGCAAAATCATAAGAAACACTTCAAATAATGAGACAAAATCAGGGGCAAGAAAGAAATAAAATGAAGTAAAATCACTGAAGAAGCAATAAAATGCCATCATTGAAATCTGAGTGAGGCTAAAATACCTTGGGATAAATGGAGATAGTCATCCTAAAAATTCAGGCATTTCAGTATGCCATTTTCCCCTGCTGTTGACAATTAACTCTGTGGTTGCTGTAATTAAGCAAGAATATCAAGAACATTTTTTGTTGGATTCCTTGGAGCATTTGTTGAATCCTGTGCAGTGGCTGTGCCATAGTGAGTTTGTTCTCCTTCAGATTGAGATGTGAAGTTATGTTTTGGGGAAATACTCAAAGGAAAAAAATAGGAAAATTCTTGCCTTTTCCTCATAATAAACCTGAGGACCAAGCTGTGGATCTTCCTTGAGATGTGATTTCAGATATCAAGGAAGCAGCTCAGAAAGCTATTCTGCAAATCCAACCTACTGGAATCCCAGAGGGCATTTATACAGAAGTAAAGCAAGGAATATCTGAGCCATTCACCTCTTTCACAGATTGCTTTACTCAAGCAGTGGAAAGGCAATGCAGCATTCTCTTGGGGGTCAGGGCCTGTCAGCACAGAAAGTCTAAAATCCTCAGTAACCGGGGTTCCAACAGGAAAGCAGAATTGAGAAAGAGAAGTGTTGCTCATTACGGATGGTCCTCTTCACAGGACTGGCATCCCAGTGGGCATGGTGATGGAGGGGAGAGGGGAGGGAGGTGTGAGGGTGGACAGAAAGCTCCCTCCATGACCACCCCTGTCTTTCTTTGCAGTACTCAGGAGAAGTGCCTGAGAACAGAGTGGAGGTTGTGGTGGCAAACCTGACGGTGCTGGACCGGGACCAGCCGCACTCTCCCAACTGGAACGCCATCTACCGCATCATCAGCGGGGACCCCTCGGGCCACTTCACCATCCGCACCGACCCCGTCACCAACGAGGGCATGGTCACCGTGGTGAAGGTGAGGGGGGAGCCAGAGGCACTGTGTTTGTCACCCTGCAGCTGCAGGGATGGCCAGGAGCCTGCAGTTGTTTTGTGCCTTCCCTGGCTGGAAGTGCGAGTGTTTGGATCTGTTGTTCCCCATCTCTCTGTGTGTAGGAGTTCTGAATACTCTCCAGCATATGGCACTGGTTCTGGGTTTCCCAGCTCAGCCCAGCCCACCATGAGCTTTCAGAAAGCCTCACATGCTGAAGGGATTCCCAGCACCACAGCCTGGCCTCCACCTCCTGTTTCTCCTTGGCTTTTTGAGCTCTGTAAGAGGGAATGAGCCTGGGCTGGGCAGCCCTGCCCCTCTTGAGCCAGAAAAGCCCCTTTTTGCTGTGGATCAAGGGCACTGTTTCACTGCCTGGGTCAGTCAAGTGATCCTCTGTGAAAGCAGGGCATGTAGGAGAGATCTCAGAGGAGTGAATTTTCTGGTAACAGAAGGGAAGGAAATTTTCCCTTTGACTGAGTTGTTCGGCATTAAAACTGTTGGGGAGATTTTCCTTTTCCTGGTATTAAGTGATAAACACACAGTGTGAGACAGATCCTCAACTCAGGACAGCTCCACTCAAAGCCGCCCCCAGGTAGATCAGCAGAAGATCTTGTCTAAAGACTCCCAAGAAATCAAACCAGAAATATCCGCCATCCCTTCTTCCCTCCATGTGCTGGTAGAGCTGGAAGCCTCAAGATACCTGTAGCAAGTGCCAAATTGTGTTTCCTTCCTTGCCTCCATGTTTCCAAAGAACATGACTCTATCTTCATGGGAGCATTTGCTTCTCTTTCAGTTGTGAGGCCAGTGAGTGTTTCTGCAGTCATTACACACAGCCAGGACATCACTGGATCCCTTCAGCATTCACTGAAGCTCTTCCCAGATAAGATGCCTGTGGGTGCTCCCTCTGACTACAAAAACCTGCAAAGACATCACACACAGGCTGTTGAGATGTGCTGCACAAGCGCACACTGTGCCCTGCACATGGGAAGGATTAATGGGGTGGATAAAGGCAGCACCTTCTGATAAGTCTGGCCTTCCCTCACAAAAAGATTTAATCAACAACATAGGTAGAAATGCTAAGTTTAAAGAGCAGTATAATTCAAGAATAGCTCTGTGTTGAGCCCAGTTTCCTTGTTATTAGCTAAACAAGTTGCAGTCATTCCTAATGTACAGTTTGTGTCTCAGGAGAAGTGGCATCAGTGAGATGCCAGTGAGGTCGCACTGGCAGGAATGTGTGAGCCTGTCCTGTTCCCTGACCCCTGGGCCATATGTGTGTGTGTCTGCAGATGCTGCTCTGCTGAAACTTCAAGGGACACACCTGCCTACCTGCCAGATGGTATTTCAGCAGGGTCCTCTTATTTATCACTTTTCATTGCTCTGTGGTGATGGTTGACAGCCTTACTATGAAACCTCTTCAAGCTTAGACACTTGTACATGTTGCATATGTGTGTAAGCATACACATATCCAAATCTATATTTTCTGCTTGAACAGAAAGCATTCAACAAAGAAAAGTACAAAAATTTTAACTTCCATTGACATCAGCAGCCAGTCTGAAATCAAAATGCCAACATTTTCACTGCAAGTAGGGGAGGACCCCTTATTCTTAATCTTGCAAAGTGTCAGGACTGTAGTTTAAAGGCATATCAAAGTGAACAACAGGGGATTTGCATGATCAACACTGCTGCATGAGGACTCATGCATAATGAACCATCCCTTATTCACAACTTGCAGGCAAAAAGCAGGGCAGATTTGTCAAGACACCATTGATGCTGGTGTTGATTTTCCACTGCTGGGTAACCCACAGTGATCACAAAGCAGAGAACCACATGAAAATCCCATCTCATCAAGCTGAGCTCAGAGCTTGAAATTGCACTGGATGTCTTCACTACATCACCTCACCTGATCCTCCTGGGCACCAGGGTTCCCTACCCCTATCTGGCTGGGAGGCTTTTTGGTGTATTTTCAGCAAGGAGAATGAGTGAAATTGCTTGTGATTAAATTTTCATGGTGAAGAAGGGAAGACTCTTAGGATTTCACCTTCTTTGAAATATTTTGTTCTCTGTTAATAAATGAATATGCTTAAAGATTTGGGGGATGTATTCTCATCAGACTGGGTGGCCAGTCAGAGCTTGTTCTTTGCTGTGTTGGAGCAGTCTCTTGCTGGTTTGATCACTGATGTGGGTTGAAAACACAGGTAAAAAATTAAAGTCAAGTAATGAACCATTTATTTACAGACCCTACATGGCTGGATTTTCACGTGGCTCTTCAAAGCCACTCACAGGTAACTCCGACTGCAAGCAAAGGAGTGACAGCAGCAGCATAGGAAGGGGGGCTCTGTGCAGAATCCCACCACTTCACCAGCATTTTAGGGGCCTGAAGTGGAGGGACAGAAATCCTTCCAAGCCAGATTTCCCTTAGGAGTTCAGATTATGCTCATGGGGGCCATTTTGAAGCTGCCCTCAGCAAAAGCCCATCTGTATCTCCAGTGTGATCACCAAAAGTATAACATTTCCCTTTTCTGTTCTTGCCTTTCCAAACCATTTCCATAACTGTGCAAGACCCTAATCTTCAAAGAAAGCCTTGATCAAGGGCAGAGAGAAACTTCCCACTCAGATGAGACACCGCAGAGTCTGAAGACAATCTCCCAGAGCAGCAGTGGCTGCCCTGTGGCTGCCAGCTAAGTAAAATGTTATTATAAACTCTGCATGGATCAGAGCTGTGAATTTATAATGGAGATGCTGCTGAAGCTTCAGTTATTATTTGCCTCAACTATAACACCAGGCAGATTTGTTCACTCCAGTTAAAAGTACCCCGAGAAAAGGAGGAGACGTGGCAAGCCCTCGGCATCGCTCTGCTGCAGCCAGGTTGGAGGTGCTGGTGAAGGAGGAGGATGTGCAGCATCTCCAGGGGATGTTTCACGGCCAGATCACACACCAAACATCCAGCAAGGAGTACCTGCAAAAGTGCTGCTTTTTCATTTCATGTCAAGTGCAAAGTAGGCAAGAGTCCCACATGTCCTTGTCCCAGATGTAGTGGCTCTGTGGGCTTTTTCAGGATCCTGCTGTCATAGAGTCAAAGAATCATTTTGGTTCAAAGTACTTCTAGGATCATCAAGTCCAGCTGTTAACCTAGCAATGCCAAGTCCACCATGTCCCTAAAACCATGTCAAATGACCAGTGTAGAGTATTTCCAGTGAGATGCATGGAGGTGCAAGGAGTGAGTGTGGTGTGAAGAACACGGAGTGCTCTGTGCACCATTATCCCCAGAGGGAGGCAGTTTTAGGGAGCAGAGGTAAGAACAGTTCTGGTATAAATTGCTTATTAAGGTGTGAAAGAAGTTCTGCCTTAGGGCTGGACAGCGTCTGTCTGCAAGGGTCTGCTGGCCCATGGGGCTCAGTAGCCCAAACTTTAACTGTGCAAAATAGGATTCAATGGACACAAGAGAAATGAGCAGATCATCTCTGTCTTGCAGACTGAAGTGTGGTGGACACTGTTTGGTGACACTGATGCCTCCTAGACAGCCTTTGGGGTACCTGATCCTGGTCCAGCTCTGCTCCTTGCATGTTTTTTTCCTGCATCCCAAGCTTTGTTGCTACCAGAAGAAAGAGGAAGAAGCTTGGAGAGCAGCCCTACATTTTTGGGGGGGAAAAACGCCACTACTTTCCAACAGACCACATCCTAGCAGAGCTGTGTGTCCTGAGCATCAGCAGCGGGGAGTTTTCCACACCATTCCCCATGGAGCTGCTCAGCCCCCAGCTGCCTCTGAGCCCCCTTGGGGAGGGAGGTGCAGGGTGGCTGTGGACAGCCTGGCAAACAGAGCAACATGTAAAAAAAAAAGAAAACTGCAGGAATATAAATTAGAGGGGGTGTGAAAAGAAATTGAGGAAATGCATTAGTCAAATTGTTTCAAGGCCTTGAATAGGGTTTAAATGGGAACTTTTAGCATGCATTGGTTTTGAATTCAGCGCAAGTCCGTGAGTCAGCACGGGTGGGTGTACTGGGAATCTTTATGCTTCCTTTTATTTATTAAATGTTGGCCCTGCCTGTCAGGAAGCCATTTAGCATGGGGAACATTTGCACTTCAATCGAGGCGAGATTCCGCTGGTTTACCTCTTGCCCCTGAAATTTGTTTCTCTCGTGTAGGCTCCTGTGATTTGATTTCCCTCCTGACAATACTGGGTTTTAAACAGGACATGGCAGGCAGCTCCTGCTGCTGTAAATCCCTGTCCAAGTCGGTGTAGCTGTGGTGTTTCACACCCTGAGTGA
This sequence comes from Emberiza elegans, assembly GCA_024865655.1. Lineage (NCBI taxonomy): Eukaryota > Metazoa > Chordata > Aves > Passeriformes > Fringillidae > Emberiza > Emberiza elegans. Next base: position 4,709,362 of record JALJVW010003097.1, read on the forward strand.
GTGCTCTGCAGACTCAGCGCTGGAGAAGGTATTAGGGAGGATGGATATGCTTCTAAATTTATAAATCATGGCAAAGCAGTTTTTAACAAGCAGAGGTGTGATCCTGCATAACTCAAGCCTCCCTGGCAGATGATTAGCGACTTCCCTCATAATAATTAGTGGGATGGTTTAGAAATTATTATTATACTGGGCTCAGTCAGTCGTGCCAGCAAAGGCTTTTCACTCCGTCTGGCTCCTGGGACAGACACATTGTCTTCATGTGTGTGTTGAGCAGAGATCTGTGGCCTCCCAGCAGCAAAACCCAGCTGTAAGAGCTGTAGGCAACCTCCAGAGACCACGAGGTGCCTTGCAGGAGGATGAGAGGTCCCACTGGAAGGACCACCTGCTTAACCTTACCAGGGATTGTTCCTGGCAGCTCCACCTTTGCTTATAAACTCATTTAAGAGGGAAAATAAAGAGCCCTTCAGGCTCATGAGTCCACAGAGACTGTCCTGGTTCCACAGTCAGCAGTTTCAGTGCTAATAGCACTGCTAAGTGCCCGTCCCAACCCTCTGAACAGGCTCCACCTGTTGCATTAGAGCAGCCCTGGGAGGGTTTGTTCATTTGATGCTCAGCTCTCACAGGCAGGTTGTCTTTTGGAAACCACTTAGCATTGGGACAAAACACAGGGCAAATGCTCCCTGCTGTCTGCGGTTTTTCTTTTGTGGAATTTTTTTTTAACTACTTGACCCTCCAAAAACTGGAAGGCCAAATCCTCCGCTGGATTGAAGTTGCTCTGGATTTACACCTTCAAAAGAACTGAGCTCAGGAGGAAACAAGATCAGGCAATGATTTTGATATCATCTGCCTTCTAGTCTTGCAGCTTCCAGCCAGAAGGTAGAATTTATTCTCTGCTTGGCTCTACACTTGCTTGTTTGTTTGTTTTAGGCAGTCGATTACGAGATGAACAGAGCTTTCATGCTGACAGTGATGGTGTCAAACCAAGCTCCCCTGGCCAGTGGCATCCAGATGTCCTTCCAGTCGACAGCAGGAGTCACCATTTCAGTCACAGATGTCAACGAAGCCCCGTATTTCCCAACCAACCACAAGCTGATCAGGCTGGAGGAGGGGGTGCCCACGGGGACGGTGCTGACCACGTTCTCGGCGGTGGATCCCGATCGCTTCATGCAGCAGGCAGTAAGGTGGGACACCAGGCAGCCTGGGGCTCCCCTGCAGCTGGGGGGGTTCTGCTGCACGAGTCTGGGGAGCCCAGCAGCTGAAAGCTGATTTGCAAGCTGGCTGGTGGGATGTGAATGAGATCTTGGCAGGGAGTGGCACCCGCAGTCGAGCATCTGTAAACTCACAGCCCCCTGCTCCAGGTAAGGCAAGCTCTGAGCAGCTGGGTCAGGGAGAGCAGACAGAGTTGGATCCTGGGTTACTGGCTTGCCGTGGGGCAGATCACCCCTTCAAATGAAGCAGATTTCTGTGTTGTTACAGAGGTCAGGGCTGCTTCGTACCCAGTCTTTGGCTCTGCCTCACCCAGGGTGCTCTGACCTGTGTGGTTCATGCACTTCATAAACACAGAGGTTTATAAAAAGGCATCTTCGTTATTTCTGTTTTATGGGGGGAAACTGAGGCATAGAAAGGGCTAGGCCTGGGTTTTCAAAGGGAATGGCTAGGATTTTTAATCATGCCTTGTGTTGCTTCCAGATCATTTAGGTTCAACCTTGCTTAAAAGCACAGTGCAAGAGGAGCTGTGGCTAGTTCAGAACAAGGCTGCTGGGGTTACAAACAGCTGCTGGGCAGGCTTTTAAAGTGCCAAATTGTTCAGTGTTGCCTGAACAGTCAAACACCCATTCACAGGCCATTGGCACTTGGTCTGTATCTCACCAGTGCTCCCCTTGCCTGCTCCCAGTAGGTGCAATTTGTTCCAAACTTCCCTTTCTCTTCAGAGCATCTCCCTAACATAACCTCCCTTAGCTGCTTTCCCCATGAATGGGATTCAGCTGGCAAAATTTTAACCTTGTAAAAGTCAGATTTCTATCCAAGCAGCTTAAGATCACTTTTAATTTGTGCTGTGACCAGGAGGGTGTCACTCACTTTGTTTTGTCCCACCTGGGCAGAGCAGGGTCTGAATCCAGGGTCCAGGACCCCAGCTCATACACCTTCCCAGCAGGAAATAATTGGCAGAAAAGTGTAGGTGAGATGAGTCCTTATGACACTTTCACAACTATTTCAGCTCCCTCTGTGCAGAGAGGAAATGCATTTCCTGCTCTTGGATACTTTTACATCCACAGAAATTGTTTTCTTTTTTGTTCCCAGTCTGTAAGAGCTGTGGTACTTTTGGCAAAACCTGAGTATATGACATGACCACGGCTGAGGCCACTTAAACTTGCATCAGTTGTGACATTTTGTGTCAGGAAGAGTTTGAAATATTTCACCTGGCACAGAGCTGTCGGGTCTAGAAAATGGTAGTTTATTCACTGCCTCATCTTGTTGTCTTTAGACAGGGATTGTGACTTTGGAGGAAAGAGACCATCCTAACTAACAAGCCCATTTTTCTTGTGTTCTTTTTGAAATATTGGCCTTTGAGGGGTCTTTATTTCCCTGATGTCTGCACCAAGGCTGGTATTCAGAGGAGAGAACAACTCATTTGTGATTGAGTACTCCCTCTAACCTGGAGGGGGAGATCTGTAATCCAAACGAGCGCCTGCTGTTCCTGTCATTGCACAGGGCATGTGCAGGGTCTTGTAAAGTTTTCTGTGAGTATGAGCAGCCAGTTACTTGGGTTGTTTCTTTCTAGGGCTCCCAGGACATGCATTTTGTGCATCCACAGCACCTCATTTCCAAACCCCAGTACAATCTCTCTCCCTTTGCATCAGGACAGCCAATGCCCAGGCTTTGCAGGAAGCAGTGGGGTGGTTTTGGGGTCCTGTCTTTGTGAGATGTAAAAAATATATTTTATTTTTTACTTCACAGTTGGTATTGGAGAGTTAGGAAAAAAGATACCCAAAAGGCCAAACCTACAGATCCATGACAAGCACTTTGCAGAGCTGATCCAGCTGCTAGAGCCTTGCACACAGATTTCAGTCTCTAAATAGTCTTTGATGAAATAGAGTTTTTACAAATAGAAGATGAGGAAACAGGAGCATCTCCAGTAATGCACAGCTTGGCATGGGCAGTGTCACACCTCAGGTTATCCTCATTAGCCACAGACACATTCACAAAGCCAGCTTTGAAACTGAATCCCTGGTCATTTAGCAGGAAAGGGCAGGAGCCTCACAGCAGTGATATTGAAATGAAAACATCCCAAAGAGTCTAGCTCCATGAAATGTAATTCTTTCCTTTGGCAGGAGTTTGTGCAGCTGTGTGTTGCTTTTCTCTTCACATGGATTGACTCAGCTCAGGTTTCCCTTTGAGTTTCTGCTTCAAACAGCCCAATTCTGGAAAGAGATATTCACCAGAAGCCAGTAATGCTCTCACCTGCATATCTAATGACAAATTATATAAAACTATCAGCAGGTCTGAGTTACCCATGAAATAAGCTCAGCTTCTCTTTGCTTATTTCAGTAATTTATAGTCTGGCCATTTATTAGCTTCCAGTTGGATAGTTATGGTCCATCTCACTTCAAACAGTACAAAACTGGTAGGCAGAAAAGCAAGAAAACAAGCAAGTAAGAAGAATGAACTGAAAACACTGATCTGGAGAACACAGGACAAGTTTGCCCAAAAAGCCCCATGTTCTCAGCTGGTTGCATGGAACGTGAATAGAAAACAGCTGTGAGTTGACTGAGTAGTTGGGGGGTAACTGACAGTGTGGTATTCCCAAACTGCCGTTTATTAGTGGTGGAGAGAAAACAGGAATATGTTTGACTTTAAAAAGCTGTTTTCAGAAGGGCAAGGTCGGGAGCAGGAGAAAGCAGGAATCCATCCTCTAATTCAGGCATGTGATTGCAATGGTGTTTGCAGACCCCATTTCTGCTCAGCTGCAGAGACCTCAGGAAATGCCCTCTCCTAGCAGCAGGAAACTGGCATCTAAGTGGCACTTAGTGGAAAGAAGAACCTTTAAAACTAAAGTAATTGAAAAATTGAATAATTGTAAAGGTCAAAAACCGGATACTCAATTAGCATTGTGTTTGTCAACAAAACCAGTTATCCAAAGGTCCTTTGAATCACAGGTCAGGAGTCCAGAAAAAAAAACGTATTTCAAGCAATATTAAGGATATGTCAGTGAAAAGACTGCCATGTATTTATTTCCTTTCTCTGTAGATACTCTAAGCTGTCAGATCCTGCAAACTGGCTGAACATTAATGCCACAAATGGTCAGATCACTACTGCTGCTGTCCTTGATCGAGAGTCAGACTACATTAAGAATAATGTCTACGAGGCCACATTCTTGGCGGCTGACAACGGTGAGCCCAGGCTTCACATTGTTCATGCTTCAATAAGACTCTAATGTGATGCATTAAGAGAAATGATGCCCTGACAGAGTTGTCAGTATAAGTTATCTTTTTCCCAGGTTTTTATGGTCAAAAATGTGAAAGTGGGACGGGAAATTGCTGGAGTAAATTAAATGTGCGCAGTATACGGGGAGTGTTATTAAGGGAAAGGGAGGACAAATGGAAAATTGATTTGGGGAGTTCAGTGTGGCAGTGTAGCCTGAACTTAAAAAAGTGTCAGAGGGATGTGCTCTCCAGGGGCTGCCGAGCACACAGGTCCTGGTAATCCTCCCAAAGGCACTGATCACAGCATTCAGGAAGCCTTCCATCAGGAAACCAGAAATAATTTCATGGGATGGCAGGAGGGTATTAAAAATAAGCCCATCTGTTGAACCCGTGGTGGCTTTTCATAAAAGGTGTGTGTCTGTCACTGGAGCTGGGCTCCTTCTGGCCACTGCCTGCCTAAATGTGCAGCCATCATCAGATCATCTGGGTGCTGCTGTGCTTATTACCAAAGCCACTCAGGCCAGTCAGATCTCCTGGAAAAGTTCTGTTTGCTCTTCTCTTTGAAGATAACTCAGTGGTTTCGGTCCAGTCAGGACTGAGAGCTGTGCTGGCCTCACTCAAGGGCAGGCAGTCCCGTGCTGCTGCTCAGCTTTTCCTAATCCTGGTTAGGAGGAACTGATGAGTTGTGCTAACCACAGCCAAATGTGGCCATGCTGGAATTTCATTCCTCAGTTCCTCCATCTGGAAAAGGTTCAGGAGTTTCCCAGGACAAGGAGAAGGCCTTCCTCCCCCTCACCCACCCTCATTTCCCGCTGCAGGGTGCTGAGCGCTCAAACCAGAGCCCTGCTTCAGCAGCACAGTTCAGGCTAGGCTTGGCTGTGAGCACCTCAATATATTGCTCATACTCTGCAGGTGCTTCCAGGGCAGTGTTTGTGTGATCCCTCAGGCTGGAGGTGCCGTGGTCATTATGAGCAGATTTGTTGGTGGTTGCAGGGCTAATGAAAACTTCCTCCTCCTGGGGTTCCATGCATCACTTCAATCATTGCATCCCAGGTCACAGGGGTGAGGGAAACTCATGGAAGAGTTTCAGTGCTGAGGAGCTGTACCAAGAAGTGCATTTGGTCCCTTCTTTGTGCCATGACTGGTAGGACTCACCCCACAGCCCCATCCTGAGATTCCCCTCCATGAAGGCAGCCATGACAGGGAAATTCAAAATATTGGCAAATGGGTCTAGTGGTGTTCATCTGCAAAAGCCACAGGGCAAAACAGGTCAAATGAGTAGGCCAGGGCTGTTCACAGGTGCAGGGGTAGAGTTTGAACCTATCAACCTAATCTTCACCATCTGACCTTGCAAATTCCAAGCACTTGGTGCAATGTGATGTGGAGTTAACCCCTTTCCCTGGCTGTGGTGCTGATGCAGCAGTGCATCAGAGCCTCCACATCCATCATTCAGCAGCTCAGAAAGTGAGGGCCTAGATAAATCTCTTTATTCTGAAAAATTAATCTATCACTGGTATATTGCAGCCATTAAAATGCACATAAAGCAACACCTTATTTAAAATTCTGTCTAGAGTGCTTAGGATAACAGCTAAAGTTTTCATCTAGGCTAATAGACTCTTAACACATTGCTCCCAAGTTCCAGGTTCTCCAGCATCAAAGAAAAGCTTTGGGTCAAGGGTTTTGCTGTGGATTTTTCTCTCTTTCTTGAAGAAGCAGCAGCATCTTCTTTCCTTGAAGTTCTTTTTGCTGTTCTCAGTACATGATAAAGAAGTTTAGCCAATACTCCTTGGACATGCTCTCTTTCTCTCCCTGGGCTCCAGTGTAGAGATGCTGTCTTTAAGAAAAGTCTTGGCTGCGATGTAAGGAGGGCAAAAAGGGAATCCTAATCAACAGCATGGTTGTAACCTGGTTTCTGAGGAGAGCGTCCCTTGGATCACACTGTGTCTACACAAGAGTGGAGCCTGGCAGTGTTTGAACCCCTCAGCCAATTTCAGCCAATCTCCCAAGGAAGCTGAGAAGTTAAATGTGTCATATTCCAGCAGGTTTCATGAAACAAAGAGCTGAGCATGAAAATCTTGGCTTACACCTTGCTGTGGGAATGCAGACAATGGCCCTGTGAAAGAGGCAGTGATGGAGAGTTCAACAGTTAAATGTAGATGCAGAAGTTGTTTTGTCTTCTTCCTTTTGTCATTAATATTTCAGTCTTAATTTCAGGGATGAGACCAGCTTCTCCACTGGAGTCAGTGGTGCTATTTTAGTCCTCATCTCCTGAGGATAAAGTCTAAGTATCCTTCATTGCACATCAGTACCTGCTCTATGTCCTTGCTCTCTCCATATAAGACAGCTAAAATAATTTGAAATGTTCCATAGTTTGTAGGACATGGCCATTAAAACTTTGTTTACTTTTCATTTCCCCTAAAACTGGCCCAAAATTGCACTCAGGAACACAAAGAAACAAAAAAATACCAGGACTCAGATCCCAACAATACTCAACAAAAGTGCATTTGTACGTGCAGCAATTGCAGGTTATTTCAGCCACGTGCCAGTTAGTGCCTCTCAGGACTGAGGGTTTGTGTTCAGTCTGTCTCAGAGGTTACAGTGCTTTTATCCCAGAAGATACTCTGGTAATGTGAAAGCAGTAAAATCACTTTGCTTGGTCCCAAAAGTCAGTTTTCATGTCCAGCCCCAGTATCCTGGTGAGCTGCCTGCCTCTCCAGAAGCTTTCAAGGCTGATCAAAAGACATTGTTTTAGAGGGAAACCTACCCCATGCTTACAGGATGAAAGGATGAGAGTCCATGATTGAAGAGCTTATGTGGGAACCATGAAAAAAGGATTTCCAGGGCTCCTTCAGAGTTTTTGAGGCTCCCTTGAGACATGGAGAAAGGAATGTGGGAAGGAAGGTCTGTGGAAGCAGAAGCCTGATGGGGAAGTGGTTTCTGTAGCTTTGTATCCAGCACTGGGAGGAAGGGCCAGGACTGAAAATACAAACTTTAAAAAGAATTGCTGAAGCCATGCAGGCAGAGGGCAGGCCAACACGGAGCTGCCAAATAAATGTGTGGGGAGAGAAATGAAAAACACTGTGCCATTTCTGGGAAGGCTGTTATCTCCTGCCAGGGCAGATACTCCTTTGTGTGAGTAGTCATTAGTCTGACAAATGTGAGTCTCCATCAAGAAGGGGTGGAGGACCAGGACTGCTGTGCTGTGACATCCCTGCTGGTTGGGGCAGATGTGGAGAGGATGGGGAATTGTGTATTGGGACCTAACACTGCTGCTGGGGGTTAGTGGCATCACCCAGCAGGTCTGGTGGGGGCTCACACTGTGGGCTTTGAGCAGAGACCTCTCACCACTAAAGCTGGGGCTGGATGTGGGATGTGCTGAGGGGTTGGGCCTTCATTGAAGCAAAGTAATGGTCTGCAAAGCTGAAAACTGGCCAGCAAGTGCTACAGTAAATGCTGACCAATGGGTTACACTATGTAGGTTTTTCTCCCCTCCAAGCCTTCTTCTTCTTCTCTTTCTAATGGATTTTCTTCTTTAAGGCAGCCATTACCAAGATTTGCAGGAGCAGCTTGGCATCACCTGCTTGCAGTTTTAGTTTGACTAGGGGCATTGCTGCAGGCTACAGATCTGCAGAACTCAACCTCCTGTTCTGCAGGAGTGAAAAACAGCAACATTAGGAGGCTTGGGGAAGTTTTATACCACATGAAGCAAGGGACCATGAAAGTGCAGTATGTCCCTAATGAGGTCCAGGGAGGGAAGGTGAAAATCCCTGGATTTATTGGCCCTGGAAGGCAGAGAGGGGGCTGGTGTGTGGTGTTGCCAATGCCTCTGCTTCCTCCTCCCATCCTGCTGGACTGATGGTGACCCTACAGCCCCAGACATTGTGCCACAGCAGCACGAGGCTGCCTGCAGAAGGGAGATGGTGGAAAAAGTCTGTTTATCCACATGAGCTTCAGTTTAGAGCCGGGGGGGTCTCTGTGGTCCCTGGGAAAGCTCCTCCTGGCAATACAGGTCGGTTTTTCCCGTGCAGGAATTCCCCCAGCCAGCGGCACGGGCACTCTGCAGATCTACCTGATCGACATCAACGACAACGCGCCGGAGCTGCTGCCCAAGGAGGCGCAGATCTGCGAGAAGCCGAACCTCAACGTCATCAACATCACGGCCGCCGACGCTGACATCGACCCCAACGTGGGGCCCTTCGTGTTCGAGCTGCCCAGCGTGCCCTCTGCAGTGAGGAAGAACTGGACCATCTCACGGCTCAATGGTAAATGGGGCAGGCAATCCTGAGCTCATCTGGGCTCTGCTTCGCTGAGGAGCCCCACGCGCGCGGCTTCCAAATTCAAAACTTTCCCACTTTTTTTTTTTAAATGCGATTTTTATTTTTTAACGCACATTTCGGCTGACATTATAGACAAGATAGTTAATCAGGAATGATTTGTATCAGACCTGCAGCATAACTCTAAGAGCCTTGGCACTTGGCTTTTTTTAATGCAGTTCATAATTATGAACAGTTATCAGTAGTGAACAGAGTATAAATCATCCATAATGGCCAAGGGGAAAAAAGCTATTATCAGTCTTCCTTATGTTCCTCCAGTGTAATTGTCATAAGCCACAATCAGGATCAATGTTCATTTCTCTGACCATAATTGCATAAAGGCAGCCTTTTAATTTACCATGGAACCAGGAGGGCTAGGTAAGTGTGAAGATTACCAGTATGTGAAGGATTTTTATATTGCAGCGTGCAACCACAAATGGCCCTAATTGCTCTGCTTATTGGCAGTTTCAGCAGAGGATGGAAAATATCATGGAGTTGTGGGCTAGTTTTGGCTTCAATGGCTGGTCCCTCTCACTGAGGTCTGGCAGAGGGTGCTAGAGCAGGGGCAACAGCTCGTGCCCTCACAGCTCAGGGCTCAGTCACAAGGGGATTACCTGGCTGTGCCTGTCATCAGTGAGTTCCCAAAAGCCTCAGGGGGAAGGGTGAGTGAGTACACAACCTGCACAAGTGGCCAGGGGCAGCCCAGCCTCAGGAAGCATTATCCATATGTTCCTATTTGTGTTTGATGCCGTTTTGAACACATGCAGGTGGATTTGCAAATGGCATGCAGGTAGTTGAGTGCAGCAGTGAGAGCACACAGAACCTGGCAAAGCACAGGCTGCTTGTTGGCCAGACTGTTGGGGCAGAGGTCTGAAGCTGTCCTGCCCAGGTGTGTTGTTGCTAACCGCTTCTGCAGGGCTCAGAAGAGGGCTCTGGCAGAGAAGCCTGCACAGGTGTGGCTGCAAGACTCTACCAGTGCCTGTCATCTGTCTGTCTGCCTGTCTTGGTCTCCAGGGGACTATGCCCAGCTCAGTTTGCGCATCATGTACCTGGAAGCAGGAGTGTACGATGTGCCCATCATCGTGACAGACTCAGGAAACCCCCCCTTGTACAACACCTCGGTCATCAAGGTGAAGGTGTGCCCGTGTGACGAGAACGGCGACTGCACCACCATCGGGGCTGTGGCTGCCGCGGGGCTGGGCACGGGGGCCATCATTGCCATCCTGATCTGCATCATCATCCTCCTGAGTGAGTACCGCAGGGCCTGGCCTGAAAACACAGACTGCTGGGGCTTGGAAGGGACCTTAAAGTTCATCTCCTTCCAACCCTCCTGTCACAGGCAGGGACACCTTGCACTATCCCAGGTTGCTCCAAGCCCCATCCAACCTGGCCGTGGACACTTCAGGGATGGGACAGCCACAGCTTCTCTGGGCAACCTGTGCCACACCCTCACAGTAAAGAATTTCTTCCCAAAATCTGTTCTAAATCTACCCTCCTTCATATTTCCCTGTTGTTCTTTCCTATAGCTTGTATTTTTCAAGCTCCATGCAGAGGGCAGGTCCCTGAGCTTGGGCTGGGCAGGTGTTTCACACATCTGCATTCAAACCTCCTTCACTGCAGCATCAGCAGAATGAGCTCTGCCTGTGTCAGACCTGTCTTTCTAAGACTTCCAGTAGCTTTGCAAACATTATTACACCTGACAACAACTTGTAAGTAGTAAGTGTGATAGGACTGTTCACATTTTGCAGGAAAAGGTTGAAGGCTTCTCCCAAATTTCTCTGTCGGATTCTCCCAGAGTTCTCATGTCCGGCTGGCTGTGGATATGCTGGTTCCCAGTACCAGATACACTGGTTATGAGAGTCTGGCTAGTCCCTTGCAGAGCCAGTGCATAACTGTGTTTTTCTGGTTTGTTCCAAGGAAAAGAAGAATGGTAGTTATTCCCATTGCTTTTTAAAATTATCTCAGATTGGGGGGATTATGCATGTTTTTAGAGGAAGGATTCCCAGTTTGTCAGACATTATGGAAGACTGGGGATACATCACAGAGAAGGACTGGCCATCCCTTTCCTCAAGGCAAAACTATCCCTTTTGCCCAGGAGTGCAGTCAGTCCCAAGCTTCCATGAGCATTACCAATAACCATGTGTGCGCATCTAAAAAGTAAAAATTATATCATTATAACTTCAAGCAGGAGTTGGCACAGTAGGAATAGATAAAAACAAGCGCTGAAATGAACAATGAGGTAAATATTAATCAAGAAACACAGGATGAATCCATGGGACTCTTATTAAAGCTAATGGGAGTTATGGTGCTAAATCACATTTAATATTTACCCTCAGTGTGTTTTAACAGAGCACAGACAGAGCAACATATGCTCCAAGTGTCACCTCATGGGGACATGACATGATACAGTAGGAGAATGGGTCACCCCTGGACTCCATCCACATCCTGGGCTGGTGCTGGGAATGTATGGGTGTGTGATTGATCTGCTGGATCAGCATGGAGAGTGAGGACGGGGCTGGGTGTTTGTGCAGACCCTGCTCCTCTCCCAGCACAGCTGGGCTGATGGAATATCCCTGTGCCCAGCCATGGTGCCTAGTTCCTGCCCCCCATTCCCAGTTTTAGCTGCTCCCTTCAGCCCCCCATTCCCAGCTTTGGCTGCTCCCTGCAGCCAGGGTGGTTGTTGGGGCACCGTGGTCACACACCGTGATGAAGATGAAGGTGTTCATCAGCCCCACCTCCTTCTGCTCTGCAGGTTTGCTGCTGCCCCTGGGCTCAAAGTTTGGGCTCACCCAGAGGTGATTAAACACAGGTCTTCTTTTTGCTGCTCTTGTATAAATCCAGTACTAAAATACAATTTAAAACGGTTGAAAATCCTATTGACTGAAATTAACTTCAGCTGAAGGACATTTGATTTAAGAGATTCCTCTTTCCATTTTCAGATACATTATCCCATTTTAAATTACGGGTTTTATTACAAAAGCTTATTTTTACATTCATTGTAATTCTAATTGACTTTTTTTTTTTATCTTGGAGAGCTGCAAAGCACTGTATCAGTGATGAAAAATGTAATTTGCAATGAGCAGTTTTACAGTTACATCCTTCCAGTGTTTGCCTCCTTTCTATCTGTTTCATATCGTGACCTCTAAACAATAGCCTAGAAAAAGGCAGAAGAGGGATTTTCTTGTGCTGTTTGTCCATTTTAGAGCCAGCAGGTCAAAGTTGGATGACTTTAAAAGGAAGAAGAAACAAGGGGACAGATCCAGGATTGCTCCTGTGAAGGAAGTTTATGCCTTTACCTTTGCTCAAAGGGGTTTTTTTCTTCTTGCTACCTGATGTATTAGCTGCACAAATAACACATTTAGAAGAGCAATGCAGTAAAAAATTGTGAAGGGTGAAGACAATAGATTTCAAGGAAAACTACATGCAGAGCAAAAATGGTTCTAACAGCAGTAATAGCACTTCCCATTCTGCAGAGTGAATAAAAGGAAGGAGAGTGCACTACATCCACCATTGACACTTTGAAGGTGGTTTTTTTTCCAAGGTAGCTGTAAAGGCATTAATGGCACCATTTTTTCCACAAGTGCATGAAAAAGTATCATTTAAAAAAAAAAAGGGAAATAAAAAGATAAACCCCAGTAACCATTATAATATTGTCTTTGTGGACCAGTCAGGTATCTTGTTGTGAGAGACTTGAAAAGGAACAATGAAAAAAGGACTTCAATAGTCTGCTAAATAGCTGAGGTTTTATATTACAGATGAGAGTTACATTTTCTTTCCTTTTCTTTTTTTCTTTCTTGAATAGATCTGGGATAAGCATTAAAGAAATGCTGAACTATCTGAAAACAATTCTGTTAGCTGGCAGGCAGGGATGTGCCAGTTGGCACACAATGGCAGTAATTAGCTGTCCGGTCCTCTTCACTCACTTCCCTGAATTCCTGTTGGGTATAAACACTTTGGTGCTGGGAGGAAGAATTTGGAACCTCCTAACCTCATCCTCCTGCAGGTTGGAAAGCCCATCCATGTCCCCAGGGTCTGGTCTCAACTAAAAACCCCAAACTTTGGGATCTCACGTCCTGCCTGAGTTTGCTTGGTTGGCTGTGTTGGTTTGGCACAGTTGGGGGTTGACCCAGATGAAATGAACCTGGGACATTTGTTCCCACCTCCACTGTCCATCCATTGCTCCCTTCTGCAAGTTGCCACCACGGCAGCTCAGTGTGGGGCTGGCATGGGGAATGGAGGGGAGAGCAGGCAGTGGGAGGTGTGGCTGCAGCAGCTGCCCAGGCTGAACTTTGATTGTTCAGAGCATTTTTTGCAGCTACTGAATACAAGAATGAAAACAAACGTATTAACACGTTCTTGGAGAAGATCTGGCTGCCTTATGTCAGTGGAGACTTGAGTTCCCAGATATTCTTGCATGCAATTCACAGGGAGCACACAGCCAGCCCCTGGGACGCGGGTGTCCCTTTGAAGGCTGAGGTTGTGGAGCAGTGAGCCAGTGTTCCTTGTGGGTAAAGTTGTTTTAGAAGGGAAAAATTTCTCATGATTCAAGAACTGCTCATCTCTCGCTGTTACTGTGCTGAGAGAGATTAGCCAAGCCTGGCATGCAAATGCTGATGCCTGAGGAGCTTGGCTGTGTGCTACCAGATTTGCTCTCCCTAGTTCTGCAAAGGATTTCAGATGATCTGAGATTTGCTTTCCAAGTCAATGGCCAAATGCATGTGCTAACGTCCTGGCTAATCTGATCTCAGAAGTCTAAAGAGCCTCCCTCATGGACCAAAGAAGAATATGAGGGAGGCCAAATTGGATTACAGGACTCAGTGTTGTGCATCCTCCCCAGATCAGTCTTGCCTGGCCAACTGCAGAAAACAGCAGAGACTGTCACAGTCAGGGCTCACGACCTGAATGGGCTGAACCTGTGCCACGCTGCTGGAACAGCCCCTTGTGCACAAATGTTGGATATCTGCACCTGTTTCCTTCTCTGCAGCTCTCTTCCCTCCATCTTTATGTCTCTGAATAAAATAAAGGTGGAAATCTAATCCTGAAAACTCAGGATTCAGATCAAATATTTTCAGAGAGCTGCAGTTTTCACACTTGCTGGTTTCTTCTCCTTTGATTGTGTGTCGTACTCCTGATTAATATCAGCTCAATCAGCATCAGTGATGGATCTTAAAGAAATGTTTGTAGTGAGAATCTGTCACAGTATTTACAGCTCTCACTGATCTCTCCTTTAAAAACAAGACCACACAATAGGTTAACATTTTATTCCTCCTGCCAGCAGCCAGTGAGGTTCTGTGCAGTGGGCGGGGGTAGGTGAGGAGCTGGGACACCCTGAGCCTGGCCTGGTGCTGCAGGAGGTCCCAGCTCACCCAGCTTGTCCCCGTTGCAGCCATGGTCCTGCTCTTCGTGGTGTGGATGAAGCGGCGGGAGAAGGAGCGGCACACCAAGCAGCTGCTCATCGACCCCGAGGACGACGTCAGGGACAACATCCTCAAGTATGATGAAGAGGGAGGTGGAGAGGAGGATCAGGTGAGAGGAGACCCTGAGCTGTAGCCAAGGAGCTGCTGTGCAATCTGTGCTCTCAAAAAAATATTTTTAGTAAAATACATGCAAAGGGTTGTGTTCTTTTATTTACAACCAGGCAGCTTTATTGGCTTCCCTGGTGTGGTGGAGGGACAGCAGGTCCAGGACATTCAGGAAATTAGGGGGACACTCACCTGTGCAAGCAGGACCATGCCAAGAGGCCAGTGCCACAGGGATTTTTCTACCCCCTAGGCACCTTCCTGGAGAAGGACTATATATCACTCCATTGACACTCATGTTTAAACTGTGTTTCTGTTATTTAAGTCACTAAAAATGTGTATTTTACCAGAGATCTTTGTAAAACCAGCCAGCAGCTATTGCCCTGCCCACTCCTGTGGCTTGCTTGATCTTCTGTGGGCTTTCCCTGCATTTACTTAATCATCTCTAATGTGCCTTTAATTTCTTTTAATTTCTGGACATGGTTTGTGAGAAATGTCTAAAGAGATTTGGGGATTTTCTCTCGCGACGCAGCGCGCGGTGGCAAAGCTGTGCTGGGTGACAGAGCCCTGAGCCACAGGCTGCCTCAACACATCAGCTTTCCTCCAGTGGCTCTTCCTACAGACACCAGTGCTGATATTGCATGAAAACTTCCCTGGCCTGCACTCCTGGGACGTGTTTTTCCACTGCTACCTGTCCAATTCCTCAGCTAAAATAGCAAAGTTGGGTCACTCACGTTGAAGTCACTGGTTTTTTACTCCTACCAAACATGAGCAAAGAGCCCAGGACACTCTCAGATATGATGTTCATGCAGATTATGTGGCTGGACATTGTGTAATGGCTTTATTTTTGCTTGTGGAATTGGACTGCATGGTTCCAGGTCAGTGCTTAGGGATCCCCCAAAACCACTGCAGCCTATCGTGCCATGGGGGTGCCGGTGGTGAGTAGGTGAGCCCAGTGAGAGCTGCCATGGAAACCTCTGAGGCAGGAGTTTACCCAAACCTTGAAAAGTTCTTATTCCACACGAAAACCCTTGCAATTAACATTTCTTTTTTTTCTTGTCACTGTCAAGTTATTTATAAATATTGCTCCTGGAGATTCAATCATCCCCATCTGAGCACAAGGATAGTTTTCCTGGTAGAACAAAGCACTGTTCTAAGCATTCCAAGTAGCTGAAGTATCTGGTTTCAGGCAACTACACAGTAGGCTTAAATATTTTAGGAAGGATTCGTTAAAAATAACAGCAAAAGGATAAGCAGCAAAACACCATTACCTACATGAATACATTTTTAATGAAATATTACCTGGTTCTCATTTTGTGATAGAAACCTATTCTGTTGGGATTTTTCACAAGCAAAAAGAACATAATTACTTTGAAAGGTCTACATGCATAAATGCAATACACATTTTAATGTTTTTTATTTCTGTACAAATGTAATTGCAATAATACGTCTACTAACTCTGTGTCTCTACATTATATTGTGTATTTTATCAAAAAAGTTATGTGTACACCTGTGCACACACAAACAAAAGCCAGGGTTTCATCCCAAATATTTAGACACTGTGTGAAATATTCAGGAAGTATTTAAATACTTAATTTAACTTATAAGATACCCTCTTAGGAAGTCAATTTTATGAGCTCCTCAGAGGTCAGGTTCATCTGTAATTCAGATGGAGGTGCTACATACCCAGGGATAAGATTTGCCATCAAATTTTAGCTGAAACAGAATTAGAGCCCTTGACTTGTTTGCACATGGAGTGAGTAGGTGATCTGAAGGAAAAGCTCTGGGTTTCACCCTGTGCCTTCCCATTTGTCACAGGATTACGATTTAAGCCAGCTCCAGCAGCCAGAGACCATGGATCACGTGCTGAACAAGACACCTGGAGTCAGAAGGGTGGATGAAAGACCTATTGGTGCTGAGCCACAGTATCCCATAAGACCAGTAATCCCACATCCAGGGGATATTGGTGATTTTATTAACGAGGTATGTTCTGTAGGGGGTCCTGTGTCACATCTTCAAAGCTTGAGCAGCCAGCTAAAGTCAGGTTTCCCTGATTGCGTGGGACAAGCAGTGCTACTGCTCAGGCCAGAAGTCTGATGCCAGCCAGGGAAAGGATTGGTATGAGCCAAGGATGCAGGGCTTGGCCTAATGAAGGCACTGAACCAGCAAAAAGTCCAAGATTTCTGTCTTGTGGGTGTCACAAACACCATGCTTTTCAGAGCCCAGGCAGAATGAGCCATTTGTGGCTCCTGGACTTGTAATTATTTCAGCAGTCTGTGCCTTCCTCATAAGCTCTGTTTGGTGTAAAGCCTCAAAGAGTTTGCAGCGCAGAGAGACTCAGATCAGAGAGAGTTTCTTTATTTTATGTTAGATTACTTCTTCTTTATCTGCCTGTACAAATACCTATCCAGTTGGTATTTCTTATCTCATTTTTAGTTTTGAGTGATTGAGTGGTTACAAACCAATCAATGCATTATTTCCTCCGAGACAAAGCACACGACCCATTTCCTAAGCCAGAAAAATAAATGTTACAGCCATTTAATTCTATTATTGCATGCATTTCCTGCTGTGCTTTTCTCATTTTCATCATTAAAATCCCTTCTTCCTTTGTCTCTTTGCCCATCTTTGTCTCACATTTACACACATCCGTGAAGACTCGCTCTCCTCACACACGCCCCTGCTGCTGGAACCAGTTCCATCTCCCCACACTGAGGTCAGGGCTTTTGAAGGTGGGAATGTGGAACATTTGCTTTATTGCAGGGCCATTCCATGAGGCTTTTCCTGACGCTGGGCTCTGCAGCAAAGCAATTCTTTTTCTCCGTATCCCGAGGCCATTTCCATGGCCTGCCTACACTGCTGCCCACGCTGCACAGGAGCAGCAATGCTCCCCAGCCCTCTGCCCAGGATTCCACACCCTATGTCTGTCCTAATTGCAGAATTCTGCCAGGAGTGATTTTTTTTTATATTTTGTTTTCCTAAAGGAATGAAAAACACCAGAATTAAAATACTGGTGGGAGAGGAAGGGTGCTGTTTTTGTTTCATTGGCTAAGATGGAAGTCTCAACAGGCAGCCCCAGCAAGGGCACGCTGGAAGGACAGAAAGCTTTTCAGAGCCAGAATGGATCATTGGAAATAAACAATTGGAAATAACGAGTCATTTTAGGGAGAGTGGGAGTTACTGGGTTTTCTGCTGGGGGCAGCTGAGAGGTCTCTACCTGGAGTTGCACCCGGGACGCCCCAAGACAGTAATTTTTCCCTTTTAGCTTTGCTGCGAGGATCCCAAACATCCCCGCAGCCCTCAAACCCCACGGTGGGCATTAACACCATGTGTTCACCCCCAGGGCCTGCGTGCAGCAGACAACGACCCCACAGCCCCCCCCTACGACTCCCTGCTGGTCTTTGACTACGAGGGCAGCGGCTCCACCGCCGGCTCCGTCAGCTCCCTCAACTCCTCCAGCTCCGGGGACCAGGACTACGACTACCTGAACGACTGGGGGCCCCGCTTCAAGAAACTGGCAGACATGTACGGGGGAGGAGAGGAAGATTAAACTGACCTCATCTTATTACAAAACAAAACAAAAAAAATTTAAAAAAGAAGGAGGAGGAAGAAAATTATAAGAAACAAAAAAAAAAAAAAAAGAAAAAAACAAACCCACAGACAACGTTAACGAAAAGAGCCGATGCAGGAGCAAGAACTGTACAGATGTGGCAGCTTTTTTAATTAATATCCCCTGCTGACTGTATTGTTATTTTTAGTGGTGATATAGGAGGTTTCTTTTTTTTTTCTTTTCCTTTTTTTCTGTTGTATTTTTTTTTCCTAGAATATTGAGCTGTCTCGCATGAACACTTGTCTCTGCTGCAGGTTTCTTTTGGTTTTTTTTTTGTTTTTTTAATGTCAGCTGGGATATTGCTCGTTTACCTGCTTTATGACTAAAGAGAGTGAAAGGCACTCTGTCTTAACTTGAATTTCTTAGAACAGAAGCACTGTTTTTAAAATATATATATATATATATATATTTGAAAGTGCCTTTTGGTGCATGTGTCAGATTCCCTTCAATCTCAGGAGTGATGAAAACAAACATACAACCATCCTGGGCAGCACTCCCTGTGACCCTAAGCCAGTTCTATCTGGGAAGGAGTTAACAAAAAGGAACTGTGGAGATTGTTTCTTTTTTGCCTTTTTTTGTTTTGTTTAGTTTTGTTGGTTTTTTTTAAGGGGGTGACTCATTCTGGGGTGGAAGAAGATGGGGGGTGGGGAGGGGGGGGAGATGTTTTGAGTCGAAATCTGAACAGCCATCTTTAAGCCTCAGCAGGTGGTGAACTAGTCATCATGTTGTATATAATTCAGTGTTATCAGATGCAAAATACTGACCAGAGGGCTCTGCTGGCCCCTGGTCACACTCAATGTAGCTGCATAGAACTATAGCATTGATAAAGCCTTTGGTTATTGCGACAGAAATCTCCGACAGCCCTTGCCTAAACCCTCCGAAGTAAACGGTGACATGACCAAAGGCCCATCTGTTTGTTTTTCTGCTATCGCCGTGTTTTGGCTCCCACGGACACGCCGGCGGGGTGAGGTGGAGGAGGAGGAGGTGGTGATGGTGGTGATGGTGGTGGTGTCCCCCATCCCTGAGGATGCCCAGCACTGGTGCTGCTCTCCTGGGCTCAGGCAGGGTTCGTGCGGCCGAGGCAGTGCCAAGGACAGGGACAGGTTACCCACACTGCTCCCATCCCTAAGTATGGAGTTAGTCTAGTTCCACATTAATGCCTTGGAGCATTAGTAGCCAAAGCTCAACAACATCGTGTAACTCAGCTAATGTGTGTCCTTTCTATTCGATGGGTAGGCACTGCTATCTGTAGTAAATGTGTTTTTTGGAGAAGAAGTGTAACGAGGGCCTGTTAAGTATCTTGTGGTTAATATGCTCAAGCATTGCCAAGTAAGCAAGAGGTTTCACAGCATCCAGGCATAATTCAACATCAGTATTATAAATGGTAGCAAACTACCTAGTTTATATGTAGGGTCAGTTTAACCAATAACAAATAGTTATTAGCTTTTTTTATTACATTTTTCCTTTACTGATTTGGACTAGTGGGTTTATGTCTAATGTTTGTAAAATGATTTAGACTGCATGGATGTGTAATATAAACCACATTTAATGGATTATGAGCCACTTAATTAATGTGCTATGAAATCTTGGATTACCTGTGTTTTATATTCTGCAGACGATTTTGCAGTGGGTTTGCTAAAACTTGTAAAAGTGCTTAGATATATTTTCCTTTAAATCCAAGAATGTGCACAGTATTGGAAGGTGATTATCCAGGGGATAATCACGCTTTTTTTGATATCTCTATTGATTCTCAAGTTGAATGCTAAGAGTTAAAGGGGGGGAGGCGGGGGGAGCGAGCGCGTGCACATGAGAGCGAGAATGAGAGGACGAGAGCTTGGGGTGATGAGTGGGCGCCTTTCTGAGGGTAAACTGGGCTGCAAGATCGTCTCTATAGATTTTTGAAATGCTCCTAGTGCATTTTATATTTCATTGTATCATATTTTCTATAAAATGCAATTTCTGTAAATTAATGAGCATTTGAAATGTGTCTTGTATGAAGTGGAATATGGTAAAAGTCTGCCCAAGGGGACTTCAGCGTTACCAGGATATTATCAACTACCAAGGATGAGATCTTTCTTTTTGTCTTGGTCGGCCAGTCAATGGGTCAGTTTGTCTTTCACGGCTCAGAGAGCAAACTCACTCTCACCCAAGGTTCTTGAGGAGACCAGGAGGCAATAGTGTGGACCTCAGAGGAGAGGGATGGCGCTAATGGCAGCAGCAAGGTGAGGATGTCACACCACAGGCAGCCATGGGCTGGCAGCACTTGACACTCTTCCAGATTCCCATTCCATCATTGTGAACTCAGTCATCTTGTGTGACCACCAAGAAAGTCTTGGTTTGCTTCTGCTGTGTGCCGTCCCCCTCCTCTTGGCAAACGTTACAGCCCCTGTTCCCTGGCACAGAGGCTGCATGGCCCTGCAGCCTCTATTCCTTGCCCATGGCACTCTTGATTCTTCCCTGTTTCTTTTGGAAAAGCCACGGGCTGGAAGGTTTCACCACCAGGAAGTTGCACCTCTGCAGAAGCTGCCTGGGCACAGGCACAGTGAATAATAAAAATGCTCTTGGTGTTTCCTGCTGCTGGTGTCCGCCGCCGTAGCCTCGTCACCGACACGGGAGGAGGACTCAGCTGGAGGGCCGGGTGATGCCGAGGGTTCTCCATCCCTTGGGTTGTGCCACTGCCTGCTGGCTCCTGGAATGCTCGTGTGGATCCTGCAAAGCCAGGTCTCTGCTGTGAGCTGTGCCTTGCCATCCACCTGGCACTGCTTACCTGGGAGAGCAGCTCAATCCCTGCTCCAGAGCGCTTGGTGCTTAACATCTGCTGTGGTTTTGGCTGGGATGAGGGGTTTGCCAGGGGTGTGGGATGGCAGCTCCAGGCCATCAGCAGTGCACCCTCTCCCCATCAGTGAAAGGAGCCACTTAGCCATGAAGGGGATGTTGTCTGACTTCAGCTTGTCTAAACATTTCAGGTTTTCAAGAATTTATGCAACCTAAGTCAAACAAAACTCTTTGAGTGATTAAAAATAAACCAACCTGTTTCCATTGGCAACTTTTTTTAAAATCAGCAGATATTTTTTTCTGCAGCATTTGCAATCCAGCCGTTCCAATACCATGAGCCTATAAATCAACCAGATTATTGTGTTTTGACCCAGTTCTGTTCAGTCTCCCTCTGCAGGACCTCTTCTTTCTTTTCCCCTTTCTCCTCCCTGTATACTCCCTCTCTGAGATTTACAGCCCCACAAGCAGCAGCAGCAGCCTCAGGCCACTTTCCTCACAGTGGGACCCATGGAAGGTAAGCAAGGGGCACATCCAGCAATGACAACAGAACACTTTTTACAAACCTTTTTGCTTGCTGATGTTACTGGTGGCTTGTAAGCCAGTTTAGAAAATTTACATTAATCCACGGGGTCCCATTGACAAGGTGACTTTGCCATCACTCTGTCCCCCTCTGGTCCTCATGGATGTGACACAGTGACAGCCAGTTGCAGCTGGAAGTGATGGTGACTTACAAGGAGCTGTACTGAGGCAAAGAACCCTTTGGCTGAGCCTGCAGTTGCTGTTTATTCTGAGAGGCCACAGGAGGGGTTAATGCATTGACACCAGAGTCCCTGTTCCCTGACTAATTGAAACTAAAACATTAAACTATTTGAAGAAGCGATCCCCACTCTTTGTACCCTTCAAGGCAGTGGGGAAGGACTTGCTCTCAGGCAGGTGGAGGGTATCCTGTCCCTAAACCACCACTGTCCCCCCCTGTTACCCCACAGCACTGCCAGGGGATGCCACCACAGCTCTCCCTGCTGTCTAAGGGATGGGGACAGTGAGTTTCCAGAGCCCTGGGGCCGGACACATGGTGGCCTCCCTACCTCCTAAGGATGAGGATTGCACGTGCCCAAGCCAGGGATGTGCAGGTCCCGTGTCGCTGCTGTACCCTGGCAGAGCATGGCCCACGGCCCTGGTGGTCTGTTTGTCACATAGCCTAAAACTGGGAGCAGCATCAGTCACAGAAATGCTTTGCAAGGCAAGGAGGAGATTCAGCAGGTCACTAATGAGAGTAAATAGGCAAGTCTGTTCTAGGTGTCCCATGTTCTAGATCGTTTCTCTTCTGGTTTTGTGTGTTCCATTTTTCCCCTTTCTGTTGGACCAGGCAATGCCGTTGGCAGCTGTGCAATGGTGATGGGGAGTTTGCTCCCGTGGGTTTTTAGGGACAGTCAGGCCCAAATCCAGCCTGCAGCAGTGAGGTTTCAGAGGTGGCTGTAACTGCTTCATGTAGGGTGGACGCTCAGGCATTGAAGAACGGCAATGGTCAGTGCAGCGTCTGTACCACACAATATACCAAGATTGCAACTTTGTTTAACCTGAAAGAAAAAAAAAAACCATATTAAAGGTAAAATACAGAACTTTTATTTGTGATGTCTTTTGGAGCTCTTTATTTTAAGTGTGAAAAAAAATACTGGGGCGGGGGGGGGGGGAAATGCTGTGTCACAATGAATGCAAGTGTTTAAAACAGCAGCCAGACAACGTCGGTGTCTCCCACACAAATTAACTCGGTTTCATGGGGAAAATAAAAGTTCTTTCCAGTCCACACCAACCCCACATACAACTGTTCACACAGTGTACATAACGTAGTTAGTGCTTGAAGCTACAAACCTAATAGGGGAAAAAACAACATGTAGATGTATAATTGGAGCACTTTTTTTTTTTTTTAATTTTTATTTTAATGATGATTTTGCATGTTTCCTTTCTGATGGAGAAGCTGTGTAGCAGCCCGCATGACTGTGGTTGTTCTCAAGGAAGACTTCTGCTGTTCCTGCTGTATTCACGCTGAAGCAAAAGCAAAAGTTTGCGTCCGTTAACCCAGTTCAAAAACCTTTTTTTGTAACCGCCAACAGCACAAATATTTTGTATTGTTGTTTGTACCATTTTTGTACCAAAAACAAAAGAGGGAAAAAAAAAAGGGAAGAAAGTAAATGTTTTCAATGTGTTTTTAGTGCCACTGCAATCTTGGTTTCCAAACTGAGTGACAGGTTTGCTGATTTATTGTGTATCAAAGCTGAACTGGCGCACTGACGCCTGGCTCCAGTGTAATAAAAATAAAGTCCCCCTTTTGAATAGTCTCATTTGCTTATTATTACTATCATTATCATTATTGTTTGTTTGTTTGTTTCCTTTTCCTTCCCCACATGTCCACCCCAGCTCAGTCGCTCTTTGTGGCTCTTTTACTCACAGGAGCCAGCAAGGGGTGGTCTGGCTGCAGGTGTGGGTCCAGGTGCACAGACATCAGTGGGGATTTTGGAGATCTTGGGTGCTCCTGCAGAAATTTGCACCCATTAAAGGCAGGAGTGTGGCTCCCCTCTGGCCCATGTTGTTGTTTGGATTATGGCTGAGGTGGTGCAGGTTCCAAAGCGACCCATTTCTGCTGCACTGAGCTCTCGGTGCAAATCAGCTGCGTGGTGATTTCACTCCTGCACCCTCAGATCTTTGTGCTTTAGCACAATTCCAGCACATTCAGAGGTCTTTATGATAACAAATCAATCACCCCTGACTGCTACATCAGGGCATCCAGCCCCTCCACCTGCCCACTGCCAGGGAACAGGAATGGTCCAAAAAGGTCTTGAGGAATGCCTGAGCACCCTGGGCCAGCTGATGGCCTGCTGGAAACCTGAGCTTGCTTCTCCCAGCTGCATTTCTCCACCTTCTCTGCAAGTGCAGGAGCAAAGTCACGGCTGGAGATGCTGCTGTGAGTGAGTGTGCAAACCCTGCACGTCAGCATTGCTGTGTGAGCAGCAAATCTCCTCCAGGGCCAACATTCCTGATTTTCTGCAGCTGCTCTTCCCTGGCAGTTTCACCCCTGCAAAGCATTTCTGTGACTGATGCTGCTCCGAGCTTTAGGCTGGGGGACAAACACCCTGGTGCTGGGCACAATCAGCAATTAGTGCTGGGCACAATCAGCAATTAGTGCTGGGCACAATCAGCAATTAGTGCTGGCAGCCATCGCTCACGGCACCCTGGGGGCATCTGGGGCTCCATCCCTCACCCCAGCACCAACCCACACATGCCGTGAGTTAGGGAGGCCTCAGCAGGTCCCAAAGCTGAGTGAGGCCAGCAGGTCACACTCCAGTGATCTGTGGAGCTCTTCTGGCCAAGTGTGTGGAAGGCAGGGCTGTCTCATTTTTAATGAACATTAAGATGAATGCAAATCCTGTGCATGGCAATTTACTTCCCCCCGGAGTCAGCTAAGAATATTTTATTGCTAGTTTTGCTAATTCTCAAGCTGTTCTGTTTCTTAGAATTATCTTTAACCACTGAATAATGCAAGACTGTTGCATCACAAATATTAGTTTCTGCTATCAGTGGAAGGCTGGGCTCTCATCATCGTGTTATTAGGCTCTTATCTGCCTGCAGAAAGTCTTGTTCCTCAAATGATTGAGCTGCATGCTTAACTTTGACCATGTGAATAGTTTTCCTAAGCTGATGGAAACAGCTGCCCTCCCCTAAATCCAGGGGCTTTTGTACCAAAATTAAAAATAACAACAATTACTATTACAGTTATTATTATAGGCACTTGGGTTGGGGTTTTTCTCCCAAGTCATACACCAGAATTTGAAATAGAATTTAGTTACAAATTTCATTCACCCTCCTGGCTCCCCCTGGGGTTTTGTGAAAAACCTTGCTGGCAGCTTTGCCCTCCCTGCTGCTGCCCTCATCCATCCCCTTGTCCACGGAGATCAGAGGACTGGGGAGGAGGGACATCCCCATCAACACCTTTCCTTCACCTCCTTGTAAAGGTGGTTTTTAAGCCAGCCTAACCCAAATGACCCCAAACCTTTGCTGAAATGCCTGGAGGCCTTGGTGAGCTGCAGTCAGTAACAGGGTTGGAAGGGAAGCTTTGCTTCAAGGTTTTGCCTTAATTAATTAGTGATCAGTGGCTTTAGGAAGGGTCACTTCCACCTGCAGCCAAAGGAAAATGGTCCCTCCCCAGCTAATTGGGAATTCACAGCCTGGGGCCAGGCTCCACTGTGTGCAGGGCCATGAACCCCAAACCACACACTGACCCCACAGGGAGTGCATTTCGAGCAGCAGCTGCCATTTGAGCCAATTTTAGCCATTAAATCTCTGTGTAAGCAGCTCCTGGTTTGCCTTGGTGAGCAGGATCCAGTGCCATGGATTTCCCTGAGCCTGGTGCTGGCCTGGCACTGGCACTTTAAAAATCTATCATCAGACCTGGCAATAAAAGTGCAAAAGAATCGTCATTTGATGCTCATCAGCTGCTAAACTGAGCTGGAGAGGTGGGCACAAGGACTGGCTGGGGGTGAGATGGGAAGGACAGACAGACAGCTGGGCTGGGTTTGTCCAGCCCGTGTCATTCAGAATAGTTCAAACCCACCCTGGTTTGGAGAATTAGCTCAGCCCCTCTGGCTTGTGCTTATCCTGGCTCTGTTTTACCCTCCAAGCACACACAAATGCTGGCAAATAAAAAACAAGTTGGTGTTCACCCAGAAGTTTTCCTCAGAGAGATAAAGTCTCTCTCTGCCTGTGCTGGAAGCTGCTAAAAGTGGATTGTCAAAAATCCCTGGCAGGCTGCAGAAGGAATAAGTCAGAATCGGGTCTCTGTCAATACTCCCAATCTTCATAAAGCAGATTTATGATACCTGAGGCCACATGGAAGCTTTGTAACTGAGTACATAACAACCATGCCATTAACCTGTGCTATCTATAGCCAAACTCATTACTTTATGAAGTAGTTTGAGTTACCTCAGGGTATAAAGGGCAACCCAGCTAATCCTGGTCTGTGGAAACCACATTGATTGGGATGGAGTGCGAATCAGACATGCAGATATTCCCATTTGTGTGAGGGCTCCCTGGCCTGTGCTGCTCCCCAGCTGAGTGCTGGCAGCCAGCTCACAGACTGACACACATTCATCATCACAAATCTTCCCTCACCTTGTGCCTCGAGAAGGAGGGAGTGCCTTGCTTTAATACAGAGCTATCGATCCTGAGGGCTCCAACAATAACCATGGGGTAATCAGGATTCACATTTTACCACAAACTGGGGTTGAGCTGCTTTTCAGCATTTCGTGGGGACAGAAAGGAATTCAGCACCCTGTGAAAAAGGCCCACAAGGCACCACAGAGGAGAGGATATAGGAATGCAGCCCCACAGACTACCCCAAATTCCAGACCTCAGGCAAAAAGCAATGTCAGGAAGGCAATACATCACTATAGTACTGTATAAAATATTTAACTTCTGAGTACATTACCAAAGCGGTTTCTTTTGACATTACATTTGTGCTCTTGTAAAAGGCATGAAGCCAAGAGCAAATATCCATCCCAGAACAACCAAACATTGCTGCAGTGCCTTGGCCATGCTGGCTCAGGGGACCTGGGACAAGTCTGACAAGAAATTCTCATTACCTGCTGCCCCAGTGCAGGATGCCCCCACAGCCACGTGCTGTGCACAGCCCCGAGCCCTGCCTGGGACACACTCCTGAGCACACCAGGGCAGGAAAGCGTGTTTGTACAGAGAATCCTGCTATTCAAGTGCCTCTGATGAAAAGCATTTCTTCATCTTCCCTGCCTTAATGCAAGGGAACAGGCAAATGGAGAGCAGGGCTTTGCTGCAGGTACCCAGTCCCTGCAGGAAGGCAGTGCCTCACTTCCAAGGTGTGTAACAAATAGAAAAGGAACAACCTTTTCCTTGCTTAAAATGCTTCTCTGAATTTTTCACTGAGCATCTTGCTTTCCCATTTGTTCTGCTTCTGTTCATGCTTGTCTCTCCCATTTGTTCTTATACTTCTGCAGCTGCAGAAGGACCCTGGTGGCACTGAGGCAACTGCATGTGCAGGGGGGGTGGAGGGGTGGAACTGCTTAAGCTGACATTTTACAAAGAAATCTATTTCAGCACAGCAACCTCTTCTCCCTCCACCAAAGAAAAAAAAAATTAGGTAACACAAAATAACCCTAAAAACAAACAAACCAACAAAAAAGAATCAAAATATTTTCATTGAGACTTATCAAAAAAACAAGTGAGGCTTCAGCCAAATTGGAATTTATGTCCAGTCACTGGGAATTCCCTAGCTGTGCTATCCCTCTGCAAATAGAAGCTCTGTCCCCATCATTTGGGCTCCCTCCTTCTAGGGGGAAATTGCAGTCAACCTATGGACTTCAGCCCAAGCAGAATAGGGCTTCTTTTAAAAGAAACTCCACATTTCATTGCCTGAGAACAGCTTAGGTGAGCAGGCAAAGGGTCAAGTCCAGTCTGAGCCTACCTGAGCAGGGGAATATCAGGGCAGGGTCCTCAAGGACCTCTTTTCTCAAAGCATCCTAATGAGCACAGCCCAACGCCACAGAGGCTCCAGCAGGCTGAGCATGGAGCAGAGGGCAGTGCTGGGTTATCTCCAGAAAGGAGATGCCTTCTTAGCAGGGTTTTTAAGCAACAGCAGCTGTGCTCTGCCTTCATCCCCCTCCGCTGCTTCCCCCTGCTCCACAGCAACACATGAACTCATCGACAAAGAGAAACTAAATTGGACAAAGGCAGAAGGATAATTAAAGCCCTGCATCTTCTGTTACCTTTGTCCAGGCAGGAAAGGAGATCTTAAAGCTGCCCTGAAGAGGGATAAAGCCTCCAAGGGGCCTTGCAGCCAGCTACAAGGAACCATGAGGAGCTCCACATCTGTGACGGTGTTCACAGGGGTTCTTGGATGAGGGAAGAGACGAGGATCTGACTCCATGTTTCAGAAGGCTTGATTTATTATTTTATGATATATATTACATTGAAACTATACTAAAAGAATGGAAGAAATGGTTTCATCAGAAGGCTAGCTAAGAATAGAATAGGAAGGAATGATAACAGGTTTGTGGCTCGGACTCTCTGTCCGAGCCAGCTCACTGTGATTGGCCATTAATTACAAACATCCAACATGGGCCAATCCCAGATGCACCTGTTGCATCCCACAGCAGCAGATAACCATTGTTTACATTTTGTTCCTGAGGCCTCTCAGCTTCTCAGGAGGAAAAATCCTAAAGAAAGGATTTTTCCATAAAAGACGTCTGTGACACACATCTATTGCCCTGGCCCTTGTGGGTTGCCCTGTGTGCTGTGGGGTCACTGCCCAGCATCCCTCCAGGTGCCTGCAGTCCCAAAATGAGCCCCGCTCCTCCTGCCAGCTGGACAAGGGGGCACAGGGCAGCTGGAGCAGCAGCATGCCACCCCCTGGGATGGGAACAGGGCAGGACCAGCAGGGCCAGTCCCAGCCAGGCAGCTCCTGCCTCCCCAGCTGCTCCCTCAGCTCTGCAGGGCTGCCAGGCCATGGCCCAGGGTGCTTCAAATGTCTGAAAATCATCCCGTGGGCTCCATCCTAGTTATTTATAGGAGCTTAGTCTCAAAAATCTCAGTGGGGATTGGAGCCCTGCTATGCTAAATCCTCTCCAAACACAAATTAACAGACCCCAGACCAGGCTTGCTGCTCAAGTTGTGATTTAAAGTCTGTGCAGAGATGGCAGGTCGGAAGCAATCCTTCCCCAGGAATATGCTGCAGACCTCAAAATATTCATTGCCATCTGTCCTTTTCTGTCCTGGGTTCACAGAGCTCTTCTCAGAGCCCTGCCCTGGGCAGGGTGATGCCAAGGCTCCCGAGGAGCATTCCCAGATGATAACAGAAAATGCCCAGGAAATGCAGGTTCCTGGGGGAAACAAAGTGAGTGGGGTGGGCAATCCTGCCAGGCTGCCTGCTCTGGGACAGCCCAGCGCTGCTCCTCGCAGACAGAAGGTCTTTTGGACTGATTACATTATAATTTAATCCATCCTTCAGCGATTTTAGCTCTTGAGATTGTTGTTATTTTACACCTCAGCAGAAGTTCACCAGGAACAAAATGAGGTTGCAATCCTCTAGGGGAAGCTGGCAAGAGTCACAAATCCATCTCTGTGGATACAGATTTAAGCTTAGGTCCAAATAATTAGTTCTTTACCCAGGCCTTAAGCTAAGGAGACAGTGAGTCCATCTGCAGAGGCTGCAGAATGGCTTCCTGGGAAGCTGCAGCATGCTCACATTCCCTCTCCACACCCATTTATAAAGCAAAGGTTCAGTGCTGGATGTGGCTCACAGTCAGGAGCCCCAGCACAGGGAGGGCAGGATGACCCAGAGCTCCAGAAGAAGCTTTCCCCACAGACCACAGAGACCCCTGGCTCTAAACTGAAGTTCATGTGGATAAACAGACTTTTCCACCATCTCCCTTCTGCAGGCAGCCTCGTGCTGCTGTGGCACAATGTCTGGGGCTGCAGGGTCACCATCAGCCCAGCAGGATGGGAGGAGAGAGGCTGGAAAGTCCAAGGGCACTCCCAGCAGCAAATCTCTGCTTTTGAAAATCCATGATGAATTAGTTGTGCCCTTAGCACCACTCATCAGAGACACAGCTAAGAAAAGCCTGCTGTTAGTGCAAACAGCATGGCAGCCCTGCGAGATGGGAGGTGGCATTGTCCCTCTCCTCCCAGGAGCTGCTCCCTGCTCCCCCTGCCCTGTGGGCAGCCCCACTCTGGGGGACCCACCCAGCAGAGCTGCTGAGCACCAGTGAAAAGCCGGGCTTTAACTGGGCTTTAACTGGGCTTTAACTGGGCTGTCAGCTCTCCGCAGCACCCCCATTGCAGGCACAGCCAAGCCCAAGGCAGGGCTGAAGGATCCCCCATGTCCCTCCTGCACCCTGGATGCGGGTGTAGAGGCTCCAGGAGCAGAGATTTCACCTCTCACAGACCCCCTGAAAGGTGCTCAGCAAGTTCTCCATCCCACACACCAGCTTTAACCTGCCCTTGCCAGGGAACACAAACCCACCCTGCTGGCCAGGCTGTGAGCCCCAGAGACCTGGCAAATTCAGCTCATGTTTCACCCCTCCTGCTCCCCACAGGATCACCCAAACCCATCAGGAGGCACCAGGGCACCCCCAGCCTCCACTTCTCCCCTCCTGCCCCTCGGTGGCTGTGGGGACACCATGGGGACACATCTCTCAGGCTGCCACTGAGGAGTGATGGCTCCACCAGCCTCCCTCTGCCTGCCTGTGCCTTCCCTTATTTATTCCCCACTTGGAGCGACGGCCTGTGGCTGCTGAAGCATTTGGAAGTTTGTGTAAAGGTTTTATTGCTTCATTTTTAACCTCTGCACAAATGTCTACATCATTAGCTTGGGTTTTTTCACCCTGGATCACATCCCTCTGTGCTTTCCTCCTCCCCATGCTCCTCTCCCTGCCAGGCAAAGGGGAATGGGACATTTATTAGTGCTGAGGTTCTTTTTCTCAAGGAGGGAGATGGTCTGGATTTTTCCCATGCCATATGCAAAGATGGGCACACACAAGGTCTGGCTCTCCACCACTCTCTTCATTACCAGGTGTCAACTCCTCAAGTGCACACAAACCCAGCCCAGTTACTCCCTCACAGCCCATGGCTGGTTGTGGGGGCAGCAAAGCAAAGCCATGGCACACAGAGCAGCACCAAAACCTCCCATTGAAAGGTACCTGGCACACAGAGCAGCACCAAAACCTCCCATTGAGAGGTACCTGGCACACAGAGCCCACTTGCACCATGGAAACACCAAAGCCTGGCTCGGAAAACCGAAGCTGTGACCAAGATCACAGCCAGCACCTCCCTCAGCCCCCTGGGACATGTGCTGGAGAGATGTCCCTGCCTTGTGCCAGGCCATGGCTGATCCCCAAGGCTGACAAACTCTGCATTAGCACTCATTTGTGATGCCCTGCTTTAAGTTCCCACCAGCAGGAGCCTGTCCACCCCCTGACACTGAGGTAATGACCATGACAAACCCTACAGGTGGGAGGCTGGAGCTGGGCTGTGCCACCAACAGCCCCAAGTCCCCATCCCAAAGGAGAAGCTGCAGGAGATGCAGCCCCATCTCAGCAGCAGAGACCCCTTCCCCACCCTCATTTCACATCCAAACCCACCACAGCAAAACATCTGATCACACCCCAAGGGGTTAAAAAAGTGCAGGTGGTGTAAAATTTATCATGCCCTGGCATCCCTGTCTGATCTCCTTGCTTTTCTACAGGCAATAAAGAAGCAGCACGGATTTTCTTCTTCCTTTTGAAGATGTGCTCCTGCAGCCCTGGGCACACACACACTGGCCATTTTGCCCTCACCCTGGCTGGGCTTGGCACAGTTTTCCTGCTTTGAGAGCCCCCTTGTCCTTGTGAGCAGGTCCAACCCTCAGCCAGGCACAGAGCACGCAGGGACACAGCACCAGTGACTGGGAATTCCAGCAAACCCTCGGTTCCCTGGGCTCCAGAGGCCACTTTGCTGCCACCAGTGGCACAACTCAGCCCCAGGAGCAGCGTGTTCAGCGTTTCTGATCACCTCAGGCCATGCGTTCAAGGTGGGGGATAAGATATGCAGAGCCAAATCCTCCCGGAGCAGGAATGTGCCTCTGCAGACATCAGCGATGCAGGCCTCGTGCCGGGGATTATCCGCCCTCATGGCGTGGAGGGAAGATGGATTTCCAGATGATAATAGCAATGACACACCTTGCTTTTTCCCCTTTCTGCTGACACACAATTTAGCAGCCGCTGCAGAATTTTCTCCCCATTTAAAATTTCCATTTAATAGCCAAGGAGCTCATGTTAATTCAGATGATCCTTCCCGTAGCACCACGAGGAAGGGTGCCTCTTCTAGAAGCTTTTTCCCCAGTCTCAGTGGCTGTGGATAATAAAAAAAAAATCTCCTGTGTCTTCCCAAAGGCCACAGAGACCGTGTCCTTTCCCACACTGTCAAACCCCACTTGACCCAAGGCTGGGCAGAGTTAACAGTGTTTAAAAATTACACTCTCCCAATAGCATCTCCTCCTGGAGGGGTCCAGGGAGGTTTCTCCATGTGTTTTCAGGAGTGAGGGGGATGCAGTGAGTGTCCTGCCATCCCATCCCTGAGGCAGGATCCCCATGGCAGGCAGGCCAGGCACTGGTGGGTGTAGGAGGCCTTGAATATATGTATTACAAATGTAGGAGGCTTTAAATATACGTATTATATACCTGTACTATATTTGAATATCTTTACCCTGGCTGGTCCTAGTTGTCCTTGATGGGCTGCAGCTGTGATGTCCTTCACTGGGCTGCAGCTGTGGTTCATCAAGGTAACTGGGATAAAAGGGGAGTGGGCTGGCCAGTCAGGGAGAGCCTTGGAGGAACCCTGACTAAGGAAGATCCTGAGCTTGTGCTGTGAAGATCTGCTGCCCACAAGATGACAACAGAGAGGTACAGGACTTATGAAATATGCTAAATACAACACAGGACTTATGTAATATGTTAAATACAACAGGTGGGGACAGCACAGTGGGATACAGGGACATGGGCCAGAGGGCTGGAACACAACAGGCACCCCAGCTCAGGGGGATGTGCTCCCCTACCCTCCCCTGCAAACCTCGCCCTCTGAGGGTTGGGCAAGGCAGGGATATTTTACATCTGCTCCTTGGTTTTATTGCAGTTTTCCCATTTCCCCTGGCCCTACCCCAAAGCCAGGCTGAGCACAGTGAGCCTGGCCCTGCCAGCAGGGGTGGGAGCAGGGCTGTGCCCCCTGACCTCCAGCCCTCCCCAGGTGCCAGTGAAGGCGTTCTCTTGGCAGCTCACCCCAGATGGGAAATTGCATCTTGCTTTTATTTGTGAATTTTTCCAACCAAGTGTAGCTGGTGGTCAGGAGAACCCACAGTGCAAACTTCCTCCTCACGTAAACAAACAGCAAAACCGTGACAGAATTCTCTCCTGTGCATTGCAGCTGCATAGATTCACTTATGTTATATCCATATATTCACTTATCCTATCAAGCAGAAACGTGGGGCACTGCTGAATGAAGGATGTGGGTGTGGAGGCTCCAGGAGCAGAGATTCCACATGCAAATCTCCTGGCCGTGAGCACAGCCAGGGCACATGGGAGCATATTAATGCTTTGTGCATTGAGCACCCTGCCTAAATCATGGCTAAACCCATTCTGAGGGAAGGAACTCCTGTGCTGAGCAATCCTGGGCTCTCTGCTCTTGCTGAACTTTATTATTTTCCCAAAAGCATCCCATGGATGGAGCTGGAGAAGTGAGGGCATCTCCACACAGACCTCAGTGAATCCCAGCCCACCTAAAGTCCCTCCCTCGTTCCTCTCCTTGCCCTGAAATAATGATATAAACCCTTATAAACCCAGCGTTTTCAACTCCTTCTTCCTTTTCTTCTCTTTTTTAATGGTAGAACATAATTCAGGTTATTGCCAAGAACTGCAAATTGTTTACCAGCCTTGTGCAAACAAAGACTCTGATCAGCCACAGAAGCACAGCCCTGAGGCTTTCCAGCAACCCGGAATTCTTTAATTACTTAACAAAAGCTCAGCCTTACTTTTATTTTTTCTTTTTTTCTTTTTATTTTTTTTGTTCTTTCCCTCAGCTGTTACCTTGGAAAACCACAATCCTGGATGCCTTCCACACCACAGGCTGCTAAAAGCCTCGTTTAGCGATGATTTTGCCCAAGCAGTTCCTCAGCTGGGACGGAAGCAGGGCCATGCTCTGTCAGGACGAGCTGCCTGGGACCAGCAGAACAGCCTGGGCAGGAACTTTCCTGGTGGTGAAAGTTTCTCCTGAACACACACATGTGCTTGTGCACGCATGGAATGAGCACCCCCTAATTTCTCCCCGATTTTATACCTGGATCTTTGCTCGGATCTGGTTTTGGCCACCCCAAGAAGGGATTTGGAGACAAGTAGGCAGATGAGTTTTCACAAAGAAAATCATAAAGGAGAGCAGGCACTGGGAATGCACATTTTAGCTCTCAAAAAATGGGCAAAACCCATCACTGGGAATGCACAGAGGGAATGCACATTGTGGCTCTCGAAAAATGGGCAAAACCCATCACTGGGAATGCACAGTACAGCTCTCAAAAAATGGGCAAAACCCATCACTCCTCCAGCAGCAAGAGGAGGGAGAAAGGAATCCCCATCCTTCAGCTCTCACCTAACACAGGCACCACCCACCACAGTCAGGGAACAGCAAGGCAGGTACAAGGTAGAGTTCACCAAAATTTTGTAGGTGCCTAATTTTACCATCTCAACAAAGCCTCCAGCCCTTTTCATTGAAAAATAATCTGCACATTTGGGGGAAAAAATACACCCAAAACTTTTTAACAAAGGAGGCAAATTTGCATTGCATTGGCTGAGGAGCAGTTCAAGGTGCACAATAATTCACTGTCAGTCTCAGGGAGGTGTCTGTGGAGGGTAAATAAGGCTCGTGCACAGCAGCTCAGTGTAAGCTGTCATTGCAGCCAAGGCATCAGTCAGGAGAAAAACAGAATGTTGGAGGATCTCAGAATACATAAATTAAACATGCTTACCACTTGCCATCAGCGAAAAAAGTCTTAAAAATATAAAAATTTTAATGGTAGGACATAATTCAGGTTATTGCCAAGAACTGCAAATTGTTTACCAGCCTTGTGCAAACAAAGACTCTGATCAGCCACAGAAGCACAGCCCTGAGGCTTTCCAGCAACCCGGAATTCTTTAATTACTTAACAAAAGCTCAGCCTTACTTTTATTTTTTCTTTTTTTCTTTTTATTTTTTGTTCCTTTCCCTCAGCTGTTACCTTGGAAAACCACAATCCTGGATGCCTTCCACACCACAGGCTGCTAAAAGCCTCGTTTAGTGATGATTTTGCCCAAGCAGTTCCCCAGCTGGGATGGAAGCAGGGCCATGCTCTGTCAGGACGAGCTGCCTGGGACCAGCAGAACAGCCTGGGCAGGAACTTTCCTGGTGGTGAAAGTTTCTCCTGAACACACACATGTGCTTGTGCACGCATGGAATGAGCACCCCCTAATTTCTCCCCGATTTTATACCTGGATCTTTGCTCGGATCTGGTTTTGGCCACCCCAAGAAGGGATTTGGAGACAAGCAGGCAGATGAGTTTTCACAAAGAAAATGGGAAAGGAGAGTAGGCACTGGGAATGCGCATTGTAGCTCTCGAAAAATGGGCAAAACCCATCACAGGGAATGCACAGTGGGAGTGCACATTGTAGCTCTCAAAAAATGGGCAAAACCCATCACTGGGAATGCACAGTGGGAACACAGTACAGCTCTCAAAAAATGGGCAAAACCCATCACTCCTCCAGCAGCAAGAGGAGGGAGAAAGGAATCCCCATCCTTCAGCTCTCACCTAACACAGGCACCACCCACCACAGTCAGGGAACAGCAAGGCAGGTACAAGGTAGAGTTCACCAAAATTTTGTAAGGTGCGCCTAATTTTTACCATCTCAACAAAGCCTCCAGCCCCTTTTCATTGAAAAAATAATCTGCACATTTGGGGGAAAAAAAATACACCCAAAACTTTTTAACAAAGGAGGCAAATTTGCATTGCATTGGCTGAGGAGCAGTTCAAGGTGCACAATAATTCACTGTCAGTCTCAGGGAGGTGTCTGTGGAGGGTAAATAAGGCTCGTGCACAGCAGCTCAGTGTAAGCTGTCATTGCAGCCAAGGCATCAGTCAGGAGAAAAACAGAACGTTGGAGGATCTCAGAATACATAAATTAAACATGCTTACCACTTGCCATCAGCGAAAAAGTCTTAAAAAAATTAAAAAGCTGCCTTTTGAGCTCCCCTCCTCACACACACACACACCCCCCCTTATCTCTACTGCTTCTCCTTGCAGCATAAATTCAGTTTCCAGCACCTCTGTTTTCAGACATCCAAATGGACTCTGAGGAAAAGGGGGAGGGAGGAAAACAAACCCCAAAGTTTGGCAGAGCTGTGAAAATGCCAGCTCAGCACAGAGAGATGGCATCAGCCTCAGCACAGCCCCAGGGGGTGATTCCTGGGCTTTGGGGAGAGCAGGAAAGGCAGGGCAGGGTGGGCCAGGATGGGCTGAGCTCTCAGCATGCCCCAGAACCCCAATTTCCAGCCTGGGCCCTGGACAGCCACAGCACCCATGGCATCCCCCAGCCCTCTGGCAAACAACCCCATCAATCCCCAATCAAACCCCTGGCAGCACCAATGCCACAGTCAAATGCAGTGAATTGATTTGCCATAAGTCACATTTACTGTCTCAGCCATAAATGTGTCAAACCCAATCTTTTTAACTGTAAATAATGCCAGAAATTCTCCTTTTTTTAGAAGCCTCCAAGACAGAACCTCCAGCAGAGAACAGGAAGCGCTGTATTAAAGTGTGGGGGTGTCAGAGCTGGGCTTACAAAAATATCTGATCCAGGCAAGTTTTCCTTCATCCTCTGGGATCTGTCATGGATGGCGAGGCCGAGAGAGAGGTGGGATGGTGGCAGGATGGGAGGAAGGTGCAGGTGAGACCCCACACACGGCATTGCCCAGCCAAGAGAGGAAGGTCAGGAGGGAGGGCTGATATTGCCTCGCACTTGTCACAGACATCTTTTTATGAAAAATCCTTTCCTTAGGATTTTTCCTCCTGAGAAGCTGAGAGGCCTCAGGAACAAAATGTAAACAATGGTTATCTGCTGCTGTGGAATGCAACAGGTGCATCTGGGATTGGCCCATGTTGGATGTTTGTAATTAATGGCCAAACACAGTGAACTGGCTCAGACTCTCTGTCCAAGACAGAAGCTCTGTTATCATTTATTCCTTTCTATTCTTAGCTTAGCTAGCCTTCTGATGAAACCTTTTTCTTCTATTCTTTTAGTATAGTTCTAATGTAATATATATCATAAAATAATAAATCAGCCTTCTGAAACATGGAGTCAGATCCTCATCTCTTCCCTCACCCAAGAACCCCTTTGAACACCGTCACATTCACTGGGTTTGGTTTCCCTTCAGTTCCTGGGGGAATTGCCCCCCTAGAGCTCCTTGACACTGCTTTTTGGGATGATTTGATAAAGCTCAAGGAGACTGGCTCTGAGATGGAGCCTGCTCACTGCCAGCCTCTGCCTGAGTGCTGCCAGACCCCCAGAGCTCCCTGTGGCTGTGTGGATCCCGGCCTCACAAGCAGGGATTTGGGCAGTGAGACCATTGCACTCAGCCTGTTCAGGGTCTTGGTTCTCACTAAAACATCCAGAGCAGCACCAAGCTCAGTGCACTGCCTCGTGCTCTGCTACCACCTGTGAGCCAAACACATCTGTCTGCACAGTGCGCTCCCCGGGCTGCTGCCAGAGCAGGGAGAGACAGGGCTGCAGTAATTGATGTCAAACTGCCCTTCCTGCCAAGCTTTTGGGCTGATCTGACAGTACCAATGGAAATCACAGCTTAGGTTTAAGAGAAAGCTCTCCCTGAGAGGGAGCCTGAGCTCCTGTCCTCCCCCTGCCTATTTGAGCAGCCTTTGGAAACATCTCCTGACACATCCTTCACCTCCTCCCCGTCTGTCAGGACCATCTTGATGGTGTTTTCCTCCTCCCCTCTCCTTTCTTTGCACTCATTTCTCTTTTCATCATTCTCCTGTCTCTGCTGACAGATCAAAGCTCTCCCCCC
The DNA here is from genome assembly GCA_024865655.1 of Emberiza elegans. Taxonomy (NCBI): domain Eukaryota; kingdom Metazoa; phylum Chordata; class Aves; order Passeriformes; family Fringillidae; genus Emberiza; species Emberiza elegans. Next base: position 4,746,653 of record JALJVW010003097.1, read on the forward strand.
AAACCCATCTAATCACAGACAATCATTCCCATTTCCCTGGAGTTACACAACAAAACCAGGGTGGGAGGCTGCAGGAGTGTCCCTTTGGCACATGGATGAGAGCACCAGCCCCTCCCCAGCCTCTCCCCGTCCCACCTCAGGCATCCCTGGTCAGAGCTCCATGTCCAAACCCACCAAATGAGCCCCACAGCTGCCAGAAGCAGTGGGTCACAAAGGTGTTTGTGAGTCCTCCTCCAGCTCAGCCCCGAGCTGAGGAGCCCTGTGCCTCCATCACAAGGCTTTGCCTCCAGAGCGCCTGGCTGACCCCACTTCATCTGCTCTGTGCTGCCTGTGGAGCCCACAGAGGAATCCCCCAGAATCCTGTCCCAGCCATGACCCACAGCCATCCCTGCTCTCCCTGCCAAAAACCACCTTGGGACATGGGGACCCTGCTCCCACCTGGCTCAAAATGCACTTTTTTGGGCACAGGACACATTCCCAGAGGGTTTGGGATTCTCCTGCTGTTACATAAATGCTGAAGCAAAGCCAAGGCTCTGCAGCACTGGAGGAGCTGCTGGAGTCTTGTGCTTGTGGTGGGGTGAAGGGCTCAGAGAATCAGAGAATAAACTGAGCTGGAAACACCCACAGGGCCTGAGCCCAGCCCTTGCTGCAGACATCAGAGTGATGTGGTTTAGTGGTGTCCATGCAGAGCTTGGGCTTGGGGGTCTTTTCCAGCCATAATAATTCTATGAGTCCAAGATCTCTATGTCTGCCTGACCTCCCACCTGCCCTGGTACAACTGAACCATCACCCACTCTGAAACCTCTCTGCTCTGCCCAGCTCTGGGTTCCCCTCAGTGTGAGACTGCAGGAGCTGCAGATGGGATTGCACACTGGAAATCAGAAATAAGGGCACTGCTTTGTGAACTTCCAGCTCCCTGATCATTAAAGCCAGCATCCTTTCAAGATGAGCACAAACCTCCCACTAAACATCTCCAAACCAGAAAGAACACAATGGAGGCAGCAATTAGGAGCAACTGCTGCATAGACAGAAAAACAATTGATCTGTATTTCTTTGGAAAAGCAATTGGGTGAGCAACTGAGCTGGGGTGGAACAGGCTCCCTGGCCATCCCTGTGATCTGGGCATTTTCCACAGTGTTATATGGGGATAGAAGTAAACCAAAAAGGGTCTGTGTTAAATTTTGTTTGCTAAATAATGAAAGGGGGAAGCATCAGAAAGCCTTGGGAAAGGACACTCCAGGTGGGAAGGACAGGATGACTCTGCCCTGAGGACAATTTCAGTGTCTAGCTCTATAAATGCCACCTCCAAACACCCAAACGCTGCTCCACAGGGGAAAGCCATGGCTTGAGGCATCATTTTTTATTATTTAGCAGGTTTTCCAATTTGTGCCATGCCCAGCATCTCCTGGGCTTTGTCTGGGAGCAGTTGGAGGCACAGGAATGCTGGATCTGCCCCTCCTGGTGGCACTGTCAGTGGAGGATGTCCCTTGCTGGAGCAGCCTGGACACACAAATTCACTGTTGCATATTCAACAGCACCAGTTTGCCTCCTGAACTCTAATTTACTCAAGGTCTCTATGGGATCCTAAATGGACTTTGAGATATTTAATAAATGGACCATTAGTATTCCCTTGGTTTTCCATGTTCAGCAGCGTCAACATGTTTCTAATGTATGGCAGAGCTTCCCAAACAAGCCAGGCTCCCTCCCTGTGTCTCAAACTGAGCTTCCTGCCTTCCTCTGCTGCACCAGACCAACCTGACACAGCCATGGGAGTGGATGTGAAACCCCCAAAAAGCTCCTGCATTAGATCCTCACAGCAGCAAAGCCTTTCTTTAAATCAAATAAAGAAGGCAGCCCCTTCCTTCCATCCACTGGCAAAGTTTAAACTCCAAGGATAAAGTCTGCCACCAATTAAAAAGAAAAATGTGCAGTGCTGAAGGATGCAGAGGGGAGGTGGTGGTGGATGAGGCACAGCAGAGAGGGAAGAGCGTGCTTGGACGCTTGATTTAATTTGGGCTGAGAATTACACGCTTATCTACATTTTTTTTCCAGGCTAATTGGAAATTTCACAGCTTTTCACGAGTGGCCCAGGGATGATTACCAAGGTACCTGGCTCTGCCGACCCCAGCCGTGCTGGGAGCAGAGCGGGCAGAGCCTGGGATTGCTCCAGGGACACAGGGATGTGGGATGCCTCAGACCTCCCTGGAGCTGCAGAGCAAGACAAGGTCAGGTTGTGAGAAACAACGGCTCACTTGGAAAATGTAAAAAGGTTTATTAAACCTTAACAAAAATACAGCAAAAGGGTTACATAAGGAAAAAGCCGCAGCGCTGGGAGCTGCCCCTCGTGCAGGACACGTGGCTGGTTCATCCTCATGGCGGATGCTCAGTCCTTTATAGCCCTGGGGGTTGCATCAGCCAGCCCTGGCCCCTCCCAAGGTCTGTCAGTCAGCTCTTCTTTGCCATTATCAATGGAAACTCTTTTCTTGTGACTGGATTGGAGGTGAGATGTTGCCATGCTGCACCCCTAAGCACCCCCAGCTTTTCCATTCCCACCTGCCCCATGCCAGGGACACGTGTGCAGCCTCTTTGTACCTGTCCTGGACAGCCCAGGCTGTCTGATGGTCACAATACAGGGGGGAAAGGGAACTGTGGGAGAACAGAGGACATCTGTCGGAACTCAGGACATCCCTCTGGCTGTCCTGGATTGCCACAACCCCTGCCAGGGGGCTCAGAGACCCTGGCACAGAGCCCAAGACACCTGTGACTTTGATTATGACCCATGGAAAAAATTACCAACCCTTTATGAGGATCTGCCATGAAAGTCTAAGCAGAACAATAATTAGTTTATCATGGGGTGAAAAATAGATTTTTGGGGTTTTTAGAACTGGGGTTCAGGGGGCAAGATGGAAGAATCTGGGCATGTCCAGCCTTTCTCCTCCTTCTTCTTGGCCTCCATCTTCTGCTGGGATGTTGGCACTTTTGGATTGGTTTAGTAGAAGCTCACTGTCTAACATAGGTGATAGGTATTGGGAAGTAATTGTAAATAATGTACAGGTAGTTTTTAGTATAAAAAGATAACACCACCCCAGGGGCAGGCAGAGTGCCTCTGACTGTCCTGCTGAACCGACCTCGGCTGGACAGGAGAAAGAATTTTATAGATAAGATACAATAAACAACCTTGAGACCCAGAACTGAAGAGTTCTGGCTCCCTCTTTGATGCCAGGCTGGGAAAAGGGACTTTCTCACACATCTCGGGGTCACTCTGAGCAGCAGAAGTCCCAAGAGAGATCTCAACCAGAATAACACAACTACACACCACTAAAGTTGTCTTAATACTCACACAACCCTTACCTTTTAATTGCCAGAGCCAATCAGCTCATTATCCATCTACGGCAAGGTGGAGATCCTGCCTTGGTGTCACCTCCTGGGGGAAGAGGAGAGCAGCCCTTCCTGCCCCCTGCCATGGAACCTGCTGTGGGGCTGGGAAGCAGCCTAATGCAAGCACTAATTATTAGCCCTGATTGCGATCCAGGCTGAGCATCCCACGCTGGGCTCGGTAGCAGCAGCGTCTCTGGGCTGTGTTCGGCAGGGCCGAGCTGTGCGGAGCCAGGCCACGAGTGGAGGAGTTGATGCTTCAGAGGCTGCTCTGCTGTTATCTCACACCTCACTCACCAAATAATCACACACGGATCCGATATGCAAAGGAGACACTGCGGCAAAGAAAAGCACTTGAAAGTTGCTTATAGTTTTGTTCCATACAGGCAGCATTGATCTCCCAAAACATTGGCATTTCAAGGTGCAAATGAGCCTTTCCTGCCTCTTGCAGGCTTTTCTAACTCCTTGTAAGCGAGGTTAAAGAAGGCGTGAGAAGCACTTAATTACAAACACACCGAACTCCTTTGACAAGCCCGAATGAGAGTTTGCCTAAGAAAGAATCATTTCAGTCCCAGCACAGAGCCACCATAGTCTCTGAACCATGCACGGGGAGGTGAAGGCAGAATAATTTAAATAAAAGTCAGGGAAAAGAAATTCTTTGACTGCAAAGTTCATCAAGGAGAGTTGCTGGTTTTGTGCAAAGCTACTGATCTCAAGGGAGGGAAGAGTTTGCAGATCCAGTGAGGGAAAAACACAGAAAATTTGCTCAGAAGTCTGAAACACAGACTGAAATTAATAGTGTGAGAGCTAACGCTTGGGTGAGTACTGCAAGAAATAGCCACTGAATTTGGAAGCTGAATTTTTAAATGTACTCACCTCATTTAGGCTGTTCCTCTCCTCACATTCACTTCCCATGAATATTCAAGCAGAGCAGAGAATTCTGGCAGGAATATTAGCGAGAGCAGTGCCAATATCAGAGCATATATTAGCTGGTCCTGGAAGGGATTCACAGGGAAGTGCATTCCAGAGCTGTAATTGCACTCAGCAGTGCCCATCCAGCAGGGCCTGGCAGTGCCCGCCAGTGTTGGACTGGGGCTGAGCACAGAGCCAGGAGCTCCTGGGGCCATTCTGGGGGCTGGCACCTCCTCAGAGCCCGGGCAGCCCCAAAGGGACTGGGCAGCCCCAGGCAAAGGTGCAGAAACCAAGGTGGGATAAAGGAGGCTGTGGAACAGAACCCAGGACAGCCTCAGCTCTAGAGCTCCTTCCAATCCAAAAACTGAGATAGGATAAAGGAGGCTGTGGAACAGAACCCAGGACAGTCTCAACTCTAAAGCCCCTTCCACCCCAAAAACCGAGATGGGGTAAAAGAGGCTGTGAAACAGAACCTGGGACAGCCTCAGCTCTAGAGCTCCTTCCAGCCCAAGCTGTTCTGTGCCCATCCCAGGATGGGGACACCAGGAGAAGGGCAGCTGACACCATGGGGACAGGGAACAGGTGATCCCATTGAGTCTGGTCATCCTGATGAAGACGAAACCTGCCAGTGCTTTAGCAGATCCCATTCTCTTCAGATGTGAATGGAACACATTTGTCCCCCGCCATGGCAGCGAAAATTTATTGATGCTCTTGATGCCTTTTGCTCAGCACACTCCAATTTCTCTATCCAGCAGAGAAATGCAGAGTGAAAGCCATGAAAAATCCTGAGTGGGACAGGGCTGGAGGATTTCCCTCCCAGCACTCACAGGGTGGGGTCTGCAGAACGACATTTAAGGGATTTTCTCCTGTGTAGTCACACCTCGAGCCCTCTCCCCCAGCAGCTGAGAGCACATTTTTGCTGAGGAGGAAGGAGGGTTGGTCCAGCATTCCCTATTTTTGGCAATGTCCATATATCTTGGGGAGCCTCTAACCAGTGGATTAGATGGCACTCCAAGGGAAGGGGCACTGAACATATGGCTCTGCAGTGTAATTATTCACAGAAGTTTGATTTAAAGGTAGCAGGGAGGTAGGTGCAGGTCCCACAATCTGTTTAGGGGAAGCTGTGCTTTCAAAGAATTTTGAGGCTATTTGCAGTGAAATCAGATGTGACACTGAGCCAAGCTCAATGATGCCAGGGCTGAGAGCAGGGGGTGACACCAAGGAAACCTGCAGGAGATGCAGTTAGCTCAGGTGTGTCTGGGCTGGGCTCAGGTGGGACCTTCCCACTGCTCAGAGGTCACAGCACAGCAACAGGCCCTGGTGCTGCTCATGCTGCAAGTCTGAGTCCATTTCAAGCCATTTTCAGGGGCTTTTTTTTTTTGAGCTGCCAAATCTTAAAACAAACAAATGAAAAATTCTTTAAACAAACAAAAAAAGTAAGCATCAGAGACCATGTGCAATGTCCCCACATGTGCAGTGTCCCCACATGTGCTGAGCCCCAGCCTGCAGCAGGGACATGCTGGTCAGACACAGGCTACTCCATGGAAGGTTTAAAAGAAATAATTAGGTACAGTAGTTTAAAACACACACAGCAGCATTCTGCTGGTCAGATGACCTTAATTAGGCTGTAAAGTCTGGAAAATGTTAATAGGAAACGGTGCCTGCTTGGAGATGATAAATAAAATGCATTGATCTCTAAATACCAAGCTGGCAATTCTTTATTTGGAGGAAAATATATGATTAAAAGTAATGCAGCAATAAATATAGCACAGTCATCTGCTGTGGGACAGGTTAGTCAGGCACATCTCTGCCTTCAGAGCAGGACATGGAGCCACAGGTCAGCCCTGCACAGCAGCTTGTGATGCCCTTCCCAGCCTCAGAGCTGGTTCCTTGCAGTCACGGATGTGCTGCTGGTGAGGCACAGGGAGATTTCCCTGGAAAATTCCACTTGAACTCCCAGCTGCCAAAGCGGGAGGGCATCACTCACCTGCCTGTGTCACCTCCATCCTTCACCTGGTGTCACCTGCAGCTCCTGGAAGCCTCACGTGGCTCCTCCAGGGCACAGCCCCCAATTCCTCAGTGCCTCCTGCAGCAGCCCCAAGCCTGGAGGGGCAGAGCAGGGTGCCAGCACACCTGGAGGGTCAGTGCAGGGTGCCAGCACACCTGGAGGGTCAGTGAGTGGTGCCAGCACACCTGGAGGGTCAGTGAATGGGGCAAACACACCTGGAGGGGTCAGTGAGTGGTGCCAGCACACCTGGAGGGTCAGTGAATGGGGCCAGCACACCTGGAGGGTCAGTGAATGGGGCAAACACACCTGGAGGGGTCAGTGAGTGGTGCCAGCACACCTGGAGGGTCAGTGAATGGTGCCAGCACACCTGGAGGGTCAGTGCAGGTTGCCAGCACATCTGGAGGGTCACTGCATGGGGCCAGCACACCTGGAGGGTCACTGCATGGGGCCGACACACACCTGGAGAGTCAGTGAATGGTGCTAACACAGCTGGAGGGTCAGTGCATGGGGCCAGCACACCTGAAGGGGGTCAGTAAGTGGTGCCAGCACACCTGGAGGGTCAGTGCAGGGTGCCAGCACACCTGGAGGGGGTCGGTGCATGGTGGTGAATGGGGCAAACACACCTGGAGGGTCAGTGCAGGGTGCCAGCACACCTGGAGGGTCAGTGCATGGTGCCAGCACACACCTGGAGGGTCAGTGCATGGTGCCAGCACACCTGGAGGGTCAGTGCATGGGGCCAGCACACCCTGGGGCACCTGGGGCCAGGTGGAGCCAGGTTTTCAATACCTACTCATGGCCAGCGTGGCTATAAAGTGATTCTCTGCAGACCAGGAGTTCATTACTGCAGTTGTTCAGTGCAATTACATTTTCTAGGGCTCATCTGGGAGAGCAAAGGTGAATCTCTGCAAGAGCAGCAGGAAGGAGGATTTCAGCTCTGGGGTATCCCAGGGGTTTGCCGGTGGTTTCCCCAGCAAGGCATGCTGGCAGCATATGCATCATCTCCTTCACATCCCACAGCTGGGGAACGGATTTTTCCCCTCCCAAAGCCCCTTTCCTCTCTCTTGAGAGGTGTCCCTCAGTGTCATTGCATCTGCAGTTCATGGGGCCACAATGCCTGGCACATCCTCTCACCGCTGCCCCTTGTCTGAGGAGCAGAGGGGAAAGCAAGCAGGGAATTTATTTTGTTGGTTCTGCCATGAAGTGATTTCCACAGAGCTGAGGAAGTCAGAAAGTCTTGCAAAGGAGCCCTCAGTGAGCAGGGCTCAGTGTTCCTCATTGCCACCATTCCCAACCCACAGGGTGTTCTGCTGGCCCCATCCCTCAGTCTCCAGGGCTCCTGTGCCTGTCATTTTCACCCCTGTATCTCTCCCAAAGCTGCAGAAAACCTGGGATCATCCCACACCTCTGCTCCCAGGGGTACACGCTAACTGCTGGGAGATGGGCAGCAGCAGCAGCAGCAGATTTGCAGGCTGCAGGCACAAAACCTGGGCACAGTGTCTACCTGGGTGTACCTTCAATTGCTCACATCCCTCCTTTTCACCCAGAAGGGCTTTCTCTGTCCAGACTGCAGTACGGGTTTTGCATGACACGTGCTTGCTTTGGGATGTGTTTTAAGAGACTTCTCTGCAGAACTAGGTATTAAATTCCTTTCCAAATCATGCTTGTTTGGTGCCAGAATTGTGTTATCATACACCAGATGGAGCTAAATAAAAATACCACGAGTGCTGCAGTATATTGATGTGATAGATATATAATAATTAGATGTGCTGTAAAGCTATTAAGGCTGCAAATCTGAAGTATCTATTATATTTTCTCCATTTCTATTTCCACAACATCCCTCATAGCATGGTGACAACTGGCAATGTTAACATCCACATACATCTTTTTTATTTTTTTTTCTTAGGCACAAATAAGCTGCAATATCTGCAGGATTTATCTCAGTGTGACTCAGTCTATCTGATAATAACAGAATGGAAGCAAAGCCCTGTCCCTGCGCAGGAGAACTCTGGGGGGATTCCTCCAGCCCGTGGGTGTGGGGATGGGCTCAGGGCAGCCGGGGACAGTTCCTGGTGGGGCAGTGCCGCCACTCACCAGGCAGGGCCCTGCAGAGACTCCAGCGTGGGCACAGTGCTCCCTGCTTGCGGGCAGCAGGAGCACACCCTCCGAACCGAGCTCTGCCTCGCGGGGCTGCCCGCGGCTCCTCGGGGGTCCCTCGGGGCTGGAGGGCCCCGTGCCAGGGCAGGGTCTGTCTGCAGGGACAGGAGCATGTCTGGGCCAGCATGGGGCAACGAGCCCCCTGCCTCTGCCCGGTCTGCTGGGAAAGCATCCCTGGGACAGCATCTCTCCTGCATTTTCCTCTCCAGTATCCCTTCAATTAAAGGACCAGCACCCCCAGGCTTGCGCCCGATGGCTCAGGCAGCAACAGCAGCCAAACGTGCAGGGGGATGAGCTGCCAAAGCATTTACTCTGCTTTTGTGGAGAGATGGCAGCTGGCAGGGGGTGCCCTGGCTGGGCCATCAGCCCTGGAGCATCCCTGCAAGGCTTTGGTGGAAAACCACCCTCTGTCCCTCCCCTGGTGCTTCTCCTCTGCTCCCAGGCACGCCCCACACACCCAAAGGCACCTGGGCTCCCTTGGCTGTGCCAGAAATTCCATCCCCACCCTGTGCTCCCATTCCTGGCAGGGGGAAGCAGCTCCCAGCCCCAGCACAGCCTCCCACCCTTTATCCATTGGCTCCTCCAAGTGCCTTCGGGCTGTTGTGTTGGCATTTCTCTCCTGAAACACTGGATTTTGTAGCTACCCTGTCATCTGTGATGAGTGGGCTCTATTTTAAATCACTCTTTGTGTTATTCAAAAAAAAAACCATGCCACTTCCAAGAAAAACATAATGAAAATCCCACAAAAAGCCACCTCAGGAGCCCTGTGCCAGCTCCTCACAGAGCAGCAGCAGATGCATTCACAGAGTCACAGAATCATTCCACTTGGAAAGTACCTCCAAGATCATCAAGTCCAACCAAACACCACCTTGCCCACTAAACCTTGTTGTTAAGTGCCACATTTACTCATTTTTCCAGCACCAGTGTTCCTGGAGCTCTAGGCTTCTCTAGGCTCAAGCTTAACCCTAAGCCTTACCCTAACCTCAACTCTTTAAAGTATAAAGGGGATGGTGGATGTTTTCTGCAAACGCAGCTTTCAAATAAGTCTTAATTTAAGTAATTGAACAGGCAGCATTTATTTTCCCTCTCATTTTTATTTTCCTACCAGCTTCCCTGTCAGTTTAACTCACAGGTAATGTGATTTTTTATCAGTGAGCTGGGCCATGTCTGTGGGATGCTATGGGCTCTGAACCCCTAAAGATGCTTCAGGATCTTGGCACATCTGTCCAGGGCCCATGGGGTTGGTGCCATCCTGCCTCTCTTGGATGATGTTTCTGCCCTCTTGGAACACAGTGTCCCCCCTCTGTGTCCCCCTCACTGTCAGCGTGCAGGGGCTGCCTTCACCTGAGCAGCCCTCGCTTTTCCCTGGGAGAGCTGCAGCCAAACCTCCAGAGTTCCTGCTTGCAGTTTTTAAAGAGCTTTGGGATACATTAGACAGGATAAAAATTTTATAAGGGAATCATTATATACACTTTTATATGTACAACCCTCATGTTTCAGGGTAAAAGGCACCTTTTAACTGCCTGGGGTAAGGGGGAACTCCTCCACTGTGTTCATTAGAGCCTAATTGTTTGTTATGGATGTCATGTGGGAAGTTTTTAATAAAACCTCTGGAGTTTCCTGAAGGCTCACACACTAAAAAAAGTCTCATGGGAGAGGACATTTGGGCTTGGTGCAGGGCAGGGTTCACCATCAGCCACAAAGACTGGAGGGAACTGCCTGCCCACAAGCCTGGGGAAGGGCCTGGCACTGATATGGTGGAGGGGGAGCTGAGGAGGGTCAGGCCCAGCCCATCCCTGACTCCCTGAGCAGCTGCTCAGGGTCCCCTGCTCCCCACACAACCCCTGTGCCAGCCCTGCCGGAGCACAGCACCTTCCTCCTACAGCAAACAGCCAACAAACCTGTTTACATTCCAGTTGGGAACGGTGTCACATCCCCTAAGTGTCTTAAAGTAATACCTGATGATATTCTCTCCTTCAGTAAACATATTGATTAGATTACAAATAAGATTACGAGTGAACACGGCCCTCGCGCAGCACCGTGGTTCCTCCTGCCAAGCAGGCTCGAGTTCATTTGTTACAGAAGCTCTTGATTATTGTGATTTTATGTAACTCTGCTCTTCCTCCCCCACGGGGACACCAAACAATTAGTGGCTGTATTTTGGGGTGATTATAACATACCTTGGGGGTGTTCAGGAGGCAAAGAATTAAAGAGCGAAGGATTTAACGACCCAGAAAACAGCAATTGCCTGAGAGGCGCTGCCCGTGGGGTGGTGTGACCTGGAATCCACACAGCAGCCAGGGCTGGGACATGACAGTGCTGCCAGCCAGGACCAAGTCAGCCCCTGAGCCACAGGGGGACATTGGAGTGTGGCTTTGGGAGCATCGTGGAGGTTTACAGTGACCTGGGCACCCAGGGAGATGGGAAAAGGAGCAAACTCAACCCTCTGATTGCTGCCAGCAGCATGGCTGGATGGATGGATGGATGGATGGATGGGTGGATGGATGGATGGGTGGATGGATGGATGGATGGGATGGATGGATGGATGGATGGATGGATGGATGGATGGATGGATGGATGGGTGGATGGATGGATGGATGGATGGATGGATGGATGGATGGATGGATGGGTGATGGATGGATGGGTGGATGGATGGATGGATGGATGGATGGGATGGATGGATGGATGGATGGGATGCAAGCAGGGTCACCCCACTGCTGTACCCACAGCCTGGCCCCATCTCTCCCCACCACTGCATCCCTCGCTGATGGGTGTGGGGAGGGCAATGCCTGTGATGCACAGCTCAGCACAGATTAACTGGGATTTAGGGCCAAGTGCCACAGGGATCCTGGCTGGATGCAGGCAGCTGGGAAGCCCACACCAGCCTGCCCCTCCCTGCAGCACTCAGGGCTGGGGTAAGGGCAGGAGGGAGCAGTGAAGGAGAACCCTGACAGACCCTGCAGTCCCAAAGAACATTCCTGCCATAGTTGGGATTTATTACCTCCAGCATCCACAGCTCCTGGCTCAGTTTACCTCCACCCTTTCCAAACACAGCTCCCGTGGACCCTCATCCATTTGCAACTTGCAGGAATTGCAACGCTTGAAAGAAGGGAGGAAAGTAAGAGGCAGTGGTTAAAATGTTGATTCTGTGTGCACTGTGCTTCTTGTCGCCAATTTTCTTACATCTTGCCATCACCAGGAGTTCCCTTTGAACATCTCTGTCCTGTTTGTAAATGTTTCTAATCGACAGTTTCATTTTCTTCTGTACTTTTTCCCTCAGCTTGTACCTGCCTTTGCTCTTGTAGCTCACAGACATTTGCTCCACTCTGTGACGGTGCCTCCCAAAAAGACTTAAATAATCTGGGGCCATTCTGATCAAACCCTACTGAAGCACTCATTCCTTTTCTTTAAATTATTTTGGTTTTAATTAAAGTTTGGCGGGGGGGGATGATGTAGCATCATCCAAGCTACATCCCCTCTTCTTCCCACTTTCTATTATTTAACAGTCAGCAAATTAATAATTAATACTTCACATTAAGCAGAAAAAAACATTGCCCCCACCGTGGGCCGTGGTTTGGGCAGGGCTGTGTTTTCCTGCGGGGATGGAGAAGGGGATGGAGAAGGGATGGAGAAGGGGAATGGGGGGAATGGGGAGGAGCGGGGATGGAGCCGGGGATGGAGCGGGGAACGGAGCGGGGAACGGAGAAGGGGAATGGAGAGGGCATGGAGCGGGGCCAGAGCCGGAGCCGGGAGGGAGCCGGAGCCGGGAGGGAGCCGGGATGAAGCTGGATCGGGGCTGGAGCCGGAGCGCTCGGGCGCGGCGTAGCCGGGCTCAGAGCACCCTCTGCCGCCTGACGAGGCGAGCCGGCCGTGCGGGCTCCCAGCCTTTCCCTGCGCAGGGAGAAAACGGATACGGTTCCTTCCTAATGAAATAACAGCAATTACAGAGCGTTTCCCAGCCGAGGGTTTCCGTGCCCTCCCTCAGCGGGAATTCAGCTGAGGCACGGAAGGGATGCAGTCGGTGTTAATCCCCTCTGACAGGTGGAGGCTCGGGAAAACAAGGACCAGCTGCCTCCACGATTCTCACCTCTTTGTATTGTTTTCCCAGGAGTCATTATTGCTTCTCCCTCGCCTCCCAGGGCAGGGAGAGCCCAGCACTGACCGCTTTTCTCGCCCCCACCCGGCTCCACACGGCCCCGGCTCTCTGCCATTAAACCCCTGCTGAGTGTTGAGCTACTTTGTCAACACTTTGATTTCTTTTTATGCCCTCAACTTCTCACACTTCCTCACATCACTCCTTTTCCAAATCCAGACACAAAATACGACCAGAGTGCTCGCTGGATATAAGGGGAAAAATACCCAGGAGTTTTCCTTGGAAACTTTCCTTAGCATCCCCATCCTCAGAGGCAGCATCCCTCTGCAGTTTCCATGTGCAGGATGAAACATCCAGGAGGCTTCTTGCTAGACAGTTATAAAATTATTCCATTTTACACCTTTAAGCAGCTTTGAGTGACGTTTACACTCCCCAGTTCTGCAAAACCAGCTTTTGTCAGCATCAGGGATACAGGAGAGCTGGTGGGTCACAGAGTCAGCCCCGCTTGCATGTTTCAAAAACGTGCATCTTTCTTACATGTAAAGCTGACTTTTATAAATATCTCCCAGAGTATGCATGTATTTATAGATAAATATATATACAGACACACATGTTTCATATAAATCTATATCTATATATGTATCTGTCCATAATTTAGGTGGGCTGGGAGCAGGCACAGCCCACACCAGGAGGAGCCTGGGGGATCCCAAATCTCCTGACCTTCCCTCCATGCTCACAAAGCAACTTCACAAACTCACAGGAGAATCCATCCCAGCCTACAAACCCCTCCAAGACAGCACTTCCCATCTCCAGAATGTGATGTTGGCACTGGGGGTTGAGCCCTCATCTCCTCCATGGCCACTGCTGACCACACTCACCCACCACACTCCACCTTCCTGCTCCCTGCCTGCTTCTGTTGCCAAGGAGATGGGGATGCTCACACAGACCTGCTTTGTGTTGTGTAGGTATCAGGTTTTGCTATTTTTAGGGTATTTATTTTTTAAATTATGGGCTGTGGCAGGCATATTCCCACAGGATGAATGTGCTCAGAGCTTCCAGCTCACCCACCCTGCACTGCCTCACACCTTGGCTGTCCAGGGCTCTCATCTTCCCCTTCCCAGCCATCAGCTCCTGCCCTCACCCTGCCCACATGAGCTCCTGGGCATTTTCCCTTCAGGGAACTGAGTTTTGGGAGTTTTTCTGGGATCAGGCTGCAGGGGCAGGAGGGACAGGTCTGCCATGGGTTTGGGGAGGAGGGGGCTGGACGGGAATGGTGCCCATCTCCGCTGGCACACTCAGCTCCACCAGCACAGCTGGTTTAGAGCCGTGCTCTAAATGGAGACTTTGAAATATCTGTATCAAGAATAAGCAAATACACACAAAATGTATTCCCACCACTTGAGTAAGAGTAAGTAGGAAAAGCAGGAATTCACCCCACACAAATAGAATTAAAAGGACAAACAAAAAACACTATAGGAAGGAAACTCACAACTTCAAATCACACACCACTGCTGTGCACCAGTGTGGAAAGTGAGAATATAATTCTTTTAAGGAATTTAACTCTTATTTCTCAAATATAAATGATCAATCCTACCAATTCCACCTGAAGGTGAGAGTCTTACCTAAAACCTACCCAGATTTTACTCTTGTCCCTCTCAAAGTGGAGCAAAGGAGTTGAACAGTGACACACTCAACACGAGGATTTTCATTTTCACTGAGAGAGGCTGTGCCTAAACATCAGCACGTTACTCTCCTGGGAAATCAGATATATTGTTCTTCATATTCCAATCTGCCATAATTGGGCAACTCTCCAACATGTTCTCTCAAAATTAGAGCACCAAATGGATCACAGCAAACTAGAAAGCACTCACAACTTTTTTTTTTTTTGGCAACTTGATTTTGTTATTGGATTGCAAAAGTACATAAGTGCTTAAGTTAAACCATGCAGTACTTTTACAGAGCAGTAAAAGCCAGATTTGTTATGCATTTATGCAGCACTTTCACAGCAGTATGGTACCATATCACAGCCCAAACGCTGTTTGTGTTGTTTGTACAAGTCCTCTGTTGACTTCAGAACAGGGAAACTCCCAGGAGGAAACCAGACAGGGTGCAACCCAGCTGCTTCCAGAGAGTAACAGTAAATACGCTAAGCAGAAAAACAAAGGGAAGATAAACTGCTTCACAGGAAAGTTATTTCTGAAGGGGCAGAACAAAGTAAGATCAGGCAGTGCTACAAGGCCTCCCCACAATGTGCCCAGAGCTGCCCTCACCTTCCCACTTCTGCAGCAGCACTGGGCAAGTTTCCCTCAGCTGATACAGGAAAGAATGACTGAATGCCCAAAAGCAAGTTTTAAAGAATATATTCCCTTTCTCTCACAGCTCTATGGCCTCTAATAACAACACAAAATGAAGGAGCTCTGGCTTGCTCCTGCTGGGCTCTGGTACAACCATTCCCAGGACCCCAATAGAAAAGGGGACAGTGCATTGTCTGGCCACAGCAGATTTGCAGGGAGAGGACAGATCTGGGCTATTAAAATGCAGTTTTAAAACTTCTAGTTGTCATCCTGTGGGATATCCCAACTTGGGGAAGCTTTTGTGTGGGAAAATAAAAGTCAGGTGAGCCATGGCAGAGCAGCCCTGAAGGTGCTGCCCTTCCTACTTATCCCTCCAAGAAACATCTCCCAAATTCATCAGCCTGGCAACTTCCATAGACAGGGAAATGTCACCTGCTAAAAAACCTCCCCAAATACTGAGGAGCAATCCTTGCCAGGGAACTGCTCGCATGGCATTCCCAAAAATCTAAAGATTGGGATCAACCCACACTACCTAAACCTTTTCCTCCTGGCACTTTGGACCACATTTTAACACATCAGCCTCCTTGCCTAAAGCCCTGCTGTGCAAAAATCCTGGCACAAGCACTGGAAGTTTTTGGAGAAGGGACCCTCCCACCTTGCACACCCAAGCACAGGGCTCTGCACACTCACCTGGGCAGGTGGAGCCACACTCCCACACTGCAGGGAAATGTCACTCCTGAAAGTGCCACCACCCCAGCCCAGCTGCCATCCTCCCTCACTTACCCCAATGGCCAAGACTCTCCTCTGCAGATGGATAAACAGCTGTAAACCTAAGAAAACAGTTTAAATTGTCATTGGAGTTCTTTTAAATTTGTAATTTAGACAATCTCAGAAATGTGGGGAAACTTCTTGGATCACAGGGAAACCTCCAATAAAATCTTAATTACTGTGAAATTGATGTTATTTGTCATGCATGCATCTCTCACTATATATTAAAAGGTTTCCTGAAAACATATATTTAATTATAAACCTGTGAAATAAGAACAGGCTGAATTCAGAGTGCCTTATTCTATCCTACTTGTTCTGATCAATTTTTCTGCTGGGAAAAGAATGGTATCAACAATTCAAGCAATATTAGAGCTATGCAGTACCCAATCAAAGGTGTTTAAAAAAATACAGAGACATCAAGACTTGTGTAAAACAGGGTAGAGAGCCCACTACAAGTCACAGACTTAGAAGAGGGAAGGAATCTGTCCCTGACACTGAGCTGAAAGTGTGCTAAAATGAAGGTGCAATAAACCCTCCCTGCCTCACACACAGAACATCCCAGCTGGCAAACTGCAGTTTTGGGGGTGCTTACAACAAAGCATCAGTCTTGGTACAGAGACCCAAGGCAAGGGGCAGTGAATTCTCTTCCATGTTCATCCTGTCTCTGGTGGAGCTGCACAAGCTTTGGGGCCAGGAAAGAATCACAATTTCTCTCTCTACAGGTCACTGACACACAAGAGGAGCGTGCTGTGCACAGGTATTGCCACCTCCCCAGCTGTGACTTTGAAATGTCAAATTTCTGAGCAACTTCAAGAACAGTTACTGGTTTTATCATAAAAAAACAAACCAACAACAAATGAACAAAAGTCTTCCAACTGCTGTGCTGTGAGAACTCCTCACAGTGCCAGTGTACTGACAATAATGGGCCAATTCCCTAGTCCAAAACTCCATGAATTTGGACTACTGGAGGGAGATGAGTGTTACCAGCTTTTCTGACTAACAACAGGAACATTTATCTTTCAGCTGAGAAAAAATTATATGGAGTGCAGGGCTGCCTTGTGCACTTAAAACCAATATTATTTAAAACAGAACCAAGAGCTCTCCTCTTAGAGGTCTCTCCCTCCTCCCTTGGCCTCTCTAGAATATTTCTAAGCTACCAAGCAGGGAGAGCAAAGAACAGCACACGATGGAATAACTTTGATTTTTCAGTTTCTTCCCCACTTACCTGCCACAGTTTGCAGACACTGTGCCCAGTCAGTGCCTGGCCAGTGGTGATTAACAATTAAAACCAGCTCCTGCTACAATTCAAGGGATGCTCTGACAGCATTTTGGCCAAAAGTCAAAGGTGTTTCTTTCCACTTAGTACAATGACACAATTTAAAGGCTGTTTGGAGTTTATAAACAATGAGAGTCTCGGGGTCAGTGTCACACACAGCATCAGCTGAGCACATCCCTTTAGGAGCTAATTCTTTTTCAGAGACACTCATCTCCCACGGCCCTGCTGCCAGTGCCTGTTCACAGCAGGGCTTGGGGCAGCAGCCTCTGGACAGATTGGTCTGTAGGCAAGGAATAATCATCACATTAATGTACTAGAAGGATTAGGCCTTCAAAATTATTAGGTTAATTGGCCCATGAGAGGAGGAATTAAAAAAAAATACAACCCAAAAGCTAAATATTCAGTACAGAACATCAGAGGTGCTTCTCAGATTTTCATGTTGATAATCAGAAGTGTCCCTTGTTATTTTCTTTCATAATTGTGCTCCAAATTGTGTTTTATGTCCTCCCTCCTCCTGCAAACCACCTTAGCTGTGTTTGAGGGAGCAGGCTGCCCTCAAGGAGAGGCTGTTTTATTAAACCTTCACTAGACAAACACAAAATATTTCAGATGTTTCAGACACCTTTCCCTGCTTAAAAACCAACCAAACAAGACCCACTGCCCACTGATGCCACTCCAAGACCCCTAAAGACAACAACCAAATGCCAAGATTGATAAAATCACACACCTCCAAAATACCGATAGAACAAAACAGTATAAAAACATCCCAAAGTGCATTCTTAGCCAACAGTATCCCCTCAAGTTGACTCATCTTTTACTACACCAAGAAAAATAAATCCAAATGGAGAAAAGATTTAGAGAGGAAAATACATTAGCAAATACAGATAAATTTGTTTTTAATAAAGGAGTTAATTTTCTTTCAATCCTATATAAAACAATAGCAATTAAAAACTTCATTTTTGAAAGTAAAATATTTACATATGAACAAGTAACTGTGCAAAATTTACATGAAAAAAAAATGGAAAGACAGGATTTCCTAAGAGACAAAATAAAAGGGGTGTAACAGTTGTCAGGTGTTGATAAAAATACTGATCAGCATTCAGTTTACACGCAAGAGAGTTAAATTCTACCATGAGAGTTCACACAAAGAAAGCCAAAGTATTTACAGTCATAAAAGTACTATCAATAGACAATTTAATACAATAACCTCTGAAAATATAAAGAACCAATTAGTATATTTGTAATAAAAAAATAGGTACAAAGAAGGGACTTTGCTCTGGACATCTTTAAAGTAGGCCCACAGCTTGCATACAGTCTTTTAGCAAAATAATTATAGTTTACATAGCCATTTTTATGTTATGTGCCAAAAATTATGTACAATTACTGACAAAATACACCAACCATTTTTCAACACTTGATTCACACTGAGAAAGTCTTTCGATGATTCCTCTCAACTTTTGATTTTATTTAATCTAAGCTTTCACTTTAGCTAAAAAACACAGTGCAAGTAAAATATATTTATGCTGAAAAGGTTTCTCTTTTTTTCCTTTTTTTCCTTTTTTAACTTTACAGCTTTACAAACTATAGCAAATAAAATGCATTTTTACAGATGCTGCTAAAACATTCAGAAGTAACCCTCCTTTATGGGATTTCAGGGCCTCTAATAAGCAATAATGTGATTAAAATTGAGGTTATGTTTAAAATTAACTGTATATCCCTCTAGATTTTGAGCATTTGGGGGAAGATAAATATTCTTAAAAATCAGTTTGCTTTGCTAACTGACTGTTTTTAAAAAAAAAAAAGCTAAATGAAATGAGGTCATCTGCTGTAGACATATGCCTATGTAATGGATTTAGTTGAATAAAACTGAACTAAAATGAACAATTAATGTTGAAACTGCTACAGGGCTGACAAAGGGTAGCTAGTTATTTGCTAAACGATTCCATCAGTCTTTATATATGGCTTGTTTGGCAAGAAGGCCACTCAATCAAGAGATGAGTTAAAATTTAATTGTCCTTTTATAGTATCCACAGGCCTTGTAAGTATCCTCACTGTTACAGAAATGTATTTTTCTTATACTGAAGAGTTTATTTATAAACAGGAATATAAAACTGTTCCATGTAAAGAGGTGGTTGTTTTTTAAACAATATCCCATTCGCTTGTTACAAAAAGGCGTAATTTGCAAATATATTAAAAAATGTCCTCAGGCGTCTCTCCGTCAAAAATACCTTGATCTTTTCCATTTTACTTAAGGAATGCTTTGTATAGCAATAGTGAATGGCTTGTCTCTCGCTCATTTTCTAAACAAAATATGAGGTCCCTGAGGTTCACCCGCGTTATCCTTTGTCGCGTAAACTGTCTGGTTGTTCCAACTCCAGAGCTGCCTGGGACTGCTGCACTCGAACCAGATCCCTGGGAAGCACAAGAACAGGTCAATCAGTCCATGCCTGAAAGCACTCCAAAACTTTACAGAGAAAATGTGTGACCTAAAAACTCTACACAGTCAGGTGTTGCTTTGATTTTTCAAAACTTTTTAAGCCTTCTGATGTTTACATTCTTGTAACAAACTTTTTCACGCACTTTTCGTAAATAACTTATTGTTTTGCATTTTTTAATAGAAGAGGAGAAATTTGATAGACTGTTGGTTTGCTTGGTGTTATTGGAGAGGCAGCACTTTCACCCTCCAATCCACTGTCACGTTTGGAAATCTATAAAATGTTAGAGTCAGAAAATAAACTTCCCCTTTTTACCTTAAGGACAGCAGTGTGTGCACGTCTTATTATTCCGTGTCCTATAGTAACAGTCAGGCAGCTGTGCACTACCAGATTAGAGATTTCCTTTTTAATTCTGATTTGTTAACAACAGCTGAACAATCACAAGTTTTCAGTGGCATTCAATACAGGCAATAAAGCCCCAAAGAACTGCCTGTGTTTTTAGGAAGGCGCTAAGGACAGGCAATCCCAACAACCAAACCAAACAGAAAGGAGAGGATTCTTCACAGCTCCAGCATACAGATGCCAAGGGCAGCCCTGGGCAGCCCTGGAGCAGTCCTGTTTCCAGCACTGTGAGACCTTGAATCCACAATCTCCACGGCAGGGTGCTCCCCTTCTGATGACAACAGCTGTAACCAAGCTCAGAACTAAATTTAGGAGAAGCTTTCCTAAACACAGTCACACGTTCTCTAATAACCCCTGAATGCTTCTCCATCTCTGAGCATCACTCATCCCTCTGGCACACACTGGGAGTTTCCCGGAGTGGCAGGATGAACAGGCAGGATATTATTATATCAATGACTTATGAAGAAGAAGAAAGCAAAAAGCAGAAGGGAACAAACGAGCGGCACGGAGCGGGCCGGGCCGGGGCGCAGCTGCAGCTCCGCGCAGTGCCCGGCAGATGGCGCAAACGGAGCGGAATGCGGGCAGTGCCCAGCTCCAGCCGGAAACCTCCGCGCGCTGCCAGGTGATTCACCGAAATAAAGAATTATTCCGGCAACGGGATCCATTTCTGAGGCTCAGCTACGCATTCATTCTCCCCTCCAATTTAATTCATTATATTAATCTTATCTTTTATTTTTTTTATTAAACTTTAATATTTCGCGACACCAAACACGCCCCAGCAGTGAATACTTATCTGTCACTGTGCTTGGAGAATTTTCAAAAAATTTTCTTAATAAAAACACCCCAAACTTGAAAAAAAGTCCAAATTTAGAGTGGTGCATGAGCCATGTGAATAAGCTGCTGAGGCTCCCACTAATAGGTGTGAAAGTAATGTATTTAATCAATGAACATTACTGATGATCAAACCAACCTAAACCTGCACTGGAAATGTTTATTCACTCTGGGTTAGCAGAACTCTGGTCAGTGCAGGTGAACTTGCTTCACCACAGTGCTAAAAGGAAAGTCAGAGTTTTGGTTCTCAAGCATTCTGTTGACCCAGCAAACACCAAATCACTATAATCCTGTTGATAGGTCTGCTCAAATGCTGAATTTTCAAGAGAAATTTTAAGGCACTTGGACTATTTGGCCATCAAATTTTCACCAACTACAGAGGAAATCAGAAGATGCAGGACAGTATCGGATGCTAACTAAATTTTCTCACATACATATGATTGCTAGAGAACAGAAAGCATGGCTGGAAGGGATTTTATTCTTGTTTTTAAAATATTCTTTAGTGAAAGCTCAAGCCTGAGCTCTATTATGTAGACCATTATACTTGAAATGCAAAGGTAAAATTTCAGGAGTCATTAAAGACACAAATTATGTATGGAATAAGTTAAGAAGCTTTTTGGTAACTTTCAGTAAAATCACATGGATATAAAATTCTCAAACTGACAGCAACCTGTTTTGTTGAATTTGGAAACAAAACAGTGCAATTACTACTCAGAAATGATTTTACATGTAATTAAGAGTCAGCATTTGTAGACATCAAAAGCTTCCATTTACAAAACTGTGTCTAAGTAACAACAAACCTTATTTTCCACACTTCTTGTAATATGCCTTAACCACAAACTGCATACAAATGGTGACAAGTGGAGCCCAATTTAAAAATGTCAAGTGACACAGCAGCAAAAGCACAGCTGTGAGTATCAGATCAAAGGCAGCTGCTTCTTAATTAAACAGACAAAAAGATTGGATTTCCAGGGAACCTGTAGTTAATTGGTTAACCAGTGATTAATCCAAGATAACTAAATTAGTCAGATTTAGATGAAATACAAACAAGTGTTCACAGGAGATGCAAAATACATCCCATAACCTAAGTGACATTAACAGACCATTAAGGTGGCACAGCTGAGCATGCAGGAGTAAGCAATACCAACATTAACTCTGCATGAGGTACTTCAGCATATTCCTCTGAGACAACTTCATTTGTGTACACATCTATCTTTGCAAAGTGCCCCATTCTGTAATTTTCATAATTTTAAACCACATCTATAAACCTTTAATAGAGTCATTTGTCAGCTTATATAAAAACAAGTCTTATCCTCAGTAGCAGACATTTTAGTAAATTTCAAAACTTAAAATTACTTTAAAAGATGCTCAAGAGGCTTGATTTTTTATAAACAAAAATAACATTTACTAGTATTCAGATTTTTCTCTACCATTTTATATCAAGCACATGTAAATTATTGCTTCCAGCAATTCAGTATAAAACAAGGTGAATTCTTTGGAGGCTTTTCTACAGTATAAATGCTTTAGCACTGAAAGTTCAGAATGCTCAAGGAGTAATAAACAGGACTATTAAACTATTACTATTCTGTCACTTGCTATAAGACACAAAACCCATGGGGAAAAATCCTCAAATTTATGAAGAGAGCTTTTGGTCCAACAAATGACAATTTTCAAGAATGTTTTGTTCTTTTTAAACATTAGAGAAATCCCATACTGAATGTCTCATGCAGAAAGCAATTTTATACCATTTCTTGTTTATTAACTTGTTTAGAAATACAGCAGATAATCATGTACCAGAATGTAAATTAAATGAATCAGACACTGAGCATTCCAATATTTAGTCTGCAGAGAATTTTTTAAAAGGCAGATTCAACAGTAGAGTGTACAGAGGATGTGCAAGAACATCCTGATCAGACGGAACTGGTCAAATTGATCTGCTGTGGAGACAATAAAACTAAGGCAAATCAACTGCTGCAGAGAAAAATTAGGTAAGCTCCTGTAACTTGAAGCTACTGATGTCAAATTTAGCAGTGACTTAATTCAACCACCCCATCTACCTCAGCATTACTCTGCACTTCAAGTTAGATTGGTTATAACCACAAAAATCTCCTTCCAAAACTAGAGAGCCCCAAAAAGCTGAGACTTGTTAGATCAGAGATGGTTTTCCTAAGATCCCTCCAGTTCCACAAATCAGGGAATGACCACCCAGATTCTATTCCCTATGCCACTACAGGTGCTAAAAATTGATTCTGGCCTTGGAGTGAGCAAATCTGAGCACAAAACACTTCTGGCTGCTCAAGGAGCTTCCATAAACTGGGGAAAAGCTCTGAACAGAAAGGTTTGCACAGAGGCTGAGGCAGCAAAACCAAAGGTGACAATTATACTGTACCTCTGTCCCTGATCCAGATCCTGGGGAATCTACTTTCCTTTTCTTCCTGGGCCCGATGGCAGCTAACGCAGTCAGGTTGGCATCCCTCTGTCTCATTTGTGCTAGCTCTTGCTGCTGCATCTGTGTGCCAGAACAAGGACGGGTCATTATTTCTCTTTCAACTTCCAAAATAAAAGTTTATGTTAAGCTCAGCACTCACCTCCTTGGCCTTCTGTTTCAACCTAAGCTGTTCTGGATCTTCTTGTCGAGATCGAGACTGTGTTGATAAAGGAGGAGCAGGAGGTGGTTGGAGGAAAAGAAAGAAAAAATAACTCAGTTACAAAAGCAGTTAAAGATTATATATGAAACCTTTTCTTAAATTTTAGCAGGGAGTGGGGAACACCTATCACTCCCACAGAGGGTAACAGTGGTAAACAACTTCTAGAAAGTAAAAGTTTTCCTTTTCTTAACATTTCTATTTTTGAAAAAGGCATCCCATTTTTCTGCTTTGTTAAAGATAGCCAAGGAGCAGCCAGGCAATTATGTCTTAAATGCAATCATTACAAGACACAAATTACAAGACACAAATTACACAGATCTGTGAACTGAATTACACACTTTGCATATGAACAAACGAATCAGACCTCTACTTTTTGGAACAATTCCTCCCCTTGCTGGGTAACCAAGCACTTACTCAGTGCTGATTTTCTGCTACACCTACACACACAGGTCAGGCTGCAGGCTGAACAAAGTGCACCTGAGTGACCCAAGACCATTTACATCAGCAATGCCCATTTCACTGGGCACCTGCATTCCTTGTGTGTGCCATACTTTTAGAATAATGAAATAATTTAGATTAGAAAAGACCTTTAAGAACATCAAGTCCAGCTGTTTCCCCAGCACTGCCAAGCCCACCTCTAAACCATGCCCCCAAGTGCCACATCTACACAATTCTTCCAAGGATAGTGACTCAGCCACTGCCCTGGGCAGCCTGTTCCAGGGCTTGACAACACTTTCAGTGATGAAATTGCTCTCAATATTCAATCTAAACCTCCCTTGACTCAACTTGAGGCCATTTCTTCTCGTCCTATCAAATCCTGAGTGTTGTTAATCACTTACATTCTTTAGGCCAACAACAAAATAAATTTGGATTTTGACATTGTCAACTCATGCTGGATCACAAAACTAGCAGAAAACATAGGTTGTTTTGTGAATTATTTCTAGGGTACTCTTTGAATCAAATCACAATCATTCTGTATTCACTGAGTAAAACCACAGTTTAATATTCACATTCATGTTTACATGAATCGCTTCCTATTTATTGTGTTTCTCTGATTTGTAAAAATCTTTCTGAATTCTATTTCTAGTCTCTCTCTATTATATTTAAGAATACCACCAAGCTATAAAATTAATCTTTCTTCACCAATGCAAAATGCAAAAATTAAATTTCAAGACTCCTTTTAATTTGGGAATATGCAATGAGAGTGGCAAAGAAGCTGTTTCCCATGCTTCACAATGGAAAGCAAAACTGAGCTCTAGTTAAGAACACATTCATCAAGTTTCATCTTTGAAGATTAGTCTTCCCCTTCACTGCAAGTGTTTTAGAATGAAAAGAAACTCTGCAGTTCTGATGTCAAAAGTGATACTTTGCAAACACGTGTGAAAGCCGAGCACTTGCCTTTGCCGCGCGCATTAAAATTTCCCTTTCTTGTTCATCTTTACGCTGCTTTTCTATTTGATCAAGTTGTTCAAAGAACTTGAGCTGTGCCCGAACGTCACTTGCTTGTTCATATCTTTCATCATCCTGAAAATACAGCAAATACGTTTCTCATTACTCCCTTAAAAACAAAGCTGTTAACTTGTACTGTACTGGGGAAGAACATACACATTCAAAGCTCCAATGTTCACTTTGTCCTTTTCAGACAAATAGCAGGAGTATATTTACACCAGTCAAACCAGCTAGAACTCTTAAAGGCATTTTGTTCTATTCCATGAATCATCAGATTTTGACTTCTAAACTAATATCATCACAGCTTTAACCTCTCAAACATATTTCACAGAGCTGTGTGGTTTTTTAAACACTGCTTAGGCATTTGCATCTATTAGGAACACACATCTGTCAGATAGCAGTCTCCTGGGAATTCAAAGCAGTGCTTTTATCTGTCTGACTCTACAATCACTCACACATTAAACATTTGACATAATAAATAAAGGGGAGGGCACAGCTTCTCTGCATTTGTTTTAAAACCATTTTGTATATGCGAGCTGAAAAGCTCCAGTCACGCATGTGTATTAATATCTTAATGGAAGGTGAATCAGTCAAAGAAAATGAACAACCTGATTTCACAGAAAAAAGAACACCTGAACTCCTGCATTACAGTCAACACCACAGCCTGCTGAATTTGTGCAATTTTGCCTTTTGATTTGAGCAATTAAATACAGTTACCTTGTAGGAAATATTCCTTTGTTGAGCAGTCTCTGATAGTTTTTCCACGAGGTTTTGTAGTCTTTGTTGTGTAGCATGTGATACGTAGCTAACTACATCAGGGTGGATTTCTGTTATTCCATGTTTTTTACCTACAAACAAAACACAAGTAGGTTGCAAAAAAAAATTTTACAATACAACTAAATATGAGTAAAATCTCAGTCATAGAAATTTAAATCCCCTTTTCTAAATACAATTTGCAGGTTTTTCTCAGACAAGGATTAAACAGGAAATTACACACACATTAAAATTCATATTCGTTTAACAAAATTGACAATCTATTAATAAATGCTGTGTACTACAGTGTAACAAAAATTCAAGATTGCTTTTTGTTCCACCATCAATTCTAAATTACTAAGTAAAGCTGATAAAAGTTCTTCTGGATTTATTTCATTGTTTGTGTCATGCTTAATACACCTTGTTTATACAGTCAGACTTTCAGCCAGACTTAGTAGTTTTGATGTTGAATTGCCATCACTTTAGAAGGCAAATTTATGTTTGCTATTCGTTGACACTATTCTACTTTCATAAGACAAATGATTTCCCACAATCCTGAATCTGAATCAGAAAATACCAGAAGGTAACAACTCCAGCAACTTTTAATTATTCAAACCAATTTCTTTGGAAAATGCCTTCGATTAAACCTAAGAGCAGTGAAATTTGTTTTCATTAATGTTCAAGGTAAAAGAACATACCTATTTCTAATATCCTTCTTTGTAAAGGTGCTGGGAAAAGGAAGGTTTCGTCTTTACAGGACCGTGTTAATGTGCCCACGAGCTCAGAGTTTGTTGCCAATATCCGAGCACTTTCTTCTGACAGGTTGACTCCAGCCATTGATGCAACATCATTAATGTCGTCATCATCCCTTAAAGGAAGGAAAATTTATTATAATCATAACATTTAGTGCTTCTCTGCACACACTGCTACGATACCACAGCTGCACATAATGAATTCCACCATAAAACTGAATAATTAGTTTTACATTTTATTTGCTTTTGTGATATAATAAAATACAGCTCATTTGTTTGTAAATGAGAAATTATTGCTTTGACTTCAAAGAGCACTAATTTTGTACTTCCTGTTTTTTCCAAGATCCTTTCTTATGTAATGTTTCAACACCTTGAGAAACAAGAGACCAGACAAATCACTACTACAAAACAATAATAATCTGCCCTCACCACCAAGACAGGCTGTACCTCACCAAGTAACTCAACCAGAGCTGGGAGAAGCCCAAGGAATGAATTCCACTTGCTTGTCTGGGCACGAATTGTTTATGAGGTTTAGTGCCAGCTAAATGCCAAAACCAGTCTGGCACGAGTATGTCCAGTGCTGTTTGTTGAAGTCTTTAATGAATAAGCAAACCTGCCCCCAGAAAACCCACCTCAGGGTTATTGTGAGTTTCCCCAGATGGATTCAGCACCAGGAAGGTCTGAGTTCAGCTGCCTAAGCACAAATATACAGTTCCTCACCTAAAAGAGCCTCCCCCAGGTTCTTTCAGTTTATTCTTCTGAGCAGCAGCTACTTGTGTCGAAACAGTGGCAATAGCTTTGTTTCCAGGTAATACTGCTGGTTTTACCACAGGTACTGCAAGAAGACAGACAGGATTTGCACTCCATCAATAAGAGTTCACATGTGCAAGCCAGTCACAAGTAGTTATGGCAATAGTCTGGTACAAAGAGTTGACCTCTATAGCTTCTGTCAGCATTTCACCCAGGTAAAAACAGGACCCCTCCCACACAATTCCAGCAGCCAAACCATTTCTCTGTCAATGCTGCCCTGATAGATCTGTACCCCCAGCCACTATGGCACTACACAGTGGAACATTTTAGCAGTAGTACCAAAAGGGCACTTATGAACTGACATTCATAGAACCACAGAATGGTTAGGGCAGAAAATTTGGACCTTGAAGATCTTGTTCCAACCCCTCTGACACCTTTCACTAGACCAGGTTGCTCCAAGCCCCATCCAGCCGGGCCTTGAACACTTCCAGGGATGGGGTATCAATAACTTCTCTGGGCAAGCATTACCTGAAGTGTGGTTTAGGGATTGCTACCAAATATGGCATATCACAATATCTTGACCTCTTACCTGTCTGCAGTTGATTCAGTTGGATTTGAGGAGTGGTGAGCATGATACGACTGTGTGGTTGCCGCAATGCCACCATGGGTGTCTGTGTCAACGTTACTTGTGGAGGCCTTATCAATGCCCCTGCTTTTTGAGACTGTTGAATAACCTGCAAATAATAAGGAAAAAAAAAGAACTGTAAATAATCTGAGAATCAGGTGGCAAGAACAAACCCTACAAGCACTTAAACCAAGATGCAATTTAAGTTATACTTTTTTATCAGATCTTTGATTGAGCCAAACCACCAGCTTAAGAAGTACTATCAAAAAAAACCCTGTGCAATAACCAACGCTGCACTCCAGCTCACATACCAGTGGTGTGGACTGCCCTTGTTTACTGACACCAACTTGTGTGGGCTGAGTGAGGCTGATGACAGGTTGCTGGAGGGTACTGGTGACAGTGGCAGTGGCCTTGCCCGCCGTGCGCTGCACCGAGGAGCTCAGCAGCACGGACGTCACCGACGGGATCGTGGCTATCGTTGCCTGCGTCGTGGGCTGCTGCTGCTGGCTCTGCTGAATGAAAGCTGCAGAGTCTGGTGTTAACTGTCTCAAGGCAGGTAAACTCCTCTGAAAAGGGGAAAGGAAAGAGTTTGGTTGAGTTGTTTACTCCTGGCTCACACAATAGTGTCATGTTTTGTTTCAGTCCATTGGATCGGTCTGTGTGCACCTGAGGAAAGTTGAGCACACAGAAATACCAACCTGCTCCTATTTCATAAGCAGGACAGAGGGACAATACCTTTTGGATATCATGGGTATCTAGGCTATGCAGCCTACCTGGAGCCCCTGTATGTATTTAACAACCCAAACCCATGCTGCCTTCCTTGACTGTTGTCCTACAGCTTAAAAGTCACAGTGAACACCAGAGAAGATTTCAGAATAGCTCAACAGAGACCAGAGTGTTTTGGTGGCTTCTTAAATTAGTCGTTTTCTTACGGCAACAGTTTTTGTCCTCAGGAACAGCTCAAGGTTGAACAAGCATTTAAGAACCCAGAAATGTCAACACACACCTACAACTCCATCCCATAATCATACATTAGTGAAGCAGTTACATTCTTACAATTCAGTACTGTTGTATTTTCACTGATTTCACTGATGGTAAATGTTTTGCAATAAATACTATTTTGAGATTTGCTGAACTACTATAAAATTTATGTCAAATGTGATTTATCATTGGGAGATGACATATTTCCTGCTTCTCCAAACCAGTTTACAGCATAGGCAAAACTTCCCCAGAAGGTACAATTTTCTACATCACTGAATCCCTTTGCTTTCTAAGACTAAAAAGAGAGCAATAAATCAATTCATAGGTTTGTGGCTTAAGTCATAGAAAGAAAACTTTCCAGAGTTCTCAAAAGAGCTACTATGTGTCACCATGGTAGAGGTTACATTACTGACTGTGCCAATGAATCACAGTAACAAACTCTAGGAACTAAGACACAAAAAGTATTTTTTAAGGGAGCAAAAGCCTAACCAGGCACCATTTAAAACTTCCTTTAACTTAATTTTGGAATTCCACCTATAATGGCAAAGGATGTGCTTGTGTTCATTGCTGCTGATATGTAAGCACAGAGATAAAGGAAGAGCAGTGAAGATAAGTTACCTTCAGGAAAGGCACAAGGTAAGGTTGAGGTGAAGAATTAAGTTCTCTGTAGAGCCTACTGGTAAAATCTTCTGGTTCAATTTTTCCATCCTTCAAAAGAGAAAACTCAAATGAACAAACTTGTAGAAATTACTTTTTATAACGATCCAACACTAAAAAAAAAATTAAGACTTGGGAACACATTGAAATTAAGTGGTTTTATCATCTGTCACTATTTTTAGTTACCAATAGCTTTATGGTAGTAACCAACTTTACTACAAATTTCAAGTAATGAGATCTAAAGACCTCTGGTTACTACATGATGAAATACATATAACCATAACTTAAAGGTTGCTAACAAATAGGCTAAGCAATACTAGCACACACTCTGTAAATGTTAAAAATGTCAAGCTTTTATATTAGCATCAGGCAAGGATTTGATTTAGCTCAGATTTTATAAACTCCAGCCACTGAAGGAAAAAAAACCACAAAAAACCAGTTTTGAGTCTGAATTTGCCCAGATGCTGTATTTAACAACTTCTGATGAACTTTTCTTACCAGCAGATTCTGTACTAATTCCTTCACGTTAGCCGCAGTCTCTGAGGACTGTTTTCCAGACGATGCCAGTTTTATTAATGTGGACAGAAAGTTTTTGCATTTCTTCACATTTTCCATAGTTTCCTTAGAAGGAAGGGCAAAAGGAAAACAATCAGAGAAAGGAAGACAAACTCCTCTTAACACATGATCTGACCATATACTCCATGAAATAAAATCCTTTAATTCATCAGTACAGAGTAATAGTTATAGATACATGTCCCTCACCTTAAAACATAAACACACAAATTATTATTTTTCTTCATATTGTATATTTTTGTTACCAAAATTTAAGGAATTGTGACTCTTCATGAAATGAGGAAACACCAAGTATTTTAAGAATGGCACATGGTACATGGGAAAATACATGTTTTAGCAGGACAAAAAATAGTAAAGCTGTTGTTTCACAGTGCACAGTACATGGATTCTCCCTGCATTTTGCACTCCTGGAAACATGCAGTTTGAATCAATCAGTGCCAACTGCTTATCCTTTCTTATCGTGATTCTCCTCTACAGTTCTGAACAATTCATTGTTCTATAAAATACATCTAACAGATTTTTTTAATGAATGCTGTAATACTGTTACAGAAACAAAAACGCTTTGACACCTATCAAAATTCAAGTGACCTGTACCCACACCTTGTAAATTATATGGTTCTATTAAAGTTTACCTTTTCAAGGTCAACAGCTCACAGGATTCCTGCATCTAATCTCCACTCCCATCTGTGTTTACATGTATGTGTATATATGCACACCATGCATATGTGAGTGGACAAAAACAGATGCTACATTTCTCAGAATCTTACTGTGGCAGCAGTGGAGGTGGCCGTTGTCCCTTGCACTGTTCTCTGAGGAGTTCCAGTTTGTACAGCTGTTGCTGTCCCCAACGTGGTTGTTTGTGCAGTACCACCCAGAACGATCTGAGGCTGCAGAGAATAAAAACACAAGGATTATTTTCCATGGAATGCATCAAGTGCCTGTTTTCCTGAGCCATCCAACAGAAGACGAGGCACAGGGCAGCAGAACACCTTCCACAGCTGCTATAAATAAGTTGCTCATGCTCCGGTGCAGGGGAAGGAAACGGCCACCAGATGGCACTAAAAACATTCGGAACGGGAATTCCAAAAGTTGATTAAAAATTGCGCGATTTTTGGTCACTGAATAAAACAGCATAAATATAATCTCAGCCAGTGGGGTTCCAAAATTCAGCTAAAACAAGTACTAAATTCCTGTGAATTCAATTTATCTTTTTGACTGTTTCATTAAATGCCACTTCCAAAGGGAGGAATTTCTAAAAAGGCACAACTGACACAAAAGCTTTGGTCTTATCGAGGTCTTTGTGATAAACAACAGGACAAAACATTTTTCTAGTTTTGTAGACAAATTGGTAATTTGAAGTAGAAATATCAGCTCCAAAGAATCACAATTACAAGGAAGATCCTCTCACATATACAGCTCATTCATGGGCTTCCAACAGTCTAATTATTAACAACAACCCAGTCTGAGAGACAAATTCTTATCAAACTACAACTGACACTCAGAATGTTCACAAATAATTTGTAAACTTGCTCTTTATATAAAGATGCACCAAAAAAAAAAAGATGCACCCCTGCTGCCAAAGCTAACTTTATTGGTATTTTGGAAGAAACTAAGGAAAATAAGGATTTAATTTGTCTCTTTTTTTTTTTTTGAAATCAGGATAAATTAAGTCCATGGTGTGCTCATTACAGCACAAAATATGCAGATGGAATGATGGTGGGGTTTTGTTTTTTTTTTTTTTGTCCTGTATAACAGCAGTGCAAATTAAGGAGACTCAGTTAGGTAAATTAACTCTTAGATCTAAAAAGATCACTGGCATAGGGAAAGGCTCTCTGAGGGGAAAAAGGTTAACTGGATGCATAGCAAAACCTGCATGTTTTAAATTAAAACTCACTAATCCTGTCTACTCAAAGGATGAAGAAAGCACAATGAGACAGATTAAGTGACAGCAATCATATCGTATCACTGCTGCCTGGAAGCCATGTGGAGAATTTCACACTCTTGCACTGTTTTTTAAACTCTTGACATCTCAAAAAAAAATGTCCAAGCAAACCCAAAATGAACAGAGGCCAGCCCAGACTGACATCAGTCTCTCTGTGAGTTATCAGTCTCCAGAAGGACACAGACCAAAGCAGACTCATGTGAAAGGGAGAAGGCTGCCAGTGCAGTCATCTCTGCAATTGTAAATTTTGCTGCAGAATTCAGAGGGCTGCAGATCCACTATGGGAATAACACCACAGCCCAAAACCCAAGGGGAATTCTTGTCACCTCCTTTAAGCAGAAAGCATAAAGGTATTTTATTTTAGTCAGCTCTGTGACTGTACAAACACAATACCTTTAAATGGAGATATGTATAGGTGTAATATAAAATAATACCAATATACATACAAAAAAATATACCTGTACATCCGAAATATGCACTGAGACCTGCAGATGTTTTAGAAAGGCTAATCCAGAAGGCATTTCTTCCCTGCACTGAGCAATTGCATTTCCTGTGTGCCTGGCAGTCTCATGCACACATCACTTCCCTACACACTCACTTGCACAACCGGGGGCCGCTGTAGCGTTGTTGTGGGTTGCACTGTTGTTTGAGCCTGAGACACTTGCTTGATGATAGTAGTTGGTGTCACCTGTCGTGCAATAATGGGTGTTCCTGGAGCCTGGGGAAGAGGAAAAAAAATCATGAATACATCAGTGCCTACAGTTAAATACCAACCGCTCTATCTAGTGTTCTGATTCTGCATTATTACAAATAGCAAAGAACGCATCTGAAGCACTACGAAACTCCAAGAAGGATTTTCAGTCCTGAACTTAAAGCAACTGTCAAAATCTTGGTGTATGTATATCCATATCATTTTTTTTCTTTTAGTCTTGTATTTATTCTGGGGAGAAGAGTTGTACACATTAACCATATATGGTCTCCTTTATATCAAAGTTTTCAACTTAATGAGATTCAGATATGTAAAAATATTTTTGATGAGTAACAGCCAAGCTGCAACAGAATTAGGAACACAATGCAATGCCTATACCTTGTGGAAAGTAAATTTAGATTAGCTATTTGGAAGAAATTCTTGGCTCTGATGGTGATGAGGCCCCAGCACAGGTTGCCCAGAGAGGTGTGGACTTCCCATCCCTGGAAGTCTTCCAAGCCAGGCTGGGACGGCGCTTGAAGCAACCTGGTCTAGTGGAAGGTGGCCCTGCCCACGCCAGGAACTGGATGAGCTTTAAGGCCCTTTCCAACAGCTTTCCAACACAAACAATTCTGAGATTCTATGAATCTATAAACAGTCTGTACATCCCAGTTAGATCTATGGTTTCTTCACTAGTATCACACCTTACTTCCTCCTGTATTCTGCACAAAACAGTTTTTAGCAGCACAGCTTGCTGGACTGACCTGCACTGTGGATATCTGCACTGGGGGTGCACTGGTAGGTGTTGCAGGACGAGGAGTCAGAGTGCTCTGAGGCTGAGACTGGGCGTGTGCCTGGGCCTGCATCTGTGCCAGGGCTTGCTGGGGGATCATCAGCAGCTGCCCATTCTCACTGCGCACCAGCACCATGCCTGCAAAACACAGAGTGGTCAAGAACACATCTTTGCAAATATCAAAGAACACGCTTTTATGTTTGTTTTTTTTAATTCAAGTTGGGTACATATGGAATTAATGTACTACTGAAGGACTAGGCAGCTAGCAAGAGAGGTTTAGAATAAAAGTCAAATACCCAGCTGCATTATTGTATTTTGTCCAGAATAGCATAATTTTAGAAATACACTATCTAAATGCTTAGTATGGTGTGCATCAGAGCACAGTGAGGTGTATCTGCCCCAGCCACAAATATTCCATGTGACAAGAAGTTAAAATGATCCTGTAAAAATCCTACCTACTCTTTACTAAGAAATTTGTTTTATGAGACATTCCAAATAGAAGAAAATCCTGCCATTAGGCAAGATGCCTGTTAGTTTGTCTTTAAAGGGGAAGAAAAATAATAAACCTAGGCTTCACCATCAACAGCAACACAATTGTCTAAGTTCTAAATTAATTTCCCATAACCAATTTAGTAATGAAAGTGGCTATAAAATCATAATCTCTCTCATGTGCATCAGCAACAGACTGCACTGTGCCATGTTACACCCCAAATGAAAAATAAAACAGAGAGGGAAATGAGGAAGTCATTGCCTGCTCAGTCACTCAGATCAATACACTTAACCCCACTGGGTAGCTGTAGGGAACCAGAATTTAACAGGCAGAATTTCAGATGTGATTCTCTCTTCCTTGAAGGCACAAACAGGATCTGGACAACATAAACTGTGTGCCAAGAGCTCCTTCATTCAGCTTGTCTCACTCACTCCCTGAGAGCCTCAGGACCTCATCAGCTCTGAAAAAGCCACCTAAGGAAACAAACTGGGCACTCAAAATTAGTTGGCTTTTCTGAGCAGCTACAGGAAGAACCTTCGCCATGAAAATCAAGAGGCACTAGTGAAATCAGAAAGTTTTTCTTAAGTGTTGTTCAGTGAATCAAAAGCCCATACACACTCCCCAACAGTATCTGGAGATGTGGTCTATTGCATCTCAGAGCATGACTACTTCAAAAGAATCAAGCTTTTATTTGCTTTTCTATTCTGGTGAAGTGCTGAAATGTTTACAGACAATGCCTTAAACAGTTTTCTTGGACAGTTTTACAAGTAAACTGCAAAAATTCATACATTGATTTCTACAAAAATGAGTTCAAAAGAAAAGCCTTAGGTGATTTGCCCCTAATTTTTTCCTTACACTCTCTACATTAATGAAGCAGAGTCACACAGAGATGTTAAACTAGTTTACACCCAAAATGCGACTTTCCATCACAACTTATTTTAAAGTGCTAAGGTGGGACCCTCAAAATGCTATGGACAAGTGTTTTATCTAGAAACAAATATCCTCAAAGAGTTTCTCTGTAGGAAAGGAGGAGGGGGAGAAACTTATTTATTATCTTGCAGACTGTAGAAGTAAATACTCTTTGTTTAGCTGTCAGGTCCACAAAACTATTTTCCAAGCCATTCCAAAAAGTAAGGTTTCTTCTCCTGTAACTTATGTAGGGAGAAGTATTTCCTTCAAAACAGTAAAGCACACACCACCACCATCTCCACCATATCTTAGGAGAACTTAAAGACCCTAATAGTGAATGCAGAGCTTGATGCTGTGGGCTGCTCATTGGAACTATCACCACATTCTCACCATCAGCCTAACACTATGGGGAGGGGGCTACTGACAAAGGACAGAGAAACGGAACATTTTAAAGACTACAGAGTGACCTGCTGTTACATCAGCCTCATTCCTGCAGCAGAAGAACCTGGCATCCACTTCAATGTGCAAACATAAGATCTTGGGAAATGAACTCACATTGCCCATTTTTGTCATCCCTCATAATGATCAGCTGAAGCAGCTAAATGCTGAATCAGTTGAAATCTTCAATATTATTACAAACTAAATCATCAGTACAGTGGAAATCTGATTAGAGGAGCTATTTTCAAGTCAACATCAAGTATTAAGGCTTTCTGAGTACTTATTTAGTTTCTAGCAACTGAAAAGGTCCCATGCAACTCCCCATGCCTGAGCTTCCAGAAGTCCTTAAATGCCACCCCACAACAAACCCTTTTTCCTAAAATTCACCCAGTTTGGGAGCTCCCTAAGGTATCCTAAAGTTAATATGCCATCCAAATTCTTCAAAGAGCTATATATTTTTTCCTTACAGAAACAACATGAGAAATACTAAGCCTAGTTTTGGATGAGGGGGGTGTGTTTAAACTTCCTTCTCAGTGTAAAAGTGACTGAAGTAATTTGAAAGCACTGAACCAGAGCAGCTCCCCTGCAGATGAGATCTTTACAGCATCAGGCAGCGGCCCAGAGCTCTGTGATACCTGTTCCTGTCTCCAGCTCAGCAACATGTCTGCACCACACACCAACACACCAGTATGGTCAACTTACTGCTTTGCTCCCCAAAATGTGAATGAGGACAGAGAAAAGATGGGAAATAACCACAAAGTGAAGGTTCAGTACCCCTGAAGTACAAGCACAACATCTGAACAATGAAATATTCTCCCTGAGCTACATGCAAAATTAGAACATGCCTACACATTAACATAGCACAACTGCTCAAACAGACAGTTGAAAAGCATATTAATGTGAGCTTTAGAAAACATATCAAGAAAGTTCAATTTTTGACAGCAGACAGACAAAACAATCATTTGTAATTCAAACCCTGACTCTAAGCACTACCCTGTTAGATTTCTAACTCCAGGAAGTCTGAAGTACTTCTTTCAAGTATTGAAGTCATAATAAAAAAGTAACTCATACAAAGCCACATTTATATCTGTCGTTATTTAAGTAGTTCTTTCATTCCCACTCAAATTTGATACACAGTTATTTTTAATTTATATAGTTTCTACCATGTCATTAACTCAGCCTCTACCACTGATAAATTCCTGCACACACAAGGCTACATACAAACATAAAGACAGTTACTACCATCTGCACAAACTTTAATCACAGTATGATTATATGAGACATTTTACCTGCTTGGAATGTTAGCTTGCTGGTGTCTGGGTGACTTTGGAAAAGGTGTAAAAATTCAGAATGTGATGAACTTGCAATTTGTGTGCAGAAGTTCTCCAATACTACAGTGTGCAAGCAAGGACACAAAACACACCTCTAGCTTGGTGGGAATTCTTTAAAAAGGAAGACGGAACTCCTCTCTGAGCTTCTGTCCCCACAGTCCAACTACAAACTCTTTTCCAACCCAATTAGTTAAAAAAAGATTTCACTATCCCAAAACTATACCCAAGCTAGCATTAAGTGGATTTTCAGTGAAGTTCAGAGGGGTCATTGGAGATAACTTGATTATGAATTAAAAACAAAGGTCCATTTATCTCCTACTTTTAAACAAAATCACTGTGGGATTGTAACACACCTTCTCCCCATCCATACATTAATCTCAGTTAACAATTCGTGACAATGAAGAAGAGGAAGGGCTGACAGCCACATGTGTAGAAAAAGGAATTTCTTTCCCAAATTACATTTTAAATATTTAAACACAGGTAAGTATCATAACCTCCTCCAATGCATAAGGCTGCAAATGCTGAATGAACCAGGTCAGAACTGACTACCAGGTACTAGAAGGCAGCTAGAATTGTATAACTTATCTCACTGTTTCAATTAAATTCAGCAACATATTTAAAGATGGAAAACATCTTTCTGTTTTATCAACCAGGTTTTTGTTCCTGGATTAATGCATTAATTACCGCTTGAGATTAAACAGCTAATAAACATCAGTGGAAACATTCAATTAGAAAAAGGTGACAATGAAACCTGGCCATTTTAAAT
Source organism: Emberiza elegans (assembly GCA_024865655.1). Taxonomy (NCBI): domain Eukaryota; kingdom Metazoa; phylum Chordata; class Aves; order Passeriformes; family Fringillidae; genus Emberiza; species Emberiza elegans. Next base: position 4,783,746 of record JALJVW010003097.1, read on the forward strand.
ATCTTTCTGCCTTCTTTTTCCTAGAAAGTCTGTTCACATGTACTCTAAAATCATATTCACTATTAAAAATGCAAGCATTCAAGAATTATTTCCAAGTCTCTCATTAAAAAACTAATTAAAATTAAAATTAATTACCATTTTTGTTAGAAGTTAGATGCTTAAGAGAATCCTGAAAGAGGTTCATATTTGAATTTGAATTAAACAATTCATCACGGCTCCAAATGAAGGATTAACAAACTTAGTTGGCTGTTTCTGATGCCAGAAAGACTTGTGCTCCTGACCAGCACAACGGCCACCTCACATGTTCTTGCAGTGAAGACTGTCCCAGATCAATCCTGTCTACAACAATGTTCAGGACAGAAAATGCCATCATTATGTGATGTAGCTGCATGATTCTGCAGGGTCATCTTTGCCACTTGATTATTTGTAATTCCATTTGCTAATGACATTTCCATTTATAAAGTGTTGTGCTTTGGGTTTTTTTCTTTGTTAGTGTTTTTTCAATTAATAAAATGTGTAAAATCATGCACTGGAATAAAAAGTGCAGAGTTCTGGCCATTGGACATACCAGAAAAACATAAATCAGACTTTTTTTCTCTAATACTTCCCTCTTCCTTCATTGAAACATGGCTGGGCTTAACAAAGACTAAAGAAAAAAATTAACAGAATTATAAGGAAGACTAATAAAATATTTTGTAGCCTTTGCACACCATTCTGAGGGTCCATGTAATTCTACACACATACTACTTTCTTAGTAGAGAACCCCTACATCCAGAAAACAATCCCAACTAAAACAGTTTCCTGATTTGTTACCAGTTTTTACTGGTAGATCTTGATTAATAATATTTACAGGAGCTGGACTTTCCAGAAAGGGAGATAAAACCACCTGCAGACACAGCAGGACCTTCAGTGTTCTGGGGAAGTGCACAGTCCAGCAGTGTCACCTCTGCCAGCCACACCCAGCAGGAGGCCACTCCCACTGCAGCATGTCCCAGTGTCACCTCCAGGATAATGCTCCATATCCCAGTGTCACCCCTCAGGATAACGCTCCATAGCCCAGTGTCATAGGATGCTCCATATCCCAGTGTCATCCCAGTGTCACCTCACCTTAGCCCAGTGTCACCTCCAGGATAATGCTCCATAGCCCAGTGTCAGGATAACGCTCCATAGCCCAGTGTCACCTTCAGGATAACGTTCCATAGCCCAGTGTCACCTCCAGGATAACGCTCCATAGCCCAGTGTCACCCCTCAGGATAACGCTCCATATCCCAGTGTCACCCCTCAGGATAACGCTCCATATCCCAGTGTCACCCCCAGGATAACGCTCCATAGCCCAGTGTCACCTTCAGGATAACGCTCCATAGCCCAGTGTCACCTCCAGGATAACGCTCCATATATCCCAGTGACACCCCTAGGATAACGCTCCATATATCCCAGTGACACCCCTAGGATAACGCTCCATATATCCCAGTGACACCCCTAGGATAACGCTCTATATATCCCAGTGACACCCCTCAGGATAACACTCCATAGCCCAGTGTCACCCCTCAGGATAACGCTCCATAGCCCAGTGTCACCTTCCCATAGCCCAGTGTCACCTTCAGGATAACGCCCATAGCCCAGTGTAACGCTCTCCAGCCCAGTGTCACCATCAGGATAACGCTCCAGGATCCAGGATAGCGCTCCATATCCCAGTGTCACCTTCAGGATAACGCTCCAGCCCAGTGCCACCCCAGGTGTCAGCCCAGTGCCACCTCAGGATAACGCTCCATATCCCAGTGTCACCCCCAGGATAACGCTCCATAGCCCAGTGTCAGCCCATAGCCCAGTGTCACCCCTCAGGATAACGCTCCATAGCCCAGTGTCACCCCTCAGGATAACGCTCCATAGCCCAGTGTCACCTCCAGGATAACGCTCCATATCCCAGTGTCACCTCAGGATAACGCTCCATAGCCCAGTGTCACCCCTCAGGATAACGCTCCATAGCCCAGTGTCACCCCTCAGGATAATGCTCCATAGCCCAGTGTCACCCAGGTGTCAGTGTCACCCCTCAGGAGGAGTGTCACCTCCAGGATAATGCTCCATAGCCCAGTGTCACCTCCAGGATAACGCTCCATAGCCCAGTGTCACCCCTCAGGATAACGCTCCATATCCCAGTGTCACCTCCAGGATAATGCTCCATAGCCCAGTGTCACCTCCAGGATAACGCTCCATAGCCCAGTGTCACCTCCAGGATAACGCTCCATATATCCCAGTGACACCCCTAAGGATAACGCTCCATAGCCCAGTGTCACCTTCAGGATAACCCTTCACAGCCCAGTGTCACCCCTCAGGATAACACTCCACAGCCCAGTGTCACCTCCAGGATAACGCTCCATAGCCCAGTGTCACCCCTCAGGATAACGCTCCATAGCCCAGTGTCACCCCTCCGTGTCTCAGGGACTCCACCCACTCCATGGGGGACACACTGAGGGACTCCCTCTCCCGTTAGCAGGCATCTAACCGGAGGGCACAGCAAGGTGTGCTTGTGCTTCTCACAGGGCTTGACAGTGTACAAGGACCAAACTCCTGCCTGTGAAATACAAACGCTACACAGAACCCTGATCCCAAGTGACATCATCTGTCACTATCTGATCCCAAGTGACATCATCTCTCTTTCTGATGCACACACTCAACAGAAGAACAGAAGGTTCAAGCTTACAGATATTGCTTGTTACCCACAATGTAGTTCATGGTTAATCCAGATCAAGTCAGAACCATTACTAATCTAGACTTTTAATAAGTTGTTTTTTTCTGAGACATAACAGAAGAATTAATGGATGTATGATCTTGAAAGTGCATGGAGAATATCCTTTCCTAGTCTCCTGAGGAAATTCTCTTCTTAAAGTAAAAAGATAACTATCAACTTCTCAAGAAAAAACAATTTGGGTCAGGGAGAGCTGTTAGCCACCAAAGAATCAATAGGCACACATGCTGGTGTGTTCAGAAAGAATGTCCAAGCCTGAAAGAATAACCAGAGGACTGATGCTTCTGGTGTAGTCCCTACACAGATCTCTAGAAAAGGAGGTTATTGATCATACAATGCACTGACATCTGACAAACCTTCAAATCCTAACTAGATTTGCCAGGAAAGTTCACTAAAGAGGTTATCTTCATGTCAAAGCCCTTTGGGCCTTAAGCTCTTGAGCACACACTCATTTGTGGCAAGATGCTGCAAACATTTGACATGGCAGAAAAATCTGACAGTAATCCTAAGTGGGCTGTGCCATATTAGCAGGAGAAAGCTTTAGGAGAGAATCCTTTTGGTATTGTCAGAAGAGATTCTGTTGCAGCAAAAGAGAAAGTGAATGTGTGTGTAAGGTTATGCAAGTTATCACACACACCACAAAAACCATCTAAAGCCAAGGGGCTGAGTCCATGCTCTGTAACTGATTGGATCAGGTTACACAGGGACCCAGAATGATAAAACTCTTACAAAAGGACAAAGTTTTAAAGGTTTTTCCAATACAAAAATGCTGGAATACTAGAGTGAGAGCTGGAGAAAAAGACAGCTCCCAATACAAGCTACAGGAAGAGTTTTCAGAATAAGTGCTACATGTGACAGAGTCCTTTACTGCAGAAAAGGGAAAGATAACCTGGTATTGCCATCAATGCTGTACAACAATCCACCATTGCTCCTCTTCCAGTAACTGATCTACCTGGAAAAAACTCCCACTCTACAGGAATGAAAGCCCAAGGAAAGCAGAAAGAACCAACTGAACTCTACTAGTCCACTGCAGCTCTGTGAAAATCTGGGTCATTAAGGAAATCTTCCCTAACACTAGACAGTTTGTAGCAGATTTAGAATTATTTACACAAATTAAAGAGCAGCCTCTGTAACAAACCAGATGAGTAGCAGTTCATGAAGGACCATCGACAACTATAGACAAACTCATGAGAAACAGCTATTACAAACCAAGACAAGTAGAACAGAACTGTAAATGGTAACAGAAGTGCAGATTAGATGTTATTGAAGACAGACTACTTTGTACCTGAAGAGAAATGTGCACCACTGTTAAGTATATATTAGATATACTTCAATTTAGGTACTTAGAACCTCAGGAGACCTGTGCTGCACAAGTCTAGAAAAAATTTGACTTGAACTTTCTTGCCAAAGCCTTTGACCTCATCAGCAATCTCAGCTTTCAAGTTTCATCAACAAACGTGGTTGTTTTCTGATTTCTATAAAGATACCTTAGCTCCACAAGGATGTGCACAGTGCCTAAGGAGAAGCCTCCACAGTGCAGGGATCAGGAGGTATCAGAAATGCCCCCATGACCATGTGAGACTGCAGCTGCTCCAGAAAAATGCCAGGCAGTGACAGAGCTGTCCAGCACAGGAGACAAACCTGTGCCAATTCCCTCCTGCCTTGCTCCAGAGCAATGGGCAGCCCAAAGCCACAAGGCTGGGGACTGCACACAGCTGTGCTGAGCACACAGGACACCCTGTGCCCAAGGAAAGGGACCTGTTAAATGGTCAGCACCTGTGCAGCACACATCAATAAGTGTGCTACAACTTACCATGAAAAAACCCCAGCATGACTGTCAGGTGTTGCTTCAGAGCACCTCTAATACAAAATACTTGGAATTTCTCCCAACAGGCACTGCAGAGTGGCATGGCACAGAGTTTTAGACAAGAACTACAAAAGCAAATTCCATTTCCTTTTCAACTCATGTCACTCTGGAGTAAAGAAGAATTCTACCCAAACACAGTGCCTAAAAATTAAGATACAACATACAACAGCAGCACTCCACTGCTGGCTACCACTACTCTATCCAACCTGCACACACAGGTTCCAACCAGCCATTATAGTCTCAGAAACATTAATTCTTCAACAGCTGATTTATGGTTGTTGTCAACACAGGTGAAATATACATTTGCAAATATCCTTAAGAATCCTCACTGCAGTGCACAGAAAGTGCATTTTGTACAGACCAAGTACAAAAGTTCAAATTATGAAAAACTGCTTGTTTTTTCTTACAGAACAGTCAACAGACAAAAAAATTCAATTTAATTTTAAAAGCTTTTCCTTACTCTTACTAAGCAAGAGTTCTGTTTCAAACAATACAACTGAACTAAAACTGTACTGTCTAAAAGGTAAAGAAGTGAATCATTTGTAAAGTATTGATTCACAAACCTTTAAAGAATATAGTTAAAGAAATAATGTCATATTGGAATGCCAAAAAGACACTGCATTTAAGAGTGATCCCATACGTAAAAAATCTTACCTGCTCATTTGAAGAGGCGTGTAAGAATTGTTCTGGAAAATGCATAATTTTATATAGCAACAATTGACAAATGCTCCAACAACAATGTGATTTGCAACTATTTTGACTTCTCTGGAAAGCTAAATTCCTTGAAAGTGTGTTAACATTCCTTTCTAGTCAAGGATACAAAGCTAGAACACCAGAGTGCTCTGTCAAATTGCAACCCAATCAACACACAAATCTGTCTGATGTCGAAACAGCTCTAAGAAAAACACTATCAAGAGCTAAACCAATTGCTTTAATTATTGATCTCCAAGCAATTCAGATGCAGCTCTGCCATTAATTTCAATATACTTAGATCAAACAACAAAGCAATTATACCAAAATCAGATTCGGGTTTGAGAAAGAAAGACACAAAATAAAGTGTCACTAATTCTTTACGTCTGTTATTTTAAATATCAGGTTTTAAAACTAAACCTTTCTTTATTTGTGACAGTTTGTTTGTACCAAGGTATGTCAACATTAGTGCTGTTCAGGCACCTGAAGAAATGGGAAGGCCGAGTTACTTTGCATTTATCACCAGAATCTGCACAGAAATACTTAATGATGAATAATGTTTTAAATCATTGCTTTCTTCCTTCTGAATGCAACAGCCTAAACCAACTAAGTCCATGAGAAGCCACGAAAAACAAATTTCTTTTAATTTGTCTCCACTGTGAATGCCCTACTCAAGGCATACACTCTGTAATTGTAGCTGATGCCACCTTTCCAGCTGAAGCTGTGGAGACCCAGAGCTGGACAATTCCACTGACTGACAGCTCCCCAGGGCAGCCTCAGCACAAACATTCCCTCCACATCCTCCTCTGTGAATTCACGCTTCTCTCACTGCCCATACAGAATTATTCTGCTTTGAGAATATGCCAAGCACTATGCCTGCAAGTTCAATACAAACCATCAACTGGGACATGATATTACATGTCATTTGGCTGATAGCAACATTTATTAAGTAGCTCTGCTTTTGCAGTTAGTCTGAACACAGAAGGAGAATTATTTTCACACCTGTAAGCTTGAATTCAGAATGCTTTTCAACAAAATCAGGTTTCGTTTTGATTTTTACTAACCATCAAATGCACAGTCCTGAGTAATGACTAAGCTTAATGACTGGGTATGACTAACACTTATAAATAATTAGTGCCTTTTTTCCCCCTCCCCCATGGAGGACAGGGAAGGAAAGAAAATCAAATGATACCCTGGTAAGAAAGGAAGAAAGAAAGGAACCAAGAGGTTGAATCTCAATGCATGAACACTTGTATATTCTTCCAATCCACCCTTAATACTACTGCAAACACCACTGCACGTATGTCTGTTAAAAACTAATAACTCCTCATGCCTGTCTTTTAACTTCCACACAGTTCAGTCACTGTCAGCCTCCCTCCAGATCTCTTCTCCCCCACTGATTCCTCCACAAACACTCTTCTGGTCCCCTCCATCGACTCTTTTGCCACAGGTGCTGCAATTCCCCAGCACTACTCCTTGGAGCTGGCACTTGTGACTCATGAGAACACAACTGGTCCCACTCGCCACACCACGACTCAGGCTCAAAGCACCTGATGTTACTGCACTGGGAGAGAGGCTCTAAATCGAGCCCTCCCTTAAAGAAATGTTTGATTAATAAACTGAAGAAAGGTGTGCAGACAACTGAGTACAGCCTTGGTGCCCCCCAAACCCTCTCAGAAAGACTGGAGCATAGCACCACACCTCATTGCTTGGCTTTTGTTTATACTCTGATATCTGGAGCACACATTTTTCAACCGCGCTGGTTGTCAGCACAGTCTATCCAGCACGTGCTTTATTCTGCACAAAAGCACTGTGATAGCTTTTAACAGTTCAACTACTCTCAGAAGCATATATTAATCAGGTTATAATAATAAGTTAGACCATTTTTACAAGAGAGAGGCTTACTCAATTCAATACAAATCTTAGGACAGTCATGTCAGTCACGTAAAATAATATTACACACTGCTGTGAGTTTTATGTTATTCCTTGTCTAGGTACTGGGTATGTGTTACTGAAATGTATTTTTCAGTAAGGCATTTTAAGGCAAAAAGTATCAAAATTAAGATACATAGCATTCATAAGTTACAAGTCAAATTTATAAACACTGATCTACCAGGGTGAATAGTTACTTAATTTTCATCAATATTCTTTTCCAAATCCCATAGAAAGAGCTTGGTATCCAAACTGGACCTTGCACTAAATTCTGTACAAATACAAAGAAAAAGCACCATCCCTATTTAACCTATTTTATAACATATTTACACATTTTGCTGAGCATCAACCTTTGATGTTCAAAGTGCAACTTTTTGATTACTGCTAATCTAAGTACAGAAACCCATAGTTTTAAAATGTTATTTTGAGTCTGACAACAGTTACAGACCCAAAGATCAGATACATTTGTACAACAACTTAAGACTGCTCTACTGAAGTGCTGAACAGATCTCCCTGCAGGTGTATCAATTCCTTCTAATTATCACCTCTTTCCTGATTACTGATAGATCTATACCACTATCCAGTGACAAAAATCAACATTTTGTTCTCACAAAAAAATACTGTATATTTTAAAAAACACATAAGACTTCAAGGACAATTATTATTTTTATACATTCAATTTTATGCTAAAGACACATGAAGAGAATAACTCCAAGAGAGGAGGGTTTGTGGTAAAAAAACTGGCTCTCAGTTGAGACACCTGCATCTCCAGAAGACAACCAGCATTTCCAGGAAGAAATTCCCACAGATTAGAACTGGTGTAAAAATTTCCAGAGTAAGCTGAGGTAAAACTGTCCTAGAAGGTTTAAAACAAACAAAAAGCTCTATTCATGTGTCTATGGCAAAAAAAAAAAAAAAAAAAAGGAGCCTCATTTAATCTGAAATATGGACGATCACACAATCTTTACACCTGTTTAATTACAACCTGTACACAAACCAGGCTGTATCAGCAATTTTGCTTCTCTTACAAGGAAGCAGATACAAGAGAGCTGATACAATTATTTGCACACAGGAATAGACCTGTGGCTGTGCAAAGAAAAAGCCCTTTGTCACCTGTGAGCAACACTCTCTCCCTCATTTGGCCTTCCTTCACAGAGAGCTTTGGGGTCCATAACAGACATGAAGTAACTGTCCATTAACCAGGATAAAACCTCCTCTCTATACTTGTGATAGATACGTGTGTTTCTTCTCAGTTATGAGAACCTGTATTTTCAAAATTCTACCTCTCCAAATCTTCTTTCACAAGAGATAATGTGCCTAACAAAGCTAAACTTGCTAACAGTCTTCCAATTAGCAAAAGCCTTTTTTCCTTACATGAAGCAATTGCAACAAATTCAAAGAGAAGTTTCAGAGTAATGGAGTTACAAACATTCATAAAGTTTCAACACAAACAATAATCTTGACAAGAGTAGCTATTTTAAGGTAAAAATTATGATTTTGAATATTTCTGACCAAAAAAATGAACATAGTAACAAAAAATGTTTAATGTGTTAAGTGACTTCTATATCCAGTTCTTTCTGAGCAGACTCAGTATTGATCACACAGTTTTTACACAAAGCAACCTTTCCACATGCCAGTAGTTTCTCTTTCCTTGAACTCAGATAGTTTAAATATCAGTATTTTCAACTGTGTTCTAGAACTACTTCATAAATTTTTTAGAATTATATTTACATAAAATTTCCCAAAACAGGGAAGACAGACAATAGTAAGAGTTCTCATACCACAAAATACCTCATTTGAAGAGTTTGTGATATAATTTGTCTCTTATCAGTGGTCCAACTTCATGCATTTTCACCTCACTTTGCTAACAGGGCTGCAGCATTCTGTTAGTAAGGGATTCAAGTCCTGGGCAACATTCAAATTTGTGGTCCTCAAACCAAGAAAACAAGCAACCTGCTTAAATTTCCAGAGATGGAAAACATGTAACTTCTTGCAGAGTGCAAAACACTTCAAAAGAAATAAATCACTTCTGGTTATGAACCAATAACCTTTATCACAAGCTTACTGATACCCAAAAACCCCAGAAGACCACATTTTGAAGATCATACAGACATATCCATACATACACTTCCAAAGCTGTTGGGAACAGTATTTTTCATAACAGAACTGAACAATATGTAATCAAAGTTAATAGCTTTCATAGCTTAACAGAATCACAATTATAGTCCCATTAGATCCCATCACTTAACGACACAGTCTTATCAGATGTGCACAACATCAAGACACTGCTTTTAACAGAACCAGAAGACCCAACTGCACAGCCCACTGAGGCTCTCTGGGGTACAAAGCCAAGCACAAAGGAGTCCTCAGTTATGGAAGGTGCAATGTGAACAAACACAACTTTCAGTCTGGTGACATATGGCAGATCTGATGTAGCAGATTCCAAATAAAGCAGAATGTTCCTTTTGCTGATGCATGATTTGAACATAAAATCCACCCTGCACCCAAAAGGGTTCTGCAGAAGAGATCCATGGTCATCTTCCAGAAAGACAGACACTGCTTTACACGCCAAGTACAGGACTCCTAAGCTCTAATCCTGGCAAAATATCGATTCCTGCATGGCCTTGGGCAAGTCAGAACTTCTCTAACTTGCTCTTTCCCCAGCTCTAAAGCAGAGTTTATACTACTTCATTTACCAACCACACAGGCAGGTTGCAAGGATTAAAACATTTTGTAAAATGCTTTGGAAGTCAAACATACTGGAAGTTCTCTAAGAAACCCCCATTGTCACGGTGCATTGCAGACATTATTTTTAACAAAATCAAGCCATGCCAACACACTTAACAGGCATAATATTGGCAGCACATGCAACATACAGGGAAACTATAATGAGGATATGTTTGAACTCGCTTACTAGTCAGTGAGAAATAGAAACAACCACATTCCACTACTTCATAGTATTTCCCCTGTTCCTTATATTATGGGGTTCTGAGGATTTCCTCATCTATATACATCCTAATTCCTTCAGGGACTTCTCAGGTACATGTTTCAAGTACAAAGCAACCCAAAGAATGAGGCACTCAGTATGAAAGTTACATAAATTGCTTGCTTTGATTCTTCTCAGTTGCCACCCTTCTCCATTTTTATCCACTCTCCTTTGCCCAACCACCTACTACCCCAACTCCCAACTGAAGGAAACGGAATTACCCCTGCAGAAGTTATTTTTCAGCTACTCCAGCTCCCAAAAGTACAACTGCTTAAGTCAGAAGGACCCAAACCCATGCTTTAAATTTTGTGTTCAGGCAGTTTTCCCATCCTAAAGCCATCATAACCATGGCCTGCATTAGAATCCTTCTTGGATAGTGAACACAAGCTAAAAACCAATCTGTTTCTACAAAAAAACTCCACTTTAATACCAAATTAAATTTTGAGCATCTAAGGCCATGAAGAAACCCTTGAGTGTGCATGTTCATGTTGACCATCTCCCAGGATGTGCAGATGTAGAGCACTGCTGCTCTTTCAGGTATCCTTTGGTTCTGGAAAGCATCAATGGTAAGTTATAACCACTGCTGGAGTTCAGAACTCTGGAACATCCCACTGTTGAAGGGGCCTCTTTAACAGCAGCTTCTCAGTCTATAAAAGGCCTATCCTGCCCTCACCACAGAAAAGGCACATGAGATGCCCTTCAGAAAGAGAGCAACAAAGAAATCTGTAGTCTCATCCCCTATCATCAGCTACTGGCAGATCCAACTGAGTTTTGGGAAAGTAATAAAGAAGTTTTATTTTTAGATACAAGGCAAAACAATTCTCTTCTACAACAGCTGCAAAGCTGCACCACTGCTAGTGGGAAAACTGGTCATGACTGTAGAAGTAAAAAAAAAAACAAACCATGATGACATGCCATCCTATCTGCTATCTTCAAACAGGACTACATGTCACCAAACCATATTTAATCAGGAAAATATCAATCTTTATGATCAAGCCACCAAATTTTCATAACTACTAACAGTCATTCAGAAGGTAAAAGAAAAGAGAGGGACAGAGGGAAGTGAAAGTTTCTAGATTTCAATTTCACCTAATCTAGTAGAGAAAACTGTCCAGACCTACCTGCTCTATGCTATTCTCACTGCATACATTCAGCACTTCGCCAATCTGCTCCTTTGTCTAAGCAGACACCTTAAAAACTTATTATGAGATGTTTGTACATAAAGATAAAGGAGAAGACAGTAGCAACACAAATTTGCAAGAAGAGAAATGAAATCTTTGAACCCCAAGCTGACAGTACTGCTAGGTAAACATAAACTCACACATGCTGGGCCTGTACTACAGCACTGCTGGACAAGATGGGGTTTTCAAAAATTATTTTAAAGTACCCAAGTTTTGCCAATTTACAAGGTGATTCTACCCTGTGTCAGCAATGACCTCTAAACACTTCACACACTTTTACAATGCAAAAGATATATTTTAGTGCATAATCCCAGTTATACTTTTCTGCAGACTTTTCTGAGCACCTCTAACAGTGGAACATTGACTTACCACTTTAACAAACTCACTGATTTTCTACCTCTTACCATATGATTGTACATAACACATCTCTCATTACTGAAGTACTCAGAAACAACAAGCTTCATTCAATTTATTTCCAGTCAGTTTCAGCAGTGTTGCATCCTTAAGGCAGTATTGTGTAAACTTTTGTTCCTACTGCCTTACAAAATTATTTCACAGTATTTCCATCTCTTTTCTAAGAGGGTGTGAATAAGGTTATTTTGGGACCATCATTACCCAAATCTGTCCAACTGGAGCACAAAGTCCAAACAGGCTCCTGAAGAAAAGACTAAGGACAACAGTCCCCTTCCTCAAAGATGCCAAAGTGGAAAACCATGATTAATACACAGATACAATAGCTCAGTTCCTTGGAGAAAAAATGCACCAAAATCCAGTAAGGTCACAACAATTATGGCCCACTGGCCCTTCAAACATCTCCAATTTGGTCAGTGAAGGTTTGCTGCACAACTGCCTTGATGCAATACAAAGCATTATTCTAATAGTAATGTATTTTAAACACCATTGATGGAGTTTGTTTTCCACACGTTCTTTCAAAGGAAACATTTGAAATCTTGTAAGGTTTCTAATTTTCAAGTCCCAGCTTTTAACTCCTGCTGACATTTTACATTCTGCTTTCCACACATGTGCCACTGTAACTGTATTTTGGAGAGCTAGAAACAGTAATTCTGGATAAGAAAATAACAGTAAAACATGTGCTGTCATGGTCAAACCTTCCATCAGAATTTTCTAAGTGTTTGTAATTCTTGGTGTAAAAAGCTGTGTGTGCAGTGTATGATTTCAAACTGCTTCAAGCACTGTCACAGAAACTCTTACTACCACACACTATTAACTTTTAGAAACAAACTTGTGAATGCAAATTCAATGCATGCAGTAGGTGCACAGCACACAGGCACTGCAGCTGCAGCTTCACACTACCAAACTGCCTCCAAAACCTGGCCTAGATGCTGTCATTTAAAATACAATCTCAAAAGCACAGCCACCTATTCTTCTTTCACTATGAGTGTACCTGCACTCTGCTGAAGATCACAGCAGTTGCACATGGCCGGATTTGCAGAGGTGCTTGGCTCTGAGAGGTGTTTGGAAGAGCCCAGCATCCACCAATTCTTAAGTGTTTTGAAAGAGATGGTTTATGCAAGGCATTTTCAATGCTGGTTACTTTTGCAAAGCATAAAAAACAAAAGCAATGTAAAAGAAAAATAATCAGTTACACTAAAAAAAAAAATTTTCAATATTAAGCCTGTCTTATCATGCAAGAACTCAGTTTCCAATCTCTATGTATCCAGTCACTTATACTTGCTTATTTTAAGTCAGGCTTATTCTTTTGAAGTCATAAATATTTCTTTAAGTGTAGGACAGAAAAAAAAAAGCTTCATAAAAATCCAAGTTCTTAGAACCTGTATTGTTTTACTTTGATCTATCAAGAACTCCAAAGGAACAATTTATGATCCAATTTTGCTTAAGGACTGGCAATGCTGCTTCCAAGAGTAACACATTTCAGGATGCTGTGGCAGTCTGAAAACATCAGCTACCTGAAAAAAGGTCCCACTGGATTCCACACTAGTATTTTGCCCCATAATCAGGTTTATAATGCAGTATTAACAAAAAATGTAGGTATAAATGGCCCTAGACTAAACTGGATCAATCCTTTGATACAATATGGCAATAAACAAAATAAGGCTTTTCCAACCTATCAGACTTCAAATCAAGCACCACAATTTCAAGATCTGAATTTTACTGCTATTCTTTAAATTAGCAACATGTCATTCAAATTACTCATATATGGAAGAATCTTTTACAGGAAAAAAAAGAGGAATATTTATACCAGTTAGTACTTGGATACACAGAATGTTTGACAGACTTCATCAAACTACACGGCATCACATACCACAGAGAGCATATCACCAAAAACACAGTGTTTAGTAACACAGCACATAATTGCTGATCTACTTTATGTGACAGGTGCATTGCTCTGAGGTTGGTCAGCAGTTCCAAGAGATGTATTTTACTAAGACCACTTGCATTTTACTAAGATCCACCTACTAAAACCACCACTAATTTCATTCAGTGTTGGTAGCAAAATTCAATTAGCTGTCCTTTGCACATTGCCCTGAAAACAGTGAGCACTAAGAATACAGCCCTTGTATGTATCATCATTATGAGGACAGGAAGCAATGTGTAGGTTCACACAAGTATTTGCAGTTAAAAATCAAAGTGGATACAAGCAACAAGCCTGACTCAAGAATAATAGCAAATATATAACATTAAATCTCAAAACCTGGGATATTTAAGGAGGGACAGAACAATTCTGAGCAAACAAATGCTTCTCATCCTGCTTTTCACACATCCATTGAGTTCACGACTAGATTCCTTGTCCAGAGATGCTCAGCACTAAGCATGAGACTAGCTACTACAAAAGCTGCAGCCCTAGACACAACAGGGTGAGGTAAGGACATAGGAAGTCTGCCTTTTGTATCAGAATGCCAGTGACTAAAAAGATGATCATAAGCTTCAAATCTGTGAGTTTTTGAAGGTATTTAAAGCCCAAGTAGGTAGTTTTCATGTGTTGTATCTGCTGCTTCTCTGTTCATGAAAGCTTTGTGGTACTGGGGGCATGCAGGGACAGGAGGGAACTGAGCAGCACATAAAGGCTACAAACTACCGAAAAAACCACCTGAAAATTCAAAATGTCTGTTGTGCTAATGAAATAACATTTCATTAGATAATGTTCCATTGTCACACTTTGGCAGTTTGCAGCTTCATCTACACTCACACTGGAACAAAGATACCAGGCAGAATTATTTTCAATTACTGCTGAAAAGACTTTCTGGTCACCCAAAATCAGACACTAAGTAGTGGAATGCTACTATGCTACTACTACTCAACACCAGACCATTCTCATTGTTACATGTCATGCCTTTTCCACAATTCACAATTAAATGGCACAGAATCTTACTTGGATTCCTTCCTTGCAAGATACACGCTTCCAAAATAAAACCCCTCAGTCCTCTGACTTACCTGGTGGTAACTGAAAATTCTGAATGTTAGTCGGATTCTGAGGTGGCTGAGGCAAACGAGGTGCTAAAACTGTAGGAGTCAAAGTTGCTCTGATTCCACTCGTAGTTGGTGTTGGAGTCCTTGGCAGACTTTGTGCCACTGTATTGGCAGTGCCTTTAGCCATTCCTGTGGGGGTGCCAGGAGCTGCAGGAGGTATCCCACCAGGATTGGGAGCAACATTGGAGAGCCCAGCTTGCATAGTTTGCCCAATAATCATGTTACCCCCTGTAGTACTGGGCTGGCCAGCAGTGGCCAGCGTCTGCTGTTGGGATACTGCCTGGACTATAGTTTTAGGAGACTCAGATTTGATGACCTGTGTGGCAGGAGCTGCTGGCACACTGGAACCAGACTGGCTGTTCACAAGTGACGTCTGGAGGGAAACTCCAGATCCCACAGTGGCTGTGGCAACAGCGGGAAAACTCCCCACACTGATGGTTGAATTGATCACAGTATTGCTCCCGTTCTGAGTGGCTGCAGCAGCTGCAGCCACCGTGGGTCCTGCTGTGTGGATGGGGGGCCTCACCAGCGTCACCGTGGGCGCCCCGGTGCCGACGCTCGCCGGCGGCTGCGAGGAGATCACTGTGGGCGAGGAGGAGGATGCAGAGGACACAGCGGTATTAAGGAAAGAAGTCTGGATGACAGTGTTAGAAGCTGAGGGTAAAACAGCATTAACAGCGTTTCCTTTCCCCACGGATCCGGGTCCATTGTTAACGAGAGGGGCAACAGCAGGTGCAGGAGCAGGGTTGGCAGTCACAGGAGTCCCAGAGAAAGCAGCACTTCCTGTGTGGTGAGAGTTCATCACCACGTTACTCCCATTCAAAGTCTGCACCGTCGTGGTCCCAATCTTGCCATTCCTGGTGGACAAGGCAGTTGCCATGGTGCTGATAACCACCGACTTGCCCTGACTGAGGGTCCCTGGAGCAGCAGTGACTTCAGATCCTCCTGCTGCTGCAGTGGTGGTGCTGGTGCTCGTTGTGGTGGCTCCATCCAGAGCTGAAGTCTGGGACCTGGTGTTATGATTAATAACACCCCCCTGCACTCCTCCTGCCCCTGCAAAACAACAGCGAGGTTAAACAGAGCGAATGAGCAAGAAGAGAAGTCCAGCAAAGACAGAATGTTCTCCCTTATCACCAGGTCTTCTCCATCTCCCAAGCTGCCTGCCTGGAGCCAGGAAAACAGGACAGAGTACAAACTGAACAAGGCTTTGAATACGTTATCTTAAAGCCTCCAATAACCCACCAAAGACTGGCAGATCCAGTATTAATTGTTAACGCCCCTGCTCTTGACACTATAGTACAAAACAGGGAAAAGAGATTTAATATGAACCAAGGGAAGTAAGAAAATCATCTAAGACCTCCTCCCCATTCTGGAGCCTCACATCCCATTTAAAAACAGGACTGCAACTGCAAGGAGGGGAAATGGCCATGGACGACACTTTATTAAGACATATTCCCTACACCCAGCACACATTACTCTCTAATCCTGTCATCTGCCATAAAGTAAGTCAGTCAGATCAGCAGGCTCAACAACAGCAAAATATGAAAAGTGAAAGGAAAGAAAAACATTGGCCTGGCAAGATAAGAAGTACTGCAAAGCCTGGAGCAGGCTACTAGAAGACCCTTCTTCCTCGTTACAAAATTTGTCCCGATGGACCTGAAGTTCCCAAGACAGTTACAAATAAATAAATAAAAAGCAAAGCTGGTTTTCAGAAGGGACAAGATGATGTAGCTTCTTGTCCTGAATAATCCTCATGCCCCTTGATAAGGCCTGGTGTTAGCACAAGTACAATCACACACAGTCCAGGTCCTGGCCCTAAGGAGACAGAAATGGGAAAAGAATAGTGACAGGCAGACACTGAGATGCACATTATAAGGGTCAAGGAGATCCTCCTAGAAGAGCTTCATCAATCATAACAGACGGTCTGTAGTATCTTCTTACACTTCAGCAAGACAAAATCAAAAATAAAAAAGGGGGGAGGGGAGGAATTGCAGAGAGATTCTGGGGAGACATTTCTTTCAATCCCCCTGAAAAATAGCTTCCCTCCATTCCCACGTAGTGAGCCCTCGGTCCCAGCCTTCACACTGCCCCCCTCCAAGGCTCACAAGACGAAGGGGGGAATATTGCCAGGCAGCTCCGGGGGTGGGAGAAGGCGCTGTGCAAGGTGGGGTGTTGTGGCCTGAATTCCCCCCCTTGCCGGGACCCGGCGTTGTGACTACCCCCCCTTGAGGGCAGAGGAGGAATGGGAGGTCCCCGTGCCCCCTCCAAGCCCCTGGAACAAGGGAAGGGGTGCGGGGGGAATATCAAGGCAGGCAGATATGGGGGGGAAGCATTTTGAGGGACTTCCTCCCCTTGAAATCCCCCCTCGCTTCCTCCTCTACAGGAAATAGGTGTCATGATTAATAACACCCCCTTCCACTTCAGCAACAGCGAAGGGGGAGGGGAAGGAGCATTTACACAGACAGCTAAGGCGGCATTATCAAGAGGGAATCCTCCCCATAACCTCCACCCCTGGAAAGGGAAGGGGAGCAATCACAGGCGGCATGGGAGGCACAGCCATGACCAAGGGGGTGGGCTCTGCCTCCTTCAGTCCCCGAGATTAACAGAGCCCTTTTACACTCCAGCAACAAGGGCAGGAAAAGCAGAGGGGACCGGCAGAGTCACGGACGGGCACTGCCGGCTCCTTCTGCGGGGCGGCTGCCCCCACACATGATCCAACACCCTCGAGTAAGCACGGGCGAGGAGGGAAAATAAAGGGGAGGGAGCAGAGGCGCGGATACACACCGAGGGGGCATGATGAGAGGAGGCTCTCCCCCGTATGATCGATACCACCCTTTGCACTCCCGCTCCTGCCACAACGAGAAGGAGGAGAGAGGGAAAAGGGGGGAAAGCAGTGAGGGAAGGAGGCAGCGGGAGCTGGGGAGTGGGGGGAGGGGAGGGCCCCTCTCCCTCAGAGCCCCCCACCCCTGCCCACGTTACCTGCTTTTGTGATCTCTGGGGCACTCAGTCCCATCTTGCTGCCGCTGCTGCTCTCTGTTTGGGCATTAGCATTGCCTCCTACTACTACTCCTCCAGGGCTGGGGCTAGGGCTGCTGCTGCTACTGCTGCTGCTCACAACATGGTTCCCCAGCAGCCCCCCAGCGGCCCTCAGGGGCTCCTGCGCCTTGTGGTGCTGGTGGTGGTGGCCGGAGGCCGCCAGCTGGGACTCCAGGGAGCCCACCAGGTCGCTCACCACCTTCTCATCCACCTCCGTGTTCAGGAAAACCTCATCCAGCAGATCCGAGCCCGCCGCCATCTTTTTTTCGGAGGGTTCCTGTGAGCGGCTCCCTCCTCCCCCCCCCTCCCCTCTCACGGCTCCCTCCTCCCCCCGCCCCGCTCACACTCGGCCCCCCCGCCCAACAGCGCACGCGCGAGCGCCCGGCCCGCACATCACCGGCCGGGCAGGGATTCCGCCCGCCGCTGATTGGCCGGCGCCCGCGCTATAAAAGGCCGTGCAAATGGCTGCGATCGCTTAGTTGGGAGTCGGGCGGCGGCGGCGGCCCCCCGGCGGCCGCGGGCGGGCGGGGGCTGCGGCCCTTCGGTGCGGCCGCGCCGCGGGTGCGGGGGGTTCGGGAGCCGCGCGGGGCGGCGGGGGCGGCCGCGGCCGCCGGCGGCTCTTTGTCTGCCTCGGCCCAAAATGGCTGCATGTTTTCCCTGCTGCTCTCTGCGTCCGGGTCTCCCCCGCCGGCGCGAGTCTGAAGGGCGCCCCGCACCTGTGCCAGCTGCGTGTAACTGATCCACCGGCGGGGCGGGCGGGGCACACGCCCAGCCCCGGGCGGGGGCAGCGGGCGAGGAGGAGCCCCCGCGCCTGCCTCCCTCCCGCCGCCGCCGGCGGGGCCAGCTGGGGCTGCAGCCCCTCGGTGCGGCCGGGCCGCGGGGGCGGGCGCGGGGCGCGGTCTGACTCAGCACGGCCGGGGCCAGCTCCGGGAAAGCGCGCCCGGCTGCGAGCCCAGCGCCGGGGAGGGAAAAGGAAGACGAGAGAGAGGAGAGGCGGGGGGGAAAAGAGAGGGAGACGGCAATTTTGAACGGTCCAGTCGCAGCTGCGAGCCGGCACGGCGGGGCGATCCCCGCCCGTGTGTCAGCCCGCGTTACACCCCCGCCGCCGCTTAACCCTTGGGGGAGAGCCGCGCTCCGCAGCGGCGCTCGGCGGGGAGAGCGCGGCCCCCGCGGCCCGGGCCCGGCCGGCGCCGGCTGCAGGTGGACATGATCGCTTACAGGAGGCGGCTGCACTTTGACCTTGTTGTGCAACCATCATAAAGGAAGTAAATAACGTAAAAATACAACCCGCCTTTCAATAAATGCACTCTTCTGCCAGGCGCTGTTTCCCCAGAAAACTGTGTTACCAGATGCAATTGAAACAATATTATCAGATAGTACAATTTATCTTTCACAGAACAGAATCATAGAATCATCAAGGTTGGAAGTGACCTTTAAGATCAAGTCCAACTGCACTGCCACTGTAACCCTTAAACCACTAAATCACATCTCCCAGCACCAGATCCAGATGCCTCTTAAACACCTCCAAGGGTGGTGACTCCACCACCTCTCTGGGCAACTTATTCCAATGCCTGATTTAACTTAACTTTCAAGTTTTAAGGGGTAGCAAGCTTAAAATAGCACCTCTTATATCAGGATTTTAAAATAAGCTTTGCTGTTATGTTTTGGGAATGGGCAGCATTAGAGGCTGGAACTCTGTTGTTGTGGGATGGGCTCAGCACCTGCTGGTTGATGATTCTGAGGAATTGACTGGCCTGAAAGCTGCTCTCTGGAGGCTGGTGGAGACCTGGACAAACAAGAGCCTGTTATGAGTTATCTGTGAAAAGGGAATCATTTTAAATATGTCCAAGTTTTCTGTACAAAGATGTGGGTGCCCAAATGTGGGTGTCAACACTTACCCCAATCACATATTTGTGGTGATCACTTAACTTGTAGTACTCTAACATGAATTAAATTGATCTCCTTGACAGTTGACCCCATGAGCAATGGGAACAGTGCTCAAGTACTGTCCAGTTCTCACCCTGTCCCCAAATATGCAAACATGCCATCCAGGGAGAAGCTGTTTGCCAAAAATTCCCATAAAAACTGATGCATATTTGCTCTTAACATACAGGCCCCAAATAACAGAGCAAGTACCTTTAAATCCAAAATCCTAGAAATCCAGCTCATAGTGAGAGATATTGCTCTTCTACTTTCTATGTCCTCTTCTCACCTGCACTAAACTTTGGCTGATAACTAAAAATTACAGTGTTAAGCCTTTCCCAAGGCTCTGCTCACTTACCCCCGTGGCATCACCCTGAGAGACTGCCTACATCCTCTGAGTTTTATATTAATATTTTATTCTTGTACTTAAATGCTTTTCTCAGTCATCACTTGAAACTCAAGGGTGAACAAGAAACTGCCCTTTTCATCTGTATGAATTTTAACTCCCATTTTATCAATTTTTGACAAATTACAGTGCTGCAAAGTAGATGTGATTTTGCAGACACCACTGTAGGTCATGTTACCCTTTTCCTACAAGACAGAAATGCTGCTTTGAGCAGGGCAGTCCCAACCTCTTTGCTGCTGCCTCAGTCAAGCACGTTGCTAGTTTTAGCTATGGTGAAATTCTATAAGCAACATACCAAAGAATTCTCTGGAATAGAAGCCTGGTCACATTCCCTACCCAGCAGAAGAGTTAATCAGCTGCTCAAATGATTTATTAAGGGCGGAAAAGCTTGACTTAAACTAAGCCAGCCTAAAGGTGCAGAGTGGCTGAAAGACTTTCTTTGATGGCACCTAGCCAGGGCACAGCCCCATGCTGGGCCACAGTGCCCGAGGAACAGGGGAGGAAGAGATGGAGGATGTTATCAGGTGGCAGCAGCAGTCAGCATGGAGGGGCAGAGCAGCCTGCATTCCTGCTCTGCTCTCATTCTAGGACAGCTTGAATGTAGTTTACAGATGCCTACAAAACTAGAAATAAAAACCTCGAAATCTTCACGTCCTCATTCTAACACTCTCTTTAGTGTACCATATGGCACATCTACCATATTAGGTAAACAACTTTACAAAATTACAAGAGCAACTGAGATTCATTACAACTTGTGCATTATAAGTGTGTAGGATTCATTACTGAATAATTTATCTTTTCATACACTCTGTCTCTTGTTTGACGTTGGAAATAAGTTTCTAGACTGAATTCTTCAGTACAGGGATTCCAGCTACTCTGTGCTGTACTACTCCATTTTAAATGATACAAAAAGAGTAACTTGCACAAGAATTCTAGGAATGGAGTACAGGTAATTATTAGTGCTGGTGTAGAAATAGTCAAATTCAATATGCAGTGAATGCTGTGGACTTCACCCATCAGCACCCATCAGTTACATCAAAAGATCTTGAACATTACAGGCACATATGGGTTCTCTGCTCAAAGAGCAGAAGCTAGCAGGAGCTGTCCAGGAAAAATGGAGAATTGCCAGTTCCTTTAACATCCTTCCTTTATATTATTATATGTTATTATTTAAAATACTTATTTCCCCCCTAGATCTACAATGTAGATCATGACACAGACACTGTCTCAGGTTAAAGGAATGCCATTCTCCTTCTGTTTGTTTTCTGAAAATGAAGTTAGTTTAGAACTTGTTACAGAAATATCTGACAGAGGTATGGATTGGGGTGACAAGGGACAGAACAGAGAAGCCTATGGATGGTTTTAGTCTTAACTGACCCATCAGAAGACTAAAGGCCCATGAATAAATAGATTAAAAACTTATTGTTTTGATGGGTGATTTCTTGCTCTTCTTTCCTGCCCCGCACCCAGGATCATTTGAAACACTGAAAGTTGGCATTTAACCAGTAACACCTTGATTTCAAAAGTTCAGTCAAACAAGATGGAAAAATTCACTTGTGTCAGTTTCCACTGGAAATTGTTCAGCAAAACCAAGATTTTGGGTTCATTCATAAAGCTGCACTAACCTTGTAATCAGTATCCCTCCCTACCTTTCTGCCTTTTACACCATTTTTTTTTTTTCTTTTGTAGGAGCAGAGGAGTTCAATGGATAATTTGGAAAGTAAAGAGTGTAAGGAGCAAAGGAATGAAGTCTTGGTAGGAGATGATGCAGTTCTGTGCAGAAGTTCCCCATTGTAACCTTTAAAGTCTGATACTGATTCAAATGGGTGTCAGTCTCCACTAGCAAGTGATCAGCAAGAGCAGCAAGACTTCATTTGCATCCAGAATACAAATATTTGACAATCTACAGGAAAAATATTCCTGGTTTAAGTATTTGTCTTGGAGTTTAAGGGCAAATGCAGTTTTACTCCAGACATGCCCAAGGAGATAAAGCAACTTCAGTGCCCCTTGTAGTCTACACTCTTGACTCTCTTCTCCCTGAAATCCCAAAATATTGTTAAAGTCTTGGTCTTCAACTCATCCCATGTACTTCAGTTGTCCTTAGGTGAATCTCTGAAGAAGTCTAATGCTCCTAATAGGGATTAATATTCATACTTAGGGTATCTCCTCATAGGGATTAATATTAATAATTAAGTATAGTATGCTGCAGGAAAATGTCTTAACCCTTGCACTGTAAAATAAAAAGAGGCAAACAGTAGATTTGGACAGCAACAGTACAGTCCCTTTTTCTTTTATGATAATTATACCTACCTACACCCATATTTCCACTGAAGGACAGTGTCTGTCCTCATGGGTGCTGGACTGTTTCTGTCAGCCACAGAAGCTCCAGCCCTGTGCTGCAATTCAGTGCTCTGGACAGAAGCCTCATAGGATGCTGCCAGGGAAGAGAAATGGCAAAAGCACCCACTTATTTAAGTGTTTGTATCTGCATAGCAATTACTGGAATGCCAGAAGTAGAGCAGAAAAAAACCCCAACTTTTCTTTTCATAAAATGTATTGGATTGAATAAATATATTATGTGACAACTTAAGGGATATCCTCTTTTTAAAACCAAGGTATTTAACAATACCTATTATTAATTAGGAAATATAGGAAATGTCTGTTACAGGGACACTACTTATGAGCTTGGTTTTCAAAGCTGAGCACACAACTGCCTGCCTTGGCAATCTCCTAAGAGTTTCTGGGACAGAAGACTGTGCCTCTAGAACATGCTCCATGCAATTCCCACAGGAGTTATTTATGTGTGGCTCTCCTGAGGCATTCCAAAGTCCACGCAGCTCCACATCCGGCGCCCAAAGGAAAATGCCCGGAGAATATACTGTGGGATAAAGGATTATTGTTTAAAACCCTGCAAGGCTTTACAGCATCAAAGAGCTGTGGAAAACTTTTTCCTTCCCAGCTGCTCTTCATCTGGCTCGTCATGCTTGTTCCTGCCAAGATAGGAATTATCAATACCCAGACTCATCTGTAAGGGAATTCTTAAGGAACTTTACTCATAGGAGAAAATGAAAATTTCTAAACACACACCCCAGCAGCTAACAGAGATTTCTAAAGCAAATCTTCTGAGGGGGATTACTAGCAAATGTCCAGAATTCTGTGTGTGGAAGAGACAAGCAGCAGAGATGTCAACTAAGATTTGTGTTTTATCTGTTCTGAAAAATTTCTTGTGCAAGCCTACATGATTCGTGGGAAAAATACTATTAGAAGATTAGAGGTCCTTCTGGTCACTACAACCAGCTTCAGTAATTTCACATATTTTAAATTTAGGAAATTATTAGAACTGACTGGGCAAAATGAAAATGCTTTCCTCTCTAAGCAAATTAAAGGACTTTTGGAAAATTGAATCACTATTTCCAAGACAGAGTATGTCAAGAAAATGTGCCTACTGATGGGTCTCATTACTGGAAATCCAATTTGCACATTTTACAGTCAGGATTTGTTAGAATATGTTTGAAATATTTCTTTTTAGAGAAAGGTGACTTTGGCAGGTTTTGCTTCAATTTTTCTGTGAGTCTTTGTGAGCCAAAGTATGATCCTTCTAGGGATGTTTTATCAACAATATATCCTCAGACAACCTAATGGCACATGATACCATGGATATTCCAATAATGGATTCCTGCCCTCTCTTGATTCAGAGCTGGACACATTTAACAATTGACCAATTATGGTAATCAGTGTTATCCTCCTTCTTTATATGCTTCATTCACTGGCCTTCAAAAATACATAAATAAAAATAAGTGAAAGAACCAAAGATGAATCTTCATCCTTTTTGTTCTTGGTCAGTGCCAAGAACAGGTACAGCCAATGCCACATCAGTTGTGAAACTGCAGTTGCTGCAGATGAAAATATTTGTCCTATGGAATTTCATATCACAATGCCTAGAGACTGTAACTTACTTTATCTAAATCATTCAGTAGCCCCATGGTGGTTCTCTTTTAAGATAGAGGAGTTATTTCAAAAGAAGATTTTGTGTGTGCCTGAATGCACACTTTTTAGCTCAACAATAATATCAAATGAAACTAACAGGCTGTAAAGTTGGTAAAACTTTCAGCATATGTTCAATATATAGGGCAAAATCCAGATTCTTTTACAGTTGAACTGGAAGAATAATCACGTGTGCAAGCAGTTCTGAAAGTCATCTTCAGATGACAAAAATGGCTAAATTATTTTCCCTACTCCATTTCTAGTTCACAGTCTGTCAAATGCTCTTACCAAGACTTAGGAGGCAATAGAATTCCTGAGCAACCTTAGTGAGATTATAAAGAAAACAGACACAAAAGACACTGAACTGGAAAGCCAGTGTAGACAGAAGAGGTATAAAAACATAGTCATTTACAGAAAGAAAAAAAAATTAAAGCAGTCCAGTACAGGAGGTTTGTTTTGGTTGTAATGAAATGAGATTTTATCTAAACTTTTTGTGGATTTGGAATTCAGAAAGTATGTAAGGAAGATTTTGCCGAGTTTTTGTTTTGTTTTTTCTTTAATGACTCCTCTGTAATAACTCATTAAAATAAATCATGGCATAGCTTCCTTATTGAGCTGTCTCAGACTTAATGAAAACACAGCTAGAAAGGCTATTAGACAAGTTTATTTTTTTTCTGGATTCTCTAGCAGTCTGAATAGTTAGGGATATGATTCCAGACTCTAGGTTACTTTCTTACACTACTTAAAATATATTCTCACTATCGGAAAGAGTTCTGGAATTGCTCTTATTCCTTTAATAAGCTTTTGCCCATTTTGGAAACTGCAAACAAATCAAATAACTCAGTTAAATATGGGACGTGTTCCCATAGTTGCCTGAAGAAACTAGTGCACATTTTGAAGCAAGTCAGACAAAGATTTTATCTCTTAAAAGACAAGATGGGCAAAACTTCCAGCCCAAAGGAAATGACACACCTGGATGTAGGGCCAAGGGAGTCATGTTAAGTTGTTCCTTACTGCTACCTACCTTTGTTTGTATGGGGTACCTTGCAGTACTCCAATACCACACAAGTATAACAAAATATCTGTCACTATTCTTCAGACCAGTTCATGCTCCAAGTTAAACTTGCACAAACTTTTTGTCTTCAAATATCCTACTAGCAACTGTATGTCCCAAACAGCCTTTGGAAGTTTGGCACGGGTGATGTCATTAGGCAGAGTAAATGCTGAGGATGCTGCTGAGTAAAATACAGAGTCCAAGAAAAAGATGTGAAGTGTTCTGGGAAAAAAAATAAACATATTAATCAGAATTAAGTGAAAAAAATTTGAAAAGACAAATCTCTTTTTTAGTTACTTTACAGGGGAAAAAAAGTGGTTTAAAAGTGCACTAAATATCAAACACCTTGTCATACATGAAGTGATGGAGAAATGAGGTATGAGGCACAAATGATGCAAAGGCTTTGGAACAGTAAATGCCAGAATTGTCACATGTTTGTGAAAAGTGTGTACACAAATACTACAATGGTAAGGAGAAGTGTGAGTTAGAAGGAGATTAAATCCCAGTTTATTGTCATACCAAAATTAATGACTTCCTGAAACAGCACTAAAATCCTATTGCTATGAATTACTGTACCATTCTTGGTATCTTTAGCCTAAACCTGAATTAAAACCAATAAACTTTAAACTCCAAACCCTCTTTGGTCTTATTTTAAGAAGGAAAATAACCAAGATAAATGAAGAACACCCTAGAAGATAAAACAATGACTAATAATTCATATCCTCAAAGGCATTTCTGAAACATGACTTTTAAAACAAGTCCAGGAACAATTCAAGCCATGAAAGCTGCAGCAGATGTTGTGCAGGGAAAGAACAGCACACTGCCAAGGCTGGTAAAATGATCCCTTACCTCACTGAACAGAAAGAAGCCGAATCTACAAGCCATTTGTAAAACAGGTAAGGAGGGGGAGATTCTTTGGCTGAAGAAGAATGAATGCAAATGAGGTCTCTGAACTAAAACATGTAATAAAAAACTCTATCCTCTACGTTCTCAGCCCAGTGATGTACATTATTGCCCTATGGTTTGATTTGCACAGAGCTGTGCAGCTGGGTCTTGGTTCAACCCCACTGAAGCTTCAGTGCCAAGGAAATAGTGCTCAGTACTGATAGCTGGAATGTGTTCAATAGTTTGGAGACAGAAAAGTCCAGAGAGGGAAGGAGGAGCCCTTAAAGAAACACTGCTGTCAATCTTTCTGGAATTTTAGCCAACCCCAAATTTCTGTCCAGGGTATAGTGACATTTTCTGATCTGCAACATCCAGGGGTCTGCAGTATGTTTTGTACTCTCCAAACCATTTGATTTTGTTCAGAAAAGACAGGTCCCAGAGTGATGTATCAGGCTGTACTCCCATCTGCTCCTTGGTTTCTCCTCTGAGATACTGTCAGGTGTACCAAGTAGGTCAGTTGTGACAGTCTGGTTGTAGCTTGGGCTCTCTTCAGCCCCGAAGTGGATTTAGATCATTGGTTCTAACTGCAGCTCTTGAGCCTCTCAGAAAGTTGGGCATGAAGCTCAACACACAGATTCTTATTCTCCCAATTAAGGCATAAATGTGAACCTCCACAAAATCTTCCCCTGCAGACTAATCCTCTGCAGCATTTCATCCCTATAAGCCAATTTTTTGCTTCCTTTCTCCATGTATTACTTCCTTTTTTTCTTTCATTGCAGTGTGTCTTCAATCCACCTATTGCTCACTTCATGCCTGGAAGAACTTTATGAAATCCCACTTTTATCCCATGCCCTCACATCAGTGCATCTGTGAGGATACACAAAGGTTTGCCATTCACTTCAGTGCAACATATTCCAAAGCAAATCAGTCTATGCAGCAAAAACCCAGTTAGAAATTTCTCCTAGTGGAGCTTAGTATCTCAGGCACTGTTGAGTTCTCCCCTCTCTCCTAGATAGACAACTATATCTCTTTGTGCCCTAATTATTTCTAAACTTAGGTCTGAATCCTCTTACTCTTTTCAATGGGAGACAGATGTATAAATGCCTTCTTTAGAATGTGTCTGACTTAAAAGTCTTCAACCTTCAACTTTTGTCACCAAACTGCAAACTTCAGCTTTGTCAACCTTTTTTGTATCACACACACTATCCATTTAACTGTCTTCATGAAAAGATCTCTTAAAATCATATCCAGCTTCCACATCTATGAATAAATCACTACTTACTTAGCCAGGATAACTTCATCTTGCCATTCAGGATCCAGAAAGCCTTGGTATAAAAGGTACTTGCACTTCCTTAATGGCTCCATTCCCCAAAACTTCAATGACAAAGTGAACTGAAAGAGCAGGCAGGATTTTGGGCTGAGTTCTCAGTCTTATGTCTAGTACTGAGTGTGGGTTTTAGTCTCATTTCTATAAAGTAGACACCTTTTCCTGAGATGTAAGGCAAACTACTATCATGAAACACTATTTTCTCCATACATCATTGTATCTCCTTTTCTTAGATTGTGGGAAATTGAGAAACTAATTTGACAAAGCCCACATTATCTAAATACAGGTTACCAATTCTTCTATTTTTTTCTACTTATTAATATTTCCAATGTTTGTTCTCCTTATTCCATTCTCCACCCCTCACTCTTCCCATCATTTTAGTTTCCTTCAGTTGAATGTACATACATGCTTTTTTCTTTATTCTACTTCATCAGCTTTTCTTTGTGTAGTGTCAATCCACTTACAAGAGTGGATCCTTTTTTTCCTTCTCATCTTTTCAGTTTCTCCATCCTATTCCAGTCCCTCCTTCTTAGTCTCTTTTCTGCTGCCCATTCCCCACACCTCTACAGAACAGTGTCCTGTACTTGGTGACCTTCCCCTCCTTCCCTGCAGCTACCATAATCTTATTTTGAAATTACTGCTCTAACATCTCTTCCTCTGGGCTCAAGCATTTCTCTCTTCCTTTATATCATTTGTTTTGTTTGCCACACCCAAATTCAGATCTCTGTTCCATTTTCAGCTCCTCCATTTTCCATGCTTATTTATTTTCTTTCCTTTTTTTTTTTTTTTTTTTTGTTTTTGCCACCAACTGCAAAGGCATCCCATTGTCCCCAGGTGCAGGAGGTGATGCTTCAGCAGGCAGTGCCTGGCTGCCTTCCTCCAGCAGCTGGAGCTTGTTACAGGTTTTCTACCAACTGCTGGTCTGTCCTAAACTCTGCCACAACTCACCTGAGTCAGTTCAGCTCGCATTTCCAGGGATGTGGCCATCATCCACCACAAAAGCTCTCTCTCACCATCACATACACAAATTCTCATCACTGCAGAAAGTCACAGGTTTCTCTTTTACCTGCTATGAAATGTGCTTAGATACATGGCTGCTTACCCTCTCAAATGCCTCTAGTTGCCTTCCAGCTGCCACGGGAGTCTCCTGAGTTCTGCCAGCACAGGTTTTCCTGTAAATAAATCAGCTTTGCAGTTACATGGTGTGACTGTACCCTACCTCCACTCTCCAAGGACCACAGGTACCTGCAGTCCAAGTGGCTGTTGTGTGAATCCTGTGTCTGCCGTGATCACGAGGTGCCTCTCTGCCAAATTTCTTCCTACAGCCACGATGAACTGCAGTCAGCATCTTCATATGAAGCCAAATGTTCCCTCTTCATATGAGGGATGCCTGGGATAGCACACTTGTCATGAATTTACACAGTGAGAGATGCTCTTTGCTTCCTCCTTTCAACACTTAGTGGATGAGGAACTGTATTTTTTAGCAGAATAAATAATACTAACAGGCCACTTAAAATGTCAGGTGTCATAATTCTTCTTGCTGATGGCTTGTTATCTCTGACTGTTGTCAAACACAAGATATTGAGGAAATGCATTACAATAAGAGTATCTTCCAGAAGCAGGCTGATTTATGGCCATGGTGATTATAACTAAAATTCTGTATGTTTGCATATCTCTCCTTACCAGTGTATAGGTCATGCCAACTTGGTGTAGTTTTCATTTTCCACAAAATTTTTCATTTTCTGCTTTAATTAGCCTTCCTGGAGGACCCACATCCCTGTATTGGTACATGTAACTCTCTCTTCTCTAGTATTAAAAAGGAGAAAAAAAAAGGCAAAAAAGTGAAGGAATAAAACAATCATAATAATACCTTGTGTTGAATAAGGAACAAAGTACTGGAACTTACAGGTGCTTATGAACCAGTGACATTTTGGTTTGTATAAAGAAAACAATTAATTGAGCTGCAAAACCTGAAGCCCCGTTTACTATTTCTAAAGAAAATTTTAAGAGTGGACATAAGAAATATCAATTTAAACATACTGTGGAGTTGGAAGATGTTAACCAAAAGAGGGAGTTCCATTTCTCTACTTTTGGCCACACTATTGGCATTTTTTTTCATTATAAATAATTATTTTGTGGCTGCCCCAAACTGAGCAGCCACATTTTTTCTATTTTTCTTTTCCTATTATTTTTCCATTTGATTGTTTCTACGCTCAAAATTAGACACTCCTCATACAGAGGAACTAGAGGTGTTTTTTCATTAGGGAAGTTTCTAACCATCAATTGCCCACTAAAGGGCACTGTTTACTGCAGTAAAAAAGGAATCTCTGCTTTGCCTCTGTAAGTTATACTTAAGGCTGAGCTAAAAATCTAAAAAGGTTGACTTTAAGGGCTGAATTCCTTATTCAAAATTACTGCTTTTCCAATTAATATATTTTTTTTTTACTTTATATTTTTTAGGAACTCTATGCTAGGACAATTTAACAAGGAGAAGACTGCACATATGTACGAGTGGAAAGGAAGCATCTGCCCTGTTCAGGCAGGGGAGATCTGCTCTTCAGGCTGTATAAACAGCACGAAGAGTAGCACCATAAAATACATAAGGCCACAGGGCAGACAGCTTGGGAGAACAGCTCTCCAAGCCATGGTGTGCAAGGACGCGGGGATGAACCTGTGGGCTGCGCTCTCGCGTGTCGCTGGTGTATCGCTGATGGAAGGATGTAACCAAGGCATGGGCGCCCGCAGCTCCAGCGAACCTCCCTGCTCTCAGACAATGGCTCCTGCTGCATTGTCCCCGACTGCTGGCTTTGAATCTTATTGAGTCACACAAATTAGCGAGATCTGTGCACTCTGACCCGCTGCCCGAAACGCAACTGCCCTGCCTGATCCCCGCGCAGCCTCTCGCCGCTGAGCGATTTCTCCTCCGTGGCCATGTCTGCCAGATGCTGCCGCTTGTCTCTCATTGACCCGCAGATGGCCGGGGAGCCGGAGAGCTCCCAGGAGACGCCGCAAGGAGCGGCTCCATCCTCCAGCTGAAGCCTGGCACGGGGTGACCCGAGCCGAGCCGGGCCGGGCCGGGCCAACAGAACAAAGGCGCGGGGTGACCCGCTCAGGGCAGGGCCCGCCGGGCACCCGCGGCTGTGCCGGAGGGAGAAGGGGCTTGGGCAGAGGCGGCCATGGTTGTTCCTGTGAGGGGAAGGTGATAGTCTCCTTCTCCCCGCGCTGCGTGACAGCAGCTCTACCACAGTAGCGAGGGGCAATGACAGCCGGCGAGGGACAGCGCCACCCGGGCGAGGAGCGGTGCCACGCGAGGGGCACTGGTACAGCCTCAGTGTCACAGAGCCGCCCTCAGTGCCACAGGGGGGGACACTGAGAGCCCTCAGAGTCACCCCCCCCTCGCCGCGCGCTCCCCTCAGCCACGGCAGCGCGGGAAGCCAAGTGCGCGCGCGCTCCCGCCCCGCCCCGCCTGGCCCGGCCCCGCCCCGCCCCGCGGCGCACGTGGCACCCTCGCCCGCGCTGGTCACGTGACGCGGGCCCCGGGTGTTCCCTCTCCGCCCCTCCCCGTCTGACCCCGTCTCTCCCGTCTGGTCAATAGCGCGCGGCGCATGCGCGGTACCGCATCACGCCCCCCACCGCCTCCCCCCGGCCCGTCTCCCTCCGCCCTATATAAGGCGCGCGCGGCGGGGTCCCGGCTCCGCAGTGCGCGTGGGCGGCGCGGCGGCTCCGCGCGGCTCTGGGACCCCCTCCCTCCCCTCCCCCGTGCGCCGCCGCCATGAGCTCGGGGACCCCCTACATCGGCAGCAAGATCAGCCTGATCTCCAAGGCGCAGATCCGCTATGAGGGCATCCTCTACACCATCGACACCGAGAACTCCACCGTGGCGCTGGCTAAGGGTGAGGCGGGGCCCTGTGGGGGGCGCGGGCGGGCCTAGGCCGGCGCTGGCTGAGGGGACGCGGCGGGGGCCGCCGTGCCGCGAACAATGAGCGCGCCTGGGGCCCGCCCGCCCCGCGGGGCTGCGGCTGGGCTGGAGCCCCGGGTCCGGAGCGCTGCTGCTCTCCGTGAGTCAGCACTGACAGGGGCCGCGCCGGACGGGCGGGCAGGGCCCGGGATGCTGAGCAGCCCTCGGCTCTCCCCGGGAGCTCCCGGGCAGAAGCGCTGCCGGCAGCGCCGGCTCCCCTTGCCATTGTCAGAAGCGGGGAGGTGACGCTCGGTATCGCTGTGCGCGGTTCGGTTCCCCTCGCTCGGCTGTGCCCGGCTGTGTGTCGGTGTTCGGCTCGAGGAGGGCCCCAGGCCGGCGCTGAGGAAAACAGTGCGGTTGTTGTGTCTTTGTTCCTTCCGTGATCGATAACTGGACTCTGCTCAGGTGAGGAGGGTGGGAGCTGGGGACAGAGCGCTGGGGGCCACCTGCACGTGGGTCTGGCTCGCCGACCTTGCTGCTGCTCCTCAGCGAGGCTTTACATTTTGTTTCCCTGTAGAAATAGTGATCATAATCTTGGAAACAGTGTCATTTGGGTTCAGTTGTCACCTGTGCTGGGAACTCCTGTATTTCATCTCAGTACAACCTGTCTTGTCTTGTTTAGTTCCTCAACCATGAACTTGCTCCTGTACTGCTTTTCAAGTCTAGCTTGGCTACTTCAGCTAATGTGCATCGGCGTTTTCTTTCCCTGAGTTTTGTCCTTCCTTGTTTTGGGCAGTTCACACGTTCTTCATTGCCTGCAGCCAGCCATCGGGGTTGTCCACAAAACAAACACCTTTTGTTTTGAAAGGCTGCTTGCTGGCAGGAGGTACTGACTTGCCAGATTCACAACTACCCGCAAGGCAGCCTATGCCCCAGTGTTTACCCAGCATAATGATGTTTATATGATGCTGGACATTATTTAACACCTATTAGAGTGTTTTTTGAAGTTAAAAATGTGAATTTTCTCAAATTCACTTTTTTTCCTAGGAATGTAGCCATTTATTTAAATGCAGAAATGGACCTGTTTGTGTTAGTGCTTGGCTCAAAGTACTTGGGAGGTTGCTGGAAGGATGCAGTTCCTTTCCGGTAGGTGCAGGAAGGTCTTCACCTTGACCCAGCAGC
Organism: Emberiza elegans; assembly: GCA_024865655.1. Taxonomy (NCBI): domain Eukaryota; kingdom Metazoa; phylum Chordata; class Aves; order Passeriformes; family Fringillidae; genus Emberiza; species Emberiza elegans. Next base: position 4,816,293 of record JALJVW010003097.1, read on the forward strand.
GAGTAGAAATGGTTCCTTACATAGTCCTGCCTTACACATTGCACTTGCTTCTTCAGAGCTGGTGTGTTTCAAAGGCATGTGTGATTAAAGTGCTTTATGATGTGAGTAAGTATGTGATCTGGATAAGACTTCTGGTAGTTATTGTATTTATTGGTTTCTCAGTGTTCAGTTTTGATGAACTGGAATGCCTTAAGAAGTCGTTGTTGTAGTAGGTGGGGAATACATTTTTCCCTACCTAAAGAGCTGTTCTATAAACTTTGCATCTTGCTTTTCATTGTAGCTCAGAGGGGTTTTTCAAATTTAGAGACTTAATAGCATAGCAAAATTAGTGTCAGAATTACAAATGTAGCAACAATGTTGAAGTTAGTCAAGGCAGTATCGACCCGGTGTGTGGTGTCAGTGGTTTAAAACACTCGATCTCTGAGGCATTAGAAGGGCTATGAATTACTGACGTGATGTTGAAGTTGTCCAGACTGCAAGTAAATTGTTGTTAAACCCTGGATGCCATTGTTTAAACACTTCCATGTGCAGTGCAAGTGCCATTCTCTTTAGTTCCATCATAAAGAAAAATTTAAGTTGATAGAGACCTCGGGAAGAAATCTAGTTCAGCCTCTCACTTGAAGCCAGGCTTCAATTGATTTATATTTGTAAAACCTCAATATGTGCACAGAATCTTAAATGGTGGATATTCCATGAGCTTAATTAATCACTACAAGAAAGTTGTCTGGTTGTTTAGAGGCAAACAAAGTTTAAACCCACTGCTGTTCTGTCAGGAACCTGCTCCCCCTTAAGTAGAAGTCAGAAGAAATTGGAGTTTTTGAACGAAAAATATCCATGTAAGCTCTGCTTTCCAGTCAGTCTTGCTGTGCTTCCTGCCCCTTCAGAGCTTAAGCTCAGCAGCCCTACAAGTGTAGAAACTGTGTTGTAACCCAGGAGCTGCAATGTTGTGGGATTGATTTCTGTTCATCTGTAAGCAATTGTCGGTAACTTCACGGTAGACAGCCCTTCCCACCTCCACAGGAATTTTAGCTGCACTTTGTGCTGAGCCAGAGACAGTTAAACACCTGAGGTGTAGGGACAGGCAAGCTCAACTCCTACAGCCCTGTTTTGTCTACAACAAGGACTCGGCTTTCCACCTTTTTTGTTAGAAACCTTGGGACCAGCCAGCTGCAAGGCTGCCTGAGCAACTTTGGGCTTTGCAGGTCATTTGTTTGTCCATGTGGAGGTTGATGGCCTGGTCATGGTGCTTTCCGAGCTAGCTGTGGAATCCTGCAGGATGCCTTTAGTACATCTTGCCATGAGCTGTAATAATCTAATTTTGAACAGAGAGATCAGTGGTACAGTTCATGTCCAAAAGGCTACAAGCATTGCTTTCAGTTTATAATCTGCTTCTGGTTGACTGGGTTACAGCTGTAATATGATCAAACAGCAGCTGGAGATCTAAAATAACTTGGAGAGGTTATTTACCCTAGGAACTCATGGAAGATGGCCATTGAAAGGCAGTGACTGACAGCTTGTCCTTGTACCAGTGAAGATGCCCTTCCTGTTAGGTGCAAGCTGAGGTGCTGAGCAGTGTGACAGGGACATTCTGGCACTCACCTGCTCCTTGGGAGCTCACTGTGTGTTAACAGGGGTGAAGGCTATTTGTGGCACTCAGTGCTGCCTGGTGTGAGGTGAGCCCCCTGCATACACCTGGAACAGGACTCTTGAGAATCCCTGGCTACAGCTGCCAACATTCCTTGTAAGTTAGGAGCAGCATGGTGTGCTGGGGATGCTCAGTGCCTCCCTTTTGGTGCTCTTTCCTGGGAGGATGTGGTGCCCTCATCTGTGTGTCAGGAAGAGTGGCTTGTCCTGGTGGAGATGTTTCAGTGCTTCTGTGATAACCTGTTAGAAGCAATTGAGGGAGTCCAATACAGAGTTTTTCCATTGGCAGAAAATGTGTATCAAGCCAGTATGTGCTGGTACTCATCTGAGATGGGAGTGCCTCTCAAAGACAGAAAGCAGCCACCCAGTGAACTTGGGAGTTTCTGTAACTTGTGGCTGAAATTTCAAGCGTTTACCTGTCAGTGCCACAGTGATGTAACTGTGCTATCTGTTTTCCTGTGCCAATAATCCAGTCTGACCTCTTCTTCCTTAATGGCTCAAATTAATTTCTACCTAGTAGTTACCACAGTCAGCTGAAGTCTTTTTTTTTTTTTCCCATTCTGTGTGACATTGCTGGTTAGTGTCTGTTCAAGTATTCGGGTAGCTGGCACTCAGTAAAGCCTCCCTAAGCACTTAGATTTATCATTGATCACTTGCTTTGTAGTCACATTAATCATAAAAACAGTGACATTGGAGAGGGAATTTTAATAGGAAGTTTTTCTCATTGATAAAACCACCTCTATCTGCGTAATAAATGTATGAAACCAAAGGTGCATATTTGAGCTCTAAAGCCTTCTACAATTTCCCCCTGTTGCTTCAGGGGCCTCCCCTGTGTCTGGTGCAGTTGTCTGGAGCTGAATGCCTGCATGGGACAGCTGCTGGCAGGGAAGGAGAGTGCAGCACTGTGGGGAAGTCCTTGGGTTTGGAGTAGGATTCTTCACTCCAGCTGGTCTATGGTCTTTACCTTCACAGCTTGATGTAAACAAAACTGTTTACACAGGCTGCTGAAAAAGTTGGCATTTGAAGGAGCAGATGTGTGTGAGAAGGAGATGGAGGGTTCTGGAAGTAGCTGTTGTTGTTGTTACAAATGGCAAGTGTTGAAGGAATACTTTTTAATTGCATGAATGTGAGTTTGCAGAGTGCTGCAGTGGCAGTTCTGCACTAATGTCACCGTTTCCATGCTCCAGTGCGATCCTTTGGGACCGAGGACCGGCCCACAGACAGACCGGCTCCTCCCAGAGAAGAAATCTATGAGTACATTATTTTTCGAGGAAGTGACATCAAAGACATCACTGTCTGTGAACCTCCAAAAGCTCAGCATACTCTGCCACAAGATCCTGCCATTGTCCAAGTAAGTTAGCCTGAAGTGTTGGTAAAAAGCTGAGATTGGTGTTGAAGGACTGCATTTTGGTAAAAACATACGGAAATAAAGAAAAGTCAGTGTCTCCAGGAATCTTCAGATTATTTAAAGCATCCTGAATTTTGTTGTAATGTTTAAAGTAGCAGCAGCATTAAGACTTCAGTCAACAAAAGCCAGAGCTAGCTGAGAATGCAGAAAATCATAAAGAGGTAAACTAACCCTTCTCAGAATTTACTTAAGCTTTAGTAATGCTGTACATGAAGTAAAGAATCACTGCCAAAGCAGGTTGACTACTGGACACTGTAAATGGAAATGTACTTTGTCTTGTTACAGTCTTCACTGGGCTCTGCCTCTACATCATCCTTTCAGCCACATGTGCCTTACAGCCCGTTTAGAGGTATGCCACCTTACAGCCAGCTTGCTGCCAGCTCTTTGCTTAGCCAGCAGTATGCAGCTTCCTTAGGTTTAGGTAAGTACGAACTTTACTTGCTAGAATAGAGGGATGGTCTTGTATGCAGCTGCTGTGAAAGCAAATAACTGTAACTAACACCAAACTCCTTGCCAAGTGTCAGGCTGCAAGGGGCAGCGAATAAGCAGCTCACAACTTTGTGCAATGGTTTTACTGCAAGGAGGCCGATGTTTCACTTGCATGTGCACACACACACACGAAAGAAACAAACTAAATAGCTGAAGTTTCTTTCTGAAATTAATGGGAATACCTGACAGTTGAGACCAGTTAATTTCTAACCTAACACACCTCACATCACATGTAAAAAGAACTTGTATTTCCAGAGAGGACTGTAAATAAGCTGCTCTAATGCTGTTCTAGAGAATCTTGTATCTCTTTCCAAGTCCTTCAGATGTTTCACTACCTTGTATCTTATCCATGTATCTCTGCTCTCTCTTCTTCCCTCTATCTCTTTAGAGAAATTGGTAAGCCCTCCAGCATCAGCAGCTGCTTCCAGCCCTAGTTCTTCTCCGTCTCCACAACCTGTTTCAGAGCCTGACATGTCTTCAGAGCCCCATCAGCTCTCTTCCAAGGGTAACAGCAGTTTGAGGACTCCAAATATTTGGAAGAACTGCATGGCACTTGCAAACACTGTTCTTGTTAACCCCTCCTAGAATGATAGTGCTTATATTGGTAATGCCAGTAGAACTAGTTTGTTCTCAGCTTTTTTTGCCTTTCATTACATGAAGTGTGATTGGTCCTGTCCTAGAAGTATCAATTAGAGAGACAGGAGAAAGGAAAAGTCCAGGACAGTGGATCCTCTTGTGTAAGTATCAGGAGAAGGATGAAGTTTAGAGATGCTAATGTGCTGCATCCTCTCCAGGAACATGTGTCACCATAGGGTTTGGGTGAGGAATTGGTCGGCCTTTCCTGGACAAAGAAGCACACTGCTTCAGTTGTGGGTGGCCTTGTGGTTGGAGACTTAAGCTGATCAGAAATTTGGTTGTATATTCTATAATTGAGGAAAACGTCAGGGTAGATTTCATGCATGCTGGGGCATTGTACCTTGTCCAGATTTCCAGTTAGTAAAGCATGACTAACAGTTAGTGATTCCTGAGTAGGAGATAACAACATGGTTCTGGGTGCTTGCTTCTATGTGTAAAACGTTTAGAGAAGGTTGAGTTGAGATACCAGACTGACCTTCCTCAGAGCAGGGTGACCAGGTGCAGCCTGCATTTAAACACGATAATTAGTTTCATCTGGTTTTAGCTTAAGCATGCATGCTTGTGTTGGCATGAAGCTTTTTACTACCTCTCTGCTTTTGGCCATCTATCTGTACATAGTTTCTCAATACTCTGGCTAAACTTTGAAACTTTCTCATGTTAAACTTGCACATCAGCTTTGTCCTACTCAATAATCCTTAGGATATGTCTGTCTTCCTTGCAAGTTTTCCAGGTATACATTAACTGGGAACCTGCATGATGTAACCTACTGGGTATATCTCATGTTGGACTTGGGTGACCCAGAAGTGTCAGTGGCTTGGTTTGTGTGAACTCTTCAGCTTTTCACTTTTCTTGCTCTTTTAATATATTCAGTTAAAGTTTGCTTCCAAGCAGTTCTTATGCATAACTACATGAACCTGTAGTACTCCAAACCTTCTAATTAAACCTAGAATGCAGTGTTTCTTCTGAGTACTGAAGACTGTCACTTTTTAATATAATTGGTGTAAGGTATACCAAACCATGAAAAGTATTTACGTGTTTTGTAGTGTGAATAAATAAGCCTGGATGGAAGAGCAACAGAAGTCTTGGTAACACTTTGGCCTTGACCAAGAAGGAATTTAAAAGGGTAACTTTGAGATCCTGGTCTGGTTTCAGGTTTTCTTTGTCTGAAAGCTCTAACAATAAGCAATGAAGTTGAAGGACTTCTAAAAGCGGCTTACAAAAGGGGATATAGCTGAGGTGCTTATGCTTTTGCTGCAAAACCTTTTTGACAAAGTGGGGTAACATTGTTGAACAGTTTCAGAATGGTGAATTTTTGTTTTAGATTTAAAGTTATCATGTAAAATAAAATCCTGCATAACGTAGAAATTAGATTTTGGTATAAACTGTCTGAGAGACTGACTTGGCTTGGTTGTTTAATGTTTGTCTAACTTGATTTAAGAAATATATGGGTATATTTCCTGAAACTGAGGCTCTGGATGTGAGAGCCATGACTTGTATGGCAGTGGTGCCTTACCTGGTGCCACTTAAACTTAACCTGTAAAGATGCACACTCAAGGCTTTGAGTCATTCTTGACCAAACGGTTTCTCCCTAGAAGTGGGCAGGGTTTGAATGGTGTTGGCTCATTTTCTGAGAGGCACTTAGTCATTGGGCTTTTTTCCAGGTGCTGGCTTTCCTTCTGTTCATCCAGTCCGCAAAAGCCCCATGGTAGAGCAGGCTGTCCAGACTGGCCCCGTTGACAGCATGAATTCCCAAAAGCTGCCCCCAGGGAAGGTGACTCCGGGGATCCCGCGCAGTGCCCGGCAGGTCCCGCCGGCCAACAGCAAAGCGAGCGGTATGTACGCCCTGCTTCAGCCCCGAGCTGGGCTGGAGCAGCCTTCCAAGGTGCACTGCAACCCTGAGCTGCCTGGGGATTGGTCTTGTGCTCCTTTAAAGTTTATCCTTCTTGTTCAGTAGATACAGTTCAGGCAGCACCTGTGCAAACCCAAGGACAGGTGAATGATGAAAACAGAAGACCTCAAAGGAGAAGATCGGGTAGGTTAAGCTGATGCTAAACAGTCTCAACAGCCTGTGAAGGCAAGTGGTGTTAACTTCAGTGAAGGATTAACTGACAGAAGACTGGGAGAAAGCTTTGGGCATCCAGAGATGTTTCCCTAACAAAACAGCTTCTGGAGTCGCAGAAGTTCAGAACATTCCAGGGACAGAGTTCTAGCGCCTTTTCTAGAAAGTTGCAGGTATGTCATAAAAATCAATGCTGTGACTTGGCAGCAGCAACTGGATTTCTCTGAAATCTCAAATGTATTTACTGGGAGAGGCAGCCTGTTTGAGACTTTCCAGAGCTTTTATAACAGCAGCTATGGAACACTCACCTCCATAGAGCAGAATTCTTATTTCAAAGTAGCAGTACAAGCATGGGCCAGAAGAAAGTGGCATTCAAAAGAGGTTTCTGCCCAAATAAAATAAGAAAAAAAAGGACAGGAAACAACACTTCAGACTCTCAGGTCTTCAAATTAATTAGTGTGTAGAATGGGTTATAGCTTTTCCAAAAAGGAATGGATAGCATCTCAGTTGGAAGCCAGAAACTAGACAGAGTACAAGCTCCCTTTGTGGGTAGATGAGTCTTTTGCTGGATTTTCTGAGACCTCCTCTTTGCCATCAGGATGGGTTTTAGGCTAACTACAGTGCTGTGTTTGCAGGTGAAGAGCAGACAGATAATTTTCCCCACCTCCCTCAGCTTTTCTTGCTGTAGTGCTTGTTCTGACTTCCTCTCTGCACACTGGAAGGAAAGTTGGGTGCACTCTTAGTGGTAAGACTGACATCCAGGAATGCTGCTCAGAAAGTTAAAGTGTTGCTGTAATGTGTCTTCTACAGCCAAAATGAGAAGTTGCTTTCAAAGAGGTGTGGCCTAACCACAGGACTGGAAGCCAGAAACTCCTGAGTTCTATCCCTGGTTTCCTCTGGTCTTGAGCAAGCCATGTAACCTCCCTGTGCGTTACCAAGTGTTTAAACTCTCCTGCTTTCAGGAAACAGGAGAACCAGAAACCGTTCTAGAGGACAAAACAGACCAACTACTGTGAAGGAAAATACAATAAAGTTTGAAGGTGACTTTGACTTTGAAAGTGCAAATGCACAATTCAACAGAGAAGAGCTTGATAAAGAATTCAAGAAGAAACTAAACTTTAAAGGTTTGTGTCTTCATTAAATATGAATTGCTGAGCTAGTAGTAAACACTGCATAGACAAACTGGTTTTGAGAAACTGCATGATTACCTCTCAAATCTTGTTTGAGGGAGCAAGAGAACAGATGGCTCTGCAGTGTGTGCCTCAAGGAGGTGTAATACATTTCATTATCTTCAGATGACAAAGCAGAGACAGGGGAAGAAAAAGGGGACCCTGGAGTGGCAACCCAAAACAATGATGGTAACGCAGAGGAGGACCTGCTGGGGCCCAACTGCTATTATGATAAATCCAAGTCTTTCTTTGACAACATTTCTTCAGAACTGAAATCTAGGTGAGTGTTTTTTAAAAGCTTGGTTTTTAAATGGAATTTTAGGCATAAAATTTCAGACATAATCTATGTGACATGGTTTAATTATTTAAAAATTTTAGAATAGACTTTAGGGAGAATTGCCATGCATTTGGTGGCTCACAAGTGATGTGAACCAAGCTTCATGCAGTGGGATCAAACAAAAAGCATTTCAGCTGATATGATACACTTGCCTAAACTATGATAGAGGAGTTTCTATTTCTGTTTCCCAGTACTGACTTTGAACCCCTTGATTTTAAACAAATTCTTTATCTGGCTTGTGGGAGAGGAGGCATCAGGGTCATGCTGTACTGAAGGTGCAGCTGGCAAACAGGAGTGAGCTAAGCCTGGAGGTGGGGCAGAGACGTCAGCTCTGGCTGTGGAAATGCATTTGGTTAAATGTTGGGAATATGAAGGGAAAGCTGATGCCATCAAGTGCCTGGAGAAATGAGACATCCCTTTAGTGTCAGCATGAGGGGTTCCTTGGCTCTGTGCTGTGGCTGCAGAGGGGATGGGTTGGAACAGGTACACTGCAGCTGGTGCCTGTTGCAGTGCAGCTCAACAAAATCAGGGGTTTGAGGCTTCCTCTGTGAGTGAGCTGGTGGTTCTTTAATGTTTGTGCTCAAGCTGAACTCAGCCTTGCTCAGTTCCAGGCGCACCACGTGGGCTGAGGAGAGGAAGCTCAATACAGAGACCTTTGGAGTGTCTGGACGGTTCCTTCGTGGCCGCAGCTTCCGAGGTGGATTTCGAGGTGGAAGGGGGAGTGGAGCAGCGAGGAGAAACCAAACCACTCACAGAGCTGGTACTGGCAGAGTGTAACTTCAGAGGCAAGTGCTCTAGCAAGAGTAAATGCTCTCTCTGAGCCAGGTTTGTCTCTTACTCCTTGCCTGAACTGTCTGTGCAGTCTGTTTTGCCCTCCAGTCTCATGGATATATCAATAATTGTTCCTTACTGGATCTGATGGATATTTCTAAAGGGTAGAGGGAGATAGGGGTGGTTTAACCTGTTGATTTCTTGGTCTCACCTGTCTGTGAAAAGGCTCAGCTCAAGCAAGCAGCTTTTGGTTTCTAACTAAGCATTTCAGCTGATACAGGGGTGTGAGCTTTGCTATTTCTCTTCTTGGGAGAAGCACCCCATAATATCAAATCTAATTCTACCTTTTTTCTGAATAGGTTCAAACATCTGTTCTGGGAGAATGAAACTGTATATAAAAAGAAAACAACCAACTGCTGCACTAACGTGGGAAAATGGTTCATATTGTTTACTGTCTCAGCTCAAGCGACAGAATTTCATGTACTACTGCTTATATTTTGGACTTACTTTGGACCAGCCACTGTCTGCTGGAATATTTTTTGGAAGAGGGAATGTGTTCAGGGGTACCTTCTTCAGGGTGTCTTTTCTTTTTGTTTGTGTTTTTCAAGTGCAGACTAACTTACACGGTTCTTCTTTCTGGGTCTCTCAAGGCTGCTATAGTCTAAGCTCAAAGTCAGACTCCTTTTCTGAACCCTGGAGAAGAGAAATCATGCTGTTTTAACACGGAACCAAAGCTCACTTGAAATAAACCAGCTATAATTTGTTTGTTCTGAGTAACCAAATGGATCCTTTGGTGCTGCTGGTCTCACCGATCTTGGCAGCAGGTGTGAAGTAGCACTTGGTATCTGGAGAAAGGGATTCCTGGTGCTGAGGAGTTGTGTATATTGTCACTTGGGAATACTGGAGTGTTGATCATGTAGTAGTGTTTCTGACTGTACAGCTGTTTGTGGGCTGCTGCTGGGCTGGAGGTACCACAGGACCGTGGCTCTGCCTTGAGCTGCAGGGTGCTGGGAATGCCTGGGGCTTGGAGCTCCTGCCTGGAGCGTGGGGACACCATGTGGGATGAGAGCAGTGACTGTCCCCACTCATGTGCAGAGTTTTTGGCAGCAGTGACTGTCTGGGAAGGAGACCTGAAGCTCTGACTTGTTTGCCTCGGTTTGTACCTCGCTGGAGGCAGCACCAAATGCAAACAGTTCTCTGTGCTCTGTAGACTGTGGTGGAACTCTTTGGAATGTTTTCATTCAACTAGGGATGGGAGACCATATAATGAAGCTTAACAGATGGGCATGTTTAATTTCTTTCCTCTATACCCCCATACTGTAAATAGTTTAGTTGTTTTTCTTTTGTTTTTAAAAATCTGTATGTGGGGAGAGGGCTGGGAGGGAGGGGTTACCTTTGTTTGCATGAAATAAGTGGGTTAAATTGCTATAGGCATGTGTCCCGTTTTTGGTTGGTAGGGAATTTTGTTGAAAAAGCACCTTGATGACTGAACCCCTTACATAGCTCAAGTTTTTTTTAGTTATGCATTGACCTAGGTTACTGTAAAAGCTTGGATTTATTTTTGTAGGACTTTATTGCTGAGAATTAGAACATAGCAGTGGGGCTGCTCTTTGGAGTAATGTAAATTGTAATTATAATAAACATGTAAATGTTTAATGTTTCCCTCCACCTCTGTTCTGTACAAAGCTCCATAACATCACTCCCTACACCTCCTTTGGCACCTGTCCTTGCAGGGTTCCCATCCAAGCTGCAGAAAACCTGGCTGCAGAGCTCTGGCAAACCTGAAGTGTTACACAGTATTGGAAAAAGGCTGAAACACCCAAATCCAGGCACTGCACATTGTACTGTTGCCCTGGTTCCCATGCTGGGACTCAGCCTAATGAAGGTTTGTTACTCCAGCCTTGCAAAGGGAGGTCCTGGGGTTCCCCAGGAGCCAGTGCTGCTGCTGCAGGCCCTGGCTCACACCTCTAAGCTGGGGTGTGCTGAAATGGCTCACCCAGAGCTGCTCTGCCTCTAATTTTGCAGCTGGCAAAGCAGCCACTGTGGCTCTAAGTGTGGAGATGGACTTGCACTACCCTTGGCAGAGGATGGGAGGAGAAATCCTCACTGCTCCTGTGGAATGACCATTATTGACATGTAGCTGTGCCTTTCCCAATTGAGTGGGATCAATTCCCTTGTTTCCACAGCAGAGCTTCAGATCCCAGGCATAAGCTCATGCTGGACACTGTTGAAGTTTGTGTGAAGCCAGGTGCTGGCCTGGCTCCTGCTGTCCAGGAGCAGAGGGGACTGGTGGCTGTGGCTCAGTCTCAGGGCTTGTTACCTGTGAGCCCTTCTTCCCCAGCACTGGGGGCTCAGCTGCAGCCCTGTCAGCTTCCCCATGGAAAATTCCCAGTGTGGGGGAGCAAGTGTAGTGACTTGAGCAGGGAACCAAGTACAGCTTTTTTTACTTCAATGTTCCAGCCCCAGGGCTGATAAATTACCCTGGTGTTCAGGACCACGCTTCCTCTGGCTCTTGTGATTTGATGTGTCCCTGAGCAGCAGCACTGCTGCTTTCCTGTCCTTGACTCCTGTGGGATGCTCTGCCCACACTTTTCTGGGCAGCATTTCCCTGTAAACAGCTCCTGGCTGTGTGGGAGCCTAGCACTGAGCTCTGCTGCCTACAGCATCCCTGCTCTGGAGTCCCCTGGTGGCCTGAGCAGGGGGCTTGAGTACAGAGCTGCCCCTTGCCGGCTCCTGGCTCACATTCAACCCTTGCTGTGCCTGCTGCCAGCCCTGCTCTGACCCTGTCACACTCTGGGTGTGCAAGACTGAAGAGCTGCTTCCCAGAGCAGTTTGGTTCTACCCACTTAGTGGGTACAAATGGGGAAACTTTTACAATAAAGGAGCACCCATTCCTATTGCTTCAGATACTGAGACTTGGGAGTGTGAGCTCAGGTGGGGAGGGGCCTGAGGCTCCTCTGAGATGAGCAAACAGCTCAAACCAACTCCTGGGGTAAGAGGTAGAGAGGAAGCATGTGAGGGCAAATACCAGAGGAGAAAGTGGAGGAGCTACAACTCTGTTGTATGTAATACTTGCTATAGTTATGGTTTAGCTCCTGGTGTATAAATCCCCTCTGGGAACCTGACTTGGAAGCACCAGGCCATGCACCTCTGCCCAGAGCCTGTGCCTGCAGCAGCACATTCTCATGCTGACCCCCAAAACACAACCCCCCTCTGTCCTGTCCTTTAGCAGTAAAACACACACCTGCTGTCACAGGCTGCTGCAAGGCAGACCCAGCCTTTTCTCCTTGAAAGGTGCCCATTAGGAAATAAAAACCTCAACTCTATGTTAGTTATGTTGAAACCATAATACAACCCCCAAGACAGCTGCTTCAGGTAAAAAACAAAACAAAAAAAGGGACATGCTGAGAGCTGAGACAGTGCAGAAAAGAACCATTAAACAAAGTGAAGTGTCCAGGGAAAAAATGCAAGCAAAGTCTCTGTCCTTTAATGGGTCACTGCTGCTGTTCTGTAGCCAACCAGATCATCCTGGGTAATTAAAATCCAAGGAACAGACAGTTTTTTTTAAATAACAGCTTTAAAAAAAAATCAGTAGGTTTATTGTAGATCTCAAGAGAGCACAGTATGATAACTGGAATGCCTACATGTCTATACAGAATAACCCATCACTCGAATTAAAAAGAAGCAGCTAAGCAGGTGCATTTCATTCATCATGATGTTTTCTTCTGTTTTTTCTTTTCATTTTCTTCCTTTTCCTTTTCAATTTCAGCCACATACTTCTCAATTTCTTCAGGGTTTAGGATCTAAAGCAGAAACATGGGTGACCCTCAGGATACCAATAAACTTAAGAGACATTCATGGAAGTGATTCTAGTTCTGCCATGGGAAGAACTGCTGTTTATCTGAAAGCAGGTATCTGCTGCAGACACAACAACATTCCTTGGCCACTAAGAATAAACTGAAGTATTTGTCAGTGCAAAATGTGAGATTAAGTGCAGGCAGATCAACAAGGACAGTATCAGAGACAGGCTCAAGGGGAGAGAAGCAAACAACAGCCTCACCTTCAGCGGCTGCTCCCGTCTCATGACCGCCAGCTCGATGTTCTTCCCACCAGACTGCACCACCTGTGCAGGCAGAGGGAAGCTTTAGGAGCCTGGCCAGGAATTCACTCCAACAAACCCCCTCAGGTCTCCTTGGAAGGAGAACAGATATGGATGGGGTGTATTTCACTCCTTGGCTCTTAAACTCTCAACACCAGCAGCACTAACTCTCAAAAGGGTCTTCACAGTGGTGCCAGAGCCCTGAGCAGATGGAGAACATCTCAGCCCCATCACCTGACCTGTGCTATTTTCTGTATCTTAAACGTCAATTTAAAAATAAAATATTCAGCATGTGCTTTAGCATATCTCTGGTGCATTTGTGTTAACACCCAGAACTGAAGTCTGTATTCCTCCCCAGAGCTGCTGGTAAGTTCTGTGTAAACTATGGAAATTGTTACCCCCAAATATTCTGAACCTTGAATTCAATCCAATACCCACAGCCTACAGTAAACAGCTCTCACAGATCCTTTGCAGTACTTCCTTGGGACATCCACAAATATTTTCCCATATTCACAACTAAGAAGTGAATCTGGACAGTGAAAAGCCACAGAAGAGATGTGAGGCAGCCTCACCTCAAGAAGAGCCTTGATGACAAGTTTAATAGTCAGATCATCCGTTTCAATGGCCTCATCAGTGTAGTTTTTCTCCAGGAACTCACGCACAGATTTGGCTCCTCTGCCAATGGCATTAGCCTGGAAACATTAAGAGGAAAAAGAAAATGAATGGGAGTTTAGAAAAGATTTCATTTGCAGAGTAAGAAAGAAACACAAAGTTGTAAAATTGCATAATCTGTCACACACAAGGACAGTTATCTGGCAGAGGTGGATTGGTTTTGGGGTTTTTTTTTGAAAGCAGGACAAGGCTTCCCAAGGAAAGCTGAACTGCAGATGGCCACTCTCAGCACATTTGATCATTAAGGATTTTTGCAGCTGTGAGACAGCACCATCTGTCCAGCAAGATCTCCTCTACCCCAATCCCACTTTAAAGGAAACATTAACTCACAAATGTTCCATTTCCAGCAGGGACTGCCCCCACTCACCTTCCAGGCATGGTAGGTGCCAGAGGGGTCAGTCTGGTACAGCCGGGGGGTCCCATCAAAGTCGAAGCCCACGATGAGGGCGGAGATCCCGAAGGGCCTGCGGCCGTTGCTCTGTGTGTACCTCTGAGCACAAAGGACACATCTCAGGCACTTCTCAACACATTTCCAGGCTGCAAAGCACACTCTGGAGCAGTTACAACCAGAAGAGCCACCAGAAAAAATGCTTTTAGCTGGCTCTCTCCATTAGTCAGGACTCTGTATCCCATGGAGCCTCTGAGGCAGGCAGGTGAGAGGTGGTTCCTGTCCAAGCCTGTTCCTACACCCAGTAACAGCTTCCAGGAGCACCTCCCCACCTGCTGAGTGGTGCTGAGGCAGCCAGAGCCAGGTCTGCAAGGCCCAGTGTGCCAAAATACACCATGAGGACACCTGAAGAGCTTTCACCAATGATTTGGACTGATTCCACAGGAAAGAAATCATGGCAGCTCCTGCTGTAAGCAGGTTGCACTGGAGCCATGTCACAGCCCTCCTGGGACATTGCCAGCAAAGTCACTGCCATGTCACACACCAGGGGCAGGAGGGCTGACACCCACGGCACCACAGCAGGAGCTGGCTGGGCCAGGTGTGTTTGCAACAGGGTGAGAGGAATGGTGAATGTGCCAGAGAGACAAACACAAATTGGATAAAGGAACAAAGTGAAAATCTGGAAGTGGTGCCTTGCTCTGACAGACCAGTGATTGTTACAAGAATCACATTATTACCATCACCGCTGCTCCAGCACATCTGTGCATAAGTAAATTAAATTTTGTCTAATTCTCGCTGGTGGCTGAAAATCAGTTTAACACACTGGCAAATGAGTAATTTTCTCACAGAACACAGCTGGGTATATTTTGATGCTGCAATTCATTCTAAATTCATGACTATCAAACACAAAACGTACTAAATACTGCACCAATTTGCTCCCCTCTTACCCATCCCTGCAGTGGCTTTGCAGGAGTTAAAACTTCTAGGAGCCATAAGAAAAGACAGTGACCCAGGCCCACTGTTCTGGGAGTGTTCATGAGCAGGGTGCTCCTGATGATGACACATGGAACTGTGCAGGCCTTACAAGCACTAATTGCTTTATCTTGGGGAAAAACTCAAACAGCACTCAATTGATCTTTTCCATTCCAAATAAAAACCCACAAGGTGTTTTTTAGCAGGTAAGTGGAGTGAGGCCAGAGCACAGACATTTGCACAGCTTGAGGAAGTGTCAGATGTTCCATGCTACACAAGGTGTGGTTCATGTTACACGTGTGACACTCTAGTCCCACGTGGTACACAGCTGTCACACACCTATTGTACATAATGCACAGCACAGGCTAACACAAGAGCACATGTAACACCTCTGTCGGGCGAGCACACATCCCCAGCAGCTGTGAGCAGCCCCAGGTACCTGTTTGAGGCTGGCAATGTAGCGTGTGATGTACTCCACGGTGACAGGATCCTCCACAGTGAGCCTGTGGCTCTGGCACTCCACCCGAGCTCTGTTTATGACTATCCTGGCATCAGCTGTCAGCCCTGAAACGACAGAGTGGCCTCAGAGTCATCAAAAACCTCAGAACACCAATCTGGCCCTAAAAGGCCCATGGGGTCAGTGTCAACAGCAAGGGAAAATCAAAGCAGAGCTCAAACTCTGAGGTTGGCTGAGTGAGAGCATTTGTAAGGCAGCAGAAGGTGGCTAATGCACAAAAATAACTAAAGGGTTTAGTTTACAGCTGTCATGTTTGTGAGTTAGGTGACACATAATTCTGAACCAGGTAATAGGAGTATTACTGACAGCATTCCATATCCCAGCTAATCTGCAGTGCTTATTTCACACAGACATTATTCCTCATGCAGTCCAGTTTCATCTGCCCAGCAAACCTCATCTAGTTAATGAGGTTACAGCAGCATGATGTTAGCTGACTAAAGTGTGACCCTTAAAAAAAATTCCAAAGAAATTTAATATTTATTTTACTTTTTAGCTAATGCTGCCATTTTTCACTTACAGCCTTGTTTTTATTAGAGAATTTTTCCTCAAGCTTATGAACACCCCTGCAAATATCCCAGACCAAGGCAGGAGAAAGAACTGAGCCTCTCATTCCTGCACACTTAACCTAAACCCTGTCGTTTTAGTCAGTTAAATCAGGTCTCCCCTAAAAATATTATTGACACTGACACTCTATTTCTCCATATTAAAAAAAAAAAAGAATAAGCTGCAGTGGAAATACTGTGCCTCCCACAGTTCTCAGCCAATTACACCCCATATTTTGGGTTCCCAGATTCCACAAACACACCCAAAGGTGCCCCACTAACTGCCAAAAGCCCTGAAGGCACCATGTACCTGCGAAAGCCATGCAGACATTGTCATCCAGGGCACAGATCTTCCTGACAGTTCTCTCATCCTGCAGCTTGGCCACTGACTTCTTCTCCACACCAAGGACAACAATATCCTTCCCTCTTACTCCAACCTTCCAGGCACGAAAAGAAGAAGTAAAAAAGTTAACCCAGGTCCAAAAATCCTGATAGCTGCAGACTTTATTCAAGTGAGCAGTAACCAAGCACAAAACCCCACACTGTAACCATTACCTCAGCTTGAAGTCAGGATTTTATTTCCCACTCAACCCAGAGGCAGGACTGATGTAACAAAAATGGCAATGCATTTCAGGGGGCAGTTTCATCATCAGTTTACAACACCCTAAATCCCTGTGGCTCCCAAGAGACAGACTCCAGCTCCTCTTACAAACTGTCCTTTCTCCAACAGCACCATCAGTGTTTCCACAGCCACAAACACCCCACTAGTCCAGTGGCACTGCTCAACTCAGAGCCCAAGGCACTGAAGATCAGGCCAAGTAACACCTACAGCTGCCAAAATGTCCTGTCTATAGCTGCTTTAATATCCTAATTCATACCTTGAATACACCTTTTCCAACATCACGGAGGAAAAAAAAACTCTTGACCCTTCCCTTTCATTCCCACTGTTTCTTACAGGGGCATGGGAATCAGCATGTTCCAAATGTTTCCAAAAACATTAAACTCAAAAAGAGACAAGACGGGTGGTTATATTGCATGCTGTCTCCACTTCCACAGTATTTTTAATTTCTGAAAAAAACGAGGAATCTATTTGGCACTAAACATTCTTGTTACATTCATTCCTATCCCAAAGATGGTACATTCTTTTTGGTAAATGGCAATTAAAACATACTACAACTATTAATACAGTTATGACTTTTTAAAATTTAAATTTATTATTGCCACAACTTATTACAACCACTAATACAACGGTATTTACAAATTAACACTTTTTTCCTCCTGCCCTAAATGAAGTAAAACTTTCATTGAGCAAAGGCTTGGGACAGCTGGAAGCCGGGAGAAACAATGTACTCTCCTAAGGGCTTTTACCGACGTGCTCCCAATGCGCTGGACTCTGCCTCGTGCACAAACACAGAATATCACAGTCCGCAGCACGGAGGGACCAGGACAGGATCCTGCCACACCGCCGGAGCCCCGCAGGGGGCTCGGGGCTTTGGGCAGCCCCACGGACCATGGATCCCCCCGGGAATCTCCGTGCAGCGGCTCCCGCGGCCTCCCGGGCCCGCCAGGCCGGGCGCGCAGCGCGGCCCAGCCCCGCCACGGCCCAGCCCCGCCGCCACAGCCCCGCCAGCCCCGCGGCCGCCGACTCACCGCGGTGGAGCCCTTCTTGACCGCCTCCTGCGCGTACTCCACCTGGAAGAGGTGCCCGTCCGGGGAGAAGACGGTGATGGCGCGGTCGTAGCTCATGGCTCCGGCAGAACCCGCACCGTCATCCGGGCGGGCCGGGGGCGGGGCCGCTGCGCTCTGCGCTGCGCACTTGGCGTACGCACTCTGCGCGCTCGCTGCGCAGCGCCCGGCACGCCCCGCAACTGGCGCGCGCACCGCGCCGGGAATCCCGAGGGGTCTGGGTGGAAATGACCCCAAAAATCACCCCGTGCCATGGCCAGGGACACCTTCCACTGCCCCAGGTTGCTCCCAGCTCGTCCAACCCCGCCTTGCACATTTCTAGGCATAGGGCAACCGCAGCTTCTCTGGGCACTCTGTGCCAGTGCCTCACCGCCCTCGCAGGGAAGATTCTCCCAATATCTAACCTAAACCTTCTCTTTTCCAATGTGAACGCATTCCCCTTGTCCTGTCACTCCACTCTCTTGTAAACAGCCTTGCCCCATCCTTGTTGTGAGTCCCCCTTGAGGTGCTGGAGAGCCACCATCGGGTCAGCCCGACGGCAGGCGGAACAGCCCCGGTTCCCCAGCCTTTCCTCGCAGCAGAGTTGCTCCATCCCTGTCCCCGTGTCGCCGTGCGGCCCTGGCCCTGTCCCCCGCTGTCCCCACGCAGCGCACTTGGCGTAGCGGCCCCGCGCCGCTCCCCGCGCTGGCGCACTTGGCGTACGCAGTTGGCGTACGCAGTTGGCGCAGCGGGCGGCGCGGCCGAGGCGGCGGGAGCCGGGCGGCCGGGACCGCACCATGTGCGGGCGGCGGGGAGGCGGCGGCGCCTCTGATCCCGTTCCCTCCCCGAACCGGCGCCGCCGCCCCGCCCCGCCGCCGCGGGGGCTCGGGGGGGCGCGGCGGGGGCGGTGCCCGGCGGCGCGGGGCGCGGCGCCCGCGGGTGTTCGCGGGGCGCAGATCGTACCATCTGCGGGCGCCCCCCTGGCCGTGCACTGCGGAGAATCCTCGCACGGCAATAGCAGCCAGATAATAACAATATTATTAGAGCCTGGAACCGATATATTATAGACACATAAAAATCCCCCACCATGTCGGTTGCCTTTGCTTCTGCTCGCCCAAGAGGCAAAGGGGAGGTCACCCAGCAAACTATCCAGAAGGTAAAAGAGCATGCTTTTATACAGACAATTTTAGACATTTATTCTGCCCATGCTCCTGCAGCTGGAGGCTGATTTCTAGGGCGATCAGGAAAACTCGTGAATTTGCGAGGGCTGCAGAGATGGACAGCTGGAGAGAGAGAGGTGGGGGAAGGAGGAGGAGGAGGAGGAGGTGGAACAAAGCAAAGGTGTTCAGATCGCTGCAAAGAGAGCGAGAGAAGGACGTAGGGAATAAAATCGGGATGGCACGTTATCCCTGCTGCTCGCCAAGGGGAAACGCTGCCAAGCATACATTGGGAAACGGCAATAAAATTTGCAAATATGCGATTAATTTATGATGGTATGTCAGCTTCTGGCCCCCAAAGAATCCAACCTAAAAAAATGAATTTAAATAAAATACTGAATTTGCAAGGGTTTTCTTTTGTATCTGGATGCAGAATTTTAATCTCTCAGAAGATAGAGGGAGCACCAGCCACTGGTATTTTTCATAAACTATTATTATTATTGTGGTGTGTTTGTTGATGTTTAATGACAAACAAAGGTTTTGAAAGATTTCCTCAGGAGAGGAGATCCCACATGGGTCTCATGTGGAGGCCAGATCAGAGGGTGCCGAGTTGGGAAGTTATTGTTTCCTATTTCCCAGGACTGGCAGCACAAGCAGACCCTGGCACCCTTCTCCTGCAGAAGGTGACGGTCAGGAGCAGCGAGGCTGCAAATGTCAATAAAGAATGTGATGGTTTTGCTGCCACTGCTGTTTGTCAGGTGCATTTTGCTGTCATTTTGGCCGTTCCCCACGGCTCAGGTGCGGTGGCAGCCAGGTGCGAGCTCCGTGTGGTCCCTTCGCTGACAGTGGCCAGGGCAGAGGTGCCGCTGCCAGCACAGCAGTTAAGCTGTCACCAGGGGCTGGGCAGCCAAGCCGCGATCTGCTGCCAGTTTATGACTTCCAGGGGACAAAAATCCCCTCGGTGGCAGCGTGTGACAGAGCAGAGCTGAGGGCAGGACAAAGTGCCACCACAGAGCCCAGAGAGATGACTTGCATCTCAGGAGGCTCTTTGGAAACATCCCATTTTGTGGAGCTCTTGCAGCACGTGGTGTTGTGAACCAATTGTTTTAAATACTGAAATATTTCAGACTCGGTGAGTAAGTTTTCCTCTAAGTTCCAAATCAGGTGGAATGATTTCATAATTGAGTTATTTGTAATTAAACCCACACCCACAGACAAAGGGCAGATAAAAAGTGTCTCCTGTTCGATTTTCAAGCCCTTTCCTTTTTGCATATTCATAAACTTCATGGAAGCTTCAAAATGTTCTTTCTTTAAAAATAGCGAGTAAAACCATTTCCCATCTCAGGTGCATTTGCTGGCAGGTTGCTTTGGGACTGTCCATCAGTGTTGGGCTGTTGGCAGTGATCTTCTCTTTGACAAACAGCAATGCTCAGGAAGAGACTTGGAGGCACAGGAACTGGATGGGATTTGTAGTCAAGAATGGAAATGGAGCAGAGAGAGCAGGAGAAAAAATAAACTCCAAAAATCCTCATTAAAATGAGCTTTTGAGAACGTATCCAAATTTCAATGAAAAATATTGTTCTTATTTGCATTCATATTATATAAGCAGATTATTTTTATTTATTAACTCAATTTTAATAGCCTTTCAAAGCTGTTCTTTTCCTAGTATCAAATATTCCTGAAAGAGATTTCACACGGAGGAAGTCAGAGCTTTTGGCAATAGAGTAGTGCTGGTGCTCCTCTAAAATAGTTCATCAAAGAGCATTTCCAGGGCAGTGAAATTCAGTTCTGAACCAGAAATGGTTCTTTCCTCAAGAGCTCTCCTGCACTGATGACACAGTGGTTCAAAAGCTCAATCTTGCAAGCACTTGATAGCAGTGGTACCTACAAGCTCTATTATGCCAGAGGCAAATCTAAATTTCTACATGCTGGTATTATTTGTTTTTTATTCATTCACCTGGAGAAAGTGTGCTGCATTCACAAGAAGTCTGGGGGAAAGGGACAAACCAATGTATCTGAAATTTCAGAACAAATCAAAGGGTATTTTAAGCTTTTAATCATATTATGAGCTCATTAAATAAAAGTCAGGACATATTGGGATATAATTCTCTTAAACATGGTTTCAGTAGCTGCAGTGATGCAAATTTTATACTTCATCAGGTTCAGCTGTCAGCATGCTCTAGTCCTGTGCAGGAAAAGGAGTAGGTTTAATTGTTTGAAAGTTTGTTTCCTACTTAAAAGCAGGCATGTTAGCAATACCTGATGTTTTGGAAAGGGTTGGGTGATACTTTGAGATGAGGCAGAGATAACTCACAGTGAAAGTGTTTTCCTTGTTCAATATCAGAATTTATCTGCCATTTAAGGAACAAGCTAAGTGCATGAATTCTTCTGTATGGGTATTTCAAATAACCACTTTAAAGATGACTATTTATAAATGAATCAACCTTGTGGCTCAATAAAGTCACATGGAGGTAATTTACAACAGCCAAAGCAACAAAACTGCACAAAACACCCAGTGCCAAGGAGGGTGGAGAAACACAAATTACAGGACTTTTATACAATTCTCATAGTAACCTGTTCTGGTCCTATTTCTTTTATGCAGATGCTAGATGAAAATCACCACCTAATACAATGTATAATGGATTATCAGAGCAAGGGGAAAACTGCAGAATGTACTCAGTGAGTATTACAAACTGGGGAGTTTGTTAGAAATGTTTCCTGAAGTCTGACTCTTCCCTTTGCTCAGTGGCACAGCGTTGGTTTGCTCTTGGAAACACTCCTGCTCCTTTCTAGGAGCTTTTCCAGTTCATGGAGAACTGTGAAGAAGCATAAATGGTTCTGGTGGTGCTTACTTGAGTAAACACTCCAGTTAGAGCACTCTTGAAAAAAATCGTGTTCTTCTCAGCTTGCTGGCAGGGAAAACAGGTTTTGGGCTTTGGAGTTGTGGAATTTCATTGCTATCAGGGCCCTTGTTAGACAGAGAAGGGAGAAGTGGCTGATTGCTGGAGCAGCTGTGCGGGTATCAGTCCTCAAAGATGGAGTCCCAGCTGCACAGTTCAGTGCTTTCAGAAGAAGGTGTATTTTGTCTCTCTCTGCCCCCAAGTTTATCCTTTTGAAGTTTATCCTTTTATAAAAGAGGTGTTGAGCACTTTGATCCTTGATGGGAAACATGACAGCACATACACATTGGTACTGCTATTTATTAGGACAGATTAAAAATGGGTTAAGGTAATTTAATTAACCATTTGTAAATAGGAAAAAAAAAAGATAAATACTTGGAATTTTGTGTATTGTTAACCCTTTCCAAATGAGCTTTACTCCTTGTTCTGTAGATACCAACAAATCTTGCACAGAAACCTGGTTTACTTGGCAACAATAGCAGACTCTAACCAGAATATGCAGTCCTTGCTTCCTGCTGTAAGTACCAGTACAATTTCTGTAACTAATAATTCGTTATTAGTATAACTAATATCACAGTTATTTCCCTCAGATACATTAACTATGCCAGAGGAAAATGTTCTTTGATTCTGTCACTGATCACTATAAATGAACAGTTTTTTAGTATTTTTCCAGCTGAAAGTTTTGAAGTGGCCGAGTAGACCACCAATCAAAAGTTACTTTTACTGTGTTTAAATTAGACACAAATGTTAAATTAACACAGATGTTCTTTGGGACATTTGTGTTAATCTCTGTCCCATAACTCAAGGGTTATGATGCAGTGGTGCAGATCTGAACAGCTCCATTTGTTCCAGATTCAATATTCTTACCTGCTCTTACTCTATTCTTTACTTGGGGGTGAAAAAAATGCTGCTGATTTGCATCAAAAATCTAATTCAACACTCAGGCATCGGTTTGTCTTTACACATGTTGTTATTCTTGCTCAGTGGATTGATTTGGGAAGTACCACACACAACACAAACTGCAGCATAGCTTGGCAAAGGTCAATCTGTCACCACGCTCCCGTGTTGTCTTTGCTAATGCATTCCCCACAGTGGTTGTGTTTGGAAATCCATGTGAGTGCAGGGGAACGAGCACAGAAGCCACACTCTGTGACAAACACAATAATTTCCAGCCCTTCACTGTGCTGCTGCCTGTCAGCTGCTCTGTCACGCTCAATGTCATTCACACAGAGGAGTCAAAGCGAGAAAGATTTACCCAAAAATCAAAGCAAACCCGTATTTAACCCAGGCAGTTTTTAGTCATAGTCAGGCTAATCTGGGGGCTGCTATTTTTCTAATTCCAAACCTAACCAAAAATTTGCTTTTTCCTCCTTGTTGTTTCGCAGCCACCAACGCAAAATATAAACTTGGGCCCGGGAGGGATGAGTCAGAGCGCCTCCAACCAATCCCTCCACTCGCAGAGCAATCTCAGCGATGCCATCGGGACCGGCCTCCCTCCCTCCTCCCTCATGCAGAGTCAGATTAGCAATGGTGAGCTCTGGTCCCCTTTGTGCTGCTTTGCTGTTGCCTGGCAACAAAATCATTAATGCAGAATATACTTAGAGAGCTGGAAAAGACCTCTCCTAACTCACCTTTCAGGCATATGGGGATTTCAGGCACATGCTGAAATCACCACAAAATGGCTACAGGCAGGAATGATGTTGGTTTCTGCAGAGTGCTTTGTATTTCTGCAGAGGAAATTAAAGACTTTTTTTTTTTTTAAATGCATGATGAAAATCACCGAGTAAGGATGCATGCAAGTTTTTAGTAAGAAAAATTATATGTTGCAGTATTTTTGTCATGGAAGTGGCGGGGTTGGCCAGGGTAAAATGGAATTGCTTGCATGACTAACCACACAACCAAGCCTTCAGACTGCAAAGACCTTCCAGGATACATTTCTCCTTACAAATCATTTGGTGTTGCACCAGTCTTTGTCCTCTACAGAAGCTTGCAGAGGTTGTACTACACAGTCAAAGAATTTGCACGGACATTTCATGTTAATAAGATAATATAATCTGTTTGGTTTTGTTCATGCAACTAAGCTAATTGAAAAACACTTTTTAATATGTGCATTTTATATTATGAATAATCTGTTTGTTTTGTAGATCATAGTTATTCAGTCAGTTGTTTCTGTGGGTGTCTCCCAGAGTAACAGAGAGCAAAACCAGTTCCTATAAATAGAAATATCTGATTGTAAAATCACAGACCTTGGCAGGGGGACTCAAGAGCAGACACAAGCCATGAAATTACTTCTGAGTTTTTGAAAATCCCTTTGTGGTCAAGCATATTGTACCTTTTACATGATTGGATAAGGAATCTATAAAGTGAATTTACTGAATTTTTCAGGGCTTTTGTTTTGAAAGATTTAATACTGAGTATGAGTAATATATTGACTCAGTCAAAACATTGTTTTGTGTTATTAAGAATAGACATTTTTAGTGCTACTGTTGTTGGTTTTCTGATTTGCTCCCCAGGCCTCCTCCAGATCTCTGGAGTAATTTGCTGCTGATTGAAAGAACCAGACTGGAAGCCATGAGGACTGGACACATCCACATATTTTCCCTTAAATCACAAATTAGCCAACCTTTTTTATTCTTATTTTAAAGAGGGCCAAGAATCTCTAATTTTTCTCATGCAAATAAGGCAAGGTTTACCAACATTTGCTTCACTCCACCTCTCTCTCAAGGCAACTCTGTTTCCATTCACACACTGTGTGACCTTGTGTTGCACCAGGATCAGCTTTACAACTTAAACAAACCAGAGCAAAACACAGAGATAATTTTCTAGCAGCATTTTGACCCAGCTCCACTGATTTCAGGAGAGCTGGCTCTCTTTATCTCTTGAAACTGCTGCTTGCATCTCTTCATCAGAGGAAAATATCATAATTTACAGCAAATGTTCTAATTTTGATGTCTGTGAAAACCATTAAGGGTAATTAATGAGATTTGTACTAAATGAGTTAGATGTTTTTTCTGAGGCTGCAGATACACTTAATAACCCTGAATTAAAATATCATTATTTAAACATTGCAACATAATTCTGCCTCTTCTAAGGATTTTGCATTCTACCTAAATTAATTGAGATTGACAACAATAGGGCTGAATTTAGATAGACAACAATATGCACCATCACAACTTGGATAGTAAAAATCTACAGTGAGAACAACTTTGCAAAACTCATTCATAAAACAATTTTCAGCAATAAATAACAAAAAAGAACCCCATTTTCCCCAATATTAGCCACCCAACTGCAACAGAGTTCTGAAAAATAAGCACACTGCCAGATAAGCAGGATGATACAAACCCAGGATGTATCTGGAGCAGTCTGATGATTGTATTCTGATGCTGGAAAGGGAGTAACAACTGGGACTGTAATGGTGACTTGGAAAATTTCTCTTCCTCTGAGGTACTTTTAGTCAAACTGCAGGAAAGGGAGAGATAGGCTTGTCCTCTGAGCAGAGACTGCATTGGTACTTCAGAAGCCCCAGCTAAGGTGAGCTGGTTATAGAGGAACTACAGTTATATATACTAGTTATATAGTACTAGTTATGTAGTACTAGTTATATATAGTTATATCCACTATATAGGAGTGGTGGATGCAGCAATGTGCAGAGTGTCTCTCAGCCACTGCTGTGCCTTCCATTGTCACCATCTGTCTGAAGGGGGAAAAGGAATCAACTGCAGGATGAGAGCAAGGAAAGGAAAAAGTTCCAATGGTTGGGGTGTTCCCAGAGTCCATGTATTTTCTGAAATACCTGAAATTACTGGCATTTTTTAATTCTGCTGCCTGCAACTAAGTGGTTGTAGGGCATTGCTGCTGGTTTTGTTCTTCCCATCTGCAATGCTGTACAGCCTGGATTTGGCTGCCAGGAAGAGGAGGTTTGCTCTAACTGTGCAGCAGGCACTTTTAACTTGTCTGTACAAAACAGGGAGTGTTAATAATGAGGACTTTTGGTTTTTTGTTTTGCCTTATCATAAGGTATTTCAGAAAGGCCATGAGGCCTCATGCTCAGTGTGCTTTGCCAATAATAGCTGAGATTTTCCTGTTGCTCTCTCTAATTTTTGTAGGTCCTAACCACGTGTCTATGCAGCAGTCAGGCCAGAACACCATGCCCACGACCTCTCTGAGCATGACTGTCAGCAGCCATGGGACTGGCCCTGGCTACAGCCACACAGTGCCTGCGTCTCAGAACGTGCCAATGCAAGGCCAGGGCTCCATTGGCAATTACGTCTCTCGAACAAACATCAACATGCAGTCCAACCCAGGTAACTCCCTCTGCCTCCTCCTGGGCCACCCTGGCTTCCCACTGACCTCAGAGGGTTTGCCACACTTGACTTTGTTCTGTAAATATTGCCTGTAGACAGCTACAAACATACCAGAGGAACAGACAGCTTTCAGACATCCCTGAATTTCCAGGTGTCAGGTGCCCGTGTAATTCAGAGCAGTTTCACACTTGCTTTAACTTAGGCTGACTCTCCATGGTTAGGGCTGAGCTGGGGAAAAGAGGGTCAGGAAGAGTTG
This sequence comes from Emberiza elegans, assembly GCA_024865655.1. Classification (NCBI taxonomy): domain Eukaryota; kingdom Metazoa; phylum Chordata; class Aves; order Passeriformes; family Fringillidae; genus Emberiza; species Emberiza elegans. Next base: position 4,842,278 of record JALJVW010003097.1, read on the forward strand.
CAGCAGCATTGTCTGATAGCCCTGGCAGCAAATCCTACAGCCATGGGAGGGATCTGAGCAGCACCTTTGCCCAAGCACAAAGAACCTGCCAGGGTATAACACATTCACTGTTTGTACATTACTAGCCCATTTTGTTATTTTATTGGTACTTCACATTGTTTGCAGGGCATTAAGAGAATAGCAGACAACTCAACCTCTTAATTTAAAAAAAGTTTGCTAGTTTAAATCACATTGAATGTGATGTCTGATACTTTAGAATTCTTTACAGCAGCATGACATTTAGGAATCAAATAAATCCTAGAATATCAGTTTACTTAAACTCTATAATCATCAGGTGTATGAGAAGATGGAACCACAAGAAAGAATACATTAGAAAAGAAATACAGCAATTAAATAGTCAGGAGGTAGAAAGGAACAAACATAATTTCTTGTTTCTTCCTTTAACCCTACTGCAATAAGGTTTACATTCTTTTAAGTAAGCTAATAATAATCAAGGGCTGGGTGTGTTTTTAAATATCTGCTGAAGCAAATGGCAAGAACTGACCATGTAATAAGAGCCCTTCTGGATTCCAGTGCAGAAGAGTAAATAAATCCAGTAGGACTACATCTCCCCCTGTGGAAAATTCACAGAATTATCAGGATGCACGTTGGCTGAAGGTTTTAGCTTGCTTCTAAAGAGACTAGGAGAGAACTGCCCCATGTTCATCTTTGGAAAACAGTCTTTTCCATGTCCATTGCAGTCTCCATGATGCACCAGCAAGCAGCAACGTCACATTACAACTCAGCACAAGGAGGGAGCCAGCACTACCAGGGACAATCCTCCATTGCCATGATGAGCCAGAGCAACCAAGGCAACAGCATGATGGGGCAGCGACCCATGGGCCCTTACAGAGCTTCACAGCAAGGTAAAATTGCTATCAGATTATTGATAGAACTCTCATTAGACTCATGACACTCAGTCTGTCACCTTTCCAAACAGAGAATTCCACCCAGGAGCACAGGAAATCCTGGATGGTGCAAGTATCATGACAATGAGATGTAGTTGAATCAATTTTCAAGATTTATCTATTTAATTATTTTGGGTGTTTAGAAAAATAATTCTGTCTAAAAGGGATCATAAATCTCTAAAGAAAAGATAAACAATTTGATATACAGCTCATTCGAGGCACTGGCAATCTGTTCAATTCTTTCTCATGGTGTTGGATCAGCCCTAACATGGCACAGTTAGCAAGGAACACATTTCTGGAAAGAAGACACAGTTTGCCAGCAATTAGAATGAAAAATTAGGCCAAGGAAAGGAAAACACCAGAGGATAACTACCATTCTCTAAGACCTCTTTGGATAAAGTTATAAGGTAATAAGAGGTAATAAAGCTGCTAGACTGATTAGAAGATAAACTGAATTTTGCTAAGAAACAAATGTATTAATGAAAATATATTTAATTCTGACTGTGCTCTTGAGCAAGGAATCCATTCCTGTGCTTTCTGATAACTCAGATTAGTAGATGAAATGCAGCCCTTACTTTTGGTGTTGCTGCAGAAGTGAGTGATTGTAGGATGTGTTACTGACTGTTGTGTGATTTCAATTTCAACCATCTTTGTCTGAGATTACAAATTTAATTCCTTTTTCTAGTGAGAAAAACATCTTTATAACTGCTCTCAATTGTTTGCTTTTCCAGACATAAACTTTGTTTTCTTAAAAAAAAAAAAAAAATTAGATAAGGGAAACGCATCCCTTAGGAGTGCACAGGCTGAGTCTGCCTTGTCTTGTGCCTTGCAGGTTCCTCGCAGCAGTACATGGGTCAGGAAGAATATTACAGTGAGCAGTACAGTCATGGCCAAGGCTCATCAGAACCTATGAATCAGCAATACTATCCAGATGGTAATTCCTCTGAGCTGGGCTCACTGTGATACTGCTGAAGTGCAGAGCACCACGACTGCCACGTCCAAGGACATGGCAAACCTATTGTGCTTCATTTCCAGTTTCAGTGCTGGAAAATTAGAATCCCAGGGGATGGGAGCTTGGTACAAAACATGCACATCAGTGCACCCTGCTAGGTAAACTGCTCCAAGAAGAGCCCAAAGCCCAGTTTGGATTAGTAAACACAAGAGTTCCATCCATTGGTGTGACTTTCCTTGCCTCATATTTGATATTCTCCTAAGGGGTCTGTATTTGCTCTCAGCCTCATGTTGGTGCATAAGCAGCTTCATAACATATATTAAATATACATTCAACACTGTGTCTATGGTCCCATAAGAATGTGTCTGACAAATCTTTGTGACTCCTTGCAGGACATGGTGATTATGCCTATCAGCAGTCATCCTATACTGAACAGAGCTACGACCGGTCGTTTGACGACTCTACACAACACTACTATGAGGGAGGTAGGAAAATACAGCAAAATCTTAACAGTGAATTCAATATATTATTGAGATATCTGAACTCTAAATTAACTGGTAATATTAACTGAATTATGATGTGGCAAGGTGGCATTTAGGAGAAGCGATGTTCTCTATAGAGACTCTGTTCATTTTGTTGTTTCAGGATACAGCAAATGGAATTTCCTTCATAGGTATTTAAAAAAATACTGGTAACAACTAGATAAGTGGTCTTTCTGGGATATATGAATAAACATCATTATCTAGAAGAAAATAAAACAAGAGGGCTTCTTGAGAAAGCAGCTATTTACCCTGGCAGACTTATCTTTGTGACTTTTTCTTCTGAAGCCCCTCTGGTATAAAAAAAATACTTTGGGAAACAGGTTGTTTGTTTGTTTCTTTGTTTAGTGATGTGTATAAATAAGTAACTCTCCTATTCAAAAGAATTAAAAATAACTGGAGAAATAAACATCTTGCTTAAGATGTTTATGTTGCTTAAAATCCAATCGTCTGTTTCTAAGAAAAGTATTTGTGTATGAGTTCTAGACCAAGGTTCCTTATGCCTTTGTTTTCCTTATCATCCACATGTGCAGTGAAATACCTGCCTCATCTGTGACCAAACAATTCCAATATTTCCCTCTCCAGGAAATTCTCAGTACAGCCAGCAGCAGGCAGGATACCAACAGGGAGCTGCACAACAGCAAACATACTCCCAGCAGCAATACCCAAATCAACAGAGTTACCCAGGACAACAGCAAGGATATGGTAAGAAAACTTTCAGTGGCTGGTCAAGTGTTTGGGGTGTTTCACCCTGATGCCTCCATTCCTAAGCAAAAATAGGCTGTAAACTATTTCCTTGATTAACCTTGGATTAACAATGTACCAGAATTAGCCAAAGATCTAGAAAATGGATTCTGGGCAGTAACATACATAGGTATAGCACTGCATTCCATCCTGAATCCCTTCTCTTTTGATAGAAGTTAGAAAATACACATTTTCTTCATGTTGACTTTGTGTTAAACATCATCAGGAGGTCACTGCCTGGGTTCCCAGGCCTCCTACACACCTAGTGCTTCTGAACTGACATGAAAAAGAACATCAGCAGTCCAGAGAATCACTCCTCTGTTGCTTATGGTGGCACAGCCAGATTAGAGAGGAATTTAAACATGCAGTTGTTGCTGAAATAAAGGCCAGGTAGTTTGCACAGAGGTCATAACTGAGCTGTGCCAATGCAGATTTCAGAGAGGCTTCACTTAGAAGTATTATGACATTTTTTGAGCAAAGTTTAAAATCTGATGTTTACACTGCTGCAAATACATCGTTATTAGTATTAACACCTCCTAGTGTAAACCTAGAGGGGAGGTCTGGGCAGAATTTACTCACAGTTCTTACTCACAGAGCTTACTTTGTTAGCATCATGTTTAGATTGCGTTAACTCTTAAAAACTCCAGCAAATCAAGCCTGTAATGGATTTTACTGCCTGTAATGGATTTTACTGTCTTCTCAGGTCCTGCACAAGGAGCCTCTTCACAGTATTCCAGCTACCAACAGGGACAGGGGCAGCAATATGGAAGTTACAGAGCTTCCCAAACAGGCCCATCCGCTCAGCAACAGAGGCCTTATGGCTATGAGCAGGTAAATTGTCTAAATCTCTGCTCTGAAAGAGCAGATCTGGCTGTTAGCTCTGTCTATAAATCTGTCTGATAATTTGGGGCAGATATATGGGTGATACTTAGGTAGGAAATTGCCTAACTTGCAGTAAGCCTCCGATATATTATCCTTCAACATTTCTATTTCTTCTTCTTTCTTTTTTTTTTTACAGGGACAATATGGAAATTACCAGCAATAAAAGAATACAGTGCTGTGTCAGATTCCTTTCAATAGTATCTCAATCTTTTGAACTGGATGTACAGGCAGTTTTGATTAATTGTAATATGTTGGTTACCCCTTAGCACAAAGCAGCGTCTGTATGTGAACAGTGTTCATTTCATGCTGGATATGAAGCAGTGCACTACTGGTAACAAGACAATGCTTTAATGGTTTGATATTTGGTGCTGTGTATAGTACTGTATGTTGATACAACACAGAAGTTTTCCATTTTACCCTCTCTTGTCCCATTCTTGATGTTTCTGAATAGCTTTAGGATCATTAGATCACAGTTGTGCCCCGTTCTGGAAAACAGCCAGGTTGTTCTGCAGTCTGGCCCAATGCAAAGCCCAGCAGTCACATCTCAGTCCAGGGAAATTCCCTGTGGTAAGTTATTGATCTTTTTTTAACTGGATGCATTGAAGATTACCTGCCAGCCTCCAAAATCCACGGCTCTTCAGTTTACTTCTACAGAACAAGGGGATGGATACATTCCTTAAAAAATGTCAGTTCTATGCTATATGACAAAAGTAACTGCAACTTCTATAATACCTACCCAAATCCTATAATTCAATAATCTGCATAAATCCACATTTCTGTTGTGAAAGGTACAGAAAGAGGATCCAAACCTATGATCATAGAAATAGAGGCACCTTTTATATGTCCATGTAAACAAAGGTATTTCTGTCGTGGGAAGAAAACCAGAAGAGAGCTCTGAGACCTGCAGTGTCAGCCTGCTCGACATCAATATCGCTTCATATCGTGCTTAGCTGAGAAAAACACCTGGCAGAAGTCCCATCTTGAATATCCTACTCCAAATTTTATAACTTGCATATACATTTTTGTGCCAAATTTTGCAAGCAGGTGGCTGGCTTCCTTCTTTATTCTGATTCTTGTGCTGCCGTTGCTCAGATTCCCCAGCAAGCATTATAACCATAAATATTGTCAAATTTGGTGGTCTGTTGTTCTCACAGCTCATCATCACTTTTATTTTCCTATTGTAGCTTGACAGAAAAATAGTTCAGAGGTAAAAGAAAAAAAAAAGCATTTTTATTGCAGACAAGCAATTAAATTCAGCTTTAATTGTGAGACACTTTTATGTGTATAGAGAGAGGAGCTGTTAATGGGGTCAACCAGTGAGAGAATACCAATAGAGGGAGAATTTAGAGAGAAAAACTAGTGGTATGTAAAAATCAGTATGAACAATGTAAGTCTCTTCTATTCAGTTTTATATGTTATAAAGTCTTGGGGGGGGGTGTGAAAAAAAGGGCACTTTTAATGTGCTTATATAAGTGTTAAACAAAATACTGCGTCCTAATTTCTCTGAAGCAAAAAGCTGGGGTGGCTGTGTAGCCCACAAACATTTTTTGATATGAGATTAACTGCAAATTTACACAAGTAAATACACTGTGTAGGATTTTCTCCTTTTCTTTGTCTGACTGGTGTTATTTATGGGATTTCGAGTACTTTATATTTTGAAAAACAAAGACCACAGTGAAAACACATCTCTCAATTCATTACTTTTTTTTTTTTTTTTGTTTAGAAGAAAATCTTTAACTGGACAACTAGGAAGTTTACTGTTAAATGTTGTCCAAGCACTGTCCTTCTTATTTTAATAATTTCAACTACTGGTAAAATAGAAGACTTTTTTTTCAGTCAGTCCTCATTTCTCTCATCTTTCCTGCTGGTGTTTTCTTACAAATAAGTACTCTCAAATAGCAAGGAACAGAAAGGAAAATTGTTTTCTTTATAATACTATTACAGGTAGCCAGAAGAATGCAATATTGCTCTTTGCCAATTTGGGAATACGCCTTTTATGTGGTTTTTGAAAGTGCTGAAATGCTTTTGAGAGAATATGAACAACACTTAAACCGAAACAGCAACATTACATCAATCTGAAATGTCTTACATTAAGAACTTCGTGAATGTTGTGTATATAATGTATTTGAAAGAGCACTTTGAAAATAGTTTGTACATTTATTTCCTAATTTATACATGATTTTTGGTGTTAATATTTCTAATTGTTAATAACAAAACATTTATTTAATGTGTCATCCATTTTTATGTATTAATGTGGAAACAAAGTGATGCCAGCATTTTGACTTCTTCCATGAATTGTATCATTTTCTGTTTTGTAATACAGAATGCTTGAAAATGGTTTAGTTTAAATATTATCTGAAAGTGGATTTGGTGGTACTTTCCTTGTGGCAGATGGAATGGGTGGCACAGGTTAGTTACCCTTTCCTTGGGGGTGCTGATGGGGAGAGCTGGCCGTGCCCCAGCCCAGGAGTCCCCGCAAGGGAGGGAGAATTCTGCTCCTCCACAAGGGCATGGACCTGCTGGAGAGGGCCCAGAGGACCAAGCTGATCAGAGGGATGTTGCAGCTCTGCCATGAGGAAAGGCTGAGAGAATCGGGATTGCTCAGCCTGCTTAGGGGAGCTTTGGGGTGCCTTCATTGCAGCCTTCCCGTGCCTGAACGGAGCTGTGAGAAAGACGGAAAGAGACTATTTGTAACGGCCTGGAGTGACAAGACAAGGGGAAATGGCTTCAAGCTGGCAGAGGGCAGGCTTAGATGGGGTATGAGGAGGATGCTCGGTACTGCGAGGGGCGGGAGGGTGCCCAGAGAAGCTGTGACTGCTCCAGCCCTGGAAGCGCTCAAGGCCAGGCTGGACGGGGCTTGGTGCAAGCTGGGATAGTGGAAGGGAGAACGAGATGATCTTTGGAGCCCCTTCCAACCCAAGCCATCCTGGATTCTGCGCCTCCCGGGCTGCCTGAGCCCTCACGGGCGCCGTTCGGGACACACGGGCTGAGGAGGGCCGGCCTGAGGCCGGGGCTGAGGCGGGCCTGGGGCGGGCCGGGGCTGCCGGGGCGCGGCGTCGCCGCAGCGGCTGCGCCCGGGACGCCGAGGCGGGGCCGCGGCCGTGCCTGTCCCTCCATGGCGGTGCTGTGTGGGGCCGGGCTGGGCGGCTCGCTGAGGCGCTGCGGGGCCGAGGGGAGCGGCCGCAGCCCCTGGAAGGCGCTCCTGCTGCTGCTCAGCCCGCCGGCTTTCTCCACGAGCTGTCCCCGGTGCGCCAAGGACAGGCGGCTGAGGCAGAAGAGAGCCATTTCCGAGCGGCAGCTGGCAGCTGGTGAGTGCGGGGGCCGCTGGCCCTGCTGGAGTGAGGAAATACTGGCTAAACTATAATTGACTTCCAGAATAGTGTGGAAATGAGTCTGCCCCGCGATATTCTCCGTGCTCACGTTAATCGTAGTAGCGGTCCTCTTCCCTTTTGGCCTCTTTGGGCGGGAAGCATCCATAAGTCTAGAAAGTGAAAATATTTTTAAAGCTAAAGCTCTAAAATGGCGTTTTAACTTTGAATCTAAAATATTGTTTTGTTTCTCGCTGTTTTTTTAGTCTTGCGTGTAGTCAGCTGCCAAACAAGCATCACTTTATGTCAGAGAAACTTCAGGGTCCTAGAATTTATTCTTCATCTTATTTTTATATTTACACGTCTCTGGAAAATCTTATTTTCTAATGATCCGTAAATCACTCCCCATTAAAAACCATAGTTTACTCTTTCGCCGTGTGGTGGTGCCAAATACTTTCTAAAAGAGGCTTTTTAGTAGTAGTATAAATTTGCTTATCAAAAGTTCAGGTGAGAGGAGGTTTTTGTTCAGTTGCTTATCTTTGATATCATAACACCAATAAGACTTTTTCTCCCTCACGTACTATTTGTGCCATTTATTTAAAGTGACCCTTAAAGGCCATTCTCATTATGGAGTCCCTTAGTAACTGACAGAATTAGAAAGTTACCATGATCACAGACATGCTTTCCCTTTTCATCCCTCTGTGTAAACAATTCCACCTGTCAATGAATGTACTTCCCTAATATTTTCCCTTGGGAATTTCAGCCTCTTTTCTGGAGATAGATAAAGTTATATCAACATAGCATAGCCTAAGGCATTTGCTTTTTAAAAAGTTCTTAAAAACACTTGAAAGATGAGATCTGATTTTCTTCATTATTATACTCAGTACACTGCATTTAGTTGATCTGTGAATGCCAGCAGAGTTCCGGTTCAGAGTTCTGATTTTTTTAACTGTTGAATGAAATTCATCATGGCTAAAAATAGCAGGTCTGGCTAATAACTAAAACTTCTTGGAAGATGAGTCTGATAAATTGTATTTAAAGGTAGCAACCCTCACCCTTGTTGCAGACACGTTATTTCGTGGATCAGCGGAAGGTGCGCGTGGTTGGAGGACAAGGAGGAGACGGGGGCCATTCCTTCCACAGTGAGCCCAGAAAAGTGTTTGGAGGTCCTGATGGTGGGAATGGAGGTGATGGGGGTCATGTCATTTTTAAAGGTAAACCTCACTGAATCTGTTCTCTTTCGTGCTGTTGTTTTCTTGCTTAACACCCCACTCCAGCAAAAACAGCCCTGCATGGATGGTAAGGAGTGGTAAATGGCAAAAAGGTTAAAATGGTTATTTCTGTATGAGATGTCTTTGCTTTTGAAGTTTTTTCCTGATCTGTGGTAAGGAGGACATAAATGACACTGACAGCCTTAAAAAGAATTTTGAAAATTGAGGTATTTTGCAGATACTTTAGTGAATGTTGTCTGTGTTATGTTAAGATCTGATTAAATTTTCCTCTTAAGATGAATAAAGCTGCTTCTACCATCACCCTGCTGTAAAGTCTAATCTAGCAAATTAATTTTTGTTTGGAATGACCACATTAATAAACCTAAGTAGCTAACTACAGACAGTTAAACTTCATCATGACTTAGATTGATGTTAGTCTTCACTGGTATGTTATTGTTGAGACAGTAAATAAAAAATAGGGGCAATAAATATTAAATAGATGTGCACTCATGCAATATTCAAAAAGGGAAAGAACAGTCAAGAGTTGACTTTTCTGTGCCTGTTCTACTAAAGCAGTGTGTTCAAAATGTGTGTCTTTTGCTTTTCAGCTGACCAGCAAATGAAATCACTTGCTTCAGTGTTCCGCTTCTATCAGGGTTTTCACGGAGAGAGAGGAGGAAGCAAAAACTGTTATGGAGCTAACGGTGCACACATGTATGTTAAAGTGAGTCAGTGGGTGCTGGGTGCTAGCTTGGTACATGCCTGGTTTTCAACATGGAGAACCTTATTGTGTGCAAATCTCATGTGTAATGGAGGGTAAACTTCTGACAGTGCTGTTTGAGTTCAGAAAGTGAGTTTCATGAAAGACAATTCTCTTTTTGGGCTCCTCACCTTGAGAATATACAGGAGTGATTTTCAGCAAATCTGAAATCGGCTGGTGGAGGATCTGCTGTGGGCTTTGAACCTCGGTGTAATGCTTGCACCTCTTCCCTTTGAGGTCCCTGTTGGTACTTTGGTGAAGGAGGACGGTGAAGTTGTGGCTGACCTCACCCAGCATGGAGAAGAGTACATTGCAGCTTATGGAGGAGCTGGGGGAGAGGGAATCGCTTCTTTCTCTCCAACGAAAACCGCGCTCCAAAATTATTCACTCCAGGAGAGCCAGGTCAGGAGAGGGTCCTTCATCTGGAGCTCAAGACAACAGCTCATGCAGGACTGGTGAGTTTCTGTTGGTTCAGCTTCCACTTGACTGACTGAAGAAATAATGTGAGAGAACATTTTCTTAGCCCCTGGCTTGCTTGTTTGGAGACACAGCTCGATGCTTTCTTGCTGTTACTTGGTAGAAGGGTGTCCAAAGTGATTCACAGAGCTGTCACTCTCATGCTACTTGGTGTTGTCCTACTTCTGCTAAAATCCATACCATACGTAGAGAAACGAGATTCATCAGTGGTTGCTGATGATGTACAGCAGCTTTGTCTGCTGGTTCTGCAGATGAACACTACAGTGTAGAGAATTCTTTTAAATTGGTTTGTTTTCTTGGTTTGGGTTTTTTTTTTCCCTAAATTATAAAGTTCAAATCATCTGTATTTCATCCCTGTATTCTTGCAGATCTTAAACATTTGACTTTGTTAATGACAGGTTTATCATCCTCTGAAATGAAAAATGCTCAACTTTTGAGCTTAATCTATTTTTGTATTTGAGTATGGAAATATTCTAACACCAGCTGGCAAACCTGTGAAAGTTATGCTTTGCTGCAAAATGTTCTTGATGTAGTCCAACAACTGCAGAATAACTGTCTGGTCTAGTAAAATTTTGCAGATTTATTAAAGATTGAGAAATTTGTGTGTTTGTATTCCAGGTGGGCTTTCCCAATGCTGGCAAATCCTCACTTTTGAGAGCCATCTCCCGGGCAAAGCCAGCTGTGGCTGCCTACCCATTCACAACCCTGAACCCCCACGTTGGCATTGTCCACTATCAAGACTATGAACAAGTGGCAGGTAAGAATTTGAAGTTTGTTGTGTGTACCTTGGTAGCAATTTGTGTCATCTTTGTAAATGCTGCAGAAATAGATTCAGGAGTTCTATAGTATTGTTGCTAGTTCTAAAGAACTTCAAAGAAAACTACTGAAAGCCCATTTCACCCTCACTTTTAGGTACCCTTAGTGCCAAACTGTCAGTCTGTATTCTGTCTGCACTGGAGTAATCTAAATTTAGGTGTTTTAAAAGGTAACAGCAGCAAACTTAGCGTGAGTTGTGCTTTAATATCAAGGCATTGAGATATAATTCTAAAAGTACTGTCACTGGCCAGTAAAAGACTGGGGGGGATTTTTGGGGGTGTTTTATTAGATCTGCTGGATTCACTGTGAAATTTCTCTTGCAGTTGCTGACATTCCTGGCCTAATCAAAGGTGCTCACCAGAACCGTGGGCTGGGGATGGCCTTCCTGAAGCACATCGAGCGCTGCCGCTTCCTCTTGTACGTGCTGGATCTGTCTGTGCCTCAGCCCTGGAGCCAGCTGCAAGACTTGAAATATGAACTGGAAGCCATATGAAAAAGGCTTGTCTGAGAGGCCTTGTGTTGTGGTTGGGAATAAGGTTGACCTTGCTCAGTCCAGGATCAATCTGGCACTCCTCAGGGAGCAGGTAGCTGAGAGGGTCATTGCAGTGTCTGCCCTGACAGGAGACAACTTGGAGGAGCTGCTGTTGTATCTGAGAGAACTCTATGACACTTATGTGAAGACAGAACAGTCACAAGGACAAAGCCCAGTCAAGTGGTAGAAGCCACAACTGCTGTGAACTGTGCTGGAAGGAGAGCAAAGTGAAGATAACAGTTTGATTTGAATGCATCTCTGTGACTGGGGCTTCCTGTGGGTTGTTTTTGTTGTTTATATGGAAGGGCACAGCATGGGGATTTGTTCTGGACTGCTGCTTTGGAAAGATTGTTTTGTTTGTTTGTTCACCTTTGAGGTGTCTCTGAAGTTTTACAACAAAGCTTGAAAATTGTAATCATGATGGGTGTTGAACTGAAGGCCTGGCTCTTGTTTGGCATACTATGGAATGAAGAGAATGTTGTCTAGTAAAAATGACTGAAATTCGGGATCTGCAGGAGATGTTGGCTTATTTTATGAAGTGTACTGAAGTCACTTTCTCATTTTTCACTAATCAAAAGTTCTAAAAATCAGGTGGCCCCGTGTTTGTCTGTTTTTATATTATGGCAAATTTCTTAAAACTTTTCTCCTGTTGTGGTTTGGTGTGGATTTTTCTCCTCAGAGGGAGGCACAGCTCAGTAATTTTAGGGAGAAGGACCATGAAAGAACTGCAATTAATGGCTGAAACTATTTTCTCATTAATATAAATAATTTACTATATTTAAATTCTGGCAGCAGCTAAGTAGCTGAATAAAGTGGCCAGGAACCAGCCATTTGAGACTCACATCTGAGTTCTCCCATTTAGGAATCTCAGGCAGTGTTCTGAGAAATCCTAGGCTTAGATACATCAAATAAAATAAACATTCAGTTCTTTTGTGTGTGTGTGTCCTTTTTTTTTCAACTATATAATTTTATGGACTGTGTTCTTAAACTTTAGAAATTCAGGAATCTTAATTTAGAACAGTGATCTTTACTCTCTCCTCATACTGAAAGAAGAGCTGCTTCTGTATACCCTGGTCATATTTTCTGTAAAAGATTATTATCTTAATAATGGAAAGTCAAAATTCATCAAAACATATAATTAAAATTTTTCATAAGGGACCTGAACAGGCTTGTGGGGTGCTGAGACACAACACTGTCAGAAATAGAGGAAATTACTGAGTGGATATGAAAAACACTAAGCTGTAGCCTCTAACCACTTTTTGTGATACACCACAGTGAAGGTGATAATTCTCTCTGCTTATTTCTCTGCACAGCTTTGATTTCATCCCTGGTAGTCTGATGCTTCTGCATGGAACATCCTTAAAAGCAGGGTTTTAATTCTGAAAAAGTACAAGTCAACTTGAAAGCCTGAATTGATTAATAAATTATGGCCAACCCAGTAGTTACCTCTCCTAAATTCATATTGTGAGTATTTCTAGTTGTGGTCAGGTGTGGGGAGTATTCTCTGCATTATAAACAGTGATGCTGGTATAAATAGGATCAGGAAAAATTCAAAACTAATATTAAATCCTAAAGTCTCTCCTGTGTTTTGCTTCATCCTTGGGACTTACTCAGTTGAATTAAATAGAAGTTAATATTCAGTTCTGTTCTTCTGTTTGGATTTGTGCAGCATTTTTAGGCTTCACTGCTGTTCTTCCTGCTATTGCTGCATGCTTTTCAACCACTTTTAATAAAACCAGGGGAAGGTTGCCTGAACATCAAAGCTGGTGCATCTTCTTAGCAGATTATTTAATACCCACAGAGGCTTTTCACTCTCTCTGGCTGTGTTTGAGAATGCCAAGGGCTGCTCCAAAAGCCTCAGTACTTGAGGAGCTCCCAGCCTTCCTTCAGTGCTCAGGTGTCCCGGTTCCTGCAGGGAGAGCAGCGTTGTTTACTGCTGTGTGAGAAGCACCGCAGGTTTCCTGACACCTCCGGGCAATGTGCCACTGATCCTGCGCTGGGCTCTTTGTTCTGAGCCTTTCAGCCACCTGCTCTGAGGTGACAGCACCAAGCTCCCGAGCCGTGTTCCTAACAGGCTTCAAAGAGGCTTTGCAGCCTCAGGTACTCCCTGAAAAGTGCCAAATACCTCCAGCTTTGTGGTTGGAACAGCTCTTTGGAGAAGCTTGGACTTCCCATAGTCTTTAACCACTTAAATCACATTTCTACAGGGTGATCTCCTTCACAGTTAGCAAGAAGATTTCTTGGGTCCCAAGTGGAGTGCAGGACTGAGGAGGAACCTCTGGTTCTACTGGAAATAAAGTATTTACAAAGGAAATGCATTTTGACTATAAAAACAGAGAGGGAAAAAATGTGGAATGGTGAATTGTTTCAGGGAACTGTTGTGTGCTATAGGATGTCTTTCCACTTTTTTTTTTTTGTCAGGGGCTGGGGTGGGTGGGCTTGTTTTGATTTAGGTTTTGGTGGATTTCTTCTGCATTATTCCCTTTTGCTTTCCTTTGCTGATCCCTTTGATGGTCACTTTGCTCCTTAAGCTGGCCAGAGGAGAGATACGGTAGATTTTATTTCTCATTCTGACAATAAGCCATGGGAATTCAATGTGAATTGAAGTGCAGTCAATTCTATTTCCTGGAGAAGCCTGAACGATAATTTTGTTTAGCACTTTACAATTCTACTACTCGTTTGCATTTTTTTCAGTACACAACATTTTTCCAGTGCTAATTGTAGGGGGTTTATATTTATTTTATTTATTTTCCGCTTTGTAAGTCCTTGGAAAATGTAAGCGGTATCAATTGCCTGGAAAAAGAAAATCAAATGCTAATGTAAAAGCAAGCATTAGAAAGGACTGCACTTTTAAACATGTGGATACTGAAGACTCATTGCAGTACATTAACTAAAGCATTGAATCTGTGTGTTTAAGCATGACATGTTTTGCAATCTACTTACTGTTTCCTAAAGCACTTTTTTATATTACCTGATCTATTGCTTTTACATTAGGGAAAGATCTCCCATTATTGCCTGTATCCTTATTAAGAGTCTTCATAGGAGACTTGTGGTAAGTGAATAAGTACTCTTGACTTGAACATGCTGAACAGCCTGTTACCTGTTCATTAATTCAAATTAAAGACTGACAGGAGTGATGCTCATGCACATGGAGTGGGATCTGGTCATAGTTTCTACAAGCTGCTGGACACAGCTCCACCATCCAACTGCTTTTCTGTCCTGTCTTCCATGGGATCCTGTTTAATGGGGCTCACTGTCCAACACCTGCACTGGCAGTGCACTGTTGTGGAAAGGGCTTTGGTGAGAATTAAAACAACCCCCTGACACTGCTAAACTTCATCCCAAGGTCAATGTGTGCCTGACCTTTGAAGAACAATTCTGTTTTCTGCTAGTCTTCCATGCTGCAGGTCCTAGTGCCATTCCCCAGCAACAAATTTTTCTGTTTTTTTAAATAGAGATTAAATGTGCCTGCACTGCAGAAGTCTGGAAAGACTGCAGTTATTGCTTGGAGGGGAGTATTATTATTTGGAGGGGAGGTTAAATTTGTATGCCAATAATGATAAAAGATGATTTTGCAACTCTTGATAACGGAACAAAGCTCCCTTCAGGCTGTACTCTTGATTTTTTCTCTGAGCAGTTCTGAAATTAATCATGTGGTGTATGCCCATTTTTCTGAGTCATAAAACCTAGCTGGTAGAAGGACAAAGGCAGGGAGATTTTCATCAACCTTGTTTTAATGCTGAGATTATGTTTGTCCTTCATTTCCCCACTGAGAGTAATTTTTCATCTCCTCTTTTCTGATTGAAATAGAATTGTCCAAGGAGGCTTTAACAGCATCTGATTTGTCATCCATAGGTTTTGGGTTTTTTTTCTCTGCCCTTTTATATATAAAATATAGCCTTGACTCTTTGAACTGTGCATTCCTTACTCAGCTGTCTTCTTTGCATGTTGCTATATTCTGCCATCAAGGTGAGGACATGTATTTGTGTATTTTATAGACATTTCCTGACTCATGAGTGAGAAGACCATTCATACTACAAATCTATATGATTATGGTTTAATAACTCACTCGTGTCTGCATGTTCCATTTCATTAAGGCTGTGGTTGGTTACTTTGTTACAATCCATTTTATTCTGGTAACATTCAATTAATGTAATTGGAGTGAGTGGCATAATGCAGTGGTGACCTGGGCTCAGTTTGGTGGGATTTTAACCTGATTGCAGCACTGCAGCAAACTCAGATGCTGTTATTTTATGTCATGGTGAGTGAGTACAACAAGACACAAAACATCCTTGTGCTATTCACATATGCTGAAAATGTTTTATACAGACACAACCACGTTTTGAAGTGCAGGTTTAGAAACACACTTTAATGTCTGATTGAAAAGCTGAAAATGAACTGCTGAACAAATTATCTTTTGTGATTCAAATCCTACGTGGGGCCTTTTTGTCTTTGTAACTGGAGAAATCGATAGGCAATTAATATGCTGGTAACAGTCAATATTTTAGAAAGCATCTGATGGTTTGGGATCAATTTTTGCATATGGAAAAGCTTCGTCATGGTTTAAAGATTTCTCATTTGAATCTTGGCATTTGGGTTCTTGGTGCTTAATTACCTTTGAGACTGGAAGATCATTGTTTCCCAAAGACTTGTGAATCCCCACCCAATGCTTCCTTTGTACACACACTAATCAGCCACTGTCAGAAGTTACTATTCCCTCTCTAAATCCAGATAAATTAATCTTCCCCTAAAAGTGGAAAATGCTCGTGACAAAAAATACTTGTATGAGGCAATGTAATTGCTAAAACACTGGTTGTCAAGAAGACATCTGTGATATTACAGATGAAATATCCCTATTTTGATTATCTTATTCATGAAATCATACTGGTTTGTGGCTCTTCATTTCCTGTTGTTTTTCCTCTTTTAAATCAGGAAGATGAGTTTGGGCAGCTAGTGCTGTCTTGGTTTGGAAAGACAGGAGTCTGCTAAGGAAGGCAGGAGCCTCCCCTGAAATGGAAAATGTAAACCCCTCCCTCCAAATTGCTATACATTTTAAATTAAGGGGCTCTCAGGCAAAAAAATGGGAGCAGGAATAACAGTTCTTTATTAGGGAAGAAAATAAAAAGATAAAATAAACAATGCAGTAAACTAAAAAACACTGACAGAGTCAGAACACAACCTGACACGCTGTTGGTCAGGGTGTTGACACCAGCCCCATTGGAATTGTGGCTGCATTCCTAAAGGAGTGTCAGGAGTGATTCTGCTGGAGCAGGGATCCTGTAGAAAGGTGTAGTCTTCTTCTGAAGATCCAGGGGAAGAGAGCAGCTGTTCCTCTGGGAAATCCAGTGGAGAAGCTGTGCTGGTGTTGCAGAATCTCCAGATTATATCCAGATAGGAATGCTTGCCCGAACACCAACGCCGGCCTTTTTCCCTGGCAAACAAAACTCACCAGCCCAGGTTCTTGACGGCAGATTGCAGGAGCCACTTGGCACTGTCAAACCAGCCCGAATTGCCACTGGTGCCAGCTTGGGTCTAGGAGCTATCCTGCACAATGCAGAATTTCAGGAGCCAGCCGGCCACTCTGGCCCACAGGCACCCCAACACAAACATTGGCCCTTTTCCTGGCAAACAAAAGTCACCAGCCCAGTTTTGTGTTCTCCTTGGATGCCTTTTGCAGCTGCAGTGTGCCTGCAGCTCAGGGCTTTGTGGTTTAAAAACCCTAACCCTAGCTGGAACCCTAACCCTAGGCACTAAACCCAGCCTAGGGTTAAGGCCAGGTACCACAGCTGAGAAGGAGAAGCAGGGGGCAAGAAAGTGCCCAGCCATGGGAGTCCTGGGCAGACAGAGGCTGAGGTTTTAATTTGGTTTTTTGGTTTTGTGGGGATTTTTGTTTGTGTGTTTTGTTTTTTTGTGGGGTTTTTTTTTTTTTTTTTGACTCCCAGAGACCTTTATTGTCCCAGGTTGTCCCCAGGTGTCCCCCCCCTCACTTGGTGATGGCGTTCACGTTCATGCTCTTGCTGGAGCCACTCAGGACGATGTACAGCATCTTCTGCACCTGCTACTTCTCCTGCAGCAGTGCCACCATGCCCAGTGGGGTGTCACTGGAGCTCATCTTGAGCAGCGCCTCCTCATCCAACTTCTTCATCCTCCTCTCCATTTTCATCTTCCCGAGCCTCTCCCATGGAAGTGATGGGAGAGCTGCTGGAAGGCCTCCTTGGGGGTGAGCTTGTGGCCGGTCTCATCCACGTACTTCATCTTGACGTGGGGCTGGCAGCCCTCCTTCTTCTTGAAACCCTGCGTGAAAGCCCGGAACTCCTCCCGGTGGCTGCACTTGTCATGGATGGCCCTGGGGACATGGGGACACATTGAGGACACATTGGGGACTCCTCCCGGTGGCTGCACTTGTCATGGATGGCCATGTTGTCCTCGATGCAGTACGCGGCTGAGGGCAGGCATTTACTGGGAGCTTTCACTCACGCCACCTTCTGCCCCGTGGTCTCCAACACCCTTTGCTCTGGCAGAGCAGCAGCTCTGCCGCCAGGCCACGGTTCACGATGGGCTCCTCATCCAGGAATCGTGGTGGACGAGGCTGAGCAGTCCCGGTGCTGCCGCTCCTCTGCCAGGTTCACGCTGCTCCACCCCACGTTCTCCTTCCCCTCCGAGTTTGGTAGCTCCGCTGGGCTGCCGGCCCGCTCCAAGGTCGTGAGCTTGTCCTGCTCCCCGCGGTTCCCGGCTAGGCCGTAGGTCGGGATCTCGCCCAGCGTCCGGCAGAACTCGGAGGTGGCGTCGAAGACGATGCTGCCCCCGCCCGCAGGTCCAGCCGCCCCGGGCCCAGGCGGAACGAGGGGCGCGGTGCCAGCGGGCCGGGCCTGGGCTCCTGCTCGCCGTGGGAGCCGCAATTCGGCCGCCTCAGCTCCGGCTCCTCATGCGCCTTCACGGCGGCCGCCATCTCCTCCTGCCCCAGCACGCGCTCCCCGCCCTGCAGCACCCCCCTGTCCCTGGGGCTCAGCACCACACTGTGCCCTTCGGCCATCGAGGCCCGCTCCTGCTCCACCGCCAGCCCCTGCGCGTCCCGGGCACTGTAACGCTCCCGCCGGCGCCCGAACTCCTGGTCCATCTCCTCCAGCAGCTTGGCCCTTGTTTCTGCCAGCTCCTTCTCCCTCTGGAGCGCTCGATCCACGCGGCTGCCCCGTCCAGCCGGGACTCCTTCTCCCCCAGCACCTTCACCTTGCCCAGTTTCTGGCTCGCAGCTGTTTCTACTTGGCCGCTCCTCGCGGACGTCCCCGCGCTGCTCCAGCCCCGGGGATTGACCACCTCGGCTCCTCCTCGGTGCCCGCCTCTTCCCTGGCCGGGCTGGTCCCAGTGGCTTCAGACCCAGTTGGGCTCAGACCTTATTGGCTCGCTCCACGCTCAGGGAGGATTCCCCTCTGCGGATTCGGTAGGGGCGGACTCCTCCTGCTCCTCCTTCCTCTCCCTCTTCGCTCTCCGCTCGTTCTCGGACCCCCCCAGGCCGTGGCCGCTCCTCCCGCCCTCCGTCGGCCCCGGAGGCCGGGAGGAACCGGAGCCTCCCCGGAGCCCCTCCATGCTGGCAGGAACCGGAGCCTCCCCCGGAGCCCCCGCACCGGGAGGAACCGGAGTCCGTCCGGCCGGGAGGAACCGGAGCCTCTCCCGGAGCCCCTCCATGCTGGCAGGAACCGGAGCCGCCCCCGGAGCCCCCACACCGGGAGGAGCCGGAGCCCCTCCATGCCGGGAGGAACCGGAGCCTCCCCGGAGCCGCTCCCGTGGCGGGGCCGGTGCTTGCGGTGCCCGCGGGGCCGCCCCTTGCTGCCGCCGCCCCGGGTGCGCCCATGAAACACATTTTTTGAAGAGTAACCTGGAAAAATGTCACCGTATTAAATCTGAGTGGAATAGTAGATTTGTCTTTACAAACAAGCTGCTGGTAGAGAAAACTAGCACTGGGAGATAAAAGAAACAATGGGAAGGATTGCGCTGGTTGATGAATGGAAAAAGATATTTTCTGTTACACATAAAGTTTAGGTTTGCTGATAGACGAAATTAGACGTTGAAAGATGAAAGAAGCAATGGGGAAGAAAAACCCCTAAACTCAGTAAGAATTAAAAATTAAAAGGAAGGGTTGTACATTAGAGGAAAATCTTTGGTATCAGGCATATCGGGAAGTCTGTACCTCTCAAGTACCTCAGCCAATAGAGAAGGGAAATGCGGCCGGGAAACTGGGATAAAAAGGGAGGCTGTCCTCCAAAAATTGGAGAGATCCCAGGGGAATGCCCCATGGCCTCTCCCTTTATTCAGTAAAGCCAGAAAGGACTCCTCTGTCTCCTTTTTGGACATAAACCTCTGATGTTTGTAGATTAATTTTCCTAACAAATCGATATTTCCTTACTGCATGGCTTTACAAAATGTTTCTTCTCTTCACTTACCCACTCCCATAGCAGACATGTAATGAAAGTTTAAAGCAGTGGTGCAAAGGAGCAATAACTGGGATGCTGAGGTCTATCTAAAAACCCAAAATCTGATGACATTAAAAACTCCAGAGCCAGGGGTTGTGGGTTTGAAGCTTGCCCCACTGTGCTATGGGTTGGGTGCCACGTTAGCTGTGCTTGTGCCCCTTGTATCTATAGGCTGAAAAAATGTATTTTATTTTGGCAAGCTAATACAGCTCTGTCTCTAAATCAACCAAAAATTTCCAGCTTCATTAACTAATTTATGACCATTAGGAAAATGGTTTTGATGGATGAAAATTTCATGGGTTTGAATTTTTTTTTCCAATTACTGTACCTTATGTTTCTGAGTGATTTTTTAATCTGATTTCAGTGGTAGAAACTGAATCACGGAAGGCTGAGGTCCAAATGTAGCCAGGCTTGGAAAAGCCTATATTCCTCTGAATTTTAAGCATTTTGAATTAAAATATCTGTCTGGATTTGGACCCTAGCAACTTGCAGAGTCACACAGAAATTCTGTGGCAAAACAGATGACCTGGAATTTGGGAAATAATCCTCCAGTATCCACTTTACCCTCTTCATGGAACTGCAGTCCATGGCAGTGTTTAGGAGCTTTAGGAGAGCTCACTCACACAACTCCTATTTGTTTTTTAAAGCATTCAGAAATTCTTTCACAGTAGATAAAACTTAATCTGTAGATGGATAACAATTGCCATGTGAAACATGTACAATTTACTAACTGGTGCTGCTAATTGATATAATTGTCACTAATTAAATGTTCTAAAGATAGTGATTTTTGTAATTGTTATTCAATGGCTTGAAGTGACTTCTGAAGCTGATCAACAGAACAGTTCTAGAATTGTATGTTAAGACTAAATTAAATTAGTGCTACAGAAGTTATTTTTCCTAATGTATTTAGCCTGAAATAAAACTGATATCACATTTAGCTAACCAGGGCACTTGATGAATGGGTGCACAGTAGAAGATTTGCTTTTAGTTAATACTCAAGCTGAAAAATAGCTATATTCCCTCTTTCATGCCAGGAAAGCCTAAGTGCTCATACATTAATCGAGAAAATAATTGCAGAGGGCCACAAATGTGCTTGAATAAAGAAGGAACTTGTTCAGATTTTCTCAGAAAATGCTATGCCTATTCTGGTCTTTCAGTTAATAGACCTGCTTTTTCAAAGGGAATTTGGTAGATTCTGTCAGCACACAGATACCTCTTCAGAGTCTGTTGTAAAAGTGGCATTCAGGCAGACTAAAATTTATGTTCTGTGTTCTTTTGTTGTGAAGGAGGCAATTCTGATTTGATAGCTTGTTATGCCACAGTTGGGAGTGATTAATATTGATTACAAATATTTCCTATTTACAAATGGTGACTGGAAAGCACTTTTCTGAAGTGGTGCATAGTGCTGGTTCTCAGTGAAGTAATTGTTGAGGTGAAAGCATGGTTATTAACATGAGTCAATGGTAATGACCTTAAATTCCTGATTTCCCCAGCTTTTAGTCATTTCTTCAGTACTGCCGGAACCTCTCTCAAGAGGTGAGTGAAGGGAAGTTGATTTTCTGGGTTTTTTCAAGGGAGATCAGCATAATCCCTGTGTTCTCAGGGATTATCTCATTTTTGAGATTGTCACTTTGTAGTAGAGGACAGGAACATGTGGGACTTGTGAGGGGGAATTTCTAAGGTGTTTCAGCTCTTATCTCTCTGAAATAAAGATGAACTGTTCTGCAGGCTTCTGTCTGCATGAGCTCTTCCCAGTGAGAGCTTCAGGAGGGATGTGTTGGGCATTTTGGTCCTCTGCTGAGATTTTATATTGCCCTGGTGCTGTGTTCTTCCAATGACAGTCATATTTGACTTCAGTCTTTTCCTTACTCTTGAATTAGCTGTGTGTCAGCATTCCTCTGCCTATACAGTTCCATAAAGTTTTTGCAACCTTCATTTTGGTTAAAAATTTTAACGACAGCAACAAAAGACCTTGTTCCTTTCATGAAATCTCTTGGATAACAGCTTAATTCCCAGAGAACTGACCACAGGCTTCATAAAAGTATTACACATATTATTTTATCCCTGTATATTTTCAATACAAGATGTATCAGAGATATTAAATGGTGTTTTAACCATAGTGGTCTATTAAATTTGTGCTTCTTAGAATATAAGGTATAAATTATTTTCATAATGGAGGGTGATTGCTCTGCTTTGTCAAACTGTTCAATTCATGGACACTGCAGGGTGTACTTGCAGCCCTTGTGTTCAAGGGTTTATATGCAACCCCCATTATTGTTTGTTCTTCAAAAAACAGCTTCTAAAGGCTAAAGTTGTGTGTGAGCTGTGAGTTAACAGCTAAAAAATTTGCCAGAACCGTTGTTGCCCTCCTAGTAGAGAGGTTGTTGTTTGTGAATGCTCAGAGAGATCTTGAATGAGATTATTAACTACTTTGCAATCAGTTTTCCTTCAGTGTTAATTGTGCTGCTAAATCCTAGGATATTGTGTTAAAAATAGTTCCACAGTCAGTGTCACACCACAGACACATTTTTGTGTTTAAAAGAACAGATGTTTAAGCTGTGGGTCCAGTCTGCATAGAGAAAACTCCAGTTTTGCCATGAAGCCTTTACAACCCAACTGAAGGTCTTGCTTAGTGCCTCTAAATCTTAAAAAAAAAAAATAAATCAGGTAATAGCATTTTTTAAATGGAAAAATAGTCTTGTTCTTCCCCCACAGAAGTGCACACATAGCTCTACCTATGATGTTTGGTACTTGGATTAAGTATTAGCTCCCTTTTGCACCCAGACTGTGCAAGCACATTGCAAATGATGGAGTAAAAGCGTGGGGCTTGTAAATAAGTAATGCTCGTGCATCCTTAGCAATAAAAATGGTGCTGATTGAAGGAGTCATTGACATTCTGAGCTTGCAACAGGAGGTGCAGGGACAGAGCTGGGTTTTTTTGCCTTTGAGGTGCTCACAAGTGTTCCTCCCTCAGGTAGTGGTGGCTTTGTTGAAGTAAATACCAACGATAGTTTTAAATCTCAATAAATGGTGGTGCTGGATTATAGGTAAGATCTTTCACCCTGCAGAATTCCTAATTGCTGTTCTAAACCCCCATAATTCCTTAATCCTGCAAATGCAACTATATTGACAGGAAATTATTTTAAGGAGGAAAGGAGGAGACTTAAAGGTTAAGGGAACAGAGAAGTGCTGTGAGTTCCCTACTGTCCACAGGAACATCTGTGCAATCTTGCATGAAAGGCTGGCTTTGTGGTGTCAGAAATTGAGAGCTTTTCTCTTTTGTGGCACTCATCCAGGGCAGCTCTCAGAGTTTTTATTCTTGTCTGCAATTCTCACTTCAGAAGGAAAGATAACACTCCTTACTGTGCCTCATCTATTTGCAGAACAAACTCTGTAGAGTGCAGGAGGTCTCTTTTAGGACCAGGTCTGTACTGCAAAGTTGTGCTGGTGTCACTGCTCCACAGATGGGGTTGTGAAAAATCAATCCCCTCTCACAGAAATCACATTGTTAAAGTTCTTTCTGGCAAGAATATTAACCCCTGGTCTTTCCATCCTAGTTCTGCTGTGAAAATGAATGGTCATTTACAAACCATTAGCATTCTTTCAAATCAAAATATAATCACATCTTGCTACTTTCAAAGCCCTTCTCTCCCAGCAAATCTCATTAATTATCACAGACAGGTGTTTTTCAACAAAAGATCCTTGCATTCTCTCTTCTTCTCCAGCCTCCTACTTGAGCTAATGAAGCTTCAGTGATGTCTGTGGAACAATGGAGCAATTTCTATAACTGCAGGTTGGAGAGAAAAAATAAGGGATGGTAATTGAGGAGGGGCTGGAGGAGAGGCTGTGGAGCAGAGTTCCTCTGTCTGTGCAAAGAGATCTCTCATTACTGGTGATTAGGGAGGAAGCATTTAGAGAGACAGAAAGAAAGTAGCTGTGCTAAAATGAAAAATGTTTTTTGATAGTTTATTGATATGCAGATGCTGCTGTAGGAAAAGACCACAGACCTCGGTAGGGCAGCCTTTATGTCCTCGACTTAATGGAGTGGAGATTTTTATCAAGAGAGGGGAACTGGCATCACCTCCACTCTGCTCCTGTGGGAAGTCTCTTGTCCAAAAAGCTCCCTGGCATGACTTGCAGCTGCCTGAATGCTGTTTACCAACACTCCCTGCATAAATTGGATGCTTCTCCTGAATTAGCCAGGTTTCTTTTCTCTGTGGAAATGAAGCCTATGTGCTTCCCCAAATATTTGAATCATATTAATTATTACAGCAAGTCCTCCTTCATGGCTGTTGTAAACAAGTCCTGCCTGCTTAGCTTATGCCAAGACAATAGGAAAGAGGCAATTTTTTAGCCTGTAAAAATAAATGATACACAGGTGTTTTGCTGGGCTGGATGACAAGCACCCCTGCTGTTGTATTTAACATATTACATAAGTCCCATGTTGTTGTATTTAACATATTTCATAAGTCCTGTACCTCTCATTGTTGTCTTGTGGGATCTTCACAGCACAAGCTCAGGATCTTCCTTAGTCAGGGTTCCTCCAAGGCTCAGCCTGACTGGCCAGCCCACTCCCCTTTTATCCCAGTTACCTTGACTAACCACAGCTGCAGCCCAATGAAGGACATCACAGCTGCAGCCCATCAAGGATAACTAGGACCAGCCAGGGTAAAGATATTCAAGTACAGGTATATAATATGTATATTTAAAGCCTCCTCCATTTATAATACAAATATTCAGGGCCTCCTACACCCTGCCTTATCCAGTGGTTCTGCATTTTCATAATTCATATTGGTTTATGCCTAGAAGCTCCCCAGTCACTGCCTCTTCCAAGTGCATATAGACATTTATATTCTGAACACTGACAATCAGCAGAATTCAAATACTCTTTTAAGCATATTTGAATTAGTCATCAGCTACTCTGAAACTTCAGAGCAGTTCCCAACATTTTCAGTATGAAAACCAGGCTCAGGTGTAACCTCATGTCCAAGCATAAATAGTTATTTTTCCTTTTTATCTGGCAAAGCAAGAGCTCTTATTTCAGGAAGGAATAGAAGTCTCTTCCCTGCAAAATCCAACAATGAATAAAATTACTTTCAGTCAAGTATAGATAATTCTGCCCACATGGAGGTCAGGGACCATGAAAATACTGTGCAAAAGGAAATACATCTTTTCTTCCCTCTGGGAAAGGAAGGTGTCACACCAGGCACCTTTTTTAATCAGAATGAATGATCTGGTAGTTCCACCTCTCCTGTTGAACAGCTGAAGAGAACTACAGCTGGAAACTGCTGCCTTGGGCACGTTATGGCCTTATCATTTTTAAGTAAACCAGTGAGGTTTGTGAGTTATAGGAAGAGTTATTGCTGATGGAACCTCTCCAGATCCCAGTTGCATGTAACATGCTCTGGAAAATACCAGAAGCTGGAGAGAACTGAGTGATGTGCGCTCACCACAGGTAAGAGAAACTCAGCTGTTTCAGGAGCTGGTTTTTCTGTGACACGTATATCTCTCTCCTCTGGTAAACCCCTGGATATTTTGCTTCCAGTTGGATTTTATCATTTCTGACAACACCTTTTTCACCATAAAATATGCAGCAAGCTTCTTATAAAAATACTTTATTGAAGTTTTCAGAAGGGAGCAGACACAGGGAAAGGTACGAGCAGGCTCAACATTTATCCTGTCAGTTCACAGCACACATACTTTGAGGGGTGAATTTTAACCCATACATAACAGCCTGACAGAACATGTCACAAGTCTGAAATATCACACACACAAGACAAGACATCATTTAAAACCCGACTTCAGGTGACAATACTGATCTACTTGACAAATATCACTGAGATACAGTCTGATGGCATTTTCTTTTTACTTTTAGCAGCAGCCAAAAGCAGTTTGCTTGCAGCAGCAGAATGTAATTGGTGATCACAACATCATAAGCTTTGGGGTACTGCTTTACAACGTTTGGGTTTCTATTTGTAAATGGAGTTTTCAGACTTAGGATCTTGAGCTCCCCTGTGCAATACTGTTAAATATGAGCATTTGCCATGGCAACTAATTACTTATTTGTGTTACTACATCACTGAGCAGTGCCAGCAGTGGAATTAATCTGCTTTTTGGTCATACTGCCTCTGTGCCCAAAGAGGTTGCAGAACAAATGGGCAGCTGTGATGAAGCATGAGATGGGAAGCAGAGTAAAATGACCAGGATTTTTTGGTAGGACTAAGGCTAGAGCCCTAGTCTCTTGAATCTTGTGCTCTGTTTAATTAGTTGACAGCTCAAAAAAAAATTCAAATTAAACAGTAAAAGAATTGATGCTTGTGTTGACTGAATCAGCCCAAGCCAGGTCTCCAATGAAGTGAGGTATTTTAAAAGAAAGAATGCAAGAGTTCTGAAACTTGAAAAATTTAAGAGGTCTGAAAGGAACATTTTAAAAAGGAGCATAACAAAAACAACACAAGATTTGCTTCTATGTGAGCTTGTCATTCCCTAACACAGTGCCAGAAGAGTATCTTTAAGATCCTGCAGGAGAGATTTGAAGATGTCTTTGGGTTGTCAGGATGGAGCCTGTGGGGAAGCTGGCGCTGTGCTGGCACCTTTCCCATGGGCACAGAGCCCTTTCCTAGGGCCCTTCCAGGGCTGGTTCCTGCTGCATGGCTCTGGCCAGGAGGGAAGCACTCCCACGGGAGCCCTGGCAGCATGTGGCAGGACCCAGAGGAAATCAGAGCAGTTCTGAAGCAGGGAGGGATCAAGCAAGGCCAACAAACGATGCTCAGTGCCTCAGAGCCTGGCTGTAAACTCCTCAGGGCAGAGATCTGTCCCTTCTTGGGGTGTGGAAGGGACATCTATTGCACCCCATGAGACAGGGATCCAGATTATGGCTGCAGTTGCTGTAACAAAAATGGTAAATGAGATGTTTTCCTTCTGAGGTTTGTTCTTTTCTTTCTGTATCATCATCCATGTGTAATAGGTGTGAGAAAAATCTCTCCCATTCATGAGGAAGAGCAGGTCTGCCAACAGCTAAGCTGTAGTTTAGCACAGTAGTTTAAGCCAGATATTTATTTTTATTAGCTTTTTCTTTTCAGTTTTCAGTTTATTGGAGCAAAATGCTGGTGCTGCTCAGGCTGACTAGGTGGCAGCAGAGCTCTTTTGTGGCACCTGCAAGTGGCGGACACAGATTTCACTACCCCTGGTTAATGTCAATAAACCCCCGTATATTTCTCTGTGGTGGGATTTTGTTGTTGATGAACTAAAATAAGTTAAAAGTGGGCTCTCTTCTGCCTTTCCTCACCTGCCCCACACCACTGCTCCTGGGTTCTTCCAAGGAAGCAAGCTCCAGTCCCCCACCAGTACAGCAGAAGTAAACCAAGACTTTTCTCATCCTCACACTGGGCTGGCTTCACCCTCAGTAGTTCTGAAGGGCATAGTGAGGCTGAATCTTCAGCTTCTTGGGGCAAAGGAGTTTAATAAAGGCCCTTCTGAAGCTGGAGTGGCAAAGAGGGTACAGGACAGGGTTGACAGCTGAGTTGATCCACAGCAGCCAGAAAGAAGTCTCATACCAGAACTCAGAGATGCACTGGCCGTGGCAGCCAGCGCGGATGATCATCAGGAGAGTGTACGGTGCCCAGCAAATCCCAAAAATGCCCACAATGATTGCCAGTGATTTGGCCACTTTCTTGTCTCTGGAGAGCCTGAAGTGTTGAGTTGTGCTCTGGGACACGATCTTCACCCGTTTCTCTGAGGACAGAGTGGAGGCTGAAGTTTTGCAGCTCTTTTTGTTGCAACACTTGGGTTTCCTGGAGCTCTCTGAGCTCGTTTCCAGCAGGTCTTTGGCATCCAGGCTGGAAGTGGAGGCTGCTGCTTGAGCTTTGCTCTTAGAGAGGTCGAGGGTTTCAGCTGACTCCTTCTGCTCCCACTTACAGCATTTCAAAGAAAGCTTTGCTTCTGGGCTCCTTTCCATCTCTTCAGTGAAGGACTGGTCGTGCACTTCATGGAGAACATCCAGGCGCATTTTGGTGCGCTTCTGGATGTTCAGGTAAATGCTCAGGTTGAAAAACATCACACTGATGAAAGGGGTGAAAAACTCCAGCGTGGAGGCTGTCATGAGGAAGTACCAGTTGTAGAAGAACTCAGCATAGCATTCCCCACTGGGGATGATGCTCTGGCCTGATATGTACTCCCAGCTGATAATGGCAGGTCCGTACAGCAGGAATGCCAACACCCACACCATCACCATCTTCAGCACTGCTTGCCTGGTGTTGCCTTGCTGGGCTCTGTAGGCGACCTGCAAGAGGAAAGCCTTTTCTTACACACAGTCCCACACCCCAGCTGGCTGAGGCTCCTCGCAAATGGACTATTAGCATTCCTGGTAAAGTTGCTAGGCAATACCCCAGCAGTCCAACAAATTGATATGCCATAGGCAACAGGAGCAATTGCTAGATAAATCACACTCTTACAGGGAAGATTTAGAACACTCATTTTACAGCTCCAAAATATGGTGTCTGCTAAGGGGAAATGTACTGGTTTGGTTGGAGCTGGCAGCTGTCTGCACCCACCACTTAGCTGAGCTGTCCCAGCTACTCCCTGTCAGTCCCAAGGAGGGAGACTTGACCAACTCCCAGGCTAAATCTGTGCTGTATCTGTAATCAGGGAACGAGCAAACAGCAGTGGGTCAGATCTGCCTGGGAACTGCTCATTACCTCCTGCAAAAGGCCAAACATTTTGATCTCCCACACTCTCAGAGACCTCTCCACATTCCCTGCCAAAGCTGGCAGTGCTATTTACTGCCGTGAAGCTGTGAGTCTGACTGCAATCCACTTGTTTGTCCGGGGATAATAAGCTCTTGCAAGTTAGTTTACAGTCTGCTTACCTGGCTGGCTTGCTTGTACACTACTACCCTGTCACCTGGGAAGGGAACACCTGCACAACGGGGACTGAGCCTTAAGTGATTTAATTATGCCAGGAATGCTAATCTGAAACCACAGCTGAATTATGCATTTGTGGATTATTATTGCCTTCCACGCAGAAAGATTCATAATTTCTGGAGGATTCAAAGAACTTTTAAGTATTGCAGACAATCTGGAGAATAAAGCAGGAGGAGAGTTATGTCCCTCTCCGCTGCCATGACAGGACTCACCGCTCTTGTCACCGAGAGGAATCTGTCGTAGCTAATTAGGACGATGTTGAAGACCGAAGAGGTGCACAGCAAGTAATCAATCACCAGCCAGAGTTTGCAGAGGCTTCTCCCGAAGATCCATCTCCCCGTCAGCACATAGGGCACGTACAGGGGGATGCAGAAGGCGCCTGCAAGCGGAGGGGTCGGTCCCGGTGAGAGCCGGGCTCTGCCCGGAGGGACCCGCGGCTGCCGGGGGCTCTTTCCCTCTGTGAGCCCGGGACTGCGGGAGGGGACCGGGACTGCGGGAAGGGGACCGGGACTGCGGGAAAGGAACCGGGACTGCGGGAAAGGAACCGGGACTGCGGGAAAGGGACCGGGACTGCGGGAAAGGGACCGGGACTGCGGGAAAGGGACCGGGACTGCGGGGAGGGGACCGGGACTGCGGGGAGGGGAACTGGACAGCGGGAAGGGACCGGGACTGCGGGAAGGGACCGGGACAGCGGGAAGGGGACCGGGACAGCGGGAAGGGACCGGGACAGCGGGAGGGTGTCGGGGGCAGGAGCGGAGCCCGGGGGAGCAGCCGGGCAGCCCGAGTTGCTGCCAGTGCCGGTGCCGGTGGCTGCGGGCGCCCCGCGGGCGGCACTTTACCTACGAGGAAATCCGAGATGGCCAGGTTGAGGAGGAAGAAGTTGTTCTGGGTGCGCAGGCTGGAGTCCGCCACGAAGGCCAGCATGACGAGCGCGTTGCCCGCCACGGTGACGGCGATGAGCAGGGCCATGAGCGCGCCCAGCGCTGCCGTGCCCGCGGCCGCGAAGCGCCCGGCGGCGGCGGCGGAGCCGTTCAGCGCCCCGCCGCTCTCCATGCCCGCTCCGCTCCCGCCGCGCCGCCGCCGCGGGGCTGCTGCCCCTCCCCGCCCCGCCCGCTCCCGCCTCCCGCTCCGGCCCCGGCACCCTCAGTGCCCCCCGAGCAGCCCCGAAAGCCCCAGAGCATCCCTAAAGCCGCCCAAGCGGCTCTGCATGCCGCGAGAGCAGCCCTGAGCATCTGCACAATCCCACGTATCCTCTCAGCCCGGGAGCATCTTTGTACGACCCAGAGCATCCTTTCATTCCTCCAGGGCATCCCTGAGAATCCACACATTCCCCTCTCAACCTCGTAACATCCTTGCATTACCCTGGAGCATCCCTGATCCCCCCCCCAGAGCATCTTCTCCCATTTCCTTTCCCTTCTCAACCCTGGAGCATCACTGCATTACCTCAAAGAATCCTTGCCACCCCCTAGACCATCTCTACATCCCTCTTTCCCCTCTCAGAAGCATTCCTGTGTTCTCCCAGAGCATCTTTGCATGCTGCACAGCAACATTCCTGCACCTCTTCAAAGCGTCCACCATGAGTTTATTGCTCCTTAATGAACAGAAATGAAGCCAGAACTTCATTTGCCTTTTAATCAGCCAGGAGGGCTCCCTGGGCAGGTGGAACACAGAGGGTGATGATCTTGCCTCTGCTCCTCATGGGCAGCAGGAGGAAGAGGTAAAGCTGCCAGGGTGCAGGCAATTCTTGGTCTGCAAACCAAGGGGTACTCGGGGCCCCCAGCCCCAGCTCCAGGAAGGTGATTAACTCTTCCTTCTTCCACCACTTGTTCACCCTTCACAGCTAAAGAGAATAACTTCTGTCTGAGGACTTGTTTCAGCTGGTGATTCTGCAGGATGAAGTCACCTACCACTGCACAACCCCTGTGCATGGCACCTGCTCCAAGTGGCAGGACAGGAAACATCCCCGCAGGTATTGCCACAGGGCAGGATCGGTTCTGCTGTCACCACCTCCGGAGAACAGCACAGGGATGTGCAGAGCAGCAGCTGCAAACACAGAGAAGGGTACAGGCTGGAGATCCTGGGCAGGCACCCTTCTGCCAGGGGAATTCGAGAAACAGAGAGAACATAAGCAAAGCTAGAAAACTGTGCAAACCCAGAAAACAAGCCTGTAGTTAAGGCCCAGGGGGTTTGCCACCTTCTGATTGCTCCAAAAGCTATTTTCACCTCAGGAACTACTACAGCCTCACCGAATTCCTCTTGAAACACGCAGCCACAGCCTCTGCCCTGCCGGCAGCGGCGGATCCTGCTGGGAGAGCTCTGCAATCGCCGGGAATCGTTTGCAGCCGGCAGAGCCCAGCCTCAGCGCTCCCGCAGGGTGTGGCCCTGTGGCACCCACCAAAGGGTGGCCTCAGCAGGAGCCAGCCTCATCCTGTCCTGTCCCAGCGCTGGGACAGCGCTGCCTCCGCGCTCGGAGCCGGGCTCGCCTTTCCAGCTGTGCGCGCACGTGTGTCCCCCTCCCTCCTCGGGGACACCAGTGTCCCCAAGCCGGTGTTCCATGGATGGCCGAGGCTCGGCTGCTGCCGCATCCCGACGGAGGATGTCACTGTGCGCTCGTGGAGCCGCGGGTGGCAGCGCTGGGGGTGCGGCTGCCAGAACTCCCGGCTGGAGATCCTTGGTGCTGCTCCAGCACTGCCCGAGGGGGTCAGAGCTAACCCTGGGGTGCTTGGTGCTGCCCGAGGGGGTCAGAGCTAACCCTGGGGTGCTGGGTGCTGCTCCAGCACTGCCCGAGGGGGTCAGAGCTAACCCTGGGGGTGCTTGGTGTGTGCTCCAGCACTGCCCGAGGGGATCAGAGCTAACCCTGGGGTGCTTGGTGTGTGCTCCAGCACTGCCCGAGGGGATCAGAGCTAACCCTGGGGTGCTTGGTGTGTGCTCCAGCACTGCCCGAGGGGATCAGAGCTAACCCTGGGGTGCTTGGTGTGCTGCCTGCCCAGGGGTGCCCTGAGGGGGGGCTCAGCACTGCCCGAGGATCAACTAACCCTGGGGGTGCTGGGTGCTGCTAACCCTGGGAGTGCTGGGTGCTGCCCAAGGGGGTCAGAGCTAACCCTGGGGGTGCTGGGTGCTGCCCGAGGGGGTCAGAGCTAACCCTGGGGGTGCTGGGTGCTGCCCAAGGGGTCCAGCACCTGGGGGTGCTGGGCCCGACTGCCTGGGGTCAGAGCTAACCCTGGGGGTGCTGGGTGCTGCCCGAGGGGGTCAGAGCTAACCCTGGGGGTGCTGGGTGCTGCCCGAGGGGGTCAGAGCTAACCCTGGGGTGCTTGGTGCGTGTTTCAGCACTGCCCGAGGGGATCAGACCTTACCACCCACCCAACCACCCTGCCCAGGCCCGGATTTCAGCGCAGCCCAACAGACAGGATGTGAATTTTATGCTGATCACCACAGATGTGATGAAGAAAGAGTTTTTAATTTTTATTTTTTTTATGCTCGTGATGTTTAATGAACCCACGAACCACTTTCACTGTGAGGCTGTTTGTGTTCTGGTGTTATGTGTAATCTCCAGCCACTCAGTCAAGCATTAGCGTTCATTGAAATGTTTACAAATTCCAAACGATGGGGTGTGTGCTGTGCTATCCCCAGGAGCAGATTGCTGTTTGTTAGCTTACAGCCATTATTCAGAGTTTTCACCACCTGGATAGAAAGCAAACCCCCTACTTTGTACCTAAGATAATTTATAAAATGATACAATACAATGTGGACAAATCACTTTTTTATCCAGAGTAAATTTCTAGGATTGTTGGATAAATAAGAGGTGATAGAGCTCAGATTACAGGTTTCCTGATCCTGATGTTTTTCTCTTGCTTCAGCAGACAGGACAGGTGTGCTTCCAATACATTTCAGGAAAGGAAATCACACAAGCTAAAGCAGAGCACACTCAGACATGCTAGCAGATGGTCTGACAGCTCACGTTTGGAGCTGGCTTACACAGTACACATGCCATGTGTAGGTACCCCATGTGCTCATAAGTGCTTATATAATTTCACATTGGGTGTTCTGACTGCCCTGCATCAGGCCTTGGGCAGGGAGAGCTCCTGACACTGCTCAGTCCCTGTGATCTGTACAGTGGAGCCTTTCTGGATGGTCTGAGCTGTAGCTCAGCCCCAAGCTCTCCCGAGCCTCATTTCTGTTTGTTCTGAGGCTGTGCCTGAGCAGCAGCAGCTGGGGGTGGCACATCACAGGATGGTTCAGCCTGGAAGGGACCTTGAGACTTTCCAGGCCAGCTCCTCTGCTGAAGCAGGGTCAGGTACAGCAGGTTGCCCAGGGCTTTGTCTGGTTGGGGTTTGAATATCTCCAGGAATGAAGACTCCATAACCCCTCCAGCTGTTCCAGCTGCCCTCCAGACTGCCCTCACAGCCAAAAAGTCTTCTCTTGTCTGCACCATCATGGCCACAGATAGCTCTCTATAAACCTAGGACTAGGAGGATATGCACAAGTTTGTAGTTTTCCCATTGTTTACTTCTGTCCCATGGAGCCAGTTTGTCTCTGAAACAAACTTTAAAGAAGGAGATTATTAAAAAATCTCTTTGTGTTGATGTCTTTACTGATGAGGGTTGAAAGTCCTCTGGCATTCACACAAGTATCTGTGACTATGAAACCTTTGTTTTATTTCCTTTTCTTCTGCCTTTCATCATGGGACCTGTTTATTCTGTTTGGAAAATTCCCTTTTTAAAGATCCCCTCACAAGTTACCAGCACACTTGGGTGAAGAGAAGGGCAGTGTGGCAGAGAAAAGAGATTCCAAATTGGCTGAGGGCAAAATCTTCAAGGAGCCCTTCAGCCCCTGCTTTGCCAGACCCCCAAGATACAGCACATACCCTCAGTATAAATATTTCACATGCAGCACCAACGAGTAGGACACAGAAAACACCAAGGGAGCATTTCTCATGCTGGAGATGCTTTTGCAGTGAAATGCTACCCTTTGATATATATTTCTCTTAAAAACAAACCCAACAAAAACTTGTCTGTCAAAGCTTGGGGAGCTATTAGGACTGAAAACCAGCATGGCAATCCAGACCTGGCTGGGACATGATGAAATCAGTCCTGGATGTGCTGCATCCAGCCCAGCCAGGTGTCAAAACAGCTTCTGCTGCTGGCAGGAGGTCTCTTCCTTACCATACTGCAGGGGACAAAATTGAGTGAGTTTGATGTCAAACAAAGACAATGATGACCAGAATAATCCTTGAAAATGCTAAGAAATAACCTGTGAGCCAGCTTTCAGAGAGGTGGGAGAAACTAACATCTCCACTCCCAAAGCAACACCTGCTGAGAGCTCTAAATGGCACAGAGCCACCATGTCCCTGAGAAGGATCACAGATTCTGGAGGGGAACTGTCCCCATCTGGGCACAGGGTGTGTTCATCTGCACTCAAAATATGTCCTGTACCTTTTCACTTCTTTCATTTCCTTCCTTCTTTCCTCTCCTTCCTTTGTTCTTTCTCTCCATTCCCAGCTCCAGCCTGCAAATCCAAACTCCCAAAATGTTAAAAAATGCATTCTTTACTACAGAGAGACTTTTCATAGTTGGACCTGTCTGAAACTGCCATGAGTGCTTTTGGCTTCTTGGGAACGAGCTCCTTAAGATTACAAATCACCTTGTCACCACAAAAAGTCACATTTCTATCCTTGTTCAATCCAACAGCACTTTTGTGAGCAGGGAGATGCTGACTTTGGGGGAGGAAGACAAAGCAGAGCAGGATGAGTAATGCCATTAGTAATGAAGTAACTGTCTGATCAGGGTTAACACCTGACTCTTGTCAAGGCCAATTCGGTATTGTATTTCAAAACGAGAATTTCAGAGCACGGTGGGGAATGGAACCAGAACTGATCCTACATCTGTCAGCCTGGACTGAGTTGGCAGCTGCTGTTCAGACTGATAGATGTTTGCAGAGAGAGACAGCAGGGTCTGAATATGAAGATGTGAAATCCGTGTGCAGCTGCTACCAAAATGCTGGAAGCATTTTGCCACATGGAGGAGTGAATGTTAAAGCTCTGTTGAAAAGGTACCCATTAAATTTGATACTCCATCAGGCAGTGGTTTAAGAGGCAAGGCTGGCCTTTGTTTCTAATTCTCTTAATGGCAGCAAGCAGTGTGGGTTGGGAGTGAGAAAAAGAGATTTGGGAAGGACTAAAACATTTCTAATCCAAGTCACTTTTGTTCCCAGGCAGATGGAAAACACAGCAGCTGTAGAGAAATGAACTGGGTTTCTCTGGGCCGTGGTGCAAGCTGTGGCACAGTGGGCTGCTTTGCACTCCATCAGACTTCACAAAACTTCGTCACTAAGCAGTGAGAGAGGGAGGGTTTAAGCCCATTTGTGGAGTCCATGGGTAGCTCCAGAGCTACCACCAGGTTCTTGTGTGAGAACTACAAATGTCAGCTCACTCGCTTCCTGCAGGAACTCATTGGTAACCTCATGTAATATTTAACACACTTCCTGGACTAATTAAGTATAGTACTTTATATAGTAACTAACATATCTCTAATATGTATCAAAATTTAATTCGGTTTAATTCATTATTGCTGCTCAACGAGGGCCCAGTTCTCTTTCCCCTTACAATGACGCAAATCCATTAATTCTTTGTGTGCATCAGGGAGGATGATGGAGCCCTGGGTGCACCAGACCCCTTCCCCACACAAACATAGACAACTTTACTCTTGTCTCTGCCCAACTTAACTGGTCCAAAAGAGTTTCTTCTGAGTCATGCCAGGGCAGTTGAGAGCAGAAGCTGTCCCCAGAGGCTCCCAACAGGTGTCTTAGAGGCTGCAGGGTCCTTCAGGCACAGTATTTGAGGGATTTAAGCAAAAGCTTGTCTTTCCTGTATGGCACTTCTTCCCCAAGCATATGTGGTTGTGTGAGCAATATGGAATAGAAGGGAACACATTTCTCTGGAGAGTAGAGGGCAAACAAATCTCTGTGTCTGAGATTAGGAGAATCAGCAGTCTAGCTAACTTTATCTTGTTTATTTGGCCATTTGGCTTCAGTGAAAATGAAAAATGGTGCCCCCAGGTGCTGGGCAGTGTTTAGCCAAGAGGGTCTGAAGCTTGTTGTTATTCTCCCCCTCTCCTCCTGTGGCTCCTGTGAAATGATGCAGCAGCATCTGCCCAGGCAGCACTCCTTCTCCATCTCTGTTATCTCTCTGGAAATGCTGCCATTTCAGGCAGGAATTTCAAGTGTTTGTGTCTCTAAAAGCTCTCTCAAGGTTTAAGGTCCAACACTGAAGTGTCAGTTATGAAGTGCATTTTCTCCAGAGAAAGGTGCCCTTCCCAGGGAGAGGGTAACCCATGCCTCTGTCCTTCCAGCCCTTGCCACCTCTGCCAAGCTCCCTGTCTCGCCCCTCTCAGCCTCTGTGGCCACTTGTCCATTTTTGAAGGGGCTGGATTCTGTAGAGCTCCCTGGTTTGAATTTGCTGCCAGAGGGATTCTGCTGCCCCTTCCTGCCCATTGCCTTCCAAAGCCTGCCCCGCATCCTCCAGATCACTCTAATTCTTCATCTGTACAAGGATTTTCCCTAACTCCTGGCTTTTCTCATAAAAAACCCTTGTCTCAACCCCATCTCTGTGTGCTTGAGACAATGCCAAGCCTGCCCTTGGATCTGTGGCAAAGGCAGATGGAGAATGTATTTCCTATTGAGCTGTGGTGTGCCTAATGTATTCCCTTCTATTAGTGATTGCTCTGGGTCCTGATCTCCAATTCATCATCTTTTCATTCTTTTGATGTTCATTACAAGGCAGCAGAGACCAACAGAGTATGTCAGGCATCCAACTACAAAGGCATGTGGAAGAGGAGTGAAAAGGGACAGTGACAGGAGGAAGGTGAAGATTTAGGAAGCATCAGCTCACTGCAGGCAAAGCTGCAATGATGCTCAGGATATTTCTGTAACAGCTTTCTGTTATCTACTCTCTTCCTCTTGCAAGCCCAAATCCGTGTTGCTGAAGCTAGTTTGACCTCTAGAAAAATCATTTGGAGTCAGATTTGTGTAAAGATAGTACAGGGCAAAGGAAACAGAGCCCCCCTGGGTCTGGAGAGCTGAGACCTCCAGCAGGTCTCTTTATTGGTCTGGCTTGCAGCAAACAGGGTTTTAGCAAATAAATCCATCTCATCAGCCACCCTGGGCTTTGCTGAGGCTTCTGGCCTGAAGAGAGGGAGTTTGCTGTGGCTGTGAGTAACAGGATTCTCTTTTGTCTGACTGTGATGATGAGAGGGCTCTACTTGTGAAAGCTGCCTTGGGGGACTCCAAACACTACAGAGCTGCCACTGGATGTCACAGCCGCTGTGATCTGAGTTCAGACCATCCTGGAACAAAAAAAAAAAAAGGGAAAAAGAAGAACTGAAAGTCCTTCCCTGTCCAGTGAGTAATCATGTCCTGCTGGCTCTGACTCTGCTTAGCCGGAGTGCAGCCGTGCTGGAGGGAGAAGGTGAGGACAAGGAACATTAATCACTTTCAGTGGAATTTAAGGGACTGAATAACACAGGAGCTGTAGCAAAACAAGATGTGCAGGTGCTGGGTCATCCTTCTGAAGGGTGTTTGCTGCCATCCCCCTGGCTGTTCTCAGCACAGCAGCATCACCGCTCAGATCCAACCCCTGCAGAGGATGATGGTCAGTCAGGGAATTTCCTGCATGGTGTAGACCCAGAAAGCAGAGATGAAAGAATTTGGGGCATGTAGAAGCCAGATCTCCTTTTAGGCTGCATGACAAACTGTACCTGCTCATCCCCAAACCAGTGGCCACAGAAACTGCTCTTATCCCTTTGCTTCACACACACACCTCCTCCCTGTGGAGGCTGAGAAACATCACCCTAGCAGGGCAGGTGTGAAATCCTTGCCACCCATCTCTTTCCTTTCTTTCCCAGGGCCTACAAGGCACTGTGAAGCTTGGAAATGAATGTCAACCACACAAAAATCCCTGCCTTTAAACTTTTGCAGGCAGTATTATGTGATGAAGGCTGGGTTGATGCTTTGGTGGGTGGAGGATTCCTCAGTAATTTGCTTGGGAAAAGAGAAGAGCAGCAAAAATAGGAATGAGATGCAGACCTGAGCATGGAGTGAGGATGCCAAGGGTTGCAGAGGTTACACAGCTCCCCTGGAGCCCAGGGGTGTCTCTGGTCACTGCAGAGAGGAGTTTTCCTACTTTCCAACCAGATGTTGAAGGACACAAAAAGCAACGATGCCCCATGGGCAGAGAGGTTCTCCTGGAGCTGTGGCTGGGAAAAGCAGAGCCAGGACAACTGGGAATAGAGGAGGGGACCAAACTGCAGCCAGGTACCACCAGCATCTTCCTGGTAGGTAAAGGTTTTGGCAGTAGGTGAGGAACTGAGGACATTCACCTTCCCCACAGGGACCCAGGTCCCACCACACTGCCACCCTTCCCACGGTGCAATCTCTCTTTTGATCTCCCCTTGTTCTGCTCTGCTTCAACTCTGTGAGCGAGGTGCTTTGTGGGAAAGGCTCTGCCTGTCATTTCAGGTGCTCTTTCCCTTTTCAGCTGCTATTTTCCCTTTTCCCTTCACTTGCTTTAGGCTGTCCATCAGCATTGTCTGACAGCACGACATGGTTCATTAAAAAAGGGAAGGATCAGGTGCAAGATTAATTTTCCAAATAATTCTGCAAACGACTGCGTGTAGAGGCACAGAAGAGATTTCTGAAACAGAATTAATAATTCCAGTTGTTAATAATGCACCACTCACAGCTGATGCTGCTCCCAGCACCCACGGCCAGGCTGTGCTGATCTCACTTGTTTGCAGGGAGGTTGGGAAGGAGAGAGAAGCGATTCTGAATAATATTTCATGTGACATCTGGCATTTAAGAATATTATGGCATTGTTTTACAACTCTTCACAATTTCTAAACAATCCTGCCAGGGACTGCATGTACAAAAATGTGCTTGTTTCTATAGGTTGACTTTGTACATGTGGTCTCCTCAGCTTGTCACAGCACTTTTTTGAGCATTGGGACACACCACAGACTTCCCCAAATTGTGCAAAGTGCACAGTGTTTTGAAAACAGTTCCTAAATAGATACTGAGTATTGAGCAAGAAAGGTGAGCAATTGGGAAAGCACATAAGTTGCTATTTGCAGCAGCTGGATTTCAGAAGGTTTTAACGAGTACAACCCCTCTTGAGAACAAGCAGAAAATGTTCCACAGTATTCCTTTAATTCAATTATCATTATTAAGTTGGGTTTTTTTAATGACACTACTTTTAGCAGCTCAGACCACCTGAAGTGGAGACCTCCTGCTCGCTGCCCTGGCCATCAGGGCTGCAGAAACATGAAGGGATGATCAGGGCTCATGGTGCTTCAAAGAGCTTTTTTATTACTCTGCTCATCATCTTCAGAGCTCTGGTTGCTGTGTCGGGCTCTCAGCAAGTGTGGAACAGTGGAAAAAACAGAGCAAGGACAAGGAAGAGGGAAGATTGTGTCTGTAATTGCTGGCCTGTAACTCTGCCATTGTGCATTCTGTCGCTGCTCCTCATTAGCATAGAGCCGGGAGTGTTTAATTGCAGTCCGTGGTTATCTGCGAGCAGAGCAGAGCAGCTCAGCCTCGTGGGGCTCGGGCAGTGATGGACGGCCCTGCTGGGGCTCGGGAGGGGCAGCAGGGCACAGCTGCTGCAGATCAAGAGGCAGAATACAAATCACGGGGTGCTGGGCTCCACTCTGGGCTTGTACGAGTGCTGCCATGAGCAGGCTGCTCTCTCTTCTTCCCTCCGATCACTGGGTGGTGGCAGAGTCCCACATCCCACTCAGCATCCCAACGTGAGGCTGATTTTCCAAAGCATCCGCGGCTGGCTGTGGGCACAGGGAGCTGCAGGGACCTGGATTTGGGGTGGCACCCTCCTGGCTGTGCCTCATCATCCTGTCCTGCGCTCATTGAAATCCAGCCCTGGGGTGGCACAAGGGCAGCAGCTGCTTGGAAAGGAGAGGAGGGAACAGAGTTGTGTGAGGAGGAGTGAGGCTGAAGAA
Organism: Emberiza elegans; assembly: GCA_024865655.1. NCBI lineage: Eukaryota > Metazoa > Chordata > Aves > Passeriformes > Fringillidae > Emberiza > Emberiza elegans. The sequence continues at coordinate 4,881,838 of JALJVW010003097.1, forward strand.
TGCACTGAAGTCAAGCCATGACTTGCAGCACAGAGGCTCTGTGGCAGTGGAATGTACCTGGCCACAACTCCCTTTGCTGATGCTCATGATGGGGACAAGATGAATTTGAGCTGCTCTGAGTGGAGCAGCCAGAAGTGGAGGGAGACCTCTCACACTTGACCTTCCCTGTGGCCTGCAGCACAGGGGGCGATGCTACAGCTGTCCCTCCCTCAGTCCCTGCTCCTGTCACCCGGGCTGGAAGCTCAGGCCCTGTTCACCAGGTGAGTGGAGCCTGCTGAGCTGGCTCAGGCTGGGGGCACACAGCTGGGTACCAGGGATTCCAGAGAGCTCTCTGTGCCACAGAGTGAGGGGTACCAGGGATTCCAGAGAGCTCTCTGTGCCACTTTTGTGCCACAGAGTGAGGGGTGGGTTTCAAACCAATGCTCTCTGCTCTCGGCTGCCCTCTTCCCTGCAGGAAAAGTTTTTTATGGCCTGGCTGGATCTGTGCTCAGGAGCTGATAAAATCAGCACTGTTCCTTTGGCATGTTATCCTGAACATCCAAGTCACCACACAGCTCTGCAGCCACCTCATCTCCTGCTCCCACTCCCACAGCCTCTGTGCTGGTGCCCTGAAACTCTGCCACCAGCATTAGACATAACAGCAGGCTTAATTAAAGGGTGGCAGGCTGCCAGCATCCAAGAGGCAGAGCTGAGCTGGCTGCACTGCTTTCAAAGGGGTATTGGAAAAAAAACAAACCACATTGGGAAATAGCAGGGCAAGCCTTGTCACACTGCTGCTGCTGTGGGTCAAGCATCTGCTCTGCCTCAGGTGCAGACCCTGGGAGGAAGAGTTGAGCAGGGCTCAGCTGTGGCTGACCCCACTCCCAGGATGCTCACAGGCACCTTCCTAGTGGGATGCACAGTGTGGTGGTGGGTCACAGCTCCATCCTGCCCTGCTGGAGAGGGAGATGGAAAAGTGCAGGCTGGGCTGGAGCTCAGGCATTCATTCCTTTCTGTCACAAAATGAGATGACACAATATATTTCCATGGTTCTCAGAGATCTCAACATCTCCCCAGAGACCCCAGCAGGAGAGAGGGATGGTGACCACCTGAGCTGTGTCCCAGCCCTGCTGTGGAGTTTTTGTGGCATCTGCTCCTCCACCTGATGGTCTCCGTGCAATCTGGATGCTGGAGGGATCCCCATGGATGGATACTGACAACCCCTCCTAGAGGACAAAAAGCACTTTTGCCTCTGGAAGCAAGTGGCAGCAGCTGCACAAAAGCAGGACAAGGGCAGAGCCACAGTGGGAGGAGAGAGGTGCAGCCCTCGGGTAGCACCGTGCAGCAGGCAGATCCCTTGGCACATGTGCTGCTCAGCTCGAGGCAGATAACAGACAATACCCTGATTATTGGAATGCATTTAGCACTGTGCAATGCCTGGGTAAAGAATGGCTCTTCCAACAAAAAAAGAAAAGACCAGAGAAAAAGAAATCAGCCTTTAGCTTCTGAGTCCTCGCTTTGCTTCACCCTCAAGATTTGGTCTGCTGTGTGTCCAGCATAATTATTAAGCAAGTTCTGATGGAAGAATTTTATTTACTCAGCCTCAAAAAGGAAGAAAGGAATCCTTAATAGTGGATTAGATCAAAAAAACCATAATTTATTTTTCAATAAGTGCTTCAGATGTAAGATCAATGGCTTGAGGCTGATTGATAGGAGCTGTTTGCAAAGACCTCAGATCTAATTGTACCCAGGCAATCACACAGACCTTTTCTTTGACCAGCACTAGACACCATCCCTCCTGTGCAGATGGGGGAAGGGACCAGAAAATAGCAATACTTTTAGCATTGGAGAGTTGCTCAGCAACTGCCCCATATTATTTTTGAGTTATTCTTGAGCACAGCCTCTTTTCTCTTTGATCTTCACGCAATTTTTGTTGCTGTTACCTCTCAAAAAGACAATGTTTTAAAAGAATTGCATCTCCATTTGCCACAATATTTTATTATTTTTTTAAACATTTTTTTCCCTCAAGCACAACCAAAGCCTGATGATGTCAGGGAAAGCAGTGCATTACTTTGCAGTGGAGAGGAAATTAATGCCCATCTACTCTGCTGGAGCCTTTCATAGGGCATGGGAGACAGAAATTTAGCATCTTTTTCTCTACATGGTCCACAGATGATATTCAGAGGCAGAATAACTGTGTTTAACTCCTGCCACCAAGCAGCCACTCAGCTGGGTTTGGGCAGGCAGGGTGGTGTTGGAGCTCCCGTTTTGGCAGCCTTTGATCAAGAAAGGGCAGTGGGGTGATTTGTCAAGGGAGGAGAGTGCCAGGGCTGGGATTTCTCACCCGGCTGTAATTCCAGACAGAGCTTGGCATGGAGAACATTACCCTACAGTCCTGCTTTGGAAGGAGCACCACATCTCATCCATCAGTTATTATGAGCCCTGCTGATAAATGCCTTCATGTGACACAAAAAGTGATGAAACCCTGAGCTGCTCAGCCCCAACCAGAGCTGCCTCCATGCTCTGGGTGACACAGATCCCTCGTGGGGCCCAGCAGAATGGAGCTTCTGATTGTTGGGGTCCATCTGATCCTTTTCTCTCTCAGTCATTTTCTGCTATTGCCACACACAGAGGGAAACAAGAGCTTTGCACTGCTTTGGTCTCTCCTTGGTACCACACAGAACAGAAAAGCAGCAAGTAAAACACCAAGTCCCTGAAATAGATTAACAACAACAACAACAAAAACCACCCCAACACCCCAAAAACCAAACAAAACCCCCAAAACAAACCAACCAAACAAACAAAAATAATAATAAAAAAACAAAAAAACCCCACCACCACCACCAACAACAAAAAAACACTTAAGAAACATAGTGAAGAAAATAACCCAAGTTTTTAAACGCCATTTGCAAATATGAGTCAGGAGCATCTTCTGTGGAACTGCTGCCAGCTACATGGACTAATGATGGAATGATTCCAGCCCAGCCCCTGCTCAGGGAGAGCACAGCCACTCCTGAGCCAGGTTCCAGCCCAGCCAGGGGGTGTTCTCAGAGGAAAAACCAATTTCATCACTCACTCCTCTGCCTCAGAGTAACCCTGTTAGGCAATCCCTCGCCCAGGCCGAGCACGGGGATTTCTTCTTGCACTCCTTCCCCCCAAAGCAGCTTGTTTGTTTTGCTGCTTTCAGGTTTGACCCCTCGAAGGACAGAAAAACAAAACCCTGAAACTTTGCATGCAGATTAACCCCTGAGGCAGCACGAGGGAGCAAATTTCTACATCTTGTAAAAATCCAATAAAAATCTCAGCTGCAAAGATCTAAAAATAAACTTTTCTTGCCTGGGGAATTCTAGCCTTGCCTTGTGAGTCGTGGTGCTGCAAATTATTGCATTCATAATTTAAATGTTGGATGGGTATAAAATTACTGGTGTGGGAGTTATTCAATTTCTGGCGAGTACATTTACATCAAATAGCGGCTGCACACACAAAAGATAGGAAAAAGTCCTTCCACTTGTGTTTGCCTGAAGCACTGAGAGCATGTGAAGCCTCACAAGGCTGCTCTTATGATCAGGTAATGGTTTTTTCCTCCTAAAAACCTGTTAACGTTCACTCTGGCTGAAAGGGCACTTGTGTCTCCTCTCTTGGTATGGGGCTGCTCCAGGCTCATCCCTCTCCAGGGCAGAGGAACTCCCAGGGCTGATCTGAGCACTGCCAAGGGTGGGTGATGCTTTGAAACTGAAAAAGGATTGATTCAGTGTAGATATTAGGGGAAAAAATTTACAGTGAGCGTGGTGAAATACCAGAACAAGTTGTCCAGAGAAGTGATGGGTGTCCCATCCCTAAAAGTGTTCAAGGTGAGCTTGGACAGGGCTCTCAGCCTGGTCTACTTCAAGGTGTCCCTGCTTATTGCAGGGGGAAAGGACCAAAACTTCTACCCCAAACTGTCCTATTATTCCATGACTAATTTGAGGAAGTCCTATGATCCTGTGACTAATCTGAGGAAGTGTGAGGCTCATTGGTTCCTTCCTCACCCCACTCCTTCCTGCCTCAGTCTTCACTCCTTCTGCCTCCATCCTCCCACAGAGGGGCTGTTTTCCCTGGCCTGTGCAAACCCACTTCCAAAAAAACAGCTGGCTGCATCTGGAGAGCCATTGCTGACCCAGCTTGGGCTGCATGTGAGGGGCTGCAGCAGCTCCAGCCCAGCTGCACCTGCAGCAAACAGCCCTGGCCATCCCACAGCAGCACAGCAAGGCTCCTGGGGCACTGATAACCAGGCAGCCTGGGGGTTTCAGTGATTTATTTTTTTTAGTGATGCTGTTTCAACTCAGAGAGTGTGAGCCTCCCAATGAATCACACCATGGTCAGTTAGAAGTTTCCTGTCAGTTGTGCTTTCTTGGACATTATTCCTGGCTGTGACCGTGTTCACAGGGGTTCTTGGATCAGGGAAGGGACGAGGATCTGACTCCATGTTTCAGAAGGTTTGATTTATTATTTTACGATATATATTACATTGAAACTATACTAAAAGAATAGAAAAAAAATATTTCATCAGAAGGCTGGCTAAGAATAGAATAGGAAGGAATGATAACAAAGGTTTGTGGCTCGGACAGAGAGTTCGAGCCAGCTGACTGTGATTGGCCATTAATTACAAACATCCAACATGAGACCAATCACAGATGCACCTGTTGCATTCCACAGCAGCAGATAATCATTGTTTGCATTTTGTTCCTGAGACCTCTCAGCTTCTCAGGAGGAAAAAATCCTAAGGAAAGGATTTTCCAGAAAAGATGTCTCTGACACCCGGCAGTGTCAATGCCATGCTTGGAGCCAAAACTGAGCTCTGCCAGCCAGGGAGAAACCCTCACTTGGTGTAAATGAGGAGAGAGGACCTGCAAAATCCCCTTCAGAATGGCAGAGCTGGAAAATAAAATTGTGCTTTGCATCCAGAGCAGCTGTGCACAGGTAAAGCAGCTTCTCCTCCTTCCAGGCCCCCATCCCTGGGACAGGAACCCATGGAGATGTGAAGGGCCCTGGGCGGTGCTGCAGGCAGAATGTGCCGTGCTGCTGCCAGGCTGAGCAGTTTGCCAGCTGGCAGGGCTCCCTCCTGCTGCCGTGGGGCTCTGGCATGGCCAGCCCAGCCCGGCAGACCCCGGCAGGAGCTGCCCTGCCAAAGCTCAGGGCCTGGACCTGCACCCCTGCTCCAGAGCAGGGCTGTGCTCCCGGTTCAGGACATCCTTTATTGGGCATGGAAATGAGGACAAGTGGGGATTTTGCCATCAGGGTGAGCTGCAATTTCCACCAACCTGCCTTCATCGTTAGAGATGTCTGATTTGACATTTAGCTTGGTTACGGTAAAAAAGTCAATTTTTTCAGACTGAATCCGCCTCATTCTTCTGATACCCAATATACAAACAGAAACCAAAATTATTCACGGTACTTTAATACAAAATAAAACAAACTCCTTCCTCCACAACAGGGTCCTTTCTTTCCCTCTGACAGCCATTCTTCCACCTCATCACTTGTTTTCTCCCATTTTCTGAAAGAGCTTCCTGGACAAAAATAATGCTGATCATGTAAGAAAGCATTGTGAATATCAATGAAGGTTTCTCTTCTTTTTCTTCTGCTCCCAGTTCCTTCTCTGGGCAAAAAGTAAATAGAGTCAGCTGTAGCTGACACAGAAGCTGATGAGGGAGGTGCATTAGTTTGCCTGCCTGTCGGGGATTTCTTGTGTAGCAGCCTTCAGATCCAGAGCCAAACTTCCCAACTCCATCTGGGACAGGATCTGATTTTTTCTTTTTGTTCATGCTCAAATATCTTATTTACTTCATTACCTTTTTTTTTTTGGTGGAATTTCATGATGAGACCTTTTTAAAACCAGTCTGTAGATTAGAATAATTTAATTTTTAAGCACAGAAAATACAGAGGCACCATAAAATTAACCTGGATCTTGTTTTGATGCATATGTGTGAATTTGTAATTACTAATTAATTTGTTCTAGTGGTTGCCTAGGGACAAGTGGACAGGACTTTGTTATAAAGCACAGGAGACCATTCCAGCAAGTAATATGTGCATATAAATATCTGCTGGATCAAAGGTGCTCATTTTACTGAGCTAGGGAAAATTACATGCTAAACCAATCCATGGCGTATCAGTAAACACAGCTGACAGTCTGCTTAACACAAGATTTTTTTTCTTTTTTCCTGCTTTTAATTTTTTTTTCTTTTTTTGTAGGTGTTGTCACAAGTCACAGGGTTAAAAAATTTTTTGCAAAATTGCAGGGCAGAACTGTGCTGAGCCCATTCCTGGGGTCGGTGGGTGCCTGAGCTCTGTGCTGCATTGTGAGGAGGTGGCACCCGGGTGCCAGGGCAGCTCTGCCAGGGGGGCACAGTGCACATATGTCATCAGGAACACTTGGAAAATACATGTGCATGCCACAGAGAACATTTCATTGCTGTGCCTTCACCCACAAAGCTGCAAAATGGAGAGGGAGCTGGTGCTGCCTCGGGGAAAGGCTGTGCTACTGAAACAACAGCACTGAATTTAGTGAAAAATGAGGTTAAATTGGCCAACACCAGCCACATCTAGCCTGGGCCGTAGGGATCTGGCAAAGGGAATATCTAAAGGGAAATATCCCTTCCCCTGGTGCCTGTGAGGAGTTTTCCTTCACACCCACCCTGCTCAGCTGCCCCTCTGAGTTACAGCCTGGAGGCACAGGGAAGTTACCAAGGAAGCACTCAGGTTAAATTTTACTCCCACGTCAATTCTGACCTTGCATCAATAAGTATAATTAACTTCTATTGACTTGAGTTTCCAGAAAGAAGCCTCACATGAGCTGCTGGATTGATCCACTGCCACCACAGAGGGAAATGTGTCCCAAGAGCACAGGGGTCACTTGCCTCACATGCAGCTAAACCCACATGTGGGAATTAATTCTATATAAGATGCTTCTGTGGCCAAGTTTGACAAATAAACACCTATTAGTGTATAAAGCATCACTGACTGAAGGCAGATCAGCTGGCAGCAGTGGTGCATAGGCATTGGTAAAATCAAATTTCTTCAGATCTGCTCCTGGAGCTCAGGCTGAAGCTCATGTGTACCAGCCTTTGTTGGGAGGGGGTTCCTAAAAATCAGGTTCCACAGCATTCCCCTGAGGAGTGCCCCAAATCCTGCACAGGTGTGTGAAGGATTGGAGTTGTGAGGTTAATCTCATCTATCCCCATCTTCCCTCCCAAAAAACCCCATGGACTCCCATCCAGGGAAGATGATGTATGGAAGTGAGCTACTTTAGCCCAAATAGTTTTATCCTGAGCACATTCTCCTGCTCATCTCTACTCAGCTCCAGGAACAGGATTTTCCAGCGCCAGAAGTCATGCAGGGAACTAGAAGGATTCAGGGTTCAGCAGAGGGGTACACCACATATTCCAAAACCCTGTGGATATGGCGCTTGAGGAAAAGTTTTAATGCTGACAGTTGGATTTGATAACCTAAAGGTCCTTCCCAGCCTTAACAATCCTGTGATTCTGTGCTTGTGTCCAGACTTTGTGAGAAAATGTGGTTTTAGTAAGCTTTCTGGCTTCCTGCAGAAAGCCCCTTGCACTCTCAGGTTTTTAAGCTTTCACAACTTTGACCACGGAGATTCTCAAAACTTTATTTTATATTGAATGGAAGCGGCTCAGCCCCTGAATTGCCCTCAGCTGAATGGGTGCAGCTCCCAGGGAAATTATCACTGAAGCGGAGGATCCAGCCTGTTGTGCCTTTTCCTTTCCATGCCCCTACAAAGAACATGCTTATTCAGCCTTTTAACAGACTGCCTATTTCTACTTATTCAGCTTTTGCCATGTTCCTCATTATTTACAGATTCCTTTTCCTCTTGAATTGCTTTTCTTCAAGGTACTGGTTAAAATTCATGTGGTTTCAGCATTACCACGTTTTTCATTACAGCCTTATCAGTCTCACCAATGACTGATTTTTTAATATTTTCTTATATTAAATAAATTTCTGTGACTGTAGCTCTTTCACACTATCTTCCCTTTTTCAGTGCCAGCAGCTCAAAACAATCTATTATTGGCAATAAAACTCAAAATTACTGTCTTTTAAAATGAGGTAGACTGCAGGAGGAAATTTTTATTTTTCAGATGATGGAAAATTTGTTTGTTTCCCATTTTGCAGAGCTGTGTCAGGCTCACTCCTATGGGGATGCAGGAAGACAGAGACCTTGAAAACCCTTCCATCAAGTGCTTTGAGAACCTGGGACTTTTTTGCCCAGAGGTATTTTGGGATTCCCATTCTGCTTTCAATTCACACTGTCCCTCAATCCAAATAATCTTTCAAGTGTGGACAAGCCCCTCACTCCTCTAAGGTGAAGCTGTTGGTGACCAGGAGGGCTGGGAGCATTTCCATTTGGACAGAGCTGTGAGGACTCTGCTGGGCAGGAACAGGGGCTGGCAATTCCAGCCTGGAGCAGGGACAGGAGCACCGAGCTGGAGATGCTGGAGCCTTCTAAACAAATGGGTTTGGTTTTGAAACTCCCTGGCGAGGAGTCAAGGACTAAAAAGAGCTTCCCAGAGCTGGACAACCTGCCTGAACATGTTGGGACTGAGTGACTGCTTTGGCTGCTGGAAGATTTGGAGGAGGAGGAGGAGGAGGGAAGAAGCCTTTGTCTCCAGGGGTGATGGACGGGCTGCTGACAATCAATCAGCATTTCTGCTGCAACAGGCCACGTTTCCTTGCAATGTCTCTGCAGCAACATCTCTAGGTTTTTTGGCTTTCCATTCTGCCCTTGTATCACCATTTAGGAGTCCCAAATCTGCTGCAGTGGCAAGGTTTGCTGGGATCAGTGTTTCTCCTCAGGAGGGAAGCACTTGGGTTTGCTGTAGGTGGAGCTGATGGTTGCACCTATGCCTGAGAGAGTTGCCCAACACTTTTCCCTGCAAATCCCCTGTTTAATTACTTTGACATTGCAAAACTTTGCCAACAAGGCAAAATTTCCGTGCCATCTCCTTTAAGAGGTAACTGCTCTCCTCCCTCAATGCCAATGCAGAAGGGAGATAAATACAGAGTTAAATTCTTCTCCCTGTCCAGTTTTGGGGTTTTATGGAGTTAGATTGCTAGAGAACAGCCCATGAATATTTAACAAAGGAAGAAATTGTCAATTATCCTCATTTTTGCTCAGCATGGAAATCTAGCTGAAATGCTTACAAACTTGCCTGGAGAAGGATGCCCATGCCTTCAATCAAGACCAGAAAAAGCTACAAAAATTCAATATATCTTGGTCATCTAATCAGTGGATTTGTCTTGCTGTGGTCCTTTTGGAGAACTCTTCCAGATCAGCTGCTCAGTCATGACAAAGGCCTGCACTGTCAGAAAATAACAATAATAATTTAAATTCCTGATTACTTTCTGTTTGTGGGGCTTTGCTTAAAAGCTGCAGCAGAAATATTTCTGTGCTTCATGTTAGGACTCATAAGGTTGAGCAATCTAAGAGGGGTGGCTGAATTTGAGCTTATGGGGGACAAAAATATATTTCTGGGCAAATCAGGAAAACCTTATAAAGATATTTGGAGTGATACAAATTATCCTTTAGTCCCCAAGACTTGTACTCCCTAAAGATGAGTAAATGAAGGGGTGAACTAACATGTGGGTATGGCAAGACTGGACTGAGAAGGACCAAGAGACCTCCTTGGAGGCAGCTGTGCCCACCCAAAACACTCCTCAGTCCCAAGGCGGGTGAGAAATCCCCCTGGGGATTTCATTGAATGTTTACACTTGTGCCAGAGCAGGGAGCATTATCACTGGTAATTTGTGTCTGGTCCATTGTCAGCCCGTGGCTGATGGCCAGGAGCTGCCAGCCCCTTTGGGGGTGAGTAGCACTCCAGAATCAACAGCAAAAGTATCTGGGGATAGCTGGAGAGAGCTCTGCACCAAAGGGGTGGTTCAGATTTCCTGATGATTTTTGGTTCAGATTTCCTGATGATTTTTGGTTTAGATTTCCCCTACTGCCCTTGCAGCCATTCCCTTGTTAAAGAACATCTGCATCCGCCTCTGATGGGCGAGCTGCAGAGTTAATCTGCTCATCCCTCTCTTTGCTTTCACTGAGAGCTGAATCAACGATGAGAGAAGATAATTTTAAGGGTAAGTATTTGTGTCCCATCTCCCTCCTTCACTCTCTGCCATTTCACACTCATACATGGCTCCGTGGACCATTTCTCTGGGGTTTGGAGGTGTCATTGAGCTGCTGTGAGTGACAGGGCATGGAGGATGTTGATGGGATGAAGGAATTGACAACTACAGGGATGCTGACCTGTGATTATATAACCCCATAAATCTGCTTGATTTCACATTAGTCCTCATGTACTTACTCCACCTACGGGTAAATTTGCAGCTGGAGACCCCTGCCCTGATGAACCATCGGTAGACTGAAAAAGGAGAAGAATCAAACATTCCATCTGTGCTTGAGAATGCCATATTTTCCCACAAGGTTATGGTGAACCAAACCCACCCTGTGGAATCACCTTCTAGTTCAAATGTCCCATAAACCCCACAAGTGGGAGCAGCTACAAGGCGGCCATTCTGGCCGGGGGGATCCAAAATCCTCTGGGAACTCGCTTGGTGAGGCGCCCCTGGCCGCGGGGGCTGCCGGTACTGCCTCATCTGCATAGCCACGCCCTCATCTGCATATCCCCTGCGCCATTGGCTAGCGGTCTCCCCAGCGGTGGCGCGGCCCGGGGCGGTCAGGCTCGGCACCTCATTAGCATTCGCCCCGCCTCCCAACGGGGGAAAAGGAGCTGATTCGTCGTCTTGGCAACGGCGGGGCTCGGCCGCGCTCTGCGATTGGCGGAGGCGCCTGTCAATCTACCGCGGCCAGGGCCGCACTTCCGCCTCGGTGTCCGCGGTGCCGTCGCTGGAGCCGGTGCAGGTAACGCCGCGGGCCGGGCTCGGGGCCGCCGCGCTGCGCTCCGCGTTCTGCTACCCCGGGGCCTCCGCTCCCCTTGCCGGCCCCAGCGCCCCCACAGCCCCGCTCAGGCCCGGCTCGGGGGTCGCGTCCCGTCCTCAGCGGGCCGCGGGCGGCGCTGTCAGTGCGGCGGGGGCGGGCGGTGGAGCTGCCGCCCCAACGCTCCTCTCCCGTCCCGGCGGCCCGGGGGGCCTTGATCTGCCGGGTGTCTCGGGGCGCTGCGGGCCGCAGGCCCGACCTGCAGCGTGGGCAGCGCTGGGCTGAGGTGCTGAGCCGTGCCCGTGCAGAGCCGTGCCCGGTGCTGTAATTCTGCCCGGTGCTGAGCCGTGCCCGGTGCTGTGAATCCTGTCCGGTGCTGTGATTTGTCTCTGTCCTGCGAATCCTGCCCGGTTCTGAGCCGTGCCCGGTGCCGCGATCCCGTCCCGGCCAAGCCGTGCCCGGTGCAGAGCCATGCCCGGTGCGGTGATTCCCCCCGGTGCCGCGATCCGGTCCCGGCCGGGCCCTGCCCCGTTCCCCCCGTGCCGGGGCTCTGCGGGACGGGGCCGTGCAGAGGCCGCGGGTCAGTGCGGCGCTGTCAGCCCCAGCTTTGGGAGATTTCTGATTTTCCCACATTTTTCCGATTGCTTTCGCAGCTGGGGGGTTGAGCAAAGGAGGCTCCGGCGCCCGGCTCCCCAGAGGAATGTGCTGGGCTCGGTTTCAGCACAGTGCAGAGCCTCAAGGGGCCTTTTAGGTCACAGCTGAAGCAATTGGGGTTTTTTTGGGCTTGGTTTTTTATTTTTAATTTTGTTTTTTCAGTTACCTACTCGATGTTTCTCTTACAGAGGAGGAGAAAAGCAAGATGGGAAAAATAGCAGGAAAAAAGGCTTTTTTTTAAATAACATGCCACCAGAACTTCTTCATGGGAATAAAGGTATAAGATGCCATTTATTTAATTTGGTTATGGATCATGTTTGTGCTCTCTGTATGTTTGGATTCAGGACTTCTTTTGGAAGCACTTTGTTACTGTGCAGCACTTGCAGGCCAGAATTTCAAATGCAGTTTCAAAATCACCTCCTGGCTTTTATGTGTGCAATAACTTTGTGTTTCCTCTCAGAAGTAGCTGCCAAAGCTTGTTGAGTGCAAGCAGATACTTCTTCCATTTACTGTGAATTTTCTCAGCTAAATTACATAGCTTTCAGTTGAGATTCCAGGAAAGTAAGAAGGAAACATGGTGGATCTGCCGTGTCCCATAGTGTTTCCTTTTCTAAAGTTCTGCGTGCAAGGGAAAATAAATTTGATCATTCCAGCGTAACCTTCTGAAGTTCTATAAATCCACATTCATTTTGCCATCTGGGGGCAACCACATGTGTTATCAGCTTAACAAACTTTACACCAGCGTGCTCAGGGACTTCTGAAACCTCGGGGCAATTTCTGCAAGCGGTGACTTGGGTCACTTCCAAACATGAGGTGCTGTGCCGTGGGATGGGACCAGGAGAACTGGCTAAACTAGCATGGAAGCAAGAAATTCCAAGTGCTGATTTTCCCCCTGAATAACCCCTTGGGTTTTCAGTTACAGTAAACACAGCTTTTTCTTAAAATAATTGTGGAGCCATACACATGTTTGACCACATGACAGAAAGCTGAGGGCAGTCTGGGAGAGCATCAGCAGTGATTCTCATTGTTGCTTTCCTGACCAACAGCACCTCATGATGAACTTGTAACTTCAGGAAGTCCTCAAAAGGAAACGCTGAGATGTCTGCTGTCCAGGAAAAAATATGGCATTTTTCATCCAGAATTGGCTCTCCAGCCGTGCCAAAATTATCTGAGAAACAGAAGGCAAAAGTTTGAGATAGAAAATCAGACAACAAACCCTGTGCCTACACAGGCCGTTAAGGACTAGATGGGCTAAAGGTTTCAGTTGGTGCAATATTGAAAAGCAGTATGGTTATTTGTTATTTGTTTGCTGACATCTTTTGGTGACTGATCACAGAAGATTGTTTCCACCCTTGAATGGTTTTTTAAGTCACTTTTAGTACTGTTACTGCTTTCCATGATAGGTACTTGCTGGCAGGTCTTACGACTGGAACTGGTATTTCTTTCAGTCTTTCTCCTTGTGAATTCTACTGTGTGAACTTCACATATGCTGACCTAGAACAAAGGTGGAAAGCTTTGCTTTCTGTTATCTTAGTGTTGGCTGGAAAACATCCCAATCAGGCTTTTTTTGCTTTGATAAGGCTATATTTTTAAATCATTGTTTGTAGTGCCAGTCAGATGATTTTTTTTTGCTGTTGTTTGAAAGCAAGATTAGCCTGCAACTACGCTGAATTTTTAAGTAGATAATTTATTAGCTTTGATATTTGAAGTAGCTTGTCCTTGAACAAATGCAATGTTACATCATGCTGTTCATATCTAGGCCTTCTGTTTATGAGGTGCCATTTTTCTAGTCCTTCACTCAGCATCAGTTTTGTCACCTGTCTCATAGAAATATAAGAAATCTCTGTATTTGGCACTGGTATGATGTTGTAAAATGCGTGTTTCGTCTCTTCTTTGTGAAGTAACTCAAATGTTTGGTTCTTACAATTCTTGGAAGAAATGCACAAAATGAGGCGTGCAAAGAATCTGTGTTAAATTAGGAGTGCAAAAGAACTGGAATGTTGTTACTGAGCTTGCAAATATGCAGCTGATCACATGGGTATCTTCTCCAAGCTGAATAAATTGGAAAGTGGGAGCAAGGAACAAATTGGTCACTCTGTGTCTGCCACTTTGGAGATAGGGGACTTTGATGTTCTTTCTGTTGCAAAAAAAAAAAAAAGTAGTAGAGGTTCTGCTTTATGGCAAATATTTAATGGGTTTTATTATTTTATGGAATAGACCACCACGGAACTTGGAATTCAAGAATTCATTATCTCAATCCTTGCATCTTAATAATTACTGTGCAGACAAACGTATGATGATGTAATTATTTACTTGGTATCCTTAAAGGCTTGTAAAAGCAAGTTGCAGGACAGCAACAAGCAATTAAATTGTGTCAAATGTGGCTTACCATAACTTTCAGTTATACTCTTTAAAAATGTATTGTTGATTCAGTGCACAAAGATAATGTCTTAATTTTCAGGATCAATAAGTTACAAGAATAGACTAAGCTTACTTAAACTTGATTTTTTTTTTCTTTCCTTAAATACAGTTACAATTGGAAATTCATTTGCTGGTCTAGACAGATCATTTAGATTAATTCAGTTTATTTTATTATGCACATAATTTAATGAGACAGGTTTGTAGTAGATTGCAGCAGCTCTCCATTCAGAAAATGCAGAGCCTGCAGTGTGTTGTCTTCCTGGGCTTGTTTATCCATCTGCTGGGAGGGAGGGTTCACAAAAGGTGAATTATCCCTGCAGCTGCAGAAGCAGAGCTGGACTTTTCAGTCTTGGCTCTCTTGGTTTTGTAGTCCCAAACTTGAACTGTCTCTGCTCTGTTGGACACGTAATGGCTGTGCTTGGTGTTAGACCAAAGTGCTCTGTGCTGTTCCTTTGCTGTGCTGGCCAGTTTTGGATGAGATAAAGGCTCTTGGGATGCTGTGAACCTCTGGGGTGTTGTAAAGTTTGTGTGCTTAGGGTATTTGTCAGGAAATGTGTTTTCATGACTGGATAAATAACTTCATTATATTTTTACTAGCATTATTTTTACAGTTCTGAGTACATTTTTTAGGGCTCCCTAAAAGAATCTGTTAGTAGATCTCACAGTGTTTTGATTCTAGTGATAGTTACAGGCAGTTGAGGTTGAAGGTGGTACAGTGTGAGAATTCTGTGGTGTCTGTGGTTCACATCCCTGTTCAGCTCAGTAAATCATTGACCAGCTCCTCTGCTCCCTACAACGTGTCAGGGCAGCCAGGTGAGCATGAGAATCCCTTTAGTAGCTCTCAGTGATGAATCTTGTGTGTGTTAAGGCTGCAGAGAAATTCTCTCCCTCCTGTACCTAAGGGGCCCTTCAGCAGCCTGTGCTGACTGAAAAGAAAACTTTTCCAGGACAGCAGAACTGCCCCGTGCATGGGTTCTTTCTGGGCTGTGCACTAGAACAATGAAACTGTTGAGTGGTTCTTTAATAGTGGAACAGAAATGTTACCCATCTTCAGAGGTGTAAATGACTTTGTTTACATGCTCTCGTTTTGTTTTAAACAAAGTGCTGTGCTCGTTTTGTTACCCATGTAGGTTAATGTCACTGAGCAGATAGCTGGGTGGGCTCTTTATTAAAACTGGGCTATAAATGGAGATATTTGTCCTGTCTTGAGGAGTCAAAGTTAATTTTGTTTAATTTTTAAGCAAACGGAGTGACAACCTTATACTGGAATCCAGAAGGTATTTACTATAAATGCAGCTTTAAAGGAAATTCAATCATAGCATAAAATCTGACTTGCTAAAGCTTTTGCAAATTTGTGATATCACCTTAAAACCCCACTCACAAATAGTCTGTTAGCTGTGTGCAGGTGCTCATGCTGTGGAATCTGTGTGTGTGAGGAGCTGGTGGTAGGCATAAAAATATGGTTTCTTCTACTGTAGGGCTTTGCACTGGGTTAGTCACTGTCATCCTCCTGCTTTATTTGCAATATAATTGCTGCAAAAATTGTCTTAGAGTCTCTCTGAAAATTATTTACAAAATACTTTGTGCAGAGTGAATGTAAACCTGCATCTGCCTGCAGAGAATGAGTTTACAGAGACAAAGCTGCCTTTGAGGAAGAAGATCTATGAACTTACACATAGAACTATTTTTGCTGTTCTAGGGGTTTTCTCAAGTGATATTTTATGCTGAAACTGTCTCCATGATCATAAGCTTCAGTGATCAATTTGCTGGGGTGGTTGCATTATGATGAGAAATACCCAAGCATCCTTAATTTAATCTTCAAAGAAGTGTTCCTAAATGATTAATTATGTGTCTACTGACATTTGTGTCCAAAGCCACTCTGCTTGGAGTTATTGATTATTTCCCACCTTCTCTCTTATAAGTAAGATAAAACAGATCCCCAGGAAACAACTAAGAAATAACTAGTTTTACAATACATTATTGAGTGATTTATTTTTGAAGTGTGGCTAGAAATGAGCTGATGTATCACTCCTGATCAAACCTAGCATTATGCATCATGTGTGGAGAGGTATGCAGAACAGAATTTTGTCATTTTTTACAGTCATGGGCCATGAAATAGTTTCCAAGGGAAGGTTACAGAGTCTGAAAAATGCTGTATCAGATGCTCTCAGGTGGGAAAATGTCTCTGATTGTGAGGCAGTGTTAAGAAAGGAGAACATTTAGAGAATTCTGTATGAATTTCAATGAAGTGTTTTGTATCAAAAAATATTAATCTGCTGGAATCAAGTTTCTTTGATCTATTTGTTACACTTGAGGAAAGTTCTGCAAGCCAGTATCCCTGGCTATAGAACAGAATTTTTGGTGAAGTGAAAGTGGGGAATAGCCATTGATTCCATAGGTAATTGAGATTATTCTGGGAGGATATTTTCTGTCCAGATTCATCTTTACCATTTTTATGTTAAATAAATAATGTTTCTGGTAGCAGCACTGGAGCTTTGGGCTGGGACAATTTTTAGTGTGTGGGACAGTTACTGTCATTTGTTCTGATGCAGAAACAACTTTTGTGGCATTTGCTCCTTTGAAAGCCAGACTTGCAGTGTGTCAGTTGTCTCTTAATTCCTGTGAAGCATCACCTAAAAATTGGTATTTCTGAGAGAACAGAACATGGTTCTGCCTGTCATAAATGGCTCAGCTCATTTGTTCAAAGCTAACCTTTCAGATGTTCAGTTTGTTGTCATCATTGTTTCAAGTGCTGGCACTGAAATGTCCCCAGGCCATTTAATAACTCCCAACTACATAAAAGCCTGTGGTAGGGACAGCTGCAATCTCCCAAGAAATGGAAAAGTGTCAGTGGGCTGAGTGTTCAGCTGATCCTCCTCATTCAGCCTCTCTGCACTTTATTTAACAGATTTGAGAAGGAAATTGCTCTTCTCTTGCTGTGGTTGCAGAGAACTTTATCTTGCCAAGACATCTGGCAGATGGTATTACATTCAAACTTTGGACTAAAACAAATCTCACTTGGTAAAGAAAATCCTCTCCTGGGTTCTGCTGTCTGTGTGGCTGTTCTCTAGCTGAAGAGACTTTAGTATGTAACAGTTAATCTAAATTGCCAATTAAATTTGCTTCTTGGCTAATTTTTGTGGATGTTTTAGATCCGGTGTTGCCAGTAACCTAATTTCATGAGTCAATTAAGATTCATCCTTGCTGAAGCTTTCATTCAGAGATGAAACACTGCAGTTTGATGTTTTCAGGAGATGTGTATGAATTAAACACACATGAATATTTATCTGTTAGTTCAAGTTATTTATTTCTGTCCCTTGAAGTACTACAGCTATGTTTTATTTCAGCTGGCAACTCAAGAGATGATGGGGTTGGCTCTTATTCCAGCAGTCATGTTGTACACTGGGGGATTTTGCGTTCTTTTTTTTCCCCATTTCTTATTTTTGCTGTTATTATGAAGGATGTGGATGTTTTGATCTTCTTTTGGCTCTTTGGGAATCTCTTTCTGGACAGAAGGTGCATCCTGAACTGAGGATGTCACAGAATCACAGAACTATCTGGGTTGGGAGGGACCTTAAAGCTCATCTCATTCCATCTCCTGCCATGGGCAGGGACACCTTCCACTGTCCCAGGCTGCTCCAACCCTGTCCAGCCTGGGCTGGGACACTCCCAGGGATCCAGGGGCAGCCACAGCTGCTCTGGGCACCTGTGCCAAGGCCTCCCCACCTCACAGGGGAGAATTTCATTCTAATGTAAAATGTAAACCTGCCCTCTGTCAGTTTGAAAATTCACGTTCTCCCTTGTCCTTTTCATATCAAAGTAATGAAAATGTTTTTCATGAGGAAGGTCCCAAGTGACTTTTTTTCCTTCTTCCTTTTTCTTAATTACTTGTGATTTTTCTCTTTTTATGTTAAGAAACTCAAATGATTTTAAAATTTGCTGTGGAAATGCACACCAAACAAAACCTTGTTAGGCATGTGAAAAAGCTGATGAATGTGCTACTTCTTGAATTCTTTGGTGGCACTCTCAATTCCAGGGACTTGAGCTCCTACCACTCTACCTGCTCGAGCTGGTGAACCTCTGGGGTTATTTTAATGACTGCTTATTGATTCTCTACTTGGTTTTACTTAAATGCTTCTGGATTTCACAAGTAGATTCAATATCTGTGTAATGAGTAGAACTAAGTGTTTTTATATATCATGTAGAGCTAGAACATGTGATTTCAAAGCAAAAAAAAAAAAAAAAAAAGGATTTTTAATTTAGCAGGGTGATGTCAGCAAAGCTTTCCAGAATTGCTGCATGATGAGAAATTTCAGCTTGAGGTCTGGAGCAAAAAGGCTCTGCAGCTGTCCCCAGCCAGCTTCAAACCTGAGCTTGCTGAGCCACATTCCAGCCCTGTGAACCACTCATTGTAAATGCTGCTCTTTCTATAGAAATGTAAATGTTTCCTTTAGGAGGAGTGACTTTTGGTTATCCAGCTGGCTCTTTGTTGAGGATTAACCTGGAAGAACAAGTTAGGATAGAGGAACTTGTCAGTCGAATTAACTTAGGGTAGTTACAGGTTTAAACTCTTACAGGGATATAAGTTTTTGGGGTTCTTTAATTGATATATAAGTTCTTAGGATCCAGGAGCATGGTTGAAATAAGTTGGTTGTTTTTGTTACTTTTCTCCTGAAAAGTGAAATTTGACAGGGAACAAGCCTACGAAGTGACAAATTTGAGGGATTACTAATTTCCCAAGATAAAGGCAGTGGGTTCCCACACGCTGCTTTTGGAGAGCAGCCCCGAAGGTGGAATGTGCATCTCCTCTCAGAGAGATGCTCACATGCACGTCACAGAATGCCTGGAGCACATTAGGCAGTTTATAAAGTGATTTATAAAGTGATTTGCAAAGTCTTGCGCTTTTGTTGTCCTGGTTTTAAAAATAAGTTCAAGTGGGAGGAAATGGTTTAAAATAGGAATTGTGCAGAGTCTGGGACTGGTGTATTTCTGGAAGGGGATTTGTGTACCTTCTACTGCTGGGGCCTGTGACCTTGTAGGGGACACTGTGACCTGCAGAGAGCTTTGCATGCAGAGCGTGTTATTGGCAGCCACATCAACTGGGGCTTGTCACTGCCGAGTGACAGGTTCAGCTCTGTGCCTGACAGAGCACTTTGTGGGACATTATTCACCACCACTTTGTTCTTCCTTGGTCATGGGCCCTGGCTGGGACTGTGGCTGGTGGTGTGAATAGTTTGTAGTTTGTTACACTCTCTGCATCAAGGCAGTGGAGAAGGGAGTTTGCTCCTGAGCTCCTCCTGGGACCTGTCTGGTGTTTGGGAACTGCCCTTTCTGTTTGTTCCCTCTCCTGTGACAGACCCAGTTCTGGAAGGCAGGAGTTCTGGAATTCTGAGTCATCCCTCCCCTCTGTAGAACCTATTTCAAGGTGTGCTGTGGATGTGTTCCTGCAGTTTTTACTTCAGCTGCACGCTTTGTTTTGTCCTTTACATTTGCAAAATCCTCATGTCCTTTAAGAAACGGGCTGTCCATGGTCGTCAGTCAGGAATGTGTGATCCTCTCTGATGAGCTATGAGAATTTAAAGGAGTTTTAATGGTTATCACAGTCTTAGGATGGTTTGGGTTGGAAAGGGCCTAAAAGATCATCTCATTCCATCTCCTGCCATGGAACATAATAAATTAGTTTGTACCAATCCATAGCCTTTAAATATGAGGAAGTAGATAAGCTTTGTTGCTGATCCTGTTAACCATAAAATCCATCCTGGTTGTGGCCAGGGGTGTGTTGTCATCATTAAATGAGGATTTTCCAGTTCTCTTAAGGTGCCTGTACTTGCAGCTTTTCCCTGTTATTGGTAAGATGGTTTGGGGAGTGCAGCTGGGCTCAGATCCCCTAAGAAAAGCACATTTCTGGGTGTCTCTGTCTTGGGCACTCAGGCCCAGCCCCTTGGCCCTGCCCAAGATAATTTCAGCCTTCAAAGCAGCAAATCTCAACTGCTGAAAGTGTTTTCTTAGTAAGTGAACTCTGTGTGGAAACCTGTTTGTTACATTCCTGTTGATTACTGTGTGTGCAAGAAAATATCCAGACAGACTTTGTGTTCCTTCTGCTCTGTAGGACTGGAAGGTGAGACCATGACAGGATGTTTATGCTGTATGAAAGGTTTTCCAGGAGAGCAGCTGGGCCTGAGCTCTTGAAGGTTTGTCTGACACAGGAGTGGTGCACCCTTCTTTCAATGGCAATTTTGATAAAAGCTGCTAACCACCCTTGCTGGTGTGCAGGGGAATTCTCTGGGAACATCAGGGCATGGAAGAGGAAATACAGATTACAGATGCTGAATATGAAGCCACCAGGATGTTTTTGTCTTCTGGTATTTCAGCCTAGTTAAAAGTAACTTTTGGTGTTGCTTTAGTAAGAGAACAGGATTTAATCCCATTTTTTTGGCTTATGAAAGCTGAATGCTGTTATCACTGTGTGTTCAGCTACATGCAAATTCATGTTAATCTTTGCTGTATAAGAGAACTGAATGTAAAAGAAGTGATGCAAGTGGGAAGTTATTCCTAATGTAACTCAGCAAAATATATAATTTTTTTTCTTTTTAAAAATGTTCCTAATACCTTAGGAAAATTTGTGACTGTAATTATTTAAAGCGATTTCAATGAATATTTTGTATATAACTTACAGGTTATGATTGAATTTTCAAATAGCTGTGAGCTTCAGGTGTGGTGTGAGGTAGATGTCAGGAGAGCACAACATAACTCTGTTCTTCATTTGTCTCTGATTCTGGTCACTTCATTTGTACTTGGTGAGTGTTTTTATAGGAAAGCTTTGTTGTCTCTGCAGTGAAACTGCACACTGTGGGATGTAGTTCCACTTCACAAGGCCTTTTGTAATGCAATTATGATTGTGCAGGAGAAGGGAGAGGAGAAACTGGCATTCATCTGCATGACCTTATTTATTCTAAGGCTCTTAATGATATTTGACAGTTTTGTAAGTCATAATTTTTATTTCTTAGTGCTTTCTATACAACACTAAACAGAAAAATGGAAGATGTAAGAAAATATGGAGAAAATGAGTTGTAGTCCTGATCATGAGAGGGCTTTGTCTTGTACATATATGAGTTTCCTTTTGTAAATATTGGCAGCTGTTTTAGAAGGATGCAATGTTTGCAGACAATTGAAAGCATAAATGTCTTGCATCTTCAAAGATACTTGCAGGGTGAGGACTTGTAAATATGATATTGCTGGTGCAGAGATTGGTATAAAATCCTGTAGTAACAAGGATATGGGAGGTTCCTAAGGGAAAAGTGACAAACTGAAATACCTGTCCTTGAAAGAGACATTAACCACTTCAAGGCAAACACTAAATTCATTAACTCAGATGAGTCCCATAATGGGCTGGTTTAGCTCCTCCCTCTGAGTGGACAGTTAGAAGAACTGAATGTATGAGACATTCAAACAGCTTTTGTTCTGGGCAGTGAGGGGAAAACTACTTGAAACACAGTCTGGTTTCTTGCAGAGAAAAAGAAGGAATTGGCTTCAAACATGGTACACTCTTCTCCTAGGAGCAGAGTGCACTTCTGCCTTTGTTCCTCTTAATTGCAATGGAATTGTGCAATTATAATTACTCTGGAGAAACTACTGTCACAAAAGCTGTGGAATCTTCAGGATCAGAAAAAATTGAGACTGACAGATTGAGGTTGTTTTGGGGGAGATATTGATAGCATTGCCATGCTGTCATTTATTGCTGTGTACTTGGCTTATTGTTCGAACCTGGTGAACATTTGTAAGAATGAAAATGAAATTTTCTCATTCTTCTCCTTAAACTAAAATTGGTGAGGTAAAAATATTTGCATTACACCATTATCAACCATCTGGAAAAAATCTAATTTAGTCCATCCATAAAGTAGAGGTGGAATGCTACATAAATCTGTAAGTTATTTGCAAAGTGCGTGGTACTACTGAGGAAAAGTTTGTTGGTTCTTTACATTCCTTCTGGAGGGAAAAATCTCCAGTTTTCTCTTTGAGAGTGCACAGCAGTAGCCTGACAGAAGTTCTCTCAGGGTCACTGTATATTGATTGCATGATGTAGAGTCAGGCCCAGCATTTTCATGCAGTGGTCAGACTTTGAAATACCAAGGTTCTTTCTTGTTGCCAGCTTTCTTGGTTAAGGCTTATCCTCTTGCTAAGGAGAATTTTTGGTTTGCCAGCTGGCTTTTTCTTCTGTCAGTTCTCTACTCCTTCTAGCTGTACTTGCCTGAAATTTAACTTGCTGTAAATAAGATACATTTTGCAGTAATGTATATGAAGTATTTATACAGAGAGAAGTGTGACACAGTAAATCAACTGTTCTTGTGGCAGGTAGTAGTTGTCTTCAAAATTACTGTGGTTATCAAAGAAAGCTGTTTACTTATGAATGCAGAAATCCATCTTTTGCCATGGGAAGAAACAGGAAAATTAGTGTTTGTCAAGTGTGAGCATTTGTACACAGGAGAAATGTGGAAGCTGCTAATTCTGTTTCCCTGTCTTGTCAAATAGATCATCTAAAGCAGCTGGATATTTGCAAAAGAAGACCCTGACAGCACTCAGATACTTTAAATCAAGTTCAAGGATGCATTAGAGAGAGCTGCAGTGGCTGCACCAGATTTCACCCTGAAGGATGAACAGTGAAGAAGAGTTTTATGATGCCGTTACGGGTGAGTGGTGGGCACGGTGCCAAGGGGATAAAACCCCTGTAAATTGCATTGTGTGTGTGGTGGGGGGCTGGTAATGTATGGCTGTTAATAATAAATCAAAAGTGAACTTGGGTTGGTAAAACTTGTAGTGCTGTCTTCTGAAAAGTAGAAGAGGAAAATTGTAGCTCGTGTTCAGGCTTGGAAATGAAGGGGTTTTTTGTTAAAGCTTAATGCCAGTTATTATTTCATCACTATAACAGTCCTTTAGTGGCCAGGTCTTGCTTTTATTTTCTGTGAAAATCAATTTAATAGCAGCTTGAGAAGCAGGCCCTTTGAAAGGTGAAGTATTTCCTGTGGGTTGTTTTTATTGTATTCATTTTTTTATTTTAATGGAAAACTTATCCTAAAGAATTGAAGTAGAAAATGTTTTTCTAGTCAGAAAAAAATTGCTGTAAAAGTATGTTTTCAAGATAGGAAGCCAAAAGTCTTTGCAATCCTATTTTCTCTAAAAAAGCAAACATGAATCACTTCACACTTGAGCAGTGTATCAAATAGCACTTTGCTTTCAACTAATGAGAATGAATAGTTATTTATAAGAGCTTTAGATGGCTTTAGTGGTGAAATAAAATGCTTGAAGTATTTTAATAAAGAAAAAGGAAATCCTCTTAAAGATTTCAAACAATTTTAAAGATTTCCACTGAAATGTCTCTCAAGAAATCCTGTAGCAGCGGTGAAATGAGAAATACTGAGTGTACAGGAGTTAATATAAAATCACAGGAAAGAAAAGAGGATAATGGTAAGTGCAAAAGCTGCAGGAATGGAAGCAGCATGGTAGATAGAAGTGGGTAAGGTAGACTTGGACATGGTTGGTTGGAAATTCATGTGAGGAATAAACAGAGGGGGCTGGGTGAAGCAGTGTGACTGACAGCAGACTGTACAGGACTTGTCACAACTATGTCACACAGGAGAGAGGAAATTTGGTTTGCATTCATGCCAGCTGGGAGAGATGGGGACTGGTACTCCAAATTCATCTGTAAAATCAAACCATTGTACCATTAAAATCTTTCTGTGTGTCATTAATAATGGTGAGCTCAGAGTTACTGCCATAAATGAACTAGATTTTTTTTCCACTGAAAAAGATGTGAAAAGAAATATACCTCTAAACATGAGGTTCTGTGTTGTACAGCTTTGATGGTGATGCATTCCTTTGTCCCTTGCTGCAGAACTGCACAGCCCTTGGTGTTTGGCTCATCTGCATTTAGACACTCTGGTTTCGTCCTCTTTCCTCTTCCTCCTCTTTCCCCCCCTACCTCAAAAAGTTGATTCCCCCTGCAAGTGCTCCAGGTGGTGGTGACTGAGCTGTTGTTCCTGAGCTGTTCTTGTACCTTCAGTCCTGACTGCTCAGAGCTGGGGTGTTGTGTATCATTTCTGTGAGCACTCCTTGTTCCGTCCTCATCTTGTTCTTCCACAGGGGAGAATGTGCTGGCAGGAGATAAGTTTTTATACATATATATATATATATATGTATGTTATATGTGTTTCTTGGAGCCTGGTACTTGGTTTAAGAGGAGTGCTAGGTTTGGAATACTTTGCTTCAGATTTGTTCTCCATCAGGACTGTCTGTCTTTAAGGACAGGTGCTCAATGCCTTTCTCCAGCTGGGTGCTTTAGTTTGATGAGTTATTTGCACAGACCTAGTGAGGTCAGACCTAGTTCTTTGTGGCTGTGTCTTGTCCAGGTCATTCAGAAATGTGACACCAAGACCCACTGTAAATGGGCCTGTCTGCATTCATGTTCCCTGGCTGCTGATGTGTGTGGTAATTCTCTGCTCCTGTTAGCACTGTGGATCTTTCATGTGGCGCTTTAGTGAATTTTTTAGGTGTTAATGGGTCCTGGTAGTGCCTGCCTGTCTCTTAGTTTTTTAATGGTGTGGACATGGCAGGTGTAGGTGCAGTACTCCTAGGAATTCAAGTCCACCATCACAGTCCTTTCTGAGCCAAGGTGGGCTTCCAGGTTTCCCAGTGAAAACTTTGGGATCTGAGGTTCCAATTTTGATTTTAAAAAAATGAAATTCCCTTGGCAGGCTCCTCAGTCTGCTCTTTCCAAGGATGCTCTCCTTGTTTTTAGGTCAGATCAGTAGAAGGGCAGAAACTGCCTTCAGATGTGCTTAATCTGCTCAAAGTCTAGGGTTGGGATATGCCTGCCAGGAATGAGCATGTTTTCCAGCTGTGTTTTAGTGGTGAGATGAAAACAGTGTTTGCACCATACTTTTCTCTTGCTCCTGCTGCATCCTGGGCCCTGCTTTCCCCAGAAGGAGCTGCAATGTGTTCCCAAAGTTCACTGATTTAAGGAAGTGGGTGCTGGTGTTTGTGTCCTGTAGGGAGTAAACCAGGCTTAGAGCATTTGGACTGTGTGGGAGTTACTCCAGAATTCTGCAGCACACTCAGCAGCAGCCCAATAGTTTCCTGCCTCCTTTAAGGTACTATGGACTCACTCCTTGAGGAAGTCACAGCTTTTCCATAGTTATTAATTAATGACATCCACTTGTAGAATATTAATGTCTCCTAAGGAGACCCCTGCTTTCTATAGTGCTGGACTTAACTCCTTGGCTGAGAAGCTTCCTGTTTCTGACACTGTCCCCATCTCATCCAAAAGACATGGTCATGGGAGGGCATTGTGTGCTGTGTGCTTGGGAATCATCCTCCTGGCACATGGTTTGTCCCTGACTGGATGATGATGGCTCTTGTGGAGCTGTAGCATGGACTGGGGTGTTGATGAATCAAGGGGATGGATGAGCTGGTGACAAAGTTTCATGGGGAGAAGTTTCTTTGCAGTCAGAGGTTATTAGCATTGCTGACACTTGACAGACTTACCTGGTGGATGAGTACTCCCTTAGGGAATCCCTTGGGAATGTTACCTGTGATCTCACTTCATTCCACACATCACAGTTGCCAAGAATCTGCTTTTTCTCAAATTCCAGTGGCCACCTTCTCTGAGGCTGGATTAG
The DNA here is from genome assembly GCA_024865655.1 of Emberiza elegans. NCBI lineage: Eukaryota > Metazoa > Chordata > Aves > Passeriformes > Fringillidae > Emberiza > Emberiza elegans. The sequence goes on from JALJVW010003097.1 coordinate 4,907,491, forward strand.
GATAAAGGTAGTCAATCCTTAGATGAATTTCAGATTCTTTGAATTTTTCTGTGACATAAGGAGCATATAGCTTTGATCTCTGTCACCTTGGGTGTGTTAATGCCATTACAGACTTTGTAAAGACTGTGTGCCATCAGGGACCTCTTTTGAGCTGTATCCTTCATTAATATTGTCAGGTGTCTTTTTGCCAACATGTTTTGTGGAAGTGTTGCCACAGAGCAGGAAAATGCCTGGCTGTTAACAAGGTTATTTTATTTTTGAGAACACGAATAATTTAATTTTGCTTTTTTAAATATTAGCCTGCAGTTCCACAGAAATGTGTTCTGAGCCTATGAGGCTCAGCTGGTTCATCCAGCCAGGTGTATTTGTGAGAGTGTTGTTGCTCTCAGGTGGGGAGGAGGAAGTGAGGTTATTTGCCAAACTGATATATTTCCCTTCTGTCTGGACCAGACTGAATCAATGTCTGTGTAAGAATTGCAGATGTTGTGAAAGGCCAGCCTGCCTCCATCAGCTACAGCTTGTGACAATGGACTTATTTGGGAAAGGGGAGAATGGTTAATTTCTGGCAAAGAAAAACAGCACCTCTTGCTCCACTTGCTGTCTACACTTCCAGCATGTTTTTCCTTATTCCTTATGCCTTTTTTATGTCTGAGGACTCTCAGTAGCCAGGTGTTTTGATTCCCTTTCTGCCTTGGCTGACAATTAATTACTGCTCAGGGAAGTTGCTGAGTGACCAAAGGGGAGGTGGTGTCCCTGCCCGTGACTCAAGCAGGGCCTCTGCTGCCTTGGCTCGTGGGCAGCACACTCTGAGTGGACTCAGTTCATTTCCAGGATGTGGAAGAGGAAGGCTAAGAGAACAAAAGTTACTGGCAAGTCACTTTTCTTTAAGCTCTTGAAATAGATTTATGTTGGCACCCAACTTAAGTATTTTACTTTGAAAGTTTAAGACTTTTTAAAAGCTTTTGTTTCACTCTTAACGCATGTAAGTGGGACTGCTGATTAAGCTAATTGTTGACATTGTCTTTCTGTCTCTGGTGCCCTATTCTCCTTTTAAATCTCCACTTTTATCCTCATTCCCAGTGGCTTTTCAGTATGAAAACTGTCCTGTAAGTAACTCTAACCTACTTGGTTTCTCAAGTTCAGAACTTTATTGGCAGCTGGTGTAAGGCTCTTTTTGCAACTTAGAAAAACTACAACAAATCACTTCTGTTTTTCTTCCAGATCTACTTCCTCTGCATAAAACAGTGTCTGGATAGTTCTTAATAGAGCTATAATACCTAGAACTTCATTGAGAAGCATCTTCCTAAGCTTTCTCAATGGGCTTGCAGTGGATAAGTCATGTGATGCTAAGGTGGAAAGTGCAGCTGAAAGTCTGTGATTATCTGGCTGTGTTACCATAGTGGTTTTGGTTTGGTGTTTTTTTAAAAGTAATTAGGTGGAAGTGCAGTCTAATAAAAGCAGACTTACCCTTCTGATGTACTTCCTTTTCTGGAGCAGGGATTTAATTTTTGTTGTTTGTCTGCAAGACACTCATTTGAATTGGCATTTATTTACTTACCAATGACATATTGTTGTCCATAAATAATATATATATTTGAATCTAAATTCCTGTTGTACTTTACAGGAACAGGACAAAACAATTCTGAATCATAGGAAACAAACACTAATGTGGATAACACAATGACCATTTGATGGGATTAGCAGGGTTTCAGGTGCAATATAAAGACTGATATCACAGTAACATTTTCCAGAACTATTCCTCTATAAGCCAGTGGACTGTTCCTGTTGTGAAGCTTTACTTTTACATTTAGGTGTGTTAATCTCATTGAAGTGATGCTGTTCCTTGTTGTGTGAGCTTGATCAGTTTTTTGGGTAAGGGTATTGTACCAAAAAGCTTTTTTTTTCCCCAACTTTTAGTTAAGCTAATAAGTTATTATGCTGCTTGTACTGTAACAGGTTCCAAAAAAGCTAATATATGGTTAAAAATACTATTTTAAAATCAGAAATATTTTGTTGTAAGTTGACTGAAGGATTTTTTAAGACAGGTGTTTCAGGGTAGTCCTCATTTTAATCACCTGAATCTATATGTGACTGTCATGCTTCCCTTGAGTACTAAGAGTGCCAAGGTGTGGTTATTGCTGTGTAATTACATTCTTGTGACATCAAAACGTAGGAGACAGGACAAGACATGACATCACCCATTGCACCTGCTGTTTACCAAATAAGATTGTATCACTGGGACTTCCTTCCAGGTGCAGTTCTGGATGTTATTGCCATGGTCTTGATCCCTGAAAAAAGTACAGCTTTTTGTTTCTGGAATGTGTGCCTTGCATGAATTGCTCTAATAAGCAAAAGCAGCCACTGGAGAGGTTAAAATAAAGTTGAAGTACTGCTTTGTAAAAAAGTTAATGGCAGAAGGCACAGCATTTTTAGTCTATTTAAAATTGAAGGAAAGCTACGTAACTGCAACAAATTATTGTAATTACAGTGCAGCTCTGGAAAAGCGAAAATGCAGCTAATCTCATTAGGAGCTACTTGAGGACTTTTAAGATTCTAAATTAGTGTTATATTCAGCAGTGTGAAAAATGATAATTCTTGATTCTAATGCAATAATTGGCTCATAATACTCCTGGAAATTAGGTCACTTAATAAGGGTTTTCAGGCTGATACTCTTTGAAATAAACTAACCTAGTCTAAATGTACTTCAGGTGTGACACTTGCAAAGTGTGAGTGGTACTCTGTGGCATGGTAAGGCTCCTAAGAAAACTGTTGCATTTTGGTTTTTATACAGGCTTTGATTCTGACAATTCTTCAGGAGACTTTTCAGAAGCAAATCATAAATGTCCAGAAACGCTTGATCTAGAGCCACACCAAAGCAATAAGACTGAAAAGCATAATGGAGAAACAGAGATACAAGAAAATGGGATTAAGAGACACAGGTAAACACAGAGAGCTGCAGAGGAGATGGGAGTGCTGGCTCACACCTTCTGGGGTGTTGCTGTTCTCATGGGAGAGGGTAATTCTCTGGGCTTGGAAAGTCATTTCACATGTCTGCTTCATCTGCCAAGTCTGGGGTGATGCTTTGCTTCCTTTATAAGTTGCTTTAAAAGAAAAGAAAATGGCTTGTTGTTTAGTGGGCTGATAATGACAGTTGGATTTTTTTTCCCATTATAGGACATCATTACCTGCCCCAATGTTTTCTAGAAGTGATTTTAGTGTGTGGAGCATATTAAAAAAATGCATTGGACTGGTAAGTTAGCTTGAATGAAGCATCTGTGTTAGGTCTCCTAATGTCAGCTGATTAATTTTATTGCTTAAACATCAAGACACAAAATAACGTATGGTGCATTTTCCTTTTTTTGCTTGGAAACAACAACTCCCAAAATCTCAACATTTATTTATTACCAGTACTATTTCCATATCTTCATTAGGTGTTAGAGTATGTGGATTGGCATTTCTGAAGCTGTCATTTAAGAACTAGACTAAAGCCATTAAAATATAATCACATATGTTTGATTGACACAATGCTGTCTTACCTGCTCTTTTTTTTTTAATTCTTTATTCAACAAAAGATGTTTTAGGACTTTATTTTATTAATTCATGTAATCTAGGAGATACAGTTGTTCTCTCAACACTCCTTTTGGTGGGATGAGTGACCTATCTACTCAAACTTTTGCTTGGACCAAATCAGTTGAAGTTAGTTAAGGTTAACATTTTTCTTCCCTTGCCTGTGCTAAGGTGAGGAAAATGTTGCATTAACTTCAGCTAGTGGCATTCTGCTTTCTGCTAAATTTTAAGCACTTACATAGATGTTTTAATGCCTATCAGTGCAACTTTAATTAAACAGCCAAATTTGCTTGGGTGTAGTAAAAGACCTGGGGAGTTGGAAATCTCTGTGTGAACTTCGTGTATGTTTTTATCCACACAGGGAACCAGAAACGGTCTGACACAAATAACAGGCTGCTTAAATAAACCACTAAAATCTGTTAGAGCAATTCAAGTGCTATTCTTTATGTAAATGTTCCTTTCAAAAAATAATTTGTGGTTGCTGCAGTGAAATAGATAGATTTTATGCAAATAAGCATGTGAGGTTTTCCAAGGAGTGAGTGGCACTTCAGTATCAGCACGGAGCTGCTTGGCACAGTATTGCTGCTACCTAGGGAAATTTTAACCTCTTCTGCTTTACACAGAGCACAGCAGAGAAAGTAACATTCTCTGTGAATTTATTAGGTTAGCTGGATCAGTGTTTTCAGTTATTTCAGATTGCAGATAGGGTTCTGCAGTACTTCCAGCCCTTTTCAGCTGTAGCACTTGGAGGTCTGCATCAGGCTTGCCAAATATCCTTTGAGGAATAATATAAATAAACTCACCCACAACATTTTTCCAAAATTCTTGTTGTTGCCAGTTGTTTACTTTGTGTTGTGTCTAAGAAATCAACCTGCCCTTTGGTTATGTAGGAGCTGTCCAAGATTACAATGCCCATTGTCTTCAACGAGCCCTTGAGTTTCCTTCAAAGGATAACGGAATATATGGAGCATATATACCTCATCAATAAGGCTTGTAGTCACACAGATCCCCTGGAAAGAATGCAGGTAAGCATCCCCACCACCTTCTGGGTAATTCACAAGTTGTTTTTCTCCCAGTCTTTGATTTTAAGACAGTTTGTCACTTGAGTGTTTCTCAGGGGATATGGTAAGAATGCCCAGTTTGTCTGTCCAGATGAGTTTCTTCTTTCATAGTGGCTGTGTCAAATATTTGTGACACTTTGACCCTTCATGCATGTGCAGAGTTTAAAAGGAAAGTGCCCCAACTGACCATGCCCAAGGATCTCAATTCATTTCTTTAACTGTGACTTTTTTTGTGGTTTTATGTGTTGTGAGGATGAAATCTTGGCTTCATGTCACTCTAAATTGGTTTGCTGAGTGGCTTCATGATTTTGAAGTTCCTGGATGAAAAATTCTTGTGACAGAGACAAATTTACCACAATTTTCTTCTCCAAAACTGGTTGTTACTGGGATTGTTATTGGATTTTCTTCTCCAAAACTGGTTCTTATTGCCTTGATCTCACTCCAAGGCAGTGAATATGGTGGCACCTGTGTGCATCAGGTTGTGCAGGTGTTGCTCACAGCTCTGGTTTTACTGGAGTGCAGTGGAGGGTTTATCTTGGCTCCTGTGTTTGTGTGCTCCAAATCTCCATTTCCCAGTCTGCAGGAGCTCCTCAGTGGCACCTGAACCTGCTGGCCTGGCTCAGGAGGTCTCATCTGTGCTAGAAATGGTTCTTACCTGGTACTAGGAGAGTGAGGCTCTGTTCCCAGTGAGCTGAGGGCGGGGGCAGTCAAAGTTGGGGGGAAAGTAGATTAAAAAAAACAGGCTGATCATGTAGAAGTAGGTGAGGCAGAAAATAATCTGGCAGAATTTACCACAGACAATAATTCCTGTTGGAAATTAGGTTCTTCATATTCTTCTTATATTTCCCCACTTCTGTCATTTATTCTATGGCTTACAAATGTTTTTGCCTTAAGAAATGTAAAGCAATTCCTTTTTGGAATAATAAATAGTGTAATGTGCAACAAATAAAGTACAATAAACTTAGGGTTTCAATGCACTGTTCTCATAACAATGTGTTCTTAATTTGCTTACAGGCTGTAGCTGCTTTTGCAGTTTCTGCTGTAGCTTCTCAGTGGGAGAGAACTGGCAAACCATTTAACCCACTGTTAGGAGAAACCTATGAATTAACCAGGTAGTAATTACTTCAATTTGGGAGCTGGGGCTGTTTGTGTTCTTGAGTTAGCAGACTCTTACACTGGTCTGGTTGTAGTAAAATACCAGTGAAGTAGATTCCTGAGTATAGCTAAAATTCTTTTCTTTAAACTATCTCAATTTCTGAGAAGTTGTTATAAAAGCAAATAATTTTATTTCTAAGTTTAGGCAGAATATTCTTTGAATTATTTAGAGAAAAATTGGTTCATGTTCTTCCACCAAATATGCTTCCTGAGCAGACGCTATTAATGAATTTAAATATTGTTTTGTTGATCATGTCAGACAAAGAAATTAGTCTGAAGTGCTTTGAGCTTCCTCAAATAAAGGGGTGATATATCTGCAGTAAAGAATTTTCAGTCAGACCTTTTCATGTTGCCCAAAGGGTTTCTGTATTTTCATGAGTTACTTCAGTGGAACTTCTTCAGAGGCTTTTCTGGGTAGAACTCTGGTTTGGGGTATAAAAAGAAAGTGATCAGAGTAGAAATCCTTTCATTTCATTAATTGCAAATGTGTCACAGAACTAGAAAAGTAAAAGTCTCACCTTCAGTTTAATCTAAAAATACTTCACTTTTTTTAAGTATCAACTTAAAAAACTTCTCTTGCAATATTAAAAATGTGCTTACTGTTTAATGTTCTTTTTTTGTTGTTGCCAGGGAGGATTTAGGATTTAGGTTTATATCTGAACAAGTCAGCCACCACCCACCTATTAGTGCATTTTATTCTGAAGGCCTCAATAAGGACTTCATATTTCATGGATCAATCTATCCCAAACTAAAATTTTGGGGAAAGAGTATAGAAGCAGAGCCTCGGGGAACAATTACCTTGGAGCTTCTGAAGTGAGTATGAGAAGTAAATAACTTTTTTTTCTTTTTACTTTTTGTAATAACCCTGTTGGCTTTTCAGAGGTGATTACCTAAAAACCCCTTGCTGAAGAGGTTGTAAAAATTGATTTACAAGTTAATTTTCACTGCTTTATTTCAGAGCTGGATTTTTTTTTGTGTTGTGCTTCCATAGCTGTAGCAATTTGACCCAGTTTTTCCATCATGAAAATTAGCATTTCTTACATATTGGTTGCTGCTGAGAGCTACTTCTGTGAAGGCATGTAAAATTTAAATATAAAATTCTCTAACTAGGCTGTTCAGGCTCATCTCAATTTGCCCTATTGCTGTTGGTTTTGGTGGTTTATGTGGAAAGAGCTGCATCTCACAATAACTGTTCTGTGTGGTAAGGGAACAGGAGAAAATTGTCAGGATTGCCATTTCCAGAGAAGGATCAGCTTCCTGCTGAAATCAAGAATGCCTCTCCAGCCTGCTCCCAGGCTTGTCTCTAAGGAATTACGTGATGTCCCACGAGTTGTTTTGTGTCCTGGTGGCACAAAGACTCTGGAGCTTTCCCAAGTGGGACATGAGGATGCATTAGAACAGTTGCAAATAAAGTATTCTGCATTTGGTGCTTTTATAAAAACCTTTCTGCAGCCTAACTCTGAGGTGGTTTTGAAATGTTGACTTAACAAAGTTCTAGACATTTGGTTTCATTAAAAAACCAACTTGCCTTGCATAGCAAGCATGGACTTTTCCTGTGCTTTCTTTTGGAGGTTGTTTAATTTTTCAGCTATTGGCATCTAACATCCCAAAGTTCATAAAAGTATGAACTGGTCTTGAAGATAAATGATGATGGAAATAAAGGACATTTCTTCTGAATGTAGAAGAAACTGTGAATCTTAGTGCAGAATGCAAGTGTTACCAAAATAATGTTTGTTCCTCAAGAGCCTATTAGAATTCTTGCTGAGCCTAATCAAAGCTGAGATTTAAACTGGAATATAAACAGTTAAAGCATTTATTTTAAATAATTGCTTCAAGTTAGCAGCAGAAGTTGAAACAAAATCTTGAGCCTCTCAGTGTTGTGATTCAGACCATTCTGTTGCTTTGAGGAGTCTGAGAACTGCTCAAAGCCTCAGTGAACAAGGAGCTGCTTGGGAAGCAAAGCTGTGAGTCAGTATTAAATTGTGCCTTTATATTAACCATGACTATTTTTCAGAGCATTAGAAGACACTTTTCTCTCACAAAAAGTGCTTCAATTCGTCAGCCCTGACCATAAGTGCCTTGTGTTGTGTTTTGGTTTATGCTGTAAAGCTTGTGATGTCAGAATAGTTCAGGAATAAAACTATGTTTAAAGGCTGGGGGATGAATTGGAGGGATTCTGGTATTCTTTCCCCCAGCTGAAGAGTAGTCATTGTTCTGAAGACTCCTTGAAGAAAAGGAGCTGTGGGAAATAGTGAGACTTCAATGATCTGTTATTTTTCTGTACTGGAAAATGACAGATGGGTTGGAAACATGGCATGGGAGTGTTCTCTCCATACTCACTGGAAGTAGAAGTACAAGGCTCTTTTTACAGAGGACACTGCTTTTTCTCTATTTTCTGTTAAAACAAAGTTTACAAACTTTTCTAAGATGGATTGATTGCCTACCAGGTAACTTCAGTATTTCCCTTACCAGCATGGAAAGATGAGTGTGAATAGATGGCTTTGATTCTGCTAGTGATAATAGGAATCCTATTGTTTAACTTTTTGATCAATTGTAGAATAATGTCTTTTAAGGATTTAGAATCTATAAACTCACCTTTAAAGCTTTTCACAGAACAACAAACCAAAAATAAAGCCAAATGGAAAATCAATTCTAGAATTTTCCCTTCTTTTCAGTAAATCTTTGGGGAAAGCATGGAATTGAGTTGTGAACTGAATTTTAAAATGTCACGTTTGTGGAGCTTGCAATAGTTCTGTTGTGTGCCAGTGGTGCTAAAGAACCAAATAAAAAGCCAAAAGCACTCACACCTCCAAAATTACCTTCAGTGGCACTGGAACAGGCTTCAAATACAGATGAGAAAACTTGTGGCATGTTTGTGGAAACCACTTGTGCAATTTACTGCTGCTGCAGCAATTGAATGGAAGGCACTGTTAGGCATTAGTTTGTCTGGTTCTCCTGCAAATACTGTGTTTTATCATTTAAAACTTGAAAAATGCAAAGGGAAAAGATGAATTCCTGCACTGCTCTTTATGTTGGGCTGAAATTTGTAATCCAAAGCACAGCAACTGTAAATGTGAGAAGGGAGAAGAATAAGGACCATATCACTTCATTAACTTGTACTAATGCTTGGATACAACACATGGTTGGCTTGTAAAGAAAAGTCTGTTTCTTTTCTGTTTTGAAGCTGAGTGCTGGCTGTTCAGAGGAGTGCTAAATATTGTGCCTTGCCATGAACAGAATTGAAAGCAGGTTTCCATCCCAAGTTCAAGAAAATGATTTCTTTCTCTTATTTTCTTGACAGGCACAATGAAGCTTACACATGGACAAATCCAACCTGTTGTGTACATAATGTAATTATTGGTAAACTGTGGTTAGAACAGTATGGAGTGGTAGAAATCATAAATCACAGGTAATGCTGATCATGGATCCAGGGACTGTAGGGATTGTTGTGGTCATTTGAGTTACAGAGCAGATTTTGATTTTTGTCAGGCACACAGGAAGCTTTATTTTGTAGCTCCAAAGTATTGTGGGTTTTTTTTTTTCTTTTTGGGTTTTTTTTTTTTTTCCTTCTCCTAACAAATGCAAGCTCTCCCTAGGCCTGGGATTACTATCATAATATTATTAATGAAAAGGCACAAAGCCAGATGGCCTATGGAGAGCAAAGGTTTTACATTTGTGAGTTACCCATCCAAATTTAGCACCATTGCCAGAGAACAGAAATTAAATTTAACTCCAGAACCATTAAATGGAATAATTGTCAGAGGCAGATTGGACTTCCATTGTGTTGATTGTGATTTGTCGCTTTTTTTAGTTTAGCTAATGGACAATGTCTTAAACTGAGGGCACAGCACAGAAAAATGACTGTAGAGTTGGGAAATGTGAACTTGGAGAGTGTCAACTGCTCTGCCAACTGCCTGTATCAAAGCTTTTTACTTACATAAAATAAATTACCTTCTAAATGATGAGGGAAAGAATTTTGTGAACAGCATTACTCCTGCACATGTTGCTCTGTCATTAAAGAGAGCTTCAGTCCAACAAGCTGCTGTTTGATACTTCCCATAGTATCAAATCTGTAATCCTGTCTTCTGCACTTGCACAAAATTTGTTAGCTCTGTGGAATTTTAGAATTTGTGTGCCATTTTTTATGTTCTGCTCAGATAATAAACCATAGTTAAATCAAAATAATTATATATATTTTTATATCTATATAACTAACCACCAGCTAACTGTAACTATATTAAAAAAGCTAAATAAGGTAAAATAAATTTTCTGATGTATTTAGGGGCTTGCTTCTCTAAGCATGTACTTATTTCCTCCACAGTACTGGAGATAAATGTGTCCTTAATTTTAAACCATGTGGACTGTTTGGGAAAGAGCTTCACAAAGTAGAGGGATACATCCAGGACAAGCAGTAAGTGAGAAAAGTCTCTTGGTCTCTCTGTTTTTAACACTGGGGCAATGTAGTTTGTAACCCGTTTTTGTTCTCTGTGTCAGTATTAAACCCCCTGATTCCAGGATGATAATTTTTAAGCATTATTAGAAAAATTCTCCAGTCCAGGTTTTGGAAATAAAGGAAAAATGTGGAGTAGTTGCAACTGATTTACTATTGTACAGTCACAATTCCAGTCTTCAGTTTAAAATAATGAGAATGTGGTTGTTAGAAGTTTTTAATTAACCCAGACCTGTTTTGTGACTCTGAGTTTCTGCAATATAATTGGCTTTGATGTACCCACATTCATTTTCTGACTGTCATGAGGATTCTGTTCTGGAGGGCTGGAATGAGCTGAAACCTTTTCTTTGCCTATCAAACATCTGTGTTTTCTAAGAATCACCCATTCTCTGATTCTGTGAAATCTGCAAATAGAAACATAAAATGCAGCGAAGTAGGAAGCAGAGTATTTAATGTAGATCAGAATCTGCAAGGCTTGGCTTAGCAGGCTCACTCAGAGGGAAGAGCTCAGTGTCCTTTGCTTTGTGTGCAGCAGGAAGAAGCTGTGTGTGATCTATGGCAAGTGGACAGAATGTCTGTGGTGCACTGACCCCATCACGTACGAGACCTACAAAAAGAATGAGAAGAGAGGCAGTGAGCTGAAGAAGAAGTCGGTAAGGTGAAGGATTCTTTAGGGAGAAAAGATTCTGAAATGTCAGAAATGAAATCCAAACATCTTTAGGTGAATGAAGGATAAAAGCTGTGATTTGGTAGGAGTTGGACAGGGCAGTGAGAAAGCACTTGGCACTTTGAGCTTTGGAGGCGGTGGTGTGAGCTGCTGGCATGGAAGGGAGCTCATAGGAATGGTGTCTGCTGGAGATTGGTCAGAGAAATCACCAAATATCAACACCAAATATCAAGCTGATGTTGTCCAGTTCTTGAATGAGGAAAGTGGCTCCACTGCCAACTCCAGCTGTAAAAGCAATAACAATTTTAAGTCAGATATGCTTTTTGGTGATGCAGATTTTCAGAACTTAGGATGTAGAAAGTCTTTACAAAAAAGAGGTCTGGAAACATACAGGGTTTTTACTTCATATGTAAGCAGTGTTAGGGAAGTTGCTGCCAAGACCTCAGTGTCCCATGGAAAGTGGGAAATGTTGTATGGTGCAGCAGAGGACTTTGGGTTTCCTTATATCAACAGTTACTCACTGAAAATGAAAAGTTAAAACAGAAGCTAATTACTCTTGATGTTAAGAGGCTCAAACTTCAAAAGTATTCACATAGAAGAATCTAGAGCAACAACAGGCCTTGCTTTTGGCTCTGGATCCCATCATGGTACGGGCTTATATTTGGACTCTTTTTAAAAAAATAATAAGGTTCTGTTCATCTTAAGAAAATAAACTCTTTCTTCCCTTCCTTCCTTCCTGTTGAGATTATTTTTATATGGGGAACTGTCTAACAGTAAACCAGATGTTGACATGGAAAGTAGCCTAGAACTGTCTTTTTAAATAATGAATACTCAAACCAAATGATTGAAATTAGACTCTTAACCATATGGAGCTGTTTTCTAGTGTATAAAACAGGCTCTGTTTAACCTAGTAGGGTATTTTTGATTGAAACAAATGAGCCATGTCAAAGAGGGCAGAAAAAAACTAGAAAGGGGGTGGGAGTGAGGAAAACTGTTACTGTCAGTCACTGCAGTATGTTATTGCCTCAAACTTCCCTTCTGGTTGTTGTGGTTTTAAATGGGTTCTCATGGTGAAATCCTCTGAAGTTCCACAGTGCTGCTGTCTGTGTCCTGCAGCAGTCAGATTGTCTCAGATTCTGAGAGCAGCCCCCTGAACCATTGGAGTTTTGCATGTGCAGCACAGCAGTGCAGCTGGTAACAAAGGAACTTTGAAGGAAAGTCACTGTATTCATAAACTAAAGGACACAGTCTTCACAGTGAGAAGACTGGCAGTGATAATTGTGATTGGATTAGACTGAAATGAGGGCCTGTCTCTTTTTAACCACACATCTGAATGTTTTGGAAATGGTGAAGCAATGTCCAAAACCAGGTGTGCCCTATTTATGACTTAAGAACTAACTTGGGAACTGGTCTAAATTTCAGTCTTGGCTCTTTTGCACCTGTAGAAATAATGGTTATGTAAGGTGAAATTAAGCTATGACATAGGATAGAAAGGAAGCTGGAGAAAACACTTCTGAAAGACATTCATTTACTATTATTACTATTACTGTTTTTTTTTAGCAGATATTCAAGTTTTATTTAAGTGTTGGGAGACTATTCAGGGATATCAGGAGCAAGACATGATAAAAATGAGAGGGACTGTATACAGAGTGAGGAGAAGCAAGCAGGAGGGGTGAGGCAGAAGTACAGGAGTGTTCAGTATCTCAGATGTGAACAGATTCTTCAGCAGTCACTGCAGAACCTGAGATGAAACCGTCCAATGTTCCTTTGTTCCTCTGCCAAATGTTATCTCTGTTTCAGAATGAAGAAGATATTAAATCTGAAAATGATGAGGCTGATGATATGCCAGAGGTTCAAGACACAGTGCAGTTCATACCAGGCAGTAAATTGCTTTGGAGAATAAACTGTAGGCCACCAAACTCATCACAGGTAACTTTCAATCTGCCCCTGCTTTGCTCTTGCTGGTGACTTATCCAGGAGAACACGAGGAATGATCCAGCAGGGAACCTTGTTAAGTGTCACTCCTTGGCATAGGAGCAGGCTCTGGCAGTTCTTGCTGCAATGAAATTATACTCCAGCAAGCTGTACTTTGGTCCTGTGCTGAGAGGGCACAGGAGTATGTGCTCCAAGTGCAGCTGGGAATCTGGGGGCTCAGCTTAACCTGTCTGGGAGATCATTGCACTGGGAGTGGCTGAAATATGGATACACATTCCCTTCTGCTGGCCCTGCTGTTCCAAGACAAGCTGCCACAGGGTGCAGTAGCTGGGCAGCAGGATATTAATTTCCATAGTTTCAACAAGACTTTTTGGTCTTTTAGGTGTGGGTGGTTTTGTTTTGGTTTTTTTCTAAAAATAATGATGTTAAATATCAATATCGTAGGAGATCTATCTTAATCCTCACAAACAAAGACTGCTTAAAAAAAATTAAAGCTGTGATTTCTATCCCCATCTGCCCTTTCTTGTTCTTCCTCTCCAACAAAAAATCCAGCTGATGTTGTATGAACCTAACCTTGCCTTCAGGGCAGCCAGCAGGGCTTTGACTCAGCAATTTCTCATGGAAGTTTTGTTGTATCCATTCATTGTAAGGGACCCAGCACTGCTTTGCTGGAATAACTTGTGTGTTCTCTTCCATTTGCTTTTCAGATGTACAATTTCACCAGTTTTGCTGTGAGCCTCAATGAGCTGGAGAAGGGCATGGAGGCAATCCTGGCTCCCACGGACTGCCGGCTGCGTCCAGACATCAGGAACATGGAGAATGGGAACATGGGTACGTGTTTGCTGCAGGAAATACTGGCACTGCAGTGAGTTTTGGGAGGGCTAGGTGAAGGGAGGTTGATGCAGGAAACAGTCTTCAGTTTCTCATTCTCAGAGCAGCCTTAACTCTTTTTCATCCTGTGCACTGAACGGTTTTTGAACAGTGTATGATGTCTGTTTTCTCCCACAAGAGCCTGGGAGAACAGATGCATCCCAGGGCTGCTATCCTGTGTTGTGATGTGTTTGCATGTTTGTGAACTTGGGAGGAGCTGCAGATGTGCTCCACTTGCTCTGGAGTTTGTCTGGAGAGACATATGGTGAGCAGACATGCTCTGCTGCTCTGGTGTTTGTCAGAGGAAACACACGGCCAAATAGTGAAAAAAATCACTCTCTCTGTTATTGCCTAATCTCAGTTCTTCCCTGCTGTCTCAGTGCAGTGTTTCTGAGAGATAAAACACTAGCATGTCATTTCAGCCCTGTGTTTGTAGCAGCAAGTTCTCTGAAATGAGTTTTAGGTTTTTGTTGCTAAAGACTGTGTACAGCAAGCACTTTCTCTTGCTTAAAATGAATTCTATTTCATTTCTCTGGTCTTTCCTGTGTTTTCTGCATTTTTGTTTCTTTTTTTGCTAAATTACCAATTTCTCTTGAAACATTGGTTAGATGCGGCAAGCAGAGAGAAGGAGAGACTAGAAGAGAAACAAAGAGCTGCTCGCAAGGAGCGTGCGAAGGACGAGGTGGAGTGGCACACACGGTAAGGGGCAAGGAAGGAGCAATTTGTTTAAGCCTGGAATGGTTGGGTACACTGCTTGAATTGTTTTTATTCAGGACAGCATGTGTCTGATTGCTTCCATGACAGCACAATTTGTAGTGTCACTTAAAGCATTGCTGGGTCAACAATTAAATGTGTAGCTGGAAGCCAAAATTGCTGATAAGTCTGTCCTGGAAAAAAAATCTAAAAAGAAATGCTGAAACCTGTCATAATTAACTACTGTGGTAATGCTGGAATTTTTTTTTTAAAACCTATAGAGGTCATGTTTTTGTTAGAATGAATGTTAAAATGTTGACTGTCATCCTCCTTTAACCAATTCCTGTCCAGCTTTTGGTAGTTGAGCAAGACAATGTGGCCCTCTAGGACCTTTTATTTTCACACTCTTTGGATTTCTTGGCCTGGACACTTCAGAAATTGCTTTTTTGATTGCATATTCAAGTGATTTCCGAGTCACAGAGTGCATCAGGGAGTGATGTGTGATTTGGCTGCTGCTCCCACAGGGTGCTTTTTACAGCTGCCAGCGCTGTGCAGTCAAGTGTGTGCTCATGGCCAGTTGTTTACTTCAAAGGCAAGAACTTTGGGATGCTCCATGATTTTATGAAATTCAGAAGAGAAAGCATTCATTTCCCAAAATCTGGAGGAGTAGCTACAGATTAATTCCAGTTAATGCCTTGAAAAAATCTCTTCCAGAGAATATAAAATTGGTTTTGGTTAATGTGGTTAGAAAGTAAGCAGCTGTTGATGTTCTGTGCAGGGCACAGCTCCATAGAACAGAAACTGTTTCCCCTTGGGAGAAATTTCAAAAAAAGATTGTGTAACAGATTTGGCATTCTTTTAAAGTAAAAATTAATATATATAATCTAGAGTGTCAGTGTTATTTTTACTTGGAATAGGACAGCAATTTAAAAATCCATTTAATACTCCTTGACTTTATGCTAAAATAAAAGGTGCTCTACAAGGTGATGATAATTGTGTAGGAAGTTCAATTATTTTAATGTTCAGAATATTTCCTAAGATTTTTTTATAAGAAATAGCAGTATATTTTTAGAATGTTTTGTGAAAGAAGCAACACTGGATTTTTTTCCATTATAATAACTATTAATTCTGTTTGCTTTTTTTTTTCTTTTATTGTTTCTCTCCTTTTTTTGTTTTACAGATGGTTTCATCAAGGCACTAACCCATACACTGGGACTCCAGATTGGCTGTACTCAGGTGGCTATTTTGATAGAAATTTCTCAGACTGTCCAGACATATACTGAAATTCCAGAAGCAATTGCTCATCTCATCCGGACATCTAGTTACTAGATTTCATTCCAAGCCAGTTATTCTGGTTTTGTGGATAGCAAAAACCAGCTTTTCAAAGTAAATTTTAACAGAAATTCTATCAGTCAACAATCAATGATTTAATTCTCACTAACGTTGGATTGCCAAATATTTAAATACTGTTGCGCTTATTCCATAAAGCTGCACCTGAAATCATCAAGTTTTCACTAATTTTCAGAGGGACCTTTGGTTCTCCATTTCCTCCCCTAGTTTCTCTGCCAGGAGGATATGCTGTATCCGTAGAGCACATAACATCCTTGAAAACTACGTAACTTAAATAAACTAGAGATAATATCCTTGATATTTAGTACAATAGAGAAGAAGCTGAAGTTTTTGGCACTTGGAGCAGGGATGAAAAGCCAACATGGTACCAACAGGATCAAACCCAGTCCTGTCACACTCCCATACTGTATGTAGCACTCCCTGGGGACAGGAGCTCCTGGCCCCACTCTCAACAATTCCATAACTGAGAGCCTTGGGAACACAAAACCCAGCCTGGGGCGCTCACGCTGTAGTTGTCTGTTACAGAGTCTTCACAACTTTGGGACACTGTGAGCATTAAACTGTATACCTGTGATAAATCCCATAGAGCATACGTTAGGAGAATGGAAGGGCACGCCCAAAATGTGCTTTTCCTCAGGTCAAATGCTGTTAAATGCTGTTCTTACCATAGGAGAAGCTTTGGAAGCAATAGCAGGAATGTCGAGGTGGTTCCAGTGTACAATATATTGCTTGCTACCACTTGGAGGCTTAACTCTTGTGCACTACCTTTGGCAGCTTTGGCACTGTGTATGCTTCTAGACTAAACTTTCCTTTGGAAGCACTTCTGTGTGTGTGTCCATACAGGTTCATGTTTTGGGGAAGTTTTGGTTTGCATGTTTCTCATTATTAGGTCATGTCTGTTTTGTATGTTGTGAAAAAGCAGAATCAATTTAAAGCTTTGGCAGAGTTATACCTATTACGAGTTTCCTGTGAGCACGTGATGTCAAAAAGTGGGATTTTTTTTAAAATTTTTTTTTTTGTTCCATATCAAACCATCAAAGCCATATAATACTGGAAATAATCAATTACTGAACTGATGCATTCATTTTCTTTCAAGTGGTATATACTTCAGGGGCCAGGGTGTGGAGAGAGGCTTGAAAAATTTGGTCCAGTAATTTGAATTTATCCTTATGTTGCTGCTTCTTTTATGAAAGTTTTTAATTGAGTAACCAGGCAAAAATGGAGAGTGGCTGTGCTGCTGTGAAGTTTACAGTAATTTTGAAATTTTTGGTGTTAAGGACAAGCAACATGAAGAGTTAAGAAAGAATTGGTCTGATTTGTGTCCAAAACATCCGTGATTTCATCCAGAAAGTAGATTTTTGAAGTGTTTCTCTCTCAGAGGATTACAAAGCAAAAGAAAATTAACGTATTCATAGAGAAATTCTTCCAGCAAATCATGTGTGCAACAATTGGATTACATTTGGGGGAAATTTAGTTGTCTTCATTGGAAAAATAAGAAAAGCTGTAAAACTTCAAGGCAGTAAGGAAGGACACAATCTGACTCTTGTTCATGGCAACTTGATTCTGTTGCCAAAAATTGTGATTTGTGTTGATGGAAGTCCTCAGAATTTGAGCTGGACTTAGTGGCACAGTGGGGTTGTGTTTGTTCCTAGTATGGGCACAGACACTTCTGAAAAGACACTGCTGATCCACGCGGAACAGCATAAAAATAGTTTTTATAAAAACCTGAGCTTTAATGACAGTGTCAGGCACTGTTAACCCCTTTCCAAACTTGCTGCACGTGCCATAGGGAATTTTTTTTGTTAGGTGAGGATTGAAATGAATCACATATTAGACCAGTGGGAGTTTAAAACTTACTTTAATTACATAGTGTGTTCGATGCTGGAGTGATGTTTTTAAAACAATGCATATAAATAGAAATTGCCTGAATGGAAAAAACTGTACAGATGTTCTAAGAGGAGGTGTACAGGTTAGCATCCCTTTTTTCTAAGCCAGGGTTTAAATTCAAAGACCTAAAGCCTTGTCATTATGTGAAAGCATGAAACAATTGTACCAATGTGTTTAATCCAAACTTCAGTATAGAATCTTCATAGGATATAAAAAGAAACTGGGAACATTTCCAGTGTAAGAACACTTCATTAGTTACATCTTCACCCCCGTCTTCCTTTCCTTTAGTCTGAAGTTTTCAGAAAAAATTCAGATTAGTTCCAAACCCATTCTTTTTAATTCATTGTTTTTCATTGGCAACACTTTCAGAACCCTTTCCCTGCACTGCCGACATGGCTCTGCTTGGCCAGCCCTGGCATTCCTAATGCTCTCAAAGTCCAAAAGTTTTTCTTTTCGACGCAGATCTCGCCTCAGTAGTTTACGTGTCAAAACATTAATAACTTTGCACCTTTTGAAAGAATGTCACTTTTATAACTTGATTAAACACTGTATATAAGATAACTGTGTTAGTATATGTTAATACAGCTACATAGAGAATCCAGCTAGAAAGAAATTATAATAAATACTTAATAAATAAATACCCTTTGGGCCTCTGGATGGTGACAGAGATTTTTGTGAGACCTGTACAGAGCAGCTGGTGGGGGGCCAGGAGGACTTTGGCTTTGCTCAGCCAGCTGTGGGGTGTACCTTGATTTCATTGTGATGGTCACTGGACAAAGATGATTTAATTTGGAGGTGTCCAGCCGTGGTGGACTCTATTCCCCAGCACAGTTGCCCTGCAGTCTGTGGGGTGATGGGGTGCAGGACAGCCATGGCCGTGCGGTGCTGGTGCTGCTGGATCCAAAACTGGGAATTGTCAGCTGGAAGAGCCTCAGGAGCACTCTCAGCTCTGACCTCATGTTGTGTGATGATGGATGATGATGATGGAGCTGGAGCTGGGGAGAGAGTGGACTTCTGGTAAAAAATGTTATCAATGGGCAAGTTCACTTGGTAGTTGCAGATAGGATTTGTATCTTGGAGGTGAAGTCCTGCCGTAAATGGGGAGCAGCTTTCCACACATCCACCATTTATAGAACTCTTGGCACCTGGATTAACGAGGATGGGAACCATATATCCTAGAAGAGACCTAATGAGAACTATTTGTTCTTGTTCAATAATTTAAAACAATTTCTCAGTAAATTTTTCGCCCAAAACCACTTTTAAAAAGCCAACCCAAGACTCTTCACCTAGCGCTGCTGTTGGGAACACACCTGAGATTTGGGTCAGGGAAGCAATATTGAAATACTGCAAGGCAGCCCGGGCTTTGGCCATGAGCCCTGCGTGCCTTTCGTGGAAGGATGTATTTTTTGTAACCATTCCCTGCCCGTGCCAGGAATAAAGGTGCTGTTGGAGACGCGCTCGGCTGAGGGAGGGAATGGGGCCAAGCGGGTCATGAGGGCCTGGGGGGGGCGAGGGGGAGCGCCGCCATGTTCCGTGACACAGCAGGGGCGCCTCGCCCCGCCTCCTTTGATTGACAGCAGCGTCAGCCAATAGCGCGGAGCCGCGGCGGCGCGCGCCCCGCGCGGGGCGGGGTTCCGGCGCGCGGGGCAGGAAGAGCTGAGGCGGCGGCGGAGGAGGAGGAGGCTGAAGGCTGAAGGTACCGCTCGAGTCCTGCCGGGCACCCCCGGGACTGCGCGCCCAGCGGTGGCCGGGCTGGGAGTCTCCTGCCGGGGGAAGCCGCGGGGAAGGCGGCACGGAGGCCTCGGGGGACCCGGCAGAAAATCGCGGCCTCTGGGCGGGTGGGGGGTGCCCGGGCCGGGCCGCGATCCCCCCCCTGTCCCGGCTCGGCTCGGAGCGTTTGCCCGGCGGCGGGGCCGGGGCCGGGGCCGGCCGGGCTGGGAGCGCAGCGCCGCCCCCGAACAGCCGCGCAGCCCCGCGGGGCCGGCCGGGCCCGGCAGCGCCGCCAGGCCCGCGGGTTGGTCAGTGCGGGAGGGGGGCCGGGGGTCACCGTGAGGGTCGGTGGAGCACGGGGCAGCCTGCGGGGCTCTGCGGGGTCTGGAGCCGCAGTCTGAAGATACAGCAGCGCTTCCTGCTTTGAACCGTGGTTCGAACTGAAGAAGGAAGCGCCGGGGGACGGTGGCTTCATTTTCGAGTGCCTCAGCGCACAGGCTGTCCTTAATTATTGGAGGGCTGTAGAGCCTCCTGTCTTCATCCAAGGTTCTGCTTTAGCTCAGTTGAATCATCCTGGAATTCTGCAGGCAGCAGAACAGATTGGTTTTGTGAAGCCACCTGGTAAAGGTTGAAATTCGATACTGGGAAGAGTGGATTTCTCATCACACCTGCTGCTCTCTCTTTCCAGGATGTCTTCAGGTGCATTATTTCCAAGCCTGGTGCCAGGCTCTCGTGGCTCCTCGAGCAAATACCTGGTGGAATTTCGGGCAGGGAAGATGTCCCTGAAAGGCAGCACTGTAACTCCAGACAAGAGAAAAGGCCTCGTTTACATCCAACAAACTGATGATTCCCTCATTCACTTCTGCTGGAAGGACAGGACTTCAGGCAATGTGGAGGATGTGAGTATGAGCTGGTGTTTCAATGCTGAGGTGCTATGTCATGTTCTCATCTACTGTCACTGCAGGAAGAGCTCCTCCAGGACAAATTAGGGTGAGAATGTCATTGACAGACCTGTGCTTCCACATGCTCTCTGCTCTGAGGAGCAGATGGAAGAAAGTTTGTGGAGGAGGGCAGAGGGATTTGGGAAATGAAAAGAAATATTGATGTATTTTCTCAAACATTTGTTTCTCCTGACACACTTTCCAGGATTTGATTATTTTTCCTGATGACTGTGAGTTCAAGAGAGTCCCACAGTGCACCACAGGCCGTGTGTATGTATTGAAGTTCAAGGCAGGATCAAAACGACTCTTCTTCTGGATGCAGGTTTGTGGGAAGCCAAAGACAAAAGGTCTTGGATCAAAATCCCCCCAGCATGACTCATACCAAGAGCAATTCTCTTGCAGGAGCCGAAGACAGACAAAGATGAGGAGCACTGCCGTAAGGTGAACGAGTATCTCAACAATCCCCCCATGCCAGGGGCATTGGGTGGGAATGCCAGCGGAGGCCACGAGCTCTCAGCACTGGGAGGTACAGTCCATTCTCTGCTCCTTCATGCCAGAGGCTTTTTTTCCTTTTAAATTTATGTCTAGACTAAGCCCCTAGAGTTCCCTAGGAAGAAATCCCTGATGGCTGTGGAGGGTGAGCTGGGGACAATGTTAATACCAGAAGCGTAAATGTGCTTTTAGCAGAATAAACTGTGCTGTTAAATAGGTGTAGGCTGAAAGTTAAGACTGCCAGGAGAAATCTCTTTGTTTCCAGTAGATTCTCTGGAGTCTTACCTCTTTATGAAACCAAGTTACATTTATCTTTTATGAAGATCATGAATCAGTAAACACTTGAAACTGTTTTTCCATACAGAATGTGATGCCAATTAATCTCCTGCTGTTTGAGCCGGAGTGCTGTGAAAAAAACATGTGAATATGTTGTGTTTCAGAATGTTTTTGTTTTTAGGTGAGGGTGGCTTGCAAAGCCTTCTTGGAAACATGAGCCATAACCAGCTCATGCAGCTGATCGGACCAACGGGCTTAGGAGGACTTGGTAAAATGCTTTAATATCTTTATGCCAAAATGGTATTTTCTCCTGCCAGGTTAAATCTTACCTGACAATGTTCTCAAGCAGTGCTATTGATCTCAATAGCGCTTCTTTCATGTGAGAAGGCAAGGCCCTGCCTCAGAGATGAGCTCAGGGATAGAAAAAGGGTACCAGATTCTACACAGCATCATCTCAGGGCTTGATCTGCAAGGAACTGTGGTTCTGCTCCTTGCTGCACTGAATCTTCTGCTTTTTTCCCCTTGTTTTTTTCTACTCCACTTTTTCTTCCTAAATATTCACTGGAGCAGGGGCTGAAAACCAGTGATTTGCTCCTGGTGAACGTGATGGTTACCAGGCTGTGGAATTGCTTGTGTTGTCTCTGATTCAGTGAATATTTGTGTGCAAAGTAGAAAGAGTTCAAGAGGAAGGTCAGAGTGGTCCTGCCCCACAGCACTCCCCAGTCAGGGGGGCAGGGCTCTCTCTCCTGAGCAGCCCTGGGGAGAGCTGGAATCACTGGTTTCTGAAGGGGCTGTGGTCTGTTCTCAGTGCCATCCATGCTCCAGGAGCATTTTCTGACAGGTCAGACCCTCGAGTGTAAATAGGCAAAGGAGCACAGCAGTGACAGAGGTTCTGTGCTTAAGCTCGGAAGTCCATTTTTGTGGATCTGGCTGGTGTCTTTTTAGCTTCAGATTCAAGTCTCATATTGGTGGGATGTTCAGATGCAAGTCTCATGGGTAGTGTTGGAAAAATCTGGCCTTTTAGGATGTGTTTGGAAAAGATCTTCCTCTTGAAGCCTCACATAATCCTGAGACTGTCCTCCTTTTTTCCACACCTTTCCTCAGCAATTCTTCTTTCCTTGCCTTTACATCCAGCCGTAAGTCAGATTGACATGCAACAGAAAGAGAACCATCTGCTTGCTGCTGCAAACAGTGATTGTGGTGAATCCCTGGGGATCATTTCCCCTGGGAGTTGTCTTTGTCACAGCTGGTTTGCATCTCTTGGGGCTCTGCAGAGCTCCAAAGGAGCTCTCTTGCTCCTGGGTCACATTTACTGTGAAATGGAGCAGAGCAGTGTGTGGTGAGCTCCACCTGCCATGCCTGCTGCTGGGGAAGCTCTGGGATAAGTGACAAGAGGTGTTGGTTCCATGGGATTGTTCCTGTACAAGGAGGGACTGGCAGGGCTCATTCTGACCTGCAGGCTCTCTAGCTGCAGTTGGCCACGGGTTTGCTCACTGAGGGCTGCTGTTCTGTCCTCTGTTCCCAGGTGCTCCCAAAGGTGGGTGAGAAATGCAGGTGCTTTGTGTGTATAATCAGGTGTGGTGCAAGGGACTGCCGATGGGACATGGAGTGTTTGGCTGATGTGGCTCAAAGGAGTTGGAGGGGAGCAGTCAAGTCCCTGACAACTCCAGGAGGGTCAGCAGCCAGGCCTTTTCCCAGCTGAGCTTCTTGACCCTGCCATAAGTCCTTGGTAGTTGAGAAGTGTGATGGAGGAGGCTGAGTCTGGTTTCTTTGGCATAAGGGTGTTGGTTTCCTGCTGGCTGCTCCCCTGAGAGCATTTGGTGCGTGGAGCTGTCCTTCCTTTGCCTGTGACGTGTTTAAGAGCTTGGCTGATTCTGTTGCTGCATCTCTGTGTTAGGTTTGAAGCTGCAAACCCCTGGTCTGTGAGGAGAGAGTGGTGGCGACTCAGAGGTGCCTCTGGGATCTTCTGCTGAGGGCCTTGGTTTTAAGGTTCATAGAAAAGTTGGATTTTTGGTGTAGCATATGAGAGGAGAGGGCTGTGTTACAATGATGTATGTACAGCACAAACCGGAGTAACTTCATCCTTGTGTACACCTAGAAACTGGGTCATTTCTGAGATGTTCAGCTCTCTAATGGGGATGCAAGATCAGAAAAGAAGATTCTGTTAATTTGCAGAAGGGGATAGGAGGGTGGGTTGGGCTCTTTCACCCCCTCCTCTATTTTAGCAAATAAAACCTTTCAGGTACAAGAGCATCCTCTCCAGAGAAGAGAGGTGCAGAAAACCTGAAGAAATAAATGTCTAAACCTGTTCTTCTTTTATATTCATGGAAGGTGGGCTGGGTGCACTGACGGGACCTGGGCTGGCCAGTCTGCTCGGGAGTGGGGGACCTCCAACCAGCAGTTCATCATCAAGGTAGGAGGCCTTGTCTGCCCTGGGCTATTGCAATGGGAACTTGCCACTGCTGTGGGAGGAATCATGGCTTACTGTATGGGGAATGTGGTGGGAATAATGTGATAAAAGTTGGCTGCTTATTACTTCTCTAAAACGAGGCAGGAGTTTTTCATACTGTAAGGGTTTGAAAAGAAGCTTTTCAGAATAGAAGAGGTTTTTGCAGGGAATTAATGGCCCTAATTCTCTTGGTCAGCTCTCGCAGCCAGTCGGCTGCAGTGACTCCATCTTCCACGACTTCTTCCACGCGTGTAACACCGGCCCCGTCCGTTCCTGCGGCTGCCTCGGTGACCAGCCCCAGCCCCGTTCCCAGCTCGGGTAATGGAACCAGCTCAGCCACAAGCCCAACCCAGCCCATTCAATTGAGTGACCTTCAGAACATTTTAGCTACTATGAATGTGCCATCTGGAGCAGGAGGACAGCAAGGTAACAGTGCTCTGACCAAGCAGCTGCTGGATCCAGGAGTCCTTTGGAGCTGTTTTACTGTCCTGTCCTGTTCCACATTGGTTTGAAAGGTCTCTTAATTTTTTTTGTTCCTGTTTTTTGGTGTCTTTTTTTTTTTTATTTTAATGCGGTTTTTAACTGCTTCAGGAGACTAATTCTCACTACAAAACTGAGAGGAAGAAAAGATGATGGCAGTGTGATAATTTTAATACTCAGACCCTGACTAGATAATTTGATTTACATGACAAAACCATGGGGTTTTGAGCGTAGTCTAATGGCCAACCCTTTGTTTTCTCCTAGTGGATCTGGCAGCTGTTCTGACTCCTGAGATCATGGCTCCCATCCTGGCCAATGCTGAAGTTCAGGAGCGATTGATGCCTTACCTTCCCTCAGGGGAATCCCTGCCGCAGACTGCGGAAGAGATCCAGAACACCCTGACGTCTCCTCAGTTCCAGCAGGTAGATGCTGGCTCTGGGGGGAAGTGCACTTCTTCATCCTGATTCACCTTGCCCTGCTTTTCCAGGTTCCTGGCACTGTTCAGAGTGGGAAGTTGCTCAGTAGAAGTGGAAAGGAGGAGGGACATGGTTTAATGGAGCATTAGTTCTTCCTGCAGTCACTCAAGGGCAGATGGGAATGGTTTTTACTTTTTCTTTTAGAGTTGGGCTTCACCTTTCTCTTTACTATAAATGTGCTCTGGCAGATGACAGGAGTAGTAGCAAATTCATTATTCCCTTTCACCAAATGGCTCCTTAATTTCAGACTGAAGGGAGGAGATGCTCATGGTTACTACACTACATCCCTTGAAACACCAGTCCTTAATGTCCACAGAGGACACTGTGTGATAAAAGTTGGTGTCTTAGTGACCAATCTGAACTAGTAATTTCAATTTATTGAAATTTGTCCATTTGCAATATTTCAAGAGCTTAAATGACTGGTTTAATTAAACTGAAGCAACTTCCATGCAAAAGGAAGTGAGGGGCATGTAATTGGTGACTATTTTATTGCACATGTGTTCCCAACCCCTGCCCTGACAGGACTGCTCTCCTCCTGGGGTTACTGCTGCAAGGATCTGATGAAAACTTTATTTTGATGCTGTTGACTCCAATCCACAGGCTTTGAGCATGTTCAGTGCTGCCTTAGCTTCAGGACAGCTGGGCCCACTCATGAGCCAGTTTGGGCTACCTGCAGAGGCAGTAGATGCAGCAAATAAAGGCGGTGAGTGCTGGTGCTGGTGGGAGCAGGAGAGAGGGGGTTGTTGGGGGTGTTGGCACTGCACACAATTACTGAATGTGAGGTGTAAGGATCAGCTTCTCTCTAACTCTCCCTCTCTGAGAGTTGTGAGTCTGCAAGGTGCCTCTTGCACTGATGTTTATAAGGAAAAGGTGGGTGGGACGGGTGTTCAGCAGACAGAGTGAGGTGTTATGTGCAGTGAGAGAAGTTTGGGTTCTGCAGAGGTGTGTTGGCTTTGTTTTCTTTAGCTAGAGATGCAAAAGACTCTGGAGGTGTCACAGTCAACCTTGTTCAGGAATGCTTTTCTTGTGGTAGCCCTCAATGATTCCCATGAAATCAGTGATCACAGTCAGGGCCAGCTCTGGCAGTGGAGCAATCCCTTTTCCCTAGTGAGCTTTTAGCATCTCTCCCATTAATGTAAGAATTCTGCTCTCAGGCTGCCATGCACAATTAAAGTGCCTTAAATGCTGTGTCAGAGAGATCTGGACGTGTTTTCCTATTCAAAATTTTCCTCCCTGCTAATTCATACTGAAGCAACTGTTTGCTTTCTAAGTAATGAAGCTTTAACCTTGTGTGGACAATGAGCTCCAGCCCAGGAAATGCAGTAACTCGTGTGTTTAACTTCTAGATGTAGAAGCCTTTGCCAAAGCCATGCAGAACAGTGTCAAGTCAGACCAAAAGGAAGGAGACTCTAAGGACAAGAAAGATGAAGAGGAAGATATGAGTTTAGATTAAGTTATTTGCTCTTCCTTACAGATACTCCTAGATACTAACTTAAGCAACTGCAGTAGGATTACTAACTTCATATTATGCTTATATAAATCTAAAAATAAAGCAATTTTCTTTATCTGCCATACTGTTCCTTCCAATCTGTCCAGTATCCCTACAATGCTGATTATCCCTCTTCCAGCTCATCAGCCTGATGCTTACTCTTCCCAAGGTCAAGTGAAAGAGAGTAACATAAAACTTTATTTGACTCCAAAGTATGTACCAGTGATTTACAAAGACCATCTTTAATACTACAACTTTAAAAACAGGTCATAATTACATTTAAGATGGACATGTTAAAAACCCATTTTACAATATTTACCCCTCATAAAAAAAACCCACAATATAATGATATAAGTTACAAGTCCATTTCAGAAGCAAGATTTTGTCCCCAAGTGGCCAGAGATATATATACACACACAAATATATATATGACGTGTAAGTGCACGAGTGAACTGGGTGTCTTGGGAGGAAAAAGCTGCTTCAAGTGGAGACTGCACTACACCAGGGCTGAGGGAGGCTGAGCAGGAGCCAGGGTGGGTGAGGGCCAGGTGTGGAGGTAACCTTTCTATTTCTTCCCTTTAAAGCAGTGGTTTCTTGCTTCACAAGGACTTTTGTCAGTGTACTACCAGTGCTGAATGCAAGTGCAGAGCCAGTGGTGGTTGTGCCTTTCTGCTTTCCCTCAGCAGTTCTCCCAGCCTATTCTGTTCTTTTTTTGATTCTTATAAATTATTCTAATAAGAAGATGCTAATTCTGTGAACAGAATTTTGTCCAAGTTCCCCCCTTGCAGAGCTCTGCGTAGCAGTAGCAGGTGAGCTGAGACTGCCCTTGGGGGGAGGTTAAATTAAATGTGCCCTTGCTTATAAAACCCCAAAACCGACGAATTAATCCAGTTTGTCCTAATTGCATTTATTATAAACCAGAAACCGCCTGCAGCCTTTACCAGCAGACAGTCTGTGACATTTACTAATAGCCTCAAGTGTTCAGTGACCTAAACCTATGTGCCTGGTACGTGTGGGGTGAAGGGAACAGGATTCAGGACGAGCTGCAGGGCTGCTCTGTGCTCCAGCCCACGCTCCCACCACGAGCCCCCGGGCAGCACGAGCCCTGCTGCAGACCCCTGACCACCCAGAAGGACTCACCTGTCACCACATCCCGCTCCAACTTTTTGGTTCTATTTGTGAAACATCCCCAAAGTGCCCCCATCTCCCCAACCATCCTCCCCTGCCCTCCTTCCCCTGGGATTTGTGGCCCCTCTGGTTTGGCCCAGACCTGTGCCTGCAGTCACTGGAGATAAGTGTGTCCGAGCACGGGCAGTGCTCTAGTGGTGACACCAGGGCTGCAGCAGCATTCTGTCCCTCAGGCTGTCCCTGATGTGGCACTCAGAGCACAGGGCAGCCCTTCAGGCTGACAGAGCCCTGGGCAGTCCCAGCTCGAGGCAGGTCCACGTGCCTCTGGTTAATCTGCAGGTTCCTGACACAGCCCACGTAATGAGGGAGGGGAGGTAACAGCAGCCCTGTGCTGGCCTTGTCTGTCTCTGCAAAAAACACAAGGAAAAGCAGACATTAGTCTGGCAAGGGCTTAACCTCTCCCTCACACCAGGAATAGTATCTCCATTGTCCTTGGGGTATTTCATTCTGGAGCACATCTTTCCTGACTCACCTGGCAGCCCTCCCAGGGAGAAGGTTGCCCTTGTGCTGGGTGCAGGGGGCTGGCTGGGTCCCACTGTGTGGTTGCCTTCCGTG
Organism: Emberiza elegans; assembly: GCA_024865655.1. Taxonomy (NCBI): domain Eukaryota; kingdom Metazoa; phylum Chordata; class Aves; order Passeriformes; family Fringillidae; genus Emberiza; species Emberiza elegans. The sequence goes on from JALJVW010003097.1 coordinate 4,935,182, forward strand.
TCCACATCCACCTGGATTACGTTTTTCCATTTGGTAACTTCAAAAGAAAACAACAGTCAGTGCTTCTTCCTTACCCATTGAGCAAGCCCACCTCTGCTCTCCAGCCCAGACCACTGCTGGAAAAGTGCAAAACTACTGAGGGTCAAAGGGGCTGGCCTTGCACTTGGGAAATGCCCAGAGTCTGGACAATGTCCCCCAAAACCTCACCCAGCACTGGCTGAACAAGATAAAGGTTTAAAATAGAGCTGTGCTGAGATGGGGCTGCAGCTGTGCCCCACCCCAAAAAGGGCTTGATGCAAAACAGCACTTGCTCAACGGCACCTACATCAAAGGCTGAGTTTGCCGTACAGGTACAAATCCTGCAATCCCCACTCCCAGCTATGGGCTTGGAACCCTTTGGACACACTCGGCACAAAAGCAAATTGGACTTTCACTTCAAGCTGGACACAGTCCAGGATGGATCAAGTCCTGTGGCACATCCTTGGCCTTGCCAGCAGCTCCATGAAGTGGAAAAACAACCTGCCTCGCCTGACTACCAGAGCTGACAGTGCTAAGACCAGGCAGGAGTTCTTGTTAATTAGGAAATTGACCTCATGGCAGCTACAAACTCCCAAATTAAATGAATACAGCAGGGGGACAGAGTTTAAATTGCCAAGCCTGGGCTTGTCCTGAGCTCCCCTAGGAGATGGAGCAGAGCCACAGAAGCAGGGGAGCTGTCACCTCACCTGCAATGGTGTGCCACTGCCCATCGCAGAGAGCTGGGCTTGTCACCGACGCTGAGAACTCATCAGCTCCAGAGCCTGCTCTCACAGTGACCTGAGGTGAGAGAAACCCATCAGAGCTGGAGAGCTGAGAGGGACAGGCAGCAGACACCCACTCCCTCTGGAACCTGTGGGGAAGCTAAGCTCCCCTCCCAGTACCTTGGTGTCCTCCATGTAGAGCAGGAGATGGTGGCTTCTCCTCGTGCCGATGTGGAAGATGAGGCCAGAGGCACTGCGGGGACGCACCTCCAGTGTCACCTCCAAGTCCTGCTCGGTCATCACTGCATCAGCTGGAACAGAAATGCCATTGGTGAGGAGAGGACCAAGGGCATTCCCATGGAATGTGACCCTCCTAGTCCCAGCCACAGTGGGGTACCTAAAGCGATGGAGCCGCCATCCACGGTGAAGAAGACGCCGCTCTCCAGCGCGCCCTCGTAGCACGGCGTCACCCCAAAAGTGCGTGAGGGGGGACCCAGGGGCCTCCCGTCCAGCTGGGGGTTCCTCAGGCAGCCATCAAAGCCGGAGGCTGATGCAGCCTGTGGAGAGAGGCCATTGAGCACAGCGAGGGCAAAAGCCGGGAGGCACCAGGTGATGCCATGGGACTGGGAACAGGCTGATGCCATGGGGCCGCCAAGCCCTTACCGGTATGTGAGCCTTGGCTTTTCCAGCTGGAAGTCCCCCCACATACAAGGGGCTCTGGGCCACGAAGAGCCCTGTGGTGGCCACTGCAGCACCCTGGGCATGCAGCCCATCGATGACCAGCTGGGCCCGGCTCTGGTCTCTGCTGAAGAAGACCTGCAAAGAGCAAAGGTCAGTGCCAAGACTGGGTTGGGAGGAGCCCCAGCAAAGGGAGGCCTCAGCTCAGAGGTTCAGCCAGCCCCAGCTGTGATTTCACTGTCCCCTTTGCTCCCCTGGTACTGCAGCATCCCATGTGCAATTGAGAAGCAGCACCCAGAGCAGGGCTGCACGGAGCCCGCCCTGCAGGGGCACTGATGGGGTTCAGGGAGGTGCTGCTGAGCCCCATGCCCCGCTCACCGTGTGCCACCGGCGGTCACGGTACTTGTCCCTGCTACGGATGCGCAGCCGGCGCCTGCCGAGCTCCACCAGGAAAACAAAGCGCCCGTTGGACACAAAGAGAGCCATGGAGGAGCCCCGCTCGCCCGCCACGTAGAACAGCAGCCCACTGGAAGAGTTCAGCTTCACCTCCAGGGAGAAATGGGACCTGCAGGGACAGGGAGTGATGGGAGCATCAGCTCTCCTGCAGCTGCATGGCACACGTGCTTCCAGGCCACGATCCCAGGGCCAGGATTGCATGGGGTGGGAGGCTCACCTCCACCCAAAGGAGGCTGGAATCTCATCAAACTCCCAGCGGCTGCTCGGGGTCCCCCCGAAGCGGGAGGAGCCCCTGGCTGCGCGGGGCTGGGGGTGCAGCTGGCACAGCCCGTCCTGGTCGTGGCGGCGGCCCTTGGGCACTGGCTTGCCTGGCACCTACACAGTTTGCACCAGGGAATGGAGTGAGGGGAGCATCCCTGCCCTGCCAGCAGAGCTGAGCACCTGAGGAGGATGAGGAGGAGGATGTGGGAAGTTCTGGCAGCAGCTGGTACCTTGGGTTTCCGCCTGTCCTTCTTCGGAGTGACTCTGAGCTGCTGCGACTGCTCGCCCACGGGACAGCTCATGGTGACATTGATGCTCTCCACGTTCTGCTGCAGGTCCACCACCATCTGCGGCTCTGACACCCTACTCACAGGGAGAAAAGATCCCTGTCAGACCATCGGGGAGGTGGGAAGGGGCTGAGCCCTGCTGTGGGGAAGGGGCACAGTGTCACTCACCTCTTCACAAAGACGTTCCCGATGCAGCCGCTGAGGTTGCTGAGGGCCCCTGGCTCCGGGGAGCCCCCGAGATGGAAGAGCCGACGCTGCTCCTGGCGCCGCTGCCGCCGGCTGCGCCCGGGGCCCGTCCTGCTGTCCTGCAGCTCGTCATCCACGTACAGCCTGAGCCTGGGGGAGGCAGCAGGGGCTCAGCAGGACCCTGTGGCTGTGGGCACCCCAGCCCCCACAGCCCCCACAGCAGGACACGTACCCACGAGCATCGCTGTAGAAGGCCACGTAGTGTGCCCTGCCATCTGCATAGGCACTGTCAGTGATGACTTCACTTCCCAGCAGGTTCAAGGCCAGCTGGCCCCTCTGGAGGGACACCTGGCACGTCCCCTCCTGCAGAAAAAGCATCACCCAGCAGCTCAGCAGCTGAACCCCACTGCCCTCCAGGAGCTCAGGGTGCAGATCTCACTGCAGATCCACATCCTGGCCCCACCAAAATCTCCTCTTTGCCAAGGGGAAGCAGCACCCTCTCCAGCAGCCCCACTGCTGGGATATCTGTGGGCCTGCAGGTGCCCACCTGGGTGGAGTGGTGGTAGAGCAGCCCCTCAGGCTGGCTTGTCTGGAAGCTGAAGCCGCTGTAGAAGTCCCTCAGCCCCGGCACATCCGTCAGAGCCAGGGTCAGGTAGCCGTGGCCATGGACACTGACCGAGCGGGCAACCTGTGAGAGACAGCACAGAGACAAGGTGGGAGCCTGGCCTGGCCTTGCTGGGGTGCTGGGATATGAGTGAGGAGCTCTGCTTCCTTGCTGGCTCTGGCTGTTGCTATGGCCAACCATGTGGAGCAAGCACCTCACCACGACCCCTCTGCACTGTGTGAATGAGGGGAGATGGGGCCTGTCCCGGGGGTGCTGTGCTCCCTTTCCCTGCAGACCCTTCCCCCAGCACGCTGGCCAGGCTGCCAGGGCTCCGTGCTCACCAGGAGGTCCGAGGTGCACCCGTAGCTGACGCCCACGGTGCTCATGCGCTTCAGGTCCACGTACTTGCCAAGAGCCTTCAAACCCTTCATGCAGCCCCGGATGGGCCCACCCGTGGGGAAGAGAGATTTCAAACTGCAGGAGAAGCAGACAGTGTTAACGAGGACAGCCCCAGGCAGGACACAGCCTGGGCAGGATCTGGCCCCGCAGCTCTTTCAGGCAAAGTGCCAATGAACTGTGATGGTCACGGGTGCTCCAGTGTCCAGACATCTCCAGTGTCAAGGCTGCACCAAAGCACTCAGCACGGCAAAGGAGGACTCGGTGACACCACCAGCACCTCATCCCTCACCAGAGATGGAAAAGTTACCATCCTTAAAAGCTCAGATGATGGACAGGGAGAGGAAAACTTCCCCCTCAGTTGCAGCAGGGCTCCAACAGCCCTGGATGTGGCTGAGAAAGGGCCAGGGCCACCACCAGGGACTCGAGGGGAACGTGCTGACTGTCCCACCCCACTGCAGGCTGGACCCACCTGGGGGGCAGCACAGCTGGGGGCACACCCCCCAGGTAGTAGGAGACAGCGTTCTCCAGGGAGTTCTCCTGCTCCACCACAAAGATGGTGAGGCGCTCCACCCGCACCAGGATGCGCTTCTTGTTATTCATTTTGAGGAGGAAAATTTGGATCTGGAGACAGAACAGAGAAATGATCCGTCAGTCTGGGGCAGTTAGGTCCATCACAGAGGGCAAGACAAAGTGTCAAGGTAATGGCTCAAGTCAAAAAACATCTCACAGCTTTTCCCCCCTCAAAAACAAAGGTCCATGTGCCTCCCCACCCTGGATGAGGAGCCCTCCCTCCAAGAGAGCCCCGTTACCTCTTACCGCTTTGTTTGTGGCGCTGCTGATGGTGAGGGACGAGGAGTTGCTTGGTTTTGCCATCTCCAGGCCAGAGCTGAAATCATAGTAAAGAGCCAGCTTCCCATCCCGGATGGCCAGACACAGGAATTGACCCTGGGGGAGGCAGGATGGACACTCAGCAGGTGCCCAGGATGCAGCTGCAGCACTGAGCCCACCCTGCCCTTTAGCACTGGTGGGAGCAGGTCCCACTTCCAGTGCCCTGGTCACAGTTATCTGGGATTTATTTTCAATCAGCAGCTCTGTGCTGGGGCACAGGGATAACACTGCAAGCTGGAAATGCTCCTTGCAGCACTGCCTGCCCCAGTGAACCCTGGCCCAAGTTCTGGGGAGCCCCTCCAGCACCAACCAAGTGACTGCTGTGAGGTTTGAGGTTTGGGTCCAGTCCTCTCACAACAATGCTGAAATCCTGCTCCAAGCAGCCCTGAGCTCTTCAAAGCCCTCCTCTCCCACATGTCCTGAACTGGGAACGCCTGTGAACTGGGACTGTCCACTGAGGGACGAAGGCTCCCCAGGGCAGCAAGCACCTGCCTGGTTCTCCAGGAAGAAGATGATGCCGTTGTAGGAGACCACCCTGATCTCCTGCTCGAAGCGCTTGGTGGTGCCGAACTGGCTCTCGAACCTGATCTCGGCGTAGCCGCTGCCATCGAAGTAGGAGCCATCTGTCAGCCAGGGGTCTCCGGTGGACTTGGACCTGGCACACAGAGCAAGAGGCATCACTCCCAGGCATGGAGCCAGCAGGGCTGAGCTAAGTGCCCTGGGGCAGGGTATCTCAGCAGCCCGTGAGAACCATTTCTTCCTGAGGTAGGATGGTGGGGTAACTCTAAGAAGAGGTTCAGTCTTCAATCTTTGGCTTACAAGACCAATGTTTTTATAAACTATTAGAGTTAATTAGAGTTTGAGTAGTTTATTCTCTAGGGCGGCCGCGAGGGGGAATAAAACTAGGACGATTGTGAGGCAGGTGAATGAGGCTAGTTGGCCAGCGATGATGAATGGGTGTTCTACTGGTTGGCTGCCTACTGTGGTGCCCACCTGGCGCAGGGTTTCTCAGCGGCCGTGTCCAGCTCAAAGGTGTGCTGGAAGTTGTACAGGCTCACCACCTCCTCGTTCAGCGTGTCCAGCTCCAGGCACCCACGGTAGTTGGGATAGCGCAAGGCAGGAGGAGGCTGGGGGTTAAACACAACACTTAAAGATGGTTTCCCCTCCTGTGAGAGCCTCCTGAGGCCCCTCCCGCTGGCTGCCTCACCGTGAAGCTGGAGGGGTAGCCCCCCACGTAGAAGACCACGCTGCGTGGGTCCAGGTTGAGCAGCCCCTGCTCTCCCTTGGCCACGCTGTCCCCCTTGATCTCGTGCACCCTCTGCCTCTCCACGATGACCGACATGTGCCCGTACTGCAGGATCCTGCAGCAGGGAGGGATGGTCAAGACCAGGGGACACCCCCAAAGGAGCAAACCCTGCCCTCCCCTGAGCAAAGGCCCAACCTGTTGATGCTGATGGTGACAAACTGCTCTCCAATATCCTCATCGACACTCAGGGAGGTTGGTTCCTCGTCTCCCAGTTTGTAGATCCAATGCACTCTGCGGTCCTTGAGCACAATGCCCAGGTAGTCTCCAGTGGCCTGAACTCGGGGAGAGACAGGGCCACACGTTGGCATTTGGGACAGGCAGGAGCTCTCCCTGATGCTCCCAGGGCTGCACTGGACAAACAGCCCCTATTCCACTCCCCACTCAGGCTGATGGCTGCATCCAGGGGCTTTGTGTCCCCCACAAAGTTATTCAGGGACCAGGTGAGGGGCTGATGTCCAGGCATGGGCATCGCTGATGCAACAAGGGCTCCATCACCCTCTGGCCCCATCTCACCTCTTGGCTGCCCAGGTACAACACGAACCGCCCCTCCTCTGCCTCGTCCTGCTGGCCCCTGGGCTCGGGGTTTTGGATGTAGAATTTGAGGGATGTGTAGGCTGCTAAATCCTGCAGATTGCTGGGCATCCGGACCTGCACCCCTGAGCTGCCATTGAATTTCATGGGCACTTTCACCTGTAGGGAAACAAATCCAGCCCTGTGGTACTGAACCCACTGCCACTGCCTGGTCACTGCCAGTTCTACCAAACCCCACAAGAAAGGGGCCCTGCCTGGTGGCCCCAAACACCCTCCCCTTTGCATGCCACCCTCAGGTAAGCCTTCCTCCAGCCCTCAGCCTCTCCTGAGCTCACCTTGCTGGCAGCATTCCTCGCCTGTGTGATGAGCTGCCGGATCCTCATGATGTTCTCTGACACGGTGGCATTTTTGTTCCTCCTGTTCTCCAGGCTGCTCAGCTTCTCCAGCAGCAGGGGAATGGTGCTCTCCAGGCTGGACACTGGGGTTGGAAGAGGAGCCAGGAGTTTTGGAGGTTAGCAAGGAAGGGAAATGCAAAGTTCAGGCAGTTTGAGGAATGCAAGTCAAAGCAGTGGTAGCTGGGAGCAGTCACAGAGATTCCCCTAAATCCATCATCCTTGAGGGGGTCTGAGAATGCTCCAGTGCATGCAACCTCCTGCAGTAAAGCTAAAGGTGGTACAGCCATTGTAGGAGAGGAAAAAAAATAAGGCCAACACTTAAAGCATCCAGGATTGCCTACCTCCCTCTGCTGTTGACCCGGAGCTAGAAGCACAGCTTTCAAAAATACTCTGGGGGCATCTGTGCATGCAGTGGCTCATATCAGACTCACCCTGGTAGCACACCAGGCTCAGCACTCACCAGATTTCCTGGCATCCTGGACTGCCTGGTTCAGGTCTTCATTTCGGAGGCCTCCATACTGATCTTTCCACTCATCCAGGTTCTTCTTCATGGTGCTCAGGGCATCCTCCACTCTCGCAGCTGTTTCGTTGGCCTCAGCAGCAGCTGCTTTGGCATTCTGGATTGTGTCCTTTGTGTCCTCTGCAAAGAAAGAAATATCTCTGAGGTGTCCAGGAGCAGGGAGGAAGAACCTTGGATCACAGTCAGTGCACAAAGAAGGGAGCAGAGAGAATCAGCCCAGCCACCCCAGAACAAACCTTGCTCCCTGCCCAGCATGTCCTGCACAGACTGCAGCTGGGTCAGGAGCTGCTCCTTCCTCACACGGAGATCAGCCAGCTTGTCCTTTGCTGTCTGCAGAGTGCCTTTAATAGCTGCAATTAAAGAAATGCTGTTTGCTGGAGCTCAGTGCAGCCCAAAGGACAGCAGATCCTGCCAGGAGCCTCTCTCACCCCCAGTGAGTTTGCTCTGCTGTCTCCTTGCAGCCTCCTCCAGGCTGCTGCTGTTCCTCTTCAGTGTTCTGGAGGTGGCCCCGAGGTTTTCTGATATGACATTCTGTGAAACAAACATGGGACTCTGAGGAGGAATTCAGGGCTCTGGCTCTGACTGCACACAAAAATGCTTGTTCAGACAGCTGCAGTGGGGTGTGACAGGGACCCAAACACTGAGTGTGGCCCCAGCTGTGGCAGACTCTGCTCTCAGGCACAGAGCACAGTGCCCTCGTGTCAGAAGGAAGGGAGTTTGTTTTCTGCCCATCTCACAGGGCTCCCCACAGCACTTACCATCAGAGCCTCGCTGGCTGCCTTGTCAGCATCGTGGGCTGCTTGCTCTGCTTTCCTCACAGCTTCAATGATGCTGGCATAGGCATTGGAGGCATTGACTGCCCTCTGGATAAAGCCATCCTGGTTTGTGTCCTGGATAATGCTGTGTTGGAACATGAAGCCATCAAGTCCATGGAAAACTTGGACTCACAGACAAGCCCCTCTGTGCTCCTCAGCACAATGTGCTCCAGTATAGAACTGCGGAGGTGACACCCCACTGCTCCCCTGCCATGGTGGGGCTGCAGTTCCCATCCCCAGCCCTGGCAGCATCAGCCTGACCAGCGAGGCCCAGGACAGTGCCTCACCCAGACAGGTTCCGGGCGAGCTCCTCCAGGAGCCGGGCGTGCTCCTCTGCCTGCTCCACCATGGGGATCTTGCTGCTGGCCGGGGAGAACTTCTTCACCCGCTCGGTCAGGGGCAGCTTGGCCCCATCCAGCAGTGCTGCCAGCTTCTCATACGCCTGCAAGGACACCTGTCACTGCTGAGGGCTGCCACGCTGCTCCCTCTGCCCATGCCAGAGTGCCTCTGCCACTCACCTCCTTGGCACGCTCCATCATCTGCAGGAAGTCGGAGACCTGGGCAAGGGCGTCCTTGGCCATCTGCAGGGTCTCCTGCACCAGTGCATGCTGCTTCTGGAGCTCCTGGCTCTTTTGCTGGACACAGAGACCCAGGGTTAGAGAGCAGCAGGGCTGGGACAGCCCCCCTCACTCCACAGCCAGGACCAGGGTGAAGGTCTACCTGAGTCTCCTCCAGGTTGTTTCGGTTCAGGCTGTTGAGCTCCTCTGTCTGCCTGGTTTTGTTCACAGCCTCGTTGAGGGCATCTCTCAGATCCATGAGCTGGGAGCTGTGCTGGGCCAGCCTCTCCTGGATGCTGCTCAGCAGGTCCTGGTTGGACTGCCAGCGGGCATGCAGCTCGCTCCTCACACGATGCAGCACTGCACAGTGGGGAGGAGAACTCTTGCTAATTCCTCTTCCTCTGTTAAACTCTTTCTGTGCCTGGCTGCCTCAAAGCCTGGCTCTGGTCTTGGCAGATATCAAGGCCAGAAGTGACCATCTTCCACCCCTCCCTCCCTCCTCTTCAGCCTAGATGGCACAGGATCTTGTCCATGACTGTCTACAAACCCTCAGAGAGATGGGATCTCTTTCAAAGACACACAACCATGCCTGAAAAGATCCAGATGATGGACCTGAGGCCTTGATTACTTTCACTGTGAAAAATTACTTATTTCCGACAAAAGCCAGTTTATAATTCCAGCTTTCAGCTACTGAGTTATGCTTTGCCAAGGCTTGTTAATCAGAAGTGTTCACTTCCTGCAGTGCCAGCATCCCTGGTTGGGCTCACTGCTCTCACTCCTGCAAGGATGTCCTCAGGACAGCAGAGCTGCTGTGGGAGCTGGCTGCTGGTTGTTACTCTATGGGGACAGCAAATAGGAACAAACATGGTGTGACTTATTCCCATACATGTGTGATGGGAATACATCCCATAATAATGGTGATTCCTGGTTCTAAGTGTTGTCATTTTTGTTCATCAAACAGAACTACCCACTTAGTTCTGCTCTGAAATTTGCCTTAAGGGAAAAGGAACCACAAATTATCCTGCTGGAGTGTCACAGGAGACTCTGAAACTCCTATAAAAATGGCTGGGGGTGCCTGGTTCTTAACAGCATTCTCTAAACATGACCACGATGTGCAGTGGGCTCCAAGCCAGACCCAGCAGGACCTGGGCAGCCCTGTACCACCAAGCTGAACTCACACTTCTTAGCCTCCTCGTGCTCACGCCTTGCCAGCTCCTCCTGGGCTCCCAGGCTCCTCTCCTTCATCTCCCTCAGCATCCTTTCCACCTCGGCCAGCTTCTGCCGGAACTCCTCTCCGGACGTGGTGCTGGCGTTCTCTGCCCCAAACCTGGCCATCTGCTGCACCAGCCCTGCAGAGAAACCCACACCCTGTCAGACTGAGCAAACCAGGGCCTTCACAGCTCCCTGAGGCTCTTCCCACAAACCACTGACAGCTCTCAGTAAGCACTCAGACAACAAACTGCCTGCGATCACCCAGAGGCACTGCCCCGTGTTTCAGCCTGCTTGGCCGCTACCAGTAACACGTGTTACATCCTGAGCATCTTTTTGTGGTCTACCTCTTGTAAAAGATCCAGCCAGTCTGCTTTGCTCAATCTCTCCTGAAGCTGCAGTGCAGATTGCCCCCATTTTATGCATTTTAGTAACATTTGTGGAAGTTTAATATGTTTTTTCCCCAGACTGGTGTTTAGCCAAGCAGCTGAGAATCACAATAAGGCTGCCCAGAGTAAAAGCTGGGATTCTGCAGGGATCTTCCTTTGTTTTTTTGTTTTCTTTGTTCTCTCCACGGCTTTCTCTGAGCGCTGCAGTACTTGGCATATCATGGAAATGTGAAATTGAAGCCCCTTCTTGACATACCTGCAATGCCCCTCTGGATGCTCTGGATGTGCAGCAGGAGCTGTTCCCCTCTCTGGTACGTGTCCCTCGTGTGCTGCTCAACACGAACCGCTTCTCTGTGAGCCATGGTCATCTACCACAAAAACACTGGCTTAGTTCAAACATGAGATGGTATTTTATGTCATTTGTCAGTGGAACTGCTGCTCCCAAAAGGCACACAAGGCCTGGGAATGTGCTGACTGTGAGGTCCTTGAAGGAGCCTGGCCCACAATGCACAGAAGGATGATCTTATTTAACACCTTCAGAGAAGCACAAGCATTAAATACAGCTCCAATGTGTCAGGCTCTGGATGCTGGAATAATCCCAACATCACAGAGTTCAGCACTGCTCTGTGCTCTTAACACAGGGAAAGCCCCAAAGCCTGGAGCCAGGCACACCTGGGTCCTGATCAAGAGACAGGGGGCTGCAGTCTGGCTGTCTGGCACACACAGGGCAGTTTGTCTTTGCAGCTGTCTGGGGAGATATGTCATCAGGTAGAGATTTTTCCCTCTCCCTCAGATTAGGAGCAGGCAGTTTATAAATCAAATCAAGTGAAATCAAATCTTGCTCAGTTTATCCATTCTCTGAAGATGTGACTGCTAGGTTTTAGACTGGACATAGAATGCATCCATGGTGTGTCCCTTCTATAAATGGTATTTGATTCAATTTATTTTTACTGCTTAAAGTTGGAGCCACCTCAAAAGCAAGCAGTAAATCAAGAAAAACTATCAGTATCATGAGATGTTTCACAGCTCTTCATGGAAGGAAAGCAGGTAATTCAGCCTGAGCACTTAACACTGCAATTTAGTTCTGGAGATCCAACCTGCCTGAACTAGGCTCCTCACAGCCTTCAAAACCCTCATTTTGGTAAAAGGGGGACTTGTGCTCTGGCAAAGAAAGATGGAGAAATACCCTACTTTGTGCTGCAGAGCGTTCAGGTCCTGTGTGAGATCCATGTTCTCATCCTCCAGCTCATCAGCCCTTTGCCTGGCCCTGCTCATGGCTCTGTGATACTCACGGAGCTGGTTCTAGGGAAAAAAAATAAAAATAAAGAGGCTAAATCAGGCCAACAGGCCAGGAGACACGGGGAGAAGGTGATGTGAAGCCTTCCACATACAGCAATGGCCAGGATGGTGCCGTTGAGGCCGTGGAGGCGAGCCCAGGCGATGGAGCTGGCGTTGAGGGTGACCAGCTGGCCGCGGATGGACGGGAAGGACATCTCGATGCTCTGCAGGTCCTCCAGCAGGAGCAGGACACAGCTGTCACACACTGCAGGGACACAGCAGTCAGCACAGGCCCTCTCCAGGGCTCCCCTGGCTCCTTCCCCAGGACAGCGGCACACAGACCTTCACACCTGACGCTGTCGGGGCCGTTGGCCACCAGGACCTCGTGCTGGCGCAGGCAGACGTCGCACTGCTTCCCCGTGAGCCCGCTGGGGCACGTGCACTCCCCAGTGCGGGGGTCACAGGAGCCCCCTCTGCACTCACACTCTGCAGGGACGAGAAACAGAGAATCATTTGGGGCTTCTACCACTCTGCAGAGAGGGGAAGGAGGTTTTATTCCAGCTGTGCCCATCCACACGCTGCTGCTGGGGGCTCCCTGTACAAAGCAGTGTTCCTCAAACAGCTGCCAGCTGTCTTCTCCCTCCAACAACTGGACCAGCAGCACAGCCCTGGCTGGGACCCCATACTAGTTACAGGAGCTTCTTCCAGTGAGGTCTTACAAGCTTTTGGAGGTCTGTTTTTCACTTAAGATAGCTCAGCTACCTTTGGAGGTATAAAATTAGCAGAATGGCTTTTGTTGCAGCGTTGGAAACAAAAATAATAAAAGGCAAAATAACAAACTCCTTACAGAGAAAAACCGACTTAGGTGCAAGAAGTTCTTGCTCCTAGTAAAACAACACCTCACAAAAGCAATTAGTTTCTTTGCTCTCTTCTTTTTCTAGCAAATTGCCCAAGCAAGACTTTTTGGCTTTTGGGTAATTAGCTCCCCTTAAGTTTAAAGTGAAGTTTTTACACCTATGAGATGCCTTTTTTTAACTTAATTGAGATGAAAAACTTTTATGCTTCTTTCCTCTTTAAAGCAACAGAGGAGTTTTGTCACTCCGCTAACAAGACCCACGTTCCCACACCAACACTCACTTGCGCAGCCGCCCTGGCCCAAGCCCCAGTAGCCCGGGGCACACTGGTGGCACCGGGAGCCGCTGACCCCGGGCAGGCAGCTGCACTGCCCGCTCTGCAGGTGGCAGCTGCTGCCCACGGCGCCCACGTCGCAGTCGCACCTCCGGCAGCCCGAGCAGCCCTCAAAGCCGTAGTACCCCTCCTAGGGAAAAGCAGCACAGGGATGGATGCCCTTGGGTTTGGGGTTTGTTTTTTCCATCTAAAGGTCAACGGGGAGAAAATAAAGGTGCTCCTCATATTCTAGGTGTAAGCCAATGGCTTTACTCAAGGTTGCATCAGGAATGTCTTAGATAGATATATATATATATATATATAGGTTTTTAATTATCTTATTTAGGGGAGGGTGAGAAATTTTTGTTTGTTTTTAATTTATTTTGGGTTTTGTTTATTTCTATTTTTATTTAAGAAATCTAAAGGCAAGCTCATTCTTAATTTCTGGTTGATTTACAGGAAAACATCAGGAAATAAACCTAAGACTAAGGTTAAGTTTTGTGCTGTGTGGACTTAGTTGATTTGTTATTGGAATACAAAGACTACTGATGCTGTGGGATTTAGAGGGAACTCCTCCTCTTTCCTGGACTTGTATGAACAAGGTCAGGTCATAAGAAGCTCTTAAACTTAGGTCAGCAAGTGTGCTTCTCTCCAGGTTAAGTGATGGGGGGGACCCTCCTTTCCTTTCTAGGTGTGTTTTGAGCACCACAAAATTCAAAGCAGCATGGTAAAATGTGGAGCTGCAGTGAGAGCACAGGCACGCCACAGCACTGCCCTGTGAACCTGCCCTTGCCCAAGCTGGATACACTCAGGAAAATGCGGTTTACTGCAGTTTCACAAATGATGCCACTTTACTGGGATGCTGCCTGATCTTTAATGGGCTTTTGCCATGTACTCATGCAAATTCAGCCTTCACCAGCTGGCAGCCAGCCCTGCTGGGCTCCCAGGCCTGGGGGATGGCACACCAGGGCTGCCCCTCATCCCTGTGACAAGGTCAGGCACCACCCCAGGGCCCAGGTGAGCCTCACCTCGCAGCGGTCACAGTGCTGGCCCGTCACTCCAGGCTTGCAGAAGCACTGGCCAGTTTGTGGATGGCAGGAGTCAGTCCCACAAGGTGAACAGTTGCACTCTGCCAGGGAAAAATACATCCAGTATTACACTGAAGAGGCTGTCAGCCACTCACAACACTTCCTGCTATCAGCAAAACTGCTCTTTCCCCCTTATCTATCAATGTTAAGACAGAGCCTCTCTCCTCTTGGATTTGCTTCTCACAACAATTTATGCCCATGACTGTGGTAGTGTCTGAGGGTCCCCAGGATGAGGGAAGAGAGGAAAATCTTGACCCCATGTTTCAGAATGCTGATTTACTATTTTATGATACATATTATAATAAAAGAAAATGATATATTGAAACTATACTAAAGGAGGAGAAAGGAGACATCAGAAAGCTAGAAAGGAATGAATAATAAAATCTCGTGACAGACTCAGAGAGTCCAACACAGCTGGCTGTGATTGGCCATTAATTAAAAACAATGCCCATGAGACTAATCCAAGATGCACCGGCTGGTAAACCACCTCCAGACCACATTCCACAGCCATCAGATAGTTATTGTTTACGTTTCTTTTCTGAGGCTTCTCAGGAGAAAAATCCTAGCGAAAGGATTTTCATAAAATACGTCAGCGGCACATGACCCCTTTGGCACGCTGCATTTGGGCTGCTGTTCCTCAGAGGGAGATGAGTGCTGGGAATGGGCACCCTCCCCTTTCCCCGTGCCCCTGGGCGGGCTGTCCCGTCCCACTCACGGGTGCAGTTCTTGGCCAGCACGGCGTCCCCGTGGTAGCCGGGCGCGCAGAGCTCGCAGCGCGCGCCGGCCGTGTGGTGCATGCAGCCCGAGCAGGCGCCCGTCAGCGGGTCACAGCTGCTGAACAGCATGTTGGGATCCGTGTTCCCGCTGCAGTCACACGGCTGGCACGAGCTCCCAATCACCAGGGGGTTGCCAAAGTATCCCGGGGCACACCTGGGGAAACACAAGTCACAACAGAGTGAGGATCCTGCAGCCTGGAGTTGCACAACTGGAACAGCTCGAGCATCCAACACTTGTAACTGCTGCAACCCTCAGGGATCTCAAAGCACTCTGTGTTTTGCCTCGGGATACCTCAGAAAGGTGCCTGTATCACAGGCTGCAAGTCAAGGCAAGGCACACCTAAGTCATGCACCCACAGTAACAGAATTTCAGTAGTCGGGCATTTGCAGGCTGCAAAGGACTGAAGGAAATGCTGCCAGAGCAAAGCAGCGGTTTCTGCTGCAGTCCTTAAGGAGAAAACTTCTCTGCCACAGCAGTGGCTGCACAGGGTTAGTGAGGCCCCCCCAAACATGGGTGCCACCCCCTTACCGCTCACAGTTTGGTCCAGCGTAGCCTGGCTTGCAGAGGCACTGCATGTTGGATCCCTTGTGGACACAGCCAACAGCAAAACTGAAATGAGAATGGGGACACAGGGAGGAGCAGTTACTCCTGATGTGGTGCCAGGGGAGCTGGTCACTCACTGTGGGCTGCTGGGGCCTCAGGTAAGAGGCCACGAACATGGTTTGGGAACAAGGACAAGGCTGGCATTGGGACATCTGCCCTGGTTCCAGTGATTAAACAGTGAGGCCAAACAGGCAGTCCCATCCTGGGGTGCTTACTTGTTGGAGGCAACTGAAAGGGGGCATGGGCACCCAACACACTGCAGCGGTTCCTGGGCAGAGGGGCTGCCCATGTAGCCATCCTTGCATCGCTCACAGTGGTCTCCTTCTGTGTTGTGCTGGCAGTTCTGCAAGGAAAAGGCAAACCCTGGGCTCAGCACTGACAACAAGAATGGTGGATGCACTAAAAACTCCCCATCAGGATGCCTCAGTCCTTCCTCTCTCCCAGAGCTGCCTTGCATCCTGAGCTGACCCTGAGCAGGGTCACCACTGAAGCAGTGAAGCCAATGCTCCAACTCAGGCATGGTTCTGCCAGCCCAGTTAGTAAATAAAGAGCTTTTGAATCACATGCTACAGACCTCTTAACTCCAAAATATCCCACTACTCCACTGTTTACTTACAAGACATATCCCAGAGCCTGGCAGGCACTGATCTGAGTGGCCATTGCAATGGCAGGGGATGCATTTTCCCAGGAAGAGCCCCTTGGTGTCCCTGTAGTAACCTGGAGCACATTCCTGAGGAGACAGAAAAAGGCAGAGATCTGAAAAACAGCCCGATACTTTTGGGAAAAGCAAAGAAACTAAATTAGTTTCCATGACAGAATTCCCACTGGGTTGTACTGATGGAGAAAAGATTATAAGCAGAGATGAAGATTTTTCAGTGCAGGTCCTTCCTGCTCCTTTTAACCAGGAGAATTGGCCAGAGAAAAGGACCCATTCCAAGGTACTGCAACACCTGAATGATTTCCCCATCATGTCCCTTCCAGGAAGGCAGATGAAACTTTTGCGTATCTCACAAGTGAATGGTGTTGTGATGGGGAAATATTCCTTCCTTTGGAACAAACCGAGCTGTCACTTCAACTGAAGCCCTCAAGAGCCAGCCTGGATGCAGCTGGTATCCAAAACATGACCATCTGACCTCTCTGACTGGAAGGGCCTCTCTGGAATGTCCACTCCCCTCACCTGGCAGGAGTCCCCCTGGTAGTTAGCTGGGCAGAGGCACAGCTCCACGTTGCTGGCACGGACGCCCGTGGCTGTGTCTGTGGCCATCTCCAGCACCACACGGCGCAGGGACACGGAGGAAGAGAGCTGGGAGAACAGTGCCCGGATCTGCAGCTGCTCCAGGTTTGCCAGCACCATCATCAGCTCCTCTCTGGACACAGGGTTGTGAGTCTCTGTGTGCCTGAAGTTACCCTGGTGGGAGAAAACCTGGCTTTACTGGCAGGAAGCACAAGCATCTGAACATGCAGCCCAGCCTCCACATCCCTGCTGCTGGAATCTTTCCCCTTTGCATGGGTGAAAGAGCCCTGCAGCACTTAAAATGCTGAGCTCCAAGCACCTGTCCCTCCATCTGCATCAGGTCTTGGTATTGTATTTGCTGAGTTAATCAGATGAGGGAAGGAATGATGAATCTGACTCCATGCTCTTAGAAGGCTAATTTATGATTTGATGAGATTATATTATATTAAAGAATGCTACTAAACTACTATACTAAGGAATACTGAAAGGATACAGACAGAAGGCTAAAAAGATAATAATGAAAACTCGTGACTCTTTGCAGAGCCTCAACACAGCTTGACCCTTATTGGCCAGTAAGTCAAAACAATTCACATGAAACCAATGAAACAACCACCTGTGGGTAAACAATCTCCAATCACATTCCACATGTGAGCACAACACAGGAGAAGCAAATGAGATAAGAATTTGTTTTCCTTTTTCTCTGAGGCTTCTCAGCTTCCCAGGAGAAAATCCTGGGCAAAGGGATTTTTCAGAAAATCTGACTGTGACAGTCTTGTCCTTTCCTGCATTATCTGAGCACTTCACTTGTGTGTGCAAACTCACCTCCACCAGCTGCAGCTGGCCTTGATGTGCCTCCCCTGGGGACGGGTAGGCACCTTCCAGAAACATGATGCTCATCTGATTTCCCTGGGAAAAGCAAGGAAGGTGTCAGACATCACCTCACCCCGCTCCTGCATTAGCAGGGGGCACCAGGGCGTTTCTTGGGCTGCACCTTGAGGATCACGTCTGGCCGGGACTCCATGGGAATGAACACGTCACCCCTGCGAGGGTTGGAGTGCAGCTCGTAGCGAAGGTGCCCTCCATAGGAGGAAACCTGAGGGAGACACAAACCCCATCATTGCTGCAAGTCCACAGCACTGAGACAACTCAGAGATGGCCGTGCTCAACTGGCCATCAACTGGAGTGCCCTCAGCTGTGCTCAACTGAAGTGTGAGCAGTGCCTGCAGGTGGGATCAGGGGTTCCCCATTCTCTTACCTGGTCCCCAAGGTAGGAGCTGGGTGCAACCCAGTAGAGCTCCTGGTAGGCATCTGGGAGGTTTTTGAGGTCAGCAGTGACGAGCTGCTCCCGTGGGCTCAGAGCTGTTGGCACCTCGTGGCGGTCGCTGCTCAGCAAGAGCCACCCGTTCATGTCGACAAACTGGAGGGGAAGAGCAACTCTGGGTCTTCTAGTGGAGTTACAGAAAGTATCTGTGTGTTGATGCTCCAGAAGAACAGGTCCCAGAGCAGCAGAAAGGGGAGTAACAGGCTCACACCTCACATGCATCCTGATGAAGCCACAGGAAAGCTGATCATCACCCCCGCCCAGCACATGAGACCCCAGAGACCAGGAAAAGGGGCTGAAAGCAGGAGATGGGCACAGGGAGTGAAAGGTAACCCTCCACATGGTATCGTCAGCAGGATTAATGCAGGGCAGAGACCCGAGGGCAGCAGGGAGCCAGGTGGATGGGACACACCTGACCTGCAGGCTCTGGGGGCCCCAGCCCCGCTCACCTCAGCCCGGTGTTTCTCGGCACTGCGGCAGCGATCGGTGGCACCAAAGCAGAAACACTTGGTGCAGCCCTTGGGGTTGGTGGCATCCAAAGAAAATGTCCCCAGGCGGCACTGGTCACACCTCGGGCCCTCCACATTTTCCTGAAAGATAAGCAAAGCTCAACAGTGTCAGCAGTTTCTCTCAATGCCTCAGTGGAGGTCAGGGATGCCTGTCTGAGTGATCAAAGCAAAGTGCTCTGGTGCTGGAAGATGTTAAAGCAGTTCCCCAAACAGGTTTGCTTGAACAGCACCCACCAAACATTCAATTCACCTAGAGAAAGCACTTGCAAGCCCTACAAAGAGGCTGGAGCAGGCAGCTCAGAAGGTGTTTGAGTTACTCTGCTGCCATGGAGCAAATAGGGCTGACAGCTCCCCCTGCAACCAGCTCTGACACAGGGCTGGATTCAGACTGGCCATCTCCCCCAGAGACAGCCCAAGGAGTGGAACTTCATGGCCAGGAAGGATGTTGAGATAAGAGCTTTTCAGGGTGCTCTGAACCCACCACCCCATGGGGCAGGCTGGGCACGCACAGCCTCTGCCAGAGCTGGAGAGTCAAGGCAAGGAGAAAGGCACCACATGGAGGCACTGGGGACTGACCTTGCAGTGACACTGCCCTGTGACTGGGTCACACACGGTGGCCTGGGTGCCAGCCTGGTGGCAGTCACAGCGCCTGCACTCAGGGTAGTGGTAGTAGCCAGGGGCACAGAGGTCACACTGCCGCCCGATGATGTTGGGCTTGCACCTGGGGGGACACAAGAGCCACAAGAGCTTTCAGAGCTTTCCCCATTGTGCACATTCACTCCCTTGAGCTTGCCAAGGTGTCCCAGCAGGGGACTCTAGCAGGGAGCCCCGATGCCAGGACAAGGCTGCCCCACCTGCACTGCCCGCTGTGCACGTCGCAGCCTGGCTCCGTCAGCTCCTGCACGCCGGGCCGGGAGCAGTTGCAGTCCTCACAGCCGATCAGGGGGTGGCACCCGAACGTCTGGGGCTCACAGACAACACACTCAGGCTTCAGGGTGTGCGGAGGGCAGATGCACTGCCCTGTCACCTCATCACACAGACGCGTCCCGCAGTCACAGGCTGCGAGGGACAGAAAAAGGCTGGGTTTGGGTGAGCCAGACCCAGGAACCCAAGGCAGGCATGGGGAACGGACACAGAGCAGGGGAGGCAGAGGGCAGCTGGGGAACTCACGCCTGCAGTTGGGGAAGCCCCAGTAGCCGGTGGCACAGCGGGAGCACTGGCGGCCGATGACGTTGGGCCTGCAGGGACACTGTCCCCCGAGGGGCTGGCACTGGCTGCTCTGTGCCCCCGCCTCGTGGCAGCCACACGGCTGCGCCCCGTCGTTGTAGAAGAGGGACAGGGAGATGGCAGAGTCACGGCAGAACCTCGAGGATGTGCTGGGGCTGCAGGGGGAGGCAGGAGGGGTCAGTGCTGCCCGTCCCCACAGCCTTGCCACCACCCCAATCCAGCATCTCCTGCAGCCCCGGGGCTTTGTGGGATGGAGAGCCCTGTGACACTGAGAGCTCCTGAACAGCCACGTTTGGTAAACAGTAAAGGTAAAACCTCAACCAGCCCCTGCCTGCCACACAGAAGGGAAGGGCTGCTGCTCCCTGAGGAGTGTGCAGCCTGCAGGCACCCAAAGCCAAGCATCTCACTTGATGTAGAAGCTGTTGATGCCACAGCTGCTGATGAAATCATAGGACTTGTCCAGGGGTTCCTCCTGCAGGTACTGGGGGGTGTAGCTGTCCTCAGGCACCACAAGGATGTAATCCTGCAAAGCAAGGGTGAGCTGGGTGAGCCAGCCCAGACAGGCAAGCACCATCCAAAATGACTCCAAAGTGCAAATGCACCTTTTTAAGCTTCTGTGCCTTGCTGGGACAGAACATAACACACCAAGCACTGCACAGACCAGGAGAGGAGTCACCTCTCTGCTGAGGTCTGTCCCTCAGGGTCCATTTAACCTAAAGCTCCACATGGGGAACCACACAAATCCACTGGACTAAAACCAGGCAGAATACCCTCAGAGCACAGCACTGGCTGTGCCTCAGCAGGGAGGCAGTCTTTACCATCTGAGATTTCTACACCTGAGTTCCAATTCTGTCTTTCAGCCATTTATCCCAATTTTGGTCAACCTTCTAGTCCTGCTGCCTGAGAATAACAAGGCCTACCAACTCTCATGATGAGGCTTGCCTGAGCAAACAATGTTATGCAGGTTTAAAATACTGCTAGAGCTGGAATAAGGCTTATTCTGGATTATCACAAACCATGTATTCAAAGTAATAGCTTCAATTTCTGCCTGGTTTTGATATCAGAACCAGACAAGGAAGGCCACTGTCATATACAGAAGCTGCCCCTGTGAATTCCGCCCCCAAGGGAAGAATCTCCTCCACTAAGGTTGGAGACTTGGCAAGTTCTCGGGTAGTTCAGAGATGAGTGATGGTAGGGAACGTTCCTGAGGTCACATAGTGACAAAAATGCAATGTAAAGCCCTCTGCTGCAGCCTGCCCAGCCTGCTCTGGGAGCTGCCTGGAGAGAGGCTCACCAGCCACAGCTGCTTGCCCTCTGGCACTCGAACCACCACAGTCAGATCATTGTCAGTAACGTCCAGGATGGTTTGGTCCTCAGAAACCACCAGGCTCCGACACCCGTAGCCATGAGGGCAGAAACTGGCATTGGTCTGACCTGAAAAAACAACAAATGTGTTTGTCCCACCTGTCCCTTGAGTCCCCATCCTGTGACCGTGTTCACAGGGGTCTCAGGCTGAGGGAAGAGACGAGGATCTGACTCCATGTTTCAGAAGGCTTGATTTATTATTTTATGATATATATTATATTAAAACTATACTAAAAGAATAGGAGAAAGGATTTCATCAGAAGGCTAGCTAAGAATAGAAAAAGAAAGAATGAATAACAAAGGCTTGTGTCCCAGACAGAGAGTCTCAGCCAGCTGGGCTAAAATTGGCCATTAATTAGAAACAATCAACATGGGCCAATGACAGATCCACCTGTTGCATTCCACAGCAGCAGATAATCAATGTTTACATTTTGTTCCTGAGGCCTCTCAGCTTCTCAGGAGAAAAAAACCCGAAAGAAAGGATTTTTCATAAAAGATGTCTGTGACACCCATCCCATCCTCCCAGTATGGCAGGGGTGAGTCAGCCTTCCTTCATTTTCACAATCCCCAAAGAGCCCACAGTCACCCCCTGGCATGGAAAACCCCCAGGGCTCCTGCCAGCCAGCACTTCCCCAGGTCCCTGCTGCTCTCACCTTGCCAGATGCGCCCTCCATTGATGAGCACCTCCACGGGGAAGCTGGGGTGGCTGGGCTGGTACAGGTGCAGGATGAAGGCGTAGCGTCCCAGGCTCTGGATCCTGCTGCTGAACACCACTGCAGCCTGCCCCAGCACGGGAGAACACAGACACAAACCCACTCCTGACACCTGCACCCACAGCTGGCACGCTTCTGAATTACTGCCCTGATCTGTGCTCCTATTGCACAGCTGCCAGGAGTGGAGAATTCAGTGAATCCAGCCCCCCGTGCCTCCACACTCTCCCCTCTAATGCTGCCACCTGAAAAGCTTTCCCTGGGATCCCAGAGAACCAAACAAGACTGGATAAAGCCAAGATAGATGACTCCACAGGAATTACAGGTTCAGGGAGAAGTTTAAAGCTCAGATTAAATTCTAAAAATGCTAATTCATAAAGCAGTAATCAACAGGTAAGGGAAATTTCTCCCTGCCCCAGTGGTCCAGTGTCACAGCACCAACAAACCAGCCCAAGCCATGCCTGTGCCCCTACCTGTGGGGACTGCAGGAGGATGAGCTCTGCAGAGGGGTCCATGGCTGTGGGAGGACGAGGAGCAGGCTCCACTGGCACCCCAGATGGAGCCACATGGACAGCCTGAGCCAGGGGCACCTCTGGGGCAATGGGCAGAGCCTGGGCCCCCTCCAAAATGATTGACTGAGAAAGCTTCAGGAACCTTGAGGGGACACAGGAGCTGCTGGAAAACAAGGAGTAAACATGATGTATGTCCAGAGAGAAAGAGAGGAGGGAAGCATGCCCTGTAACTCCTGGTGGATTACAAGGTGTGCCTGCTGAGGGAGAGCTCACTGCCAGCACCCCTGGGGCTCTGGGACAGGGGCTCTGCAGGAAGAACAGGAGCCTGGCACAGGCCAATTGCTCTGCAAATATTTATCTGAAGCAGTGTCAAAAATGTGGATACAGCAAGGGTCTTGCTGTATGTGAGCAAGCTCAGGAATGCCAGTTTGGGACTACACCTGAGTGTCTGCCCCAGGAGGCAGAGTGCGGCTCAGGCACAGGACCATCGGTCTGACCCCACTCTGTACTCACAGGACACGAACAAGGGGCTTCACCTCAGCTGGAGATTTTTCCATCAAGAACTTAAAAAAGTCTCTGAGCCTGAGGGAAGCGGGACAAGCAAATGTTTTTGGAAATAGTCCCACCGATGCTAAAGCCAAGGGGGACCTGAGAGCCTCACCTGTTGGGTGAGAAGGTGCCATGGACACTGATGCAGTGCACCTTCGGCTCGATGAGCTCCATGGTGAACTGAGCAGCAGGAATCAGGTACACTTTGTGCTGCACAAGGGAGAGAGACACCTGGTTATGTGACAGCCTGTGCCCCTGCAGCCACAGCTGGCCCTGAGCCCACCAGCCAGCAGGCACTTCAGCCAGCGCATGGCAGTCACACCTCTGCTCAGTCCTTGGCACAAGCATTTATGGCATTTAGAACCTCCACGTACGGATGGGATTCTTCCATCCTTGGCTAAACTAGGAATGCCTTGAAGATAAAAAAGAACTGCCCCACTGCTACAGAGCTCCCTCTGCAAGAGCAGCTGCTTCTCCCCATCTCCTCCTCACTCCCAGACCCATGATTTACTCCAAAACACCCCACTGACAACACTCTCCACTTGGACTGGTTGTGACACAGACTAACATCCAGTATCCAGTCCAAACGGGACTAGAAAAACCAGACTAAGATCCAAGATCCAATCCAAACAGGACTAGAAAACCCAGACTAAGATCCAGTATCCAGTTAAACAGGACTAGAAAACCCTCCTGCAGGCTGGGTCCCAGTCCAGCCTTTCTCCCTGTGACTTGTTGGCAGAGCTGCGCTCAGAGGGAGCCTCACCAGGAAGAAATCAGCCAGATCAGAGGTGAAACGAACAGTGGCCTCTGAGGTGAGTTCAAAAGTTGCCATTCGACTCTGGGAATCCACAGCAATCCCTCGACAAAGGAAACTGTAAGAGAAACACACATTCTGAAATCAGCCTTGCACAGGGTCATGACCCATTTCTTGTCCTGCCAGCTCTATGTCCTGAGGGGATTTACACAAAGTCCCTGGAAATCTTTTGATGTTTTTTCTGGCTGCTCGCAAGAGCAAAGTTTTCCAAGGACACCCCAAACATTTGTTTCCGACTGCAAAGGTCGCAATCTGAAGCCAGACAGGGTTTGACCTGTCTCCAATAAACCTGCCTGGAGGCCATGCCCTAAGTCAAGGTCCCTACCAACAATTCAGCTGCAAACAGATGCCCAAGATTATCTCCTGGCAGAGGCTGGTACATCTTCCCTCAGATGGGGCATTAAAATCTGTGTCCAGCTAGAACGAGTCTGGACATGCAGAGCTTAGGTGGACAACACTGGAGCTTGCTTGTGGGAACTCAGCACATCCCTCTGGATGTCCAGAGTTGCCGAGAACCCCGTCGGGGGGCTCGGAGACCCTGGCATGCTGCCCAGAACAGCTGGGGATTTGATTTTGACCCTTGGAGCAAGTTGCCAGCTTTATATGAGCACGTGAAAGTCACACAGGTTTGAATAGTGGAATAATAAAATATTCACAGGGTGAAAATGTAGATTTTAGGATTTTTGATATGGGGGTTATGGGGACAAGATGGAGGAATCAGGGCGTGTCTAGTCCTTCTTTCTTCTTCTTGTTCTCCATTTTCTGCAGTGATGTTGGCCCTTTGGGATTGGTCTAGAGTAGAAGTGCACTGTCTAACATGGGTGATAGGTATTGGGAATTAAATGTAAATATGTTATACGTAGTTTGTAGTATAAAAGGACAACACCACCCTGGGGGCGGTCAGAGTGCCTGTGGCTGCCTTGCTGAGCAGATCTCGGCTGGGCAGAAAGAAAATTTTATAGATAAGAATTAATAAACAACCTCAAGACCGAAAAGTGAAGAGTCCAGACTCGTTCTTCAGTTGCGCGGGCTGAAGCAGAGACATCCTGCACATCTCGGGGCAGAGAACATCAACAGCCCACCCGAGACTTGCTTTGTTTATAAACCCAAAAATCTTCAACTGGAGGGGAAGCTCTCCTTGCCGAGGCAGAGAGCTGGACCCTTTCTGCCCCGAGGTGCCCTTACCTGTAGGCACAGGGGTAGAAGGTGAAGGTGCCCGGCTGCGTGGCCGAGCGCGGCGAGCTGACGGCGATGGCCACGCTCTGCAGGGCGTTGGTGTTGGCGTATTCCACCAGCAGCACGTGCTTCCCAGGCTGGGCCACGGGCAGGGACAGCTGCACTTCCACCTGCAGCACACAGGGAGGACTGAGGGAGCGCGTGCAGGGTGCTACAAGGCAGCCTCCTCTGCAGTGCAGGGGACAACGCACCAAATCTCATCAAATCCTTGCAAAAACCTTTACAGGTGAGACTCTGGGTTTGGGCGCCCTGAACAAGCACAGGGCTGCAGGGGTGCAAAGCCTTTCTGGTGTAGGTAAAGATATAATCAAACGAAATGCAATTTTAAAAAAAAACAAACCAAAAAAAAATCAGAAAATTGGGAGATTTAGTGACTACAAGAAAATGGTCTGGGAGGAAATGAGGTGCAGTGCAAAGGACCAAAACATGCCAAAACTAACCTCACAGATGCTGCAAAAGCAGGGGGAAAAAAATCAAGGAGGAAAACACAACTTTGAGGGGAAGATATGAGGGACATGGCATGGATACTTAAAACAGTAAAGCCCCAGACAGGAGGAGCAGGGTGGCCAGGAGGGGACAAAACAGAAGTGGCACTCACATCAGTGCCACTGCAGGTGGCCATGGGAGGGTGGGAGGGGTGAGCTGCTCCGTGGGACACAGCCTGGGGAGCCTGTTGTCCAGCCTGCACACTGCATCCACCCCTGGCACAGCAGGGAAGCCCTCCACAGACAGGTACTTGTACAGGAGGCAGCTGGAAACACACAGAAATAAATGGTGAAGCACAAAAGTTACAGCATGGTTATACAAGTTGAGAACACTCACACAGCCTGGGCCCAGCCAAGTTTGCAAAAGGCTTTGGTGTATCAGGAGGGCCAAGGAGCAGCTCTGGGCAGTGGGGAGCAAGGGACTGGGCATTATAGGACCAGGGAGAGCAGTAACAACAAAAAACTTCTTCCCTTACAGTGGGCTTTATCCTGGGGATCACTACTATGGTGGATGGGACAACCAGTGTCCAGAGCCCAGCCAGCCTTCTTGCCAACATGGACAGAGAGGTTCTGGGCAAGCAGAAGCACTGAGATGCTCCAAACACTACCAGACTGCTCATTTTAAATAGTCCAGCAAAACCCACTCAGCTATTTCTGAGAACACACACAACCTGGCTCTGGGAACCCAGCCCAGCAGAGAGGTGGGCTGTGGTGTCACTGGGTGAGCTGGCCCTCCAGGGTCCATGAGAAAACACAGACTGGCTGTGTCATGGATGAGGAGATCTATGGGTTGGCCTTCTGGGCTGGTGCAGGCTCCACAAGCTTTACTGGCCACAGCCAAGTGCTCCATGAGCAGTTTTACTGCATCACTGAGTACGCACTGTGCATATTCCTTAACCCCAAGAGGAGCTGAGCGAGCCCCACACAGCACAGAGTTGTGCAGATCCTTACTTCTGGGTGGCTTGTTCAGGGGCTGGCTGGTAGACACAAGGCTCCGTGACCTTCAGCTGCAGGATTGGTGCTTCGTAGTAGGAGCTGGGCAGCAAAACCAGATAGTCCTGGGAGGAGAGATGGGAGAGGTGTTATGCTTGGCACAGCTGTGCCCAGGGAGCTGCTGAAGCCCCCGCGGTGGGTGGAGCACAGGGCCTTACCAGCAGCACCCCCTGTGCTTCCACAACCAGGGACCAGGTGCTGGGGTTGAGCACGAAGGGCTCCCCGAAGCTGTTCTGGGGCACAGTGACAAAGGCTGGCTCCGTGCTGGGAGCAAACACAATCTGCTTGGTCTGCTCTGTACCTGGAATGGGAGGGACGAGAGGCTGTGAAGGGACTGGAATGGAAAACCTGGGGCTGGATATGGGAGGGAATGCTGAGGGAAGCAGCTCTGTGGTGCAGTGGGCAGTGACAGGTTCCCACTCTCTTGGTGCACCACACTGTCCTGGAACAGAGACATCCACTCTCAATCTGCTCAACAGCCTAATGGGAGAAACAAATATAAATCACTGCAATCCTCAATGCAAATCCAGAGCTCTCAGTGTGCTCTGCATCCCCAGACTGCAAAGCACAGAGTGTTGCAAGCCAAGGAGCGTTTTGCCAGCTAGAAAAGGAAAGAACTCATCTGTGAAGAGTTAATCGTGAGACAGACAAAAAGAATTGCCCAGATACATTTTTTCCTCAGGGAAATTCTGACCCCAGCTCCACAGGCAAGACACCTGTCTTCTGGCAAACTTTCAGGCCCCCCAGGTGTGCTCCTGCCCTTCTTCCTGCCAACCACAGACTCTGCACTCGAGATTTTGATGTTATTTCAAACTGACAAAACAGAATGGGTGCAAGGCCTGATCCTGCTGCTGCTGAGCAGCTCCTTGTCTCATCTGACAGTCCCACAAGCTCTTCATTAATGGATGCCATCACCATACAGCACCTAGAAGCAGACTGTGTGCCTGCCCAGCAGGTTTTGAAGAGCACAGGTGAGAGGGATTCACCAGGAATGGCTGCACGGCGACTGGATGAGATTAAGGAAGTGGAGAATGTGGCACACTGACTGTCCTGGTGTGCTACGTGGACATCAAGGCACAACACACAGGGCCAGAAGCTAAAGCAAGGGCTCGTGCTGCTGCTGGGATGGTCAATAACCCCTTCCCACGGGTGGCAGCTCTGTGATATGCCTGCCATCAGCTGAGGCTGGGACCTCACTTTTCCAGATGGGAGGCAGAGGTGAGGATTCAAGGAGTGAAGAGATTCCCCTGAACTGGCACTGGGGTAGATTTATTGATGGAAGTTTCACATCCCTTTGAGGCAATACACAGCTCCAACTGAGATGGCTTCTGGAGGCAGAGTGGAAGAAACCAGGCTGAAAATCCCATACTTGGAAAAGGCTTCCCTTTTGCAAGCCACACCTTCCAGCTTCTTTCCAGGCTGGTTGTTCTTCGCCTTGTGAAGCCCTTTCCATCCAGACATGAGGTGGCTCAGCACTCCTGAAGCATCCCAAGGATGCTGCTGTCCTGTTGTTGGGGCACCAGTCTGGCTATTTGCTTTCAGCACTAAAAAAATCACATTGCTTCTGCACAAGAAGTGAAGCCCTCTTTAAGGCAAATGAGCTCTGCTGCTTGGGATAGGACAGGTTAAATATTTCCTGACCTTTGGTGGGATCCCAAAACATGACCATGGCTCCTGCTCTTCTTGTTCTTCTGCTGTGTAATATGATTGGACATAAAAAATAAGCCATTTTTCTTCTCGAGAAGAAAAGGCAGAAAAATAATATTTGGGCATTTCAAACCTTGCATATCACATCAAAGGCAGAACTTATGCCAACTCAAGACAGAGGAGAGAACTTCACACACTGATAAATTAGGCAGTTAGTGTTGACAGCCTTGCGCTGTGGATGTGTGGTCTGGAGGAAGAGTTTCAGCAGGACAGTGTGGCTGTGGCATCCCAAGGGGTAAAATCAGCCAGCCAACCACCCAGCATGGCCTCAGGTGTGTTCTCAATGTTGTCTTGCTCAGATTGTTTCCCACAAAATTTGGTGTCCAGATTTCTAGGCTTGTTCAGACATCTTTTGGTGGCTCTTCTCCAGCAGCTCATGGTTTGATGAGAGGACACTGCACCAGAGTGCAATGCCTGTGTAAGATGTGCAATTCCACAGCACTTCCAAGCCCGACACCACGTGTGAAGCCAGCAGACTGCTTTGGGAGAAGCACACAGGAAAGGCAGGACTGCCACATCAGGGCATCTGGTAAATAAAACCACATCCAGCTGCCAAAGACTGGAACCATTCTGCTTTTGTGGCAAGTCAGCTCAGCTTTGCCTGGGGCACTGGGGTGATCTCGTCCTGTGCTGGAAAGGCTGTATGGAATTGTACAACAGCTTTATCTCCCACCAGCCTGGCTGGTGTCAGTCCTCAGTGTGCAGCCCCAGGGCTGGGCCCACCTTGCTGCTGCTTTGGTAAATAGAGGGGGCTGCAGACTCAAATCAGCCTTTCAGCTGGGAGAGCAGGACTAATGGGTAAAGCCATATGGAAGTGTCTTCTGGAAAGGATGATGCAGAAGGCTGCCTGGAATGGGGAGGAGGTGGCGATGGCACAGGGAAGCAGAGCAGTCTGGGATCCTTACCTCTCCTTCGTGGCTGATAAGCTGTAATTTTGCCATACACAGTGGCCCCTCCTGAATTAATATACCTCAGGATGACATGGAACAGATAGAGCTCTGCCTCCTTCACGTCTACAGTGACTCTGATCTTATTCTGCAAAAAGCAAAAGAGCACACGGGGCACACGTCACTGGGGGGGCATCTCCTGAGCGCCCACCCCCTCTGGGGAGGGCCTGGCCCGCCTGCCCTACCTGCCTGCCTGCCTGCCTCTGCTCCCCCTCCCTTCCAGCCCAGGCGCGGCTCTGGCCGGACGCCGGGCAGGGGCACACTGGGGACGGACACACCTGGGGGCAGGAGAAGGGGCACAGGAGCAGTGTCGCAGCGTGGGATGCTCTGAGTTAGTCCAGAAGTGAAAAACGCACTTACAGTTGGCACAAACATTAA
The DNA here is from genome assembly GCA_024865655.1 of Emberiza elegans. NCBI lineage: Eukaryota > Metazoa > Chordata > Aves > Passeriformes > Fringillidae > Emberiza > Emberiza elegans. Next base: position 4,964,303 of record JALJVW010003097.1, read on the forward strand.
ACTTTCCTTCCTCAAGGACCGAGACCCTCCCTTGCACACTGGCGGGCCCCCGGCTGACGTAGCGGAAGACGAGGCGGAAGAGGTCGGGGGAGGTCACATTGACAGTCACCACTACCTTGGGCTGGTGGGAGAGAGAAAGGGGAGAGAAGCAGAGCACACCTTCAGTTACCTCCACCACCCTCACTGCCAGCCCAAGCACGGCTCACTGCGCCCAAAGCAACATGCCACAGCGCGAGGAGGAGACAAGCACAGGGACCCTGCTGCTCACGGCACCTCCTGACACTGTCCCTCGCTCTGGGGACACCTGGGGCCAGCCACCCAGGGAGCAACCTGCCTGTGGAAGGGGGTGGGGAGGCTGTGATCACACCTGGAGGACGCTGTGGCACAGCAGGGTGGCTCATCTGTCCTGGGGCACACACAGTTACATGGGAAAGGTTATGGGGAGTTGTTGCTTTTGTTGTCAGTGTGCTGCTTTTGGGTTTAGTGTGCTGCAACCAGCCAACAGGTACCAAACTCTGCCCTTGTATTTGTGGGGCTCTGCCCAGCTGCCTGCAGAACAGGCTGGGAATTGAGCTGGTGCCTCATCCTCAGCAATGTGCAGTGCTAAGGACCAGCAGGGACAATGGACCATACAACTGATGGCACATCTGCTCTCCCTCTGCCTCGACAAGACCCTGGCTAAGGAAATGCTCAAGTTTGACCCATTTCCAAGAGATCTTAGGCTTAATCAACCTCCTCCCCAGGGAGACTTCTAATGAGGGCTGTGCTCTCCAAAGCCCCAGTTACACACCATCTTCCCATGGAGAGCAAACTGGAAGGGTTTTGATGGTAACAAATTATAGGTGAGACCTGCCAGCCAAAAGCTACATGTCAGCCCTTCTATCAAGATCCATTTCTAGCTCAAACACCAATGCAACACTGCAGCTATGAGCTTGAGCATGAGCTCCATCCTTAAGCTTTAAGGCTGGGATTTTCTCAAGGGAGCCCCACAGGAGTTCACTGCTTAGCTCCTACCTAAAATTCAGTGGGAAACCGCCCCTCTGTTATTTCACCTAAGCACAAAAATGTGAAGAAAACTGAAAGTACATGCACCAGAGTAAGGAGCATCTTACATGGAACAAGACTGTCAGGGAATCACTGCCCTGCACTCCATCCCCAAACGTGCACACACTTCGCAGAGGCCATGCAGAAGAAACCACCAAGGAGAGAGAAAAAGAGTCAACAGAGGAAACAGCTTCACTTCTAGGGCTTACACAACTCCAGGTTAGCATAAACCATTGTTACAGCAAACCAGCTAACAGCAAGGGCAAAGGCTGAAGGGTAACAAGAGGTCCAAGCTGAACATGGCAGCTGGGGTGGAGATACTTTTTTTTGGAAAGGAGAGGAAAGGTTATGCAGAATTATAGGAAAGAGCAGAGTCAGTTGAAAGAGGAACAAGGAAACGGAGAGACAGTGTTTATAGACATCCCTGTAAGTAATCACCATGCTGCCACCTTTGTCTAAATAGATTAGGATGTCACGGGATTCCCAGTTTAGGATCTTTCCCCTCATCAGTCTATGCCACCCCCAGCACTACAGGAAGTATCTGCACAAACAGGCTATATATACACTGTGCTGTTTATGCTGGCCATCCTGTGACTTGGGGGGTTTCAGGAGCACTTGGGGTCAAAGATGTGTGCCAAAAGCACATCAGTGCTCTACCGGCCACATCCTCCCCTTGGGGAGCTGTGCTGGGCTGCAGCCAGCAGCGTACCTGGATGGAGGACATCTGTGCATAGCCTCGCCAGCTGAAGCCCTCAAACTCCAAGGGGTTGTAGCCAAAGCGCACAGCCCGGCCCGACGGCGTGGTGCCTTCCTCCAGCTCGAATTTCAAGTGGTGAAGGTCAGGGAAATAATGATCCCGTGCTGGTCTGGGGAACAGAGAGAGCACCATCACCTGCGGGGTATCGGAGGGAGCGGCAGAGGACACCTCCGCCAGGCTGATGTGACAGCAGCCCGGGCGATGAGGTCCCCATCCCCGTGGTGGCAGAGGGCATTGTGGGAGGCAGAGCATGCCAGGGTGCAGCTTACTGCGTGCAGGTGGGACCCCGGGTGCTGTGCCGGCAGCGACAGGCTCCGCTCCGCGCCTCGCAGGACGGCCCCAGCGCCCCGCCGACGTCGCACCGGCAGCCTGCGGGAGGAAGCGCCTGTTTACATTCCCGCCGTGCTAACGAGCTCCTGCTCGCTAATCAAAGGCACATCCCCAGCGGGCCCAGAGCCTGGGGCCACTATTTTTATTCCATTGTATCCGTTTTCATATCTGGCCCCGGCCCCACTTGGATGGACACTCTCCTTCCACCTCAGCGCGGAGCTATTTCCAGGCGGCCGATGGAACAAGGTCTGCAAACCCTCACGGTGCCCAGGAGCTGCAGCCCTGCCAGTACTGCATGGGATGGCTCAGAGCAGCCCATCTCCTCCTTTACCTCTTCCCATGGACATGGGGGAGAGTGGGATCTCCTCCTTTACCTCTTCCCGTAGACATGGGGGAGAGGGGGATCTCCTCCTTTACCTCTTCCCATGGACATGGGGGAGAGTGGGATCTCCTCCTTTACCTCTTCCCATGGACATGGGGGAGAGTGGCTGACTCCACGTATCCATGCCCACCCTCTCCCAGCTCCTGCTGGGAAGGGGCACTGCTGCAAGGATGTGGCCAGTGGTTCAAACACACCAGTTTCTGGGACCCAAAGGGGTACCTCACCTGGCTGTTCGCTCCCCAGCCTGACAGACCTGTGTCCAACAGTGGAAAAGCATGACCTCAGGTCTCCAGAGCCACAGTAATTCCCAGCCCATGCTCTGGGCTGTGGTACAGAATCACAGAACCAAGGTTGGAAGAGACTTTAAGATCATCGAATTCCAAACATCAATCCAGCACTACCACTGTACCCTTAAAGCACTTAACTGCATCACCCCAAAAATGATGACCTAAAACAGAAGGTGGGACATCTCTTGCCCCTTTCCTCCAAAGTCACCACCCAGTCAGTCTGTGCAGCGGGGTCAGTTCTTGTGGCCCACTCACTCACCAAACACACCACAGAAGGGGCTCACCTTGGCAGCCAAAGTAATTTGCATTCTCCATGTTGAAGTAGCCATCCTTGCAGGCTGAGCAGAGCTTCCCACACACGTTGGCTTTGCAGAAACACTGCCCATCACCCTGGGAGAGAAGCAGGCATGGAAACTCATTCCCTCCTGTTGCTTGTCATGGCTAAGCTGTTCCTCAGTTATTTGGGTTCTGGTCTGAGACACTGCAGAAGCAGCAGACTGAGATTCATGCTTCACAGTGTTTCCTGCGCATGGGTGGGCCAGATAAGGGCCAGATAACTTAAATTACCCAACAACGCAGGCAAACAAAAATCCAGGCATCCTGGGACAGACACAGAAATATTTAGGTGCCTAATTTATGACAGGTCTTAATCCCACATTCTCATGCAAGCCCAGATTGTGGTGCAAGAGCTGAGAGCTCAGCACTGGGGCCTCTCCAGCAGCTGCTGGGACAGACAGAGCTGAGCACTCCCAGCACAGCACACTCAGAGGAGCCTGGAAGCAGAGAACAAACCCACCTGCCGGCACTCTGTGATTCCACTGATGGTGCCCTTGGTGTCACACTTGCAGCCTGAGGAGAGGGAGATGAACAACAAAGCCAGAAGGTCAATCAGCCCCTGAGAAGAAACCTGATGGGGTCAGCACCCACCACACCAGAGGACTGGTTGGGGTAAGAGGAGCCAGGAACTGGTCAAGTAGAAGGTAGCCCTGCACAAGGGCTCAGATTTCATTTGGGACAGCTACTGTTAAGGACACAGCTACTAAAGATATTTGCCTTTTCTGCATTTTTGGCCATGAAAAATTAGGTGTCTGTAGGGAGGGCTGAGAATGGCATAACTCATTGTGTGAGCCCTTTGTTTCATCCCAAGCAAAAAGCTCCAGGCTCCAGCCTTTCCCCTTTCCACATGAGGGTCACCCAGAGCATTCCAGCTTGGACACATCACTTCTGGGTGAAGATGGAAGGAAGGCCATCACTTCCAATCCTCCAGTGATGGTGCTCACTGGCTTGGGTTTGGCTCCTGCACCACGGAAGGGACTTATGTGGGCTGTGCAAATGCCATCTCCTTACTCAGGCAGCCATAGGGGTTCTCTGGAGTCAGGTTCCAGTATCCAGGCTTGCATCTGTCACAAGCTGGGCCTTCCACGTACGCCCGACATGCACAGGAGCCCTGGGGAAAGGCAGGGGGAGAAAAGAGCAGGTGAGAATTTGCAGCACAGTGGTTGAACATGGGGTCTGCTGCTCTGGCTGAGCCTAAGGAAGGACTTGGTCCAAAAGGAGATAAAGTAGATCATACAGAATGACCTGCAGGGGTTGTGGTAGGTTAATTTCATACTCACTGGGGCCAGCGAGGGATCTGCAGTCTCCAACCCTGCTGGGTTACAGGAGCCCACTAGAAAAGAGGGGTAAAAGAACAAATTTATGGCTAGCCCACCCCTTAGCTGTCCCTAACTGGGGTTATTTCTCCCCTTGCAAAGCTTTTGGGGGATGCTGAATGCATTTACCACCCGCAAGAGGCTGGAGTGTGGCAGAGATGAGGGAAAGGGGGTACCTTGGCAGTGGGGGAAGCCGTAGGCGCCAGGCTCACAGCTGTCACAGCGCAGCCCCGTCACCCCGGGCCGGCAGCTGCACTGCCCCGTGTCCTGCTCACAGGAGCCGTGCAGGGACCCCTCCCGGGAGCACTGGCAGGCTGCAAGAGAGGGGACAGAGCTGCTGCAGGGGCATTCAGGGCTTCCCAGCAACTGCCTCCTTTGTCTGCCCGACCTTCACCAAAAGTGGCCAGACGTGGATTATAAATAAAATTCTCATTCTTTGCTTTTGGTAAAAAAATGTCCTATCTTTTAGGAAAAACAATGGAAGTCTCAATGTTTATCACAGCCGTTCACATACATTTATGTGTATTTCAGAGGCAGGGAAGTTTTGGTTGAGAAGGGGTGTGATCTCATCCCCCAAAAGTCAGTTGCCAGTGGTGTATCAGACCCTACAAAATCCCAAACACTCCAAAGCAGCATTTGGCCATCAGGGTCTGCCCTGTGGATGCTGGGTGTGGGCAGTAGGGTTCCACAGCTTCTGCAGGACCTGCTGCCCATGAATGCACAGAGATCCCACTGCCCTATCACAGCAAAGGTCAGCAAGCTGCCAGGAGCTGCCCATGCCTTCCTTCCCAGGCAGCACACCTCAAACCCCTGCCAAAGGAGACATTCCAGGCTGACACCCCCACACTGGCTAACAGCTAAAGACTGCTCAGGAAACAACAGATTTTAAAAAAATATAAAAATCAGGTGGTTCTCTTCTTTCCTTGCTGTGGGTCTGCTACAGCTCTGCAATCCGGCTATGGCTTTATGAGACCAAAAAAAAAGTGACTACTGAACTCCTGTGAGAGCATTTCATCTCTGCCTCCAGCCTCTTCAAAGGCATAGTGCCGGCATCAGCATTTGGGAGCAGAGTTCTGCCAGCTGGCAAGGCTCAGGAGTCCACATTTAGTACTGTGCAAGAGGGTGATGATGCTCTTTTGTTGCTTCACGGAAATTGTATCACGGATTACTTTTTAATGAGCAGTAAATTCTTGCTGGGAGACATAAGAGTACATCTGGCTTCTCGTTGGGACTGCTGACAGGGAGGGAGGTGGGGACACTCTGCTCAGAGGATCTGGGGCTGCAGGCACCTGACACAGGCACCAGCGGCAATAGTCCAGGAGTGATGCAGTGCCCAGGAAATGGATGGGAGCAGAGAATCATTAAGGTTGGAAAAGACCTCTAAAATCATTACCAAACTGTTCCCCCAGTACTTCCAAACCCACCATCAAACCATGTCCCCAAGTGCCACATCTACATGATTTTTAAATCCTCCAATGATGGTGACTCCACCACTGCCCTGAGCAGCCTGTGCCAATACTTGACAACTTTTTTGGTGAATAAATTTTTCTTAATACCCAACCTAAACCTCCCAGAGTGCAACGTGGGGCCATCTCCTCTTGTCTAGTTACTTGGCAGAAGAGACCAACCTCAGCCTGGCTACACCCTCCTCCCAGTGGCTGCCGAGAGCAGCAAGGCGTTACTCACGTGTGCAGCTGGGGAATCCATAGAAGCCCAGGGCACACTGGTTGCAGGTGTGCCCTGCAAAGTTCCCGTGGCACCGGCACTGCCCCGCTGGGCTGCAGGTGTTGTCCACTGCACCCCGGGGATCGCAGGAGCAAGCTGTAAGAGCAGGACTCTGATCATCCCTGTGATCCGTGGCCAAGCTGGTCTGAACCATCATTCAGCCCCCCAGGAATCAGCCACTTCCATCAGAAAAATATTAATTTCTTAATCCTTGGCAAATGGTGCAGTATTTTCATAGCCATGCCAGGAAAATGCACTGAGGGGTCTTTACAGCCCATTCAGTGTTCCCCAGCAGTTTAGTAGGCTAATGCACTAAAATGACACACACACAAAGAGGGTATAAGCTGAGACACCAGGTCACACCAGGGTTGTGATGAGGAAGTGTGACTGATAAAAACTGCTTTGTCTTCCAGGCTTTGCTATGATCCATGACCCCCAAAACAAGCCTGCCAAACTCACAGTGCAAACCACATGGGTTTGATACTGAGAAACACCAAAGTCTTGCAAGAACAGCTATGTTCTTTAGAGCAGCAGGAGCTGAAGGTTCAGGTGCTTACCATAGCAGTGGGGGTAGGAGTGGTAGCCAGGGCTGCACTGCTCACAACGTGGCCCTGCAAACTCAGCTCTGCAGAAACAATTCCCAGCAGAGTCACAGCCTCCTGGCAGCGTCCCCACAGCACTGCAGCCACACACTGCAACACACAGAACACCCCCTGAGCTGGGAGCACGGGACAGAGCTCGTGGCAAAAAGCCTTTTTCCTGGGGTTCTCAGACAGGCATCAGGTGCTGCTCTAAGCGTTCACACCATCAGTCTCTGCCCATGGCACATATTCTCCAAAACCCCCTTCCAGCCCTTCAGTCCCCTGCCAGAGGACTCTGGCTGTGTCCCCACCCAGGCCCATGAAGGACAGGTACTCACACTGGCACAGAGGGTAGTTGAAGTAGCCTGGAGCACACTGGTCACACAAGTGCCCTTCAAAGCCTGTCCGGCACAGACACTGCCCTGTGTCACTGTCACAGGTGCCGTCGTACTGACCAGGGCCAGAGCACTGGCAGGCTGCAAAGCAACAAGGCCATCAGTAAATCAGCAGGGTTTTTTGTCCTTAGCCTTCCCAGGAAAGGAACCAGAGCATCTGGGGTAGAAGAGCAGTTGCTGGAGAAAGCATGGGGAACAGAGCTGACAGCAAGCATGCATGGCCCATAGCGAATTCCTCCAGAGTCCCCCACAGCTTGGGAGGATGCTGGAGGGTCAGGGCTGGGTGGAAAACAACAGCAAAAGTGCAGAAGTCATGGGAATTTATCACTTGGAAGTAGAGCTGTGGAATTCCTCCTCCCCAGCACGGGTGGAGAACAAGGAGAGGGCCAGCAGGGCGAGCCTGGGGACGCTGCCCGCCGGGTACTCACGCTGGCAGCTGGGCCCGTAGTGGCCTGGGGCACACTGGTCACAGTGGGTGCCCTGGAAGTTGGGTTTGCACACACACACCCCCACCTGGGGGTCCTTCCGACAGGCGTTGCCTTCTGTCCCTCCCGCGTAGCAGTCGCAGTCTGCATGGGGACACACACACACACGACTGTCAGCACAGCTCCGAGGTACAGCTCTGCCAGCACAGCTCTGCCAGCACAGCTCTGGGGTCCCACAAGGACACGGCAGGAGCTGCCCTGAGGCAGCTCAAATGCTCAGGCATTTGCTTCCATACCCTTCCTATCAGATGAGAATGTTTTAACCACCCACGCCTGGCTCTCGGGGTGGCTGGGAGGGCTCAGCACCACGATGGTGTGAAGGTGCAGGGTGGGCAGCAGGGCAGCACACAGGGCAGGCAAATGCTGCTTCCACAAGCCCAGGCAGGGCTGAGTCAGTGCTGTGTGGGAATAACCACAGCCCTGGGCTGACCAGGCAGTTTGTCTCTGGTCACTCCATGCTCAGCTGGAGACCTTCCCACTTCCAGGGCAGGGTGTGCCAGGCAGGCAGTGCCGAGGCTCTGAGCCAGCCCTGCCGTCACCAACAGCAGTGGTGTGGGGTGCTGGGCTGGGAGAGGCAAGGACAAACATCATCCAAAAACCAGAGGGAGGGGGAGGTGAGGAAATGAGAAGGGAAGTGAGAAATTCCAGCTCAGGAAAGAAAAAACCTGTCTGGAAGATACAGACTTCCAAATATCAGAAGGAAGGAAAAGGTTATCTGGAGCGTGCTGGGGAGCATGAGACAGGGGAGGATTCGGTGGGAAAAGAGACAGAACAAAGCACAAGGGAGTAGATGAACCAAGAGGAGTGAGCATGAGAGAGGAGGGAGGTGTGGGGAGCAGGGATGAGAGCATGGATGAGCTTTCTAAGCAACAGAGGAAGCGACACAGAGCGAGTGGCTGCCTGTGCATGCCCCTTCAGAGGTGCCCCAGCAGAGCTCCCAGCTCAGCCACAGCCCCTCCACGACCTTTGCGGGAGGTTCCTCACAGGGAGGGCAGAAGGACATCCCCACATGGCCTGGACCCCAGAAAAATCACACTGTCACCCTAGCCTAGAGCTTCCACATCTGTAAAAAGGGAGTCATGAAACTTCCTTTCCCCCGGCTCAGCTGCTGGTTGTACTCTCTTAAAACCACTCAGGGCTGCCCCATACAACGTATGTGCCCAGTAAGCTGAAGACCTCATCTTGCATTGGATGGGAGGTATAACAGAAATGACAGCATTGCCAAAGTATCGAGGAAAATTGCACTGCTTACTTATTATCTGTCCTGCAGGAAGCACTTGTTCTCCGGTACTGTTGTGAGAGAAAGCTGGAATGGCTGTGCAGAAAAAGACACATTGGACACGTCAGCACACACACTCAGAGAAATCCTGATGGAATATCAGGGACTTGACAGTCCCAAAGCTGAACAGGCTGAATAAAAATGTGGAACATGGAACAAAGCACAGATGTCCCACTAAACAACAAACCATTACAGCCCTTTTTAGCCTGTCTTTCATAAGAAAGTGGGAGAAGAAACTCCAGCCAAATGGGAAGCTCCTGTTGACTCTGTTCAGAGCAACTCAGCTCTGCCGCAGCTCCCACCCAAGCCAAATGTGGACCTGAAAGAACTCCTCGTGGGGCAGCAGTGCCACATGGCATGGGGAAAGCACATCCTGGGAGCCACAGCTGGAGCTGCTGGCCCTTCCCAGAGCTGCTGGGGTGTGTGTGCTGCCAGCTGTGCCCCCGCACTCACGGTAGCAGTGGGGGAAGTCGAGGTAGCCCTCGGCGCAGGCGTGGCAGTGCTCCCCGGTGTAGTTGGGTTTGCAGTAGCAGCGCCCGGTCAGGTCCTCGCAGGTGCCATCGGTGAAGTCAGACTCACAGTTACAGCCTGCAGAGAGGGACAAGGGTCACTGAAAGAGGCCTCAGACTGTCTGCAGCAGGAAAACCTCCCAGCCCAGCCATGCCCAGTGTCACCCAGGCCAGCAGGAGGTCACCGCAGAGCAGGTCACACTCACGGTAGCAAACGTAAGGAGAGTCGATGGGGTGGTCGGGGGATCGATAGTAGCCAGGGATGCACCTCTCACAATTAATGCCAGTGGTGTGGTGCTGAAAGACAGTGGGTTGGAAAGGCATCAGTTCCTCTGCCTGCAGGATTCACATTCATCTGCCAGATTTACTAACAGCTCCAGGTTACAGAGGAAGCAGCTCAGGAGCTCAGCACACTGAAGACCCAAATCTGCTCAAAATTCCACATACACCAATTTGGGAACAAAGCACTTCCTGCTGACTGCATCCTCCCATAAATACAGTGTGAGTTTCAGGTTCATATCTGACCTTGAGCCCATTTCACTTCTTTCAGATGGTAAAATGTCCTGACCATTTTGCGCTCAAAGGATGATAGCAACCTGTTTCCTTCCAGCAAGGAAGCACAGCCCAAAGTTTCATTAACCATGTCACAGTCACCATCACCTTGGGAAGGGAAGAGCTACTTTCCCACATTCACAGAGACTGAAGACTGGCATTTTGGTGGGCAGAGAGACATCCAGAGAGATGCCAGAGCACTGTGAACCAGGTAGGGATTACACAATGTGCTGGGCAGCAACCTGTCCCTCCCAATTCTGGTATCTCAGCAAACTAAAGCTTTAGGAGGTAGTGGTACTACCAGGGTACTAACAGCTAGAAACCCAAGTGCTGTTCTCATTACTGGAGCACACTCCTTTAATCCACAGCAAAGAGACAGAATTTCCAGGCAGAGACCTAATTTAGATAACAGAGGGGCTTGGTGGAGAGGTCCCAGGAGGCTGAACTCCAGGCTGACAGCAGAACCAAACACAAACATTTGCAACAGCCTTTTCCAGAGAAGGAAAACTCTTTGGGCCCACCTGGCAGTCAATACAAACACCTCCCCCTTCAAACTTGTCCTCACGACTCCTGCTGGCTTTGTGTCGATCCACCTCCGGGTCGTAGTAGCAGTCATAGGCATGGCCATTGCAATTGCAGGCTGGAACACAGAGAGAAGGGAGCTAAACCACCTCAGAGGTCCTTCAGTCAGCAGCTGCATCTCAAGGTGTCACCTCTCCCTCCTGGGTTTGATGGGCTGGTTTTCCATGAGGAAAGATGCCTGAATGCATCTGGGGGATTACAGGATCTCCCAAGCTCCTGAAGTCTTTCAGTTCAAAAGCACAGAAGCAGTAGCTCCTTCACAAAGTCTGGTCTGCAACCAGGAGAGTGCAGCGGGCACAAAATCACAAGTAAAATATGTGCAGGCATGTATGGACGAGAAAGAAAAATCACCACACTGTGGGGCCTCGACTCGCCTGGTTTATAGAGCAACGTTCTTCCCTCTTTTATCCCACCCTGGATAGAGGTGAGGAGCTATAAAACCCAGCACCAGGTGAGGGGGCTTTAGAAACTCCCAGGATTTAGGACCCTTTGCCACCCTGTGTTTCTAGGACACCGTGTGGTGCAGCTCTGTGCTCCCAGTGCAGCAGAAATTCCCTGTTGGCACTGACCAAAGGTTTCTCTGGACAAATAAAAACGTCCTGTATGTAAACACACCCAAACCTAATTCATCTTGCAGACAGAATTGAGCAATGAGACTCGCCCGCACGAACCCTTGGACACACTGGAGGAACTGGAAGGCAAGCAGAGCCAAATTTCCACACAGACCTCAGAGACCTCCCTGTGTGAGCCTCACCTGAGCACCAACACCTGCTGTGCAGGGTCCTCCCTGCTGTGTCACTGCCCCCAGCTCACCCAGTGCCACCCAGCACCACCCCAGCAGGGCAGAGAGCAGCTGCTCTGCAGCAGGGCACGGGGCTGTGCCTGGCACGAAGGGAGAGCCCACCCTGTCACTGTCATATTTTCTGGGAAATCCCTTCGCCAGGATTTCTTCTCCTGGGAAGCTGAGAAGCCTCAGAGAAAAACGAAAACAATAATCATCTGATTGCTTCTCCTGTGTTTTGCTGCTTTGGAATGTGGTCTGGAGATTGTTTACCAAACAGGTGGTTGTTTAATTTGTTTCATGTGAATTGTTTCTACTTAATAACCAATCACAGCCAGCTGTGTTGGGACTCTGGAAGAGAGAGTCGAGTTTTCATTATCATTCTTGTTAACCTTCTGTCTGCATCCTTTCTCTATTCTTTAGTATAGCTTTAGTATAGTATTCTTTAATACAATATAACATCAAAAATAATAAATTAGCCTTCTAAGAGCATGGAGTCAGATTCCCCCATCTCTCCCCTCAGTGGGGCTGTCTCAGGTTGACCCCAGCCCCACTCACGCTGGCACTCGTTGGCGCTGTCGGCGGTGGCAGGCTTCCAGGGGAACTGGTTGTAGCCAGGGCAGCAGCGGTCACAGGAGCCACCACAGGTGTTGTGCTGGCAGTCACACTGCAGCCTGTGGGGACAGGAACGGGGCACAGACAAGGTTGGGGTGATGATAGGGGTTTGGAGCTGCTGTGTGACCCTGCTGTGCATCGCTGTTGCTGATCTGGTACACGAACAAGTGGCATCCCAATAGATATTCTAATCCCAACATTCTGGAAAAGACTCTTCTAAGGCTTTTTTCCCAACTTTTTAATTGACTTTTTTTTTCTGAGCCAAACTTTGCTATTCCAGCTGCATTCTCTCCCTTTCTTTGCCTCCACCATCACTCTTTTACTTCACAGGAAGACATGGATAAGAGAAAAAATCTGCTGCTGCCTAGCCAGCTCTGCAGAGAATAAAATGTGAAATGGTTGGAGGAGGCAGTGGTAGAAACTGAGATGAAGCTGATTATTTGAGGGAGTGCAGTGTGGTGCAGGGACACAAAAATGTCCCCACCACTGTGCAGGGGCAGCATGAAAGGAAAAAATGATAGCCCAGAGCTTGGAGAGGGATGGGGCCACAGAGGCGCTATCTGCTCCTCCAGGTACAGCTGTGCTGCAGGGAGAAGGGCATGACATTTGAATTAAGAATTTCAGTAGATGCTGGCCCCACGACTCCCTGTGCACTGCATTCCTGCTTTCCAGGCAGGGCTGTGCTGGGTAAAGGAATCTCGACAGGCACCCGATGGATCTCGTCCCTGCCCCACCACCAGGGTGATTCATTAACGTCAGTGACATCAGCCCCAAAGCCTCCACTTAGCACAGGGCCATTCCCATCCAACACAAATGCTTTCTGTTGTGTTAGACTTATGGTTAATACAGCATGTTCCAGCTTTTATCTCTGCAATTACTCATTTCCCCTCAGGGCCAGTCTGCCACTCCCATCTCTCCCTCCTCCAATGCTTTTCCATTCAAAAGCAGTGTGTTTAAAAATAAATGTAATTCTTTTAAAACGTTAGAAACAAAAGCAGCAGTCATTCAGGGTGAAGTGTAGGAGTGCAGACACTCTAGAGCACAGCTTCCACCTACATGTAATTTTAAGACGTGGGACCTGCAAGTCTATGTATAGTGAATTGCCAGATAGAGGCAGCAGTACAAGTGACCTCATTTTAATGAAAATAATGGGATGATCTGAAAGTTTGGGGGAATGCAAGCAGGATCCACACTCAGCATGAGGGGTTGAGAGGCAGAAGGTGCCAGTGCTGCTCCCAGCCCTTCCCCTGCGGATGCCACGGGACATTTGGCTGCAGTCAGTTCTCCAGCACTCACCATGCCCCATCCCAGCCCATGTTCACAGTCTGGGCTGTAGCTGGCAGAGTCCAGGCATGAAACTGAACCCCTGGCTGGAGCTTAAGTGGCAGAAAACAGCCCTGAAACATGCACGAGGAACTTGACTCTTCAAGTGTTTTGCAGACCCAAGGGGGAGTCTCAGTGAGAGGCAAACCTTGGCCGTGTCCCCGGAATGCAACCACCCACAGACCCCTCACCTGGCTGACCACCACTCAGCACTTTCAAGGAAACAAAATTTTATTGTTTTTTCCACAGCAGCAGCTGGAGAGCAAGATTAAGACCCATACACATGCGTGTGGAGAAAGATGGCCACTGAGTCAGGGAACTCATAAACCTGCAGAGCAGCGTTAATCTCCCTGACTGGAGGACGTGGCTCCAGCCACACACCCCGGGCTCCTTAAGGCTCAAGATGTTTGAAAAGAACTGGTTCAGTTCCCAGAATGCAAGAAGATGGCACTGCATGAGTAAAGTTGCTCATTTCAGAGGGAGAAGGAGGTATTTATTTAGTCTCTGCTTTAGTCCAGAGTTAGCAATGACCTCTCAGACAGCTCAGCTATTACAGCTTCACTGCACCTTGTGCCGAGTCTGTGCTGCTAATGAATTACAGACAAATGTGCATAAACCACAATATTTACATGTTTCATTGACTGAGTGTATACAAGGGAGAAGAGGGAGAGGCTGTGTCCACACAGCACATATTTCCTGGTCATCCTCTGTAAGAAATGAAACCGCAGTCCTCCCGCTGGAATTGATGCTCAACAGTGGAGACTAAACAGTTTCCAGTGAGCAGCTGTGGCAGAACTGAGAGCAGCACACAAATACCACAGCATCAGGATTTGGCTGGGACATCTGAGCACAATCAATGAAAAAAAAAAGCCCCTTCCTCTGTTTCTGACTGTGCTGAGAAAAAACCACCTGCAAAAAGGGACTGATGGATGGCACAAATCTGCTGGCACACACGGTGCTCTGCCTTCCAAATGGGGAAGGGGAAGCTGGAGTTCAGGATGCAGCAGTGGGAAAGCATCCTTCATCTGTGGATGTGCTTCTGACCAGCCAGGCTGCTGCCGCCTTGGTGGTTGCCTTCAGCATCAGGCACAGAAGGAGCAGCTGGACTCTGTGTGTCTCCTCTCCTGCTTGTGGCACCTGTGACAGGGCAGTGAAGCCACAGAACAGCTGCTCTTGTCAGGAAGATAAGAACCCTTGTAGGGCTCTCCTGAGCTCATTCAGGCTGTTAGCACACAACTCCTGCCTGGGTTCTCCAAGGCAGGTTCCTGATGATTCTGATCTCACTGCTCCAAGGGTTTGCCAGGAGAGAAGGCTGGGCCTCATCCTGCTGGTGTTCACCTTTAAGCAGGAGAATATTCCTTCTCTCAGCCCATTCCAACACAGGGCAAAGAGAGAAAGCTGTGAGAAGTGCAGAGAACCTTGAGGGGGCTGTACCTGCCCACAGGTCCCTGCAAACAGGGCTCACATGTGCTACCAGCTCAACACAGCTGGATGTGCAGCCTCTGTAGCTTGGCACTTCACACAATCTTTCCAAAGTTGCACAAATGCTATCACTGATGGCCAGGAAGTCAGCTCATGGACAGGCTTCATCATGTCCTGAAGTATTTGCCAAGATTCCTAGCTCACCTCACCTCTATCAAAGTGCTCATCCTGCCTTTCTGAAACAGGCACAAGAAAAACAGGGATGTGCAGAAGAGAGAAGCTAAAAAGGAACAGCAGAGACCTCCTCCCAGGCTGAGATTGTGGGATTTTTAACAGGACCAGGCCAGTCCACATCCCTTTATCTGCATTTCCTTGCCCAGCTGCTGCCACAATCAGACTCTGAAGAGGCAGGACATGTGCAGGGAGAAGACAGGATGAGTTCCTGGTAGCTGGGCCTGTGTCTCAAGGGGACAGTGTGTCTGAGCCCCAGCTGAAGGGGCATTACAGATATTCATCCCCAAGCCGGCTCTGTGCTGTGTCAGGGCAGGAGGGCTGGGATCCCAACCAGCAGTGCCCACTCCAGTGGGAGGGCTGGACACAGCTGCTCCCACGGCCTGGGAAATGGCAGCATTTCATCAATTACTCATTTTCTCAACTGAAAGTATCACATTTCTGCTGACTTGCCTGTGCTCCTGGGCTTGCTAAAGGGTACAGCAATGCCATGAGAAGATCTATTTATCCAGCACTTTTCCCTGCTGCATCCCAAAGGACTTACAGCTGTTGTGTTCTGACTGTACAAAGCACACAAGTAGGAAATGTTTTCTCCCTCAGGCCAGCGTGATCTGCTCTGGGTGAAATGCAACAGCTGCTTACCAACATGTGCTGCAACATCAGACAACAGGCTGGGGCCAAGAGTGAAGATGCCAAATGCATCCAAATGAGAGTAGAGGAGAGGAATTTTGAGAGACAGAGATGGTTGCAAGCAGAAGTGGCACTGAACAAGGATATCCAACATATCTCTCCTTGTTCAACCTTCCCTCCCTTCTTGGAGAGCCCCAAGCCAAGATACACCCAAGAAAGGTCCTGGCATTTCCATGTTAAAGAATCATTGTCCATGAAGTCTTTTGCCCCAGCACACAGGTGCACTTTGCATCCAGCAACACCAATGCCTAAAAAACAAGAACTGTACATTCAAATATTTATGAACTTCCTTTTGTCAGAGAATTTGGCACACTCAGGCAGGCTTGCTTACCAATACATCTTTGTTTTAATACTTAACAGCTTTAACCTTGGCTGGGACTCACTGGAATTTTATTTTAGATGATCCAAAAGTTCTACATGATCCTGATGAGAAAGAAATACAAGCTCCCCTCATCCAGCTGAATCTACCCACCCCTTTCATAAAGGCAACATTCAAGCTGCAAACAGATGGCTAAAAGCAACACTTCCATGGTCTGAAGCAGCTCTTTGGCATTCCAAGTTGCCAAGGCAGATGGGAAGTTCCATTAGCCAAAATGTAACTTCTTTACACACTCTTGTTCTTTTGCAAGAGTTGTTCAGATATGTACATAACCAATCTCTGGTTCTTACGAGCAAAAATGGGAAGCAGGTTTAATGGGAGACCATCTGTTTATGAGAGCACTGTCTCAATGCCTAAGGAGCCACATGGGAAGCAGGAGACTCCTCTGCACAAGTTCAGAAATGGAACTTCCTGAATTCCTGAATGGAATTCCTGATGGGAAATCTCCCTGTTCTACATCAGTATCCCTCCTTCTCATTCTCACACTCTGCTCCAGTGGGATGGCAAAGTTACGGACAGGGAAACTCAACCAGGGAGCTGATCTGGCTGAAAAACAGTCTGACAAAAAGTGGTACTTTTGCTAATTTGTCTGGAGCAGTCTTTCTCAAGGCAGAGCCATGAACAGCAGTTATGGCACCATCACAAGCTCAGAACAGGACACAAGTAACACTGGTATCATCTTTCATTTTAGAACAGCAGTTCAAGTGCTTTCCCACAGGCTAGGATTTGCAGAAGGTACCTGTAAGGGTCATTGGGGTCTTTGGCATCGCAGACGTCGGCGTGGCCGTGGCACACGCAGCGCCCTCCGATGCTGATATCCTTGATGCTGTAGTAGTACTGCAAAGCACAAGAAAAGCAGGCCATTACTGTTTCTACAAACCAGATTCATAACCATTCTACTCAAGATTCAGCAGGCCTTTCCCCAGTAAAACGATGTGTTGGGATATTTCCCTTACAGTGACACTGCAGGCTGTGGTAAGACCCACCACCTCCAACAGAGCCCATTAGATGTGACTGGGGGCTCCCAGCACAACCAGAAAGCCACATGTGACACCAAGAGGTGTTTCCCAGTTCCACATTGTTGGTGTCTTCTCCAGCTCCAGCCACAGCAGCATCTGCTGCAGATGCCTTCAGCTTTAGGGGATGCAAGAGTGAGAAAAACCCCACAGTGTTCCCCCTCCCAGAGGTGGCCTGCACAGCCCTCCAACAGCTCCACCTCCCCAGCACGAGGTGCCAAGGCCTGCCTTACCCTCCTGGTGACCGTGGGGTCCCTCAGAGCCTTGCCCATCAGGTGGCCCAGCAGCGTGTTGGTCTGCAGGAAGCGCAGGCGGATGTTGGTGGCTTTGGTGAAATTCCGCAGCAGAGGGGAGTAGGAGAAGTTCATGGCTCCTGGGCGCCCGTTCACCAGAGAGACAACAATCTGTGCATGGAGGAGGGAAAAGGCCAGGTTGGACTTCCACTGCCCTAGAGGAAGGTGTAGCTGCTCATGGCAGCGAGTTGGAACTGGGTGGTTCCACCCCACACCATTGTGTGAACGTGTGAGAACAAATCTGGGTAACCCTGTGGGGTGGGGGGACATCAATTGAAATAGGGGTCTCCTTCAGCCAGGTCTCATAAGCTCTTGGAGATCTATTTCACACCCAAGATAGCTCAGTGACCTTAGAAGGCATAAAATCAGCAGGATGGCTTTTGTGGTAGTGTTGGAAACAAAAAAGTTTTATTAAAATGCAAAATAACAAAACTCTTTCCAGAGAACAACTGAACCAGGTGCAAGAGGTTCCTGCTCCTAGTAAAACACCTCACAAAAGCCATTAATTTCTTTGTTCTCTTCTTTTTCTAGTAAATTGCTCAGGTGAGACTTTTTGGCTTCTGTCCAATTAGCTGTCCTTAAGTTTGAGATGAAGTCCCCCAAGTCCTATAAGGTGTCTTTTTTGCTAATTGAGGAAAGAGACTTCTGGGCTTAGATAGTTCTGTCACAAGATAGTTTTGTCACTCCACCAACAAGGAGCACATTCCTACAATCAATCTCTCCCCAGATGACTGGATCAGCTCTCTGTCAATCTCATTTAGTTGAGCTGAATACTTACAAGTGGTATCCAAAAATGGAGAGGGAGCCCATTAACAGGAGCACCAACAGCCCCTGAGTGACCCTGGACACTCCAGGGATGGAAACAGGCTCATTTCCAGGCTCACCTCCCCATTTTCCAAAGGCACAATCCTGGAGTACTCCGTGGTGCAGATGGCGTGGTCATCCCTGGTGATACGGTCCACAGTGTGCTGGCCAAACTTCTCAATGCAGTCCCTCTTGGAAGCTGTTCACCAACCAGAGATGAGAGCAGTAAGAGAAAAGGGACAATTCCCAGCCCTCTCTATGATTTTCCCACACTGAGCACAGGAGAGATGGGTGTACAATCCCTGTTAAGCATTTACCACACAGAGACTGCTTTGTGTCATTAACTGTCATGGCTCCATGTCCTCCACTAAGGGAAGGTGTCACTCTAACAGGCAAGAAATTCCCCAAATCACCTCCCTGCAGTAAATGAGGAAGGTCAGAATAGCCACTGCACCCACTGCCACCACCTGCAGAGAAACCCACCCCTCAATTTGGGCATTAGCTCACAGCTTAACCAGCCTGAGATCTTGCTCTGGTCTCAGTCTGCTGCCTTGCTGGCAGTGGATTTGTTACACTGCTTCCACTGAGCTGCAGAAGGGCTCTTTGCTGCCAGGGAGTAGGAGCTGCACCATCATTTCACATGGCTCCTAAACCTCCTGGGTCAGTCCTGAAGGCAGCACAGAACCCACAACAGGAGCAGCCACAGTCACTGCCGGGACATCTCCCCCCAGGCAGACATCCTGCAAGCCACTGCTCTGCCTCTCCCAAATACTGCAGGGTCCCTCCTGACACCTCACTCTGAACTCTGCTCTTAAACCACTGCCACAAAGCAGAAATGCCAAAGCCACCCAGAAGTGCTCCTTGGGGACAGCAAACCAGCGCTGCTGCCACTGAGTGGCAATGCAAGGCTGGATAAAGCCAGGGAGCAGGCATCACTGGGCAGCCACTCTGCTCTTGGTGACCTGCTCTGGGGACACACACTGAATAATGCCAAGGCTCTCCTTGCAGCTACACGAGTGGCCTGGCTTCCCAGTGTGACTGCTCCTGCAAGTGCAGCACCCTTGTCCCCAGATGTGTGACATCCCTGTGCTGGCAGAGCCAACCAAAGCACTGCTGGGACAGCTCAGGGCCTGACAGTGCAGGGTGGTGAGCACCTGCATCTACCCATGCAGAAACCTGCTACTCTCAGGGACTGTTCCCTCAGGAAGAGCCTGGACAGAGGCTGCTGCTCCTTCCCACTCCCTTTTCACCTGTGCCAGGAGCTCACAGCAGAGTGCTGAAGTGAATGTCACTGCAGTGCTCCTGAGGGTGCTTCCATGGGGACAAAAAGGAAGAAAAGGCAGCCAACACAATCTCCTGTTCCTGCCAGGGCTGCTCAGCTCACACAGGAAACTGAAGGGGAAATGTTACCCCAATTCATGGGAATAATCTCCCAAAATCTGTTGCAATGTGCCTCCAGAAGGCAGGTCCCCCACTCCATGTGCTGCATGGGTAGGCTGAGCCAGGCAGAAGGAACAGCAGAGGTGGATGGAGCAGAGAATTTCTGCCTTCCTGCCTTCACCTCTGGCTTGCACCCATCCACACCTTGTCTCCAGAAAGTGGCCTTGCTCTGGGAAACACTGTTTGGCAACAGCAAGAGCTCAGCTGCATCCACAGGAAGATGTGGAAATATTTAACATCAGGTCTCTGGCTGAGGTTTGCTTCACCAGGTGCTTTTTTAAAGGCAATTTATTTTTAAAGCCCCAGGCAAGGAACCTGTCACCAGTGGCTCGAGATGATTGATTTCCAGAGCACTGCCACAGCCGCATGCAGACAGGATGCTCAGCCCAAGCAGCTACTCAGGAAAACCAAAGAACTCCTCCAGTTATTGCAAAATCTGCACAACCACATGAGCCAGAAGCTGGGCATTCTGAGCTAAAACAGAGCAACCCATTGGCCTCAGACTCTAGCAGTGCTTTAAGGAAACAGACAAGGACAGAGCCTCACCAGCAGTCCCTCCTCTCTCCTCCCACAGAGGAGAAAGAGGAGAGGTGCCCAAAAGCAGCCTGGCACCTCCTGTGATGGGCAGCTGGAGGGGCAATGGGTGGGCAGTGCCAGTGCCATCCCTGGCAAGGCTCACTGCCTGCTTTGAAGAAACCCTGCATTTCTGCCAGCTGCTTTTAACCCTGGTACTGACCTGGCAGTGTTTTTATTAGACCACCTACAGAACTCCCTATGATAAAAACAAACCTCTGCAGAGGACTTCTTGTGCTCGCAAATCTGGCAGGTTTTGGAGCAGCCACCTCTTTATTTCCATGGGAATTTTCCACTGGGCTGTGTCACTGCATCTCCCTTCTCCAGGGAGGGGTGACAGGGCCTGATGTTTTGGGAGGGAAGGGGACTCCAGATGTTGCATCACTGCCCTACCCACAGGAACACACCAGTGGGGCAAGAGCTCCCTGTGCAGCTCCAGACCATGCAGGAACACGACTGTAATGGGCCCCAGGAGAGGCTTCGGAGCTGGCAGAGAAATTCTCAGAGATGACAGAAAAAAGCAAAGCAGGAACTTGACAGCAGTAATTCCCCACTAGCACACAGCAGAGAGAAAAACATCCACCCCAGAGAGCAGCTGCCACACTAAGGCAACACAGGGTATGTTTGCAGTACGTCTGCAGCTCCTTCTTGCACAAGGAGAGGCCAGAAATCCAAAGCACAGCCTGACAGGTAAGCCAGAAATATGAGCCTTTAGGGACAGCCCAGGGCAAGGCCTCTGAGTGCTCCCAAGTCCTTTCTTGCCAGGTTTTAAGCTCTGGCTGTAGATCTTAACTCACATCTTCTCCCAATTACTGCTGCTGCTTCTGGGAGGAGCTGGTGGTTAACAAGTTCCTCGTATCCGGCTACCCCACAGACCCTCTGGGAGAAGAGTTTTGTAGAACCAGCTGTTTCTTAAGGTTTTAATCAGAGAACTGGGAAGCCAAATGCACAGGCTGGATCTCCCTTCCAGCCAGCTGTCTCGGATCCCACCTTGCACAGCAGCAGGACAGCAGTCCCTGCCTGCACAGGCTGGATCCAATCTCCGGTACTGATAAGCACAGGGAAATGTTTGCTGCATCCAGGCTTTTCTGTGATAGCAGCCACTTGGAAGTGAGCTGCTGCTTGGCTTCTGGAGGAGCTGAAACACAGCCTGGGATGGTACAGGGAAGAGACTGAAAGAGGAGGGCAGGGAGGAGATGATAAGAAATCTCACCTTCAGGCCTAGAGCAACAACACCCAACTGCAGACACTGGTGCCAACTTTGGCACTCCCTACACGTCATGACAGTATTTTAAAAAATACATTTAGTACCAGAGAGTAAAATAATTCTCTTGTCCTGAGGAGCATTTAACCTTTAACTCTTGCAGCCTTATTGGGCAGATGAAACAGAAGACATGTAGTGCATCACAGCAATGACACAGCTCCAAACCCAACCCTGCATTTGCACAGAGTTATCTTCAGCACTGGCACTGAGCTGCAGCCCCCTGTCATACTCACAGGCAAAATACTGCCAAGGCTCATAGGTGAGGCCAAAATCAGTCGATCGCTCCAGCACCCAGAGGTCAGGACGAGGGGAGTTGGCAAACTTGATCAGGACATATGCTACATGGAAGAGCTGAAAGAAAGAACACAGGGTTAGCTGGCTGCTTGAGGCATCCTGAAAAGCAGAGAGGACTCCTTGGGATCCAAGCAGAATAAATGAGCTGGCACTTTGCAGCTCCTGCTGCTCACAGGCAGCCTGTGGAGCGAAATCCTCCGTATCTAAAGGGATGGTGATACAACACGGCTGCTGCAGAGAGCCAGATTAGGGAGCTCAGCTCCCCCTGAAAGCAAACACAGCTCAGACTTTGTGGCTACAGCCTGAGCTCAGGTTGTGCCTGAGCAGGCTGCGTTACAAGCCAGCTACAATGCTGCCCTGGGGACTTGGCTCTTTTGGGCTCTTTGTGGGGTAACAGGTGACACACTGCCCTGCCAGCCAGGGAACACCCAACTGGACCTTGCAGACACTACCACAAATTCCTTCTTTTTTTTTTGTTTTTTTTTTTTTTTTAAGGCATTCCACATACCAGCCCTGCTTCACCAACACAACCTGTGTTTGGAAGCCTGTTCCAGAAAAACCCCAGCACAGCTCCTCTCCCCCAGGTGCCACAGGGAGGGGAGAGCTGGAGACCCACTTGGCTCCAGCACAGCTCCAACACGGGCTGCTCCCATTTGTCTGGACACTGACATGTGCACACACACTCCTGCCAAGGATAAAATAAACCTAGTCTTTAAAGAGCTCCAGTGTCAGTGCTAGAGAGAAACAAAAGCCCCAGCAGAATTTCCCTTCCCGGCTGGCACAGGCTCGCTCCAAGAATCCCCACTCCATCATCCTGTCACAAAGCGATATTTAAAGGCAAATAAAGTTTTCTTATCAGAGGAAATTCCTAATGTCAAAAACAACCCAAAAGGGAGTTTAGTGCTTGAAAGGCGGAGATTTATAGCCCAGGAGTCCCTCCTCATGCAGAGCTGGGGCTGTATGAGCATACACCCCCCTCAAGAGTGACAAGCATCCAGAGGGACATTTCTGCAAGGGGAGGAGGAGGACGGCTCCGTGCCCATCTCAGCCATGCAGGAGCCAGAACGGCAGCCAGCACCCCAGCCCTGCCCTGGCCACACACATCACCGAGCCAGAGGACACTCATTAATAATAACATGCCTCCAAAACAGCCCTGACAACCCACAGATTGGGCAAGAACAGAAGAAGCAAGAAAGAGGTGTTTAAATTTACCAAGCCATCTATAAAGCACAGATCTTGCTGGGGTCAGTCAGACAAGGGGTCTGGTGTGCAGATATGGAGCAAGGGGATGTGGGCAGCCCTGAGGACTGGCTCAGCCCCCCCTCAGCAGGACATTCAGGCAAAACCTCCTCAGGAGACTCCCAAAGGCTCCTCTGGGTCTTTAAAGAGCTCCAGTGTCAGTGCTAGAGAGAAACAAAAGCCCCAGCAGAATTTCCCTTGCCGGCTGGCACAGGCTCGCTCCAAGAATCCCCACTCCATCATCCTGTCACAAAGCGATATTTAAAGGCAAATAAAGTTTTCTTATCAGAGGAAATTCCTAATGTCAAAAACAACCCAAAAGGGAGTTTAGTGCTTGAAAGGCGGAGATTTATAGCCCAGGAGTCCCTCCTCATGCAGAGCTGGGGCTGTATGAGCATACACCCCCCTCAAGAGTGACAAGCATCCAGAGGGACATTTCTGCAAGGGGAGGAGGAGGACGGCTCTGTGCCCATCTCAGCCATGCAGGAGCCAGAACGGCAGCCAGCACCCCAGCCCTGCCCTGGCCACACACATCACCGAGCCAGAGGACACTCATTAATAATAACATGCCTCCAAAACAGCCCTGACAACCCACAGATTGGGCAAGAACAGAAGAAGCAAGAAAGAGGTATTTAAATTTACCAAGCCATCTATAAAGCACAGATCTTGCTGGGGTCAGTCAGACAAGGGGTCTGGTGTGCAGATATGGAGCAAGGGGATGTGGGCAGCCCTAAGGACTGGCTCAGCCCCCCCTCAGCAGGACATTCAGGCAAAACCTCCTCAGGAGACTCCCAAAGGCTCCTCTGGCTCTGGGGCAGCCTCTCCCCCACTTAGCAGGGGGATTGGTGTGGTTCCCACCGCAGGCTGGTGACACCTGCAAACACACCTGGGTGTAGGTTAAGGGGGTTAGAGAGGGATGCTCAGGGAGAAGTGAGCCAGATCCAGCTGGGAAATCCACATTGGAATAAAGCACAGAGGCTGCTCTCCAGCTGGGAATGGGCAGGAGGGTGGGATTTGCCACCCCTCTCAGGGTTTGCACTGCTAAGGACTGGTGCCATCCAGCATAAAGAAACCAAAGCAGTCACCCAGCTCAGTTCTCTGCTGCCAAAAGGCTTTCAAGACCAGCCAAGGGGGAAACAGGCATCCTTTTCAAAAACTGAGGGAAAACAGATCTCAGTGCTGCCCTAGTTCCCCTCTGCAACATACGTGCTGTCAAGGCATACAAGGCCAGGCTTTTTTTGAGGAGCAGCTTTTTCTGCCTGCTCACCCTCTCAGCAGAGCTGGTATTTGATAGGGAAGCCCAAGAGGCTTCAGCCCAGGCAGCTGCTTTCTCTGCAGGACCAGTTCTCACAGCCCAACATCTGCCTCTTGGCATGGGAACAGGGCTGAACACCAACCTGTGAGGTGACACCTTCCCTCTGCTCTAAACCCTTCTCCAGCTTTATCCCACAGGGAATAAATGAATGCTCCTGCTGGAATCCAGCACTGCCTGTAGCTGCACAAAATTCCCTGTGGCTCAAAAATACCTGTACATGTTCTGGCCTCAGGCACAGGGGGTTCTCTGCTCTGAATGAACAGCAACCACAAACACAAATTCAGAAACGTGAGCTGCATTCCACTCTTCTGCCTTTCTTTTTGCAATGACAATAATGAATTGACTGCCAGTAAATCCCAGGGAATTTCTAGGGGGTCCTGCTCTCATCGGCTCCATGCTGGAACAGAGTGTTCCTAATTAAATGTGCTGGAGTCCAACTCCTCACAGCTCCTGGTTCTCAGCAGTCCCCTCCCTCTGGAGGGCATGGATTACCAGGTAGGCAAATTGGGACAGCTTTTACCGGAACAGTGAAATCTGACACAAAACCAAGCCTGGGGCTCAGTGATTCACCAAGTGAAAACAACAGCCAGAACAAACCCCAGTGCTGCTGGCTGCAAGCTCAGGTGTAAATGGGACAGGGCAGCGTTGGGCAGGCACAGGCTCCGGACCCCTCTGAGCCCCCTCTGGCTGGAAGAAGGGGGTAGAGATGGTTTCAGAGCATTTTGGGTCATGGGACACACACACAGGGCTGATAAAACAGTGTCTCTGCTTGTGGGAGCTCTCTGAAAGGCCAGTCCCAGCCCCACCGGCAGGCTCAGCTGCCCGAGCCCAGGGCTAGCACAGATTTTATCTCCCATTCCTGCTTTTCACAGCAAAGCACAAGAACCTCGGGGTTCTTGCTGGATATGTCTGCAATACCTCAGCTGACAGACAGGGCAGATATTGGCTTTCAAAGCCAAACACAATTCCTCTCTCCATACCCAAATCCATCTCCAGCACTGCTGATAGTGCTGCTGAATTTTGTTCCAGTTGTGACCGCAGTCTTGGGACACAAATAAACCAGCCAGCACTGCACAACCACTCCCCTTCCAGCATGGAAGGGTCATTCCTAATGGAGCACAGAAAATATTCAGGAGTCTGTGACCACAGTGACCCCAAACCTGGAACAAGACCCATGTCCTGGTATTCTGGGGGATTTTTGTCCAGTCTGGTGAGTCCCCGGCCCCTCCATCCAACATCCTTATCTCGCAGATCATCACAGCCTGGCCAGAAAAAAATAACAGCAAATTGCCTGTTTCCAGTGCATCTGCTGAGAAAACTCAGATGCAAAGATGGAGCAGTGGCTCTAAAAATAGAGCTGGCAGAAAAGCCAGACTTTTCATTCCATGTTTAGTTCCAGTACAGTTCTGCCCAACCAATATTGCAAGAGAAATGGTTGGGTTTTTTTTCCACAGCCTTTATTTAGCTCCTATTATCAGTCAGATGAATAAAAAGCTCTATGCTCTCATCCACTTCAGACATTTTCTTCCCTTCCTCATGGAGAAAAGAGGTGAAACACCAGACTTGATGCTCACACTTGTCTCCAGGCATGCAGATCCCTTATTTTCCCTACCTCTGAAAACATGCCAGGTACAGCTCAACCTTTGACCAGCCTCTGGAATTCCATAAAATGACCTTCCAGCCAGGAAATTCTGACACTGCTTTAATTAGCAACCAGATTTCTTTGAAAATAGTAACATCTCTACATGGAGTTGATGTTGCTGTTAGTGGTTTGGAAGCAAGTTTCCTTAGTAACAATCTCTTGCAGCTGCCCCAGTGCCTGCAAGGATGGAGGTGAGGGCATTTCCTCTGTGTCCCACACTACATCCATTTGTGCCTTTAGATGGCAGCTTTATCCAGCACCAAAATACCATTAAAATATAACAAATACCATTAAAATATAGTCCTGATTACTCCCCAGTGTGACAGTGCAAAGACTCAAGGAGTAAAAACAGATCCCAGAGAGTCAGGAGAAACTCAGCTGCTTTTGGAGCAGCACCTTCTCTGCCTATTTGTTCATCCATGCTTCTGTGTAAGTAGCGCATGATGGAAAATTCACATTTCTTCTCTATTCCTTCCCTCAAGACACTGATTTTACTATTCCAGCTCTGAGAGGTACATGTGGGAAGAAGAAAACTGGCTGGACCAGGTTTGCATCCTGTGTTGCTTTGGTGAGGGAGTTCGGGGGAAGTCTCACTGATACTCCAAAGCACCTCAAAGCCACACAGAAACATTCAATAACCAAAATAAAATTTCACATTGTTCAAACATTGACAATTACATTTCCACCAGCAGCAAGAGGGGCTCTTTTTGGTTGTGGGATCAGAAGGTCTGAGGCTGGGCTGGCTGGGAGGCAGACCCAGCTCTGCTCCCAGCCCCTGCAGGAGGAGTTTACACAGCAAACCACTTGCTAATTTTCCACAGGACAGATTTACTACCTTTGGCATTGACTTATGAAAGCAGCACCACGTAAAAACAAAGCAGTGCATCTCTCCTGACCAGTGCTCCAGACCCCTGTGGAGTCTGTGTGTGCAGAGCATTACCAGCACTGCTCATCCCTGCTGGGCATTCCCTGGGAGGGTGGGAAGGACCTGCTGAGCCGTGCCAGGCTATGGGCAATAACAACTCCCACTGTTACGGGGCACATGCAAAACCCACCAGCAGGGAAAGCATAAAAAGAACTGCTATGGAAAGTGTGGGGAAGTGCTAATTTAATTTTCCCTGCTTTCAAAAATCAAATTATTTTACTGCCTCCCAAGCCCATCCATCCCCCTAGGCACTGCCTGGTCCATCCCTGCAGCCGCAAGCCCACCTGGAAAACATGGAGATGTCAGAGCCTGGATGGGGTTATCAATCCACAGTGCCAGGAAAAGCAGCTCTCTGGGAGCACAGGTCACCTCTGTCCACAGCCATGAATCAGCCTTGGAAATGCCCGGCAGCGCTGGCACCACACCACTGGCAGCAGCTACAGCTAATAAGGTGCCTTTCTGTGCACCTTTTATCCCCACAAACAAATATGCAGGAGGTGGAAAAGCCCTGGAAAGGCAGAGAGCTTCTGTCTCACTTTGAACTTCTCCAGGTCAGTGATCTGCCCCTTTTGCATCCTTTGCCTGTAATAATTTATTCTCATGGAAGCAGTGAATTTACTCATTAACAACTTGACTGTCCCCCTGCTGAGCTTCTGCAGTCCTACAGCAGATTTATTTCTCCCCAGCCCATCCATCAAAATCCTTTAATAAAAATCTCACATTTAGTGTGTGCCTACTTTTTATTTTCAATCACACAAGAACTGCTTCAACCCTCCCAGGCAGCAAACAAAGGTGCTTCCCCTCCAAGTGGGCACGGCTCTTTATCCACTCATTTTTCTATAAAATATTCAAGTGCCTGAGGGCAAACAAACCCCACACATAAAAGCACAAAAGTCTGTGTTTGAAAGAGGGGTGTGCACTGAAATATGCTTTGCCCCCATTTTGCTCTTTTCCTCACAGCAACTCCTGGCTTGTTCTTGTATGTCTGTGTCTGAAATCTCACTCCCAAAAATTATGTTTTTCCAAGTTACTCATGGAGGATTACAAGGTTCTGAATGAGAAGGTTCCCTATGCTTGTATCTCAGTATTTTGACAGCCAGGCTTTAGAAACCATCCCATCCCTTTCACCACGGGGGAAGGACAGAGGTGCAAAGTGGCAGCTATTAAACACCTCAGTAGGGCAGGGGAGAGAAGTGAGCACCGAGAATCCATTTTGCACCAACATGCTTTCAAGCTTTTCGCTCAGAACTCTGGGGTTTTATTGAGAGAGATCAGAGAAAACGCTCTCCATGGAGCCACAGATTCAGAGCTACCAGCCAGCATGAAAGCTGCTCCGTGCCACAACAAGCAGCAGCAGCAGCAACCCAATACTTTAAGATGTTATTTTCTAAACAGTGCCTGTTCCCTTCCTAAGCAGCTTGGCTTAGATGAACAGCTGATGGAGCATTTTCCACAAAGGATTTTTTCTTTAAACACCACTTCTGAGAAGGATTTGGCTCACCCACCGACTCCACACACAGCACTGCTTTATCTCCACAGCATCCTCCTGTGCAAGTTGTCCTTCCCCTGCCAGTGCCACACACACCTCCTGCCAAAGATCCTTGGGGCACTAAATCTGCAGCACTTGGCACATGGCAGGGCAGAGCAGTGCCATCCCTTGTGGCTTGTACAGTGCTCACAATCTGGATAGCCAAGTTTTAGAAGTGACCTCCAACAGGGCAGCAGCAAGAGCCTGACTGGCAGCAGGTTCAGCCAGCTGGCACAGAGGAACATCCTGTTAAATCCCTGCCCAGCAGGAGATGCAAACAGCAAACACCACACAGCTACAGGTGCAGCACCCAGGGATGCTGACACACCAACCTGGATGCGGTCAAACACAAGGCTGTGCTCAAACCCCAGCAGGTGGGACCAGCCCTTTGTGTGTGCCCAACACCCCCAAAGGCCAACCCAGTAACCAGAGGCATCACAGCAGAGCAAAACTGGTCAGGCCACAGGGGGATGGCTGCAATTCCTTGGGATGAGGCTACAGTCACTCACAGAGAAGGACTTTGCCCACAGCAGCTCTCACTGCCCAGGAGGAGATTCCTGCATTGACAGACGTGGAACTTTGCAACTTTCTCAGTTGCTGGGCAAAGTGTTAAGTAACCCATTAAAGACAAGACTTAAATATTTGTCTTTTAGCCCAAACCTGAGCTACAACACCCTTAGGGAATGGCTACATGGACTGCCCTGTCGTTGGGTACCTTGTAAGGGGTGCAAGCACTGGTCTGCAAGGCCAGCCCAGCCCAGGAGCTGACTGAGCCCAGAGAATGTGCAGAGGGGCAGGTGCCCCCACCAGGACTCCCAGCCTCTCCACCTGCTTTAATCCTCCTGCAAACACCATCAGAAACCCAGCACAGAGGTGGCTGTAAAGAGGCCTTTTAAACTTCCTGGTGCTGCAGAGATAAGACCCTGTAACTGCATTCAGGATTTCAGGTTCTCAGACTATTTACCTTGAGGTGTCAATTGTCCTTAAAGGTTAAATGCTTCTAGGAAGCTTCTGGGAATGTTTGGTTGGGCTTTTTTTTTTTAGGAGTGGTGTGTTCTGGGAAAATATGTGAATTAATAATTAGCTGGCAGGATTAGCGGCAGTTCATACCAGGGTCTTCCTCCCAGTAAAATATAGTATTACATGAGAAGAGGGATAAGGAAAAAAGTGACTCAAAGGAAAAAAACAAACCCTATTTTACAGAGACACTGCCCTGATGGCCCTCAGTGTGAAGAGCAACGTGCAGAAAGGAAAAAGCCAGAGCTCCTGCAAGCAGCTTCAGGCAGACAGGTGGGCAATAAGCAGGTGTCCCAGGAAGATTTGGTCTTCTAGAGGAATTGAACTGGGAGCCACTCAAGACCAGCCAGCTAAATAAATCCAGCCACTTTCTTCATGAGAGAGAAAAAACCCACATGGTTCTCAAGGCTGATTTGCAAAAAGGGTCTTGGGTCCACTGCCTTAATTATCCTCCCTTAAACCAACAGGAGTTCAAGACTAATTTTTGCAAAATGAAAACTACACCATAGCAGAAATTCTCGTAATCCCAGAACACACAGGGAAAAAAAGTGCCTTCCTATAAATAGAAAAAGTGGGGAATTCCAGCTTGCTAATACTAACTGTGTGTGCTTGCAGCCTCAGTCTGAAATTGCTAAGAGAAAGGCTGACTTGAGGGATGTCATCTGCCTGCAGTTATTTGAGACTGTGAGAAGCAGAGTCTCTTCAGGGAGCTGTAACTCCACACTCCAGGAGAGTGGGGTTTTTGTGACTAATGGGAAAGAACTGACTCAGCTTTTAATGCCAGATAGGCTTTGAAAGGAAATAAACAAATCTCCTTGGAGCGCCCCATTCTACCATAGCAAATCCTACACAAGGAGCACAACATCTCTGCCCTGGAAGGAGGTGAGCAATCCCTGCGCCCAGGATGAAGGGCTCAGTACCTCACACTGTGCTCAGCATGGCACTGATCTGGAAATGAGCCTTCAAAGTCCATCTGGGTCATCCTCCAGTGTTCACATGGTCAACACCCCTCAAGAGTGGCTGATCCCAGTGCTGCCTTTGCCCAGGGAACAATCTCACACCTCTGTTTCAGCTGGGTGCTTTGTGAAGAAGACTCAAACAACAGACAGGACGCATGAAGGAAAGGATGGCACTGCCACAACATCTCCCCACATGGCTAAAATAACCTGATCTATCCATTAGTTCTCTGGAAGAAAGTGCAGATTTAGAGACAAACCTGTCTCTCTTCTCTTCCCCAGTGCCTGGCCATGGCTGCACAGCAAGCACAGCTGGGAGGAGAGCCCAGCCCAGCCCCTTCCTGACTGCCAAAAACTCTCCCAGCAGCTGTGGGTATTGTCTGTGTGGCCTCCCTGGGCATCTGCTGCTGGGACAGACAGCAATGGGCTCCAAGTCAAGAGCTGTAATACTTTTAGCAACCACAGCCCTGCCTGGCACCTCCTGTTTATCAATGTCTGACAGGGCAGAAATGATGACCTTGAGCACAAGGAAAAGAATTCCATTAAAAACCCACATTCATTCCTCTACCTGCCAATGACATCACCACCGTGAGAGGATTTCACCCAGGGTTCATCAGTCTCTGCTGCTCATCCTTCTCATTTCCTCAGAGAATGACTGAACAGCTCTGGGTTAATTTGAAGTGTTCCCCCAGCTGCCTGCGTGCTGACACACAGGGAGCAGTGTCCACAGTCACGGACTGTTTGCTTTTAAAACATATAGGAGGAATCCGTGGCTCTGGCAGTGAGTGTGATGGAACCCAGCCATGAAACCAGGGCACATTCCAGAGCCAGATGTATGGGCACAGCTGTGCCAGAGCACAGCGCAGAGCCTCTGCTGGGCTCAGGTCTGAGAGGAGGCACAGTGCCCTTCTCACACCTCCCACAGCTCCCGTTCTCACCGCAGCACAGCCTGCAAGGTGCAAGCCACTCATGTCCTTATAAATAAAAGTCTGGGTGAAGCCTCCATGGATCTGACTCCCCCGAGCTGAAGCTCCCACACAACCAAGCAGGAATTTCCAGCCTGCAAGGGCCAAAATTCCTCAATTTCCTCCAAACAGCTACTCAGTAAAAAATCTGGTCTGACCTTTTGTACCACTTCATTTCTTCTGCTCCACAATTAAAAAGTGGCACAGCCAGGACATCAATTTTTGCCCTGTTTCTGTATGGAAGCAGCGTGGGCTGCTGAGGATTTGGGAGCACTGAGGCAGATTTGTGTGGTACCTACACTGTACTGATATCTGAACTTATCAAACCCTGTCTGTGGGTAAATTACACCCCAATAAAGACGGGGAGCCTACAAATACAGAACCCCTGCAGGCATTTCAAGCCAAGCAAAGAAATTGGCAGATTAAGAAAGGAGTCTGCCTGGTTCTCAGTTTGGGTTCAACCTGAGAACTGAGTTCCTGACAGATGTAACACTCAGCAATTTTCAAAACCATCTTTCAAGAAAGGATTTTTGTTTGAACATGTCTGAAACCCCCTGGAGCCAGTGCAACCCCGCAGCCAGCTCCTGCAGCTCGCTGTATCTCCCCATCACCACTCTGCCTTCAACACCTCCCAAACCCAGGCACTCAGAGGGAGAAATGCAATGCAGACAGGAAGGAGACCTCTCTGCACAGGGTTAGCAGAACCCTAATGATCTAACACCAGCTTCCCAACAAGCTGGGGTGGGAGGGTGCAAAATCAAGACAAAATGCACAGTGATTAATTTCTCCTCGTTGTAGAAGTGTCAGATATCACAAGATGGATTTCTGGAACAAGAATGCAGGGGAGGAAAAGCTGAGGAGGGTACATGAGAAACATTTTGATTTAGGCCAGGTATTAAGAGAAAAATCCTTTAAATGGACCAATATTAAAATAAAAATTAATGAAGTAATAGATATGATGTCAAACAACTCTGAACATAATGAACTTGTATCTAACAGGTGGTCCCAGTTAAACTAAAAGCTGTCTCAGGTACCTCACAAGCCAATGCTGTGCAGAGCAGCTGGTGGGAAAAGTAATCATCCTGAGTAGCCAAAAGTTCAAATTTCCTTCAACTTTCCACTCTGCCTGCTCTCATATTCTCTGAAGTACATTATCTCTGCTTGCATGGCTTATTCCAGCCTTTCATTGTTGTCTTATCTCCAGCTTCTTCCTGCCCCAGCTTCAAAAAGAACACAGAACATCACAGAACAATATGAATGAGCTAAAAAAAAAAAATATAAATATATATACATACACCAGCCCAAAATCTTTGTCAACCAGCACACTTGGAGAGGCAGGAGGGGGTTTTGCATGAAGAGATGAGGAGAAATAATCTGTCCTGGCTGATGAGGACAGGGTAACTACAAAATTCCTCCAGACCAACTTATTTGCAGCCCATCAGTAATGTCAAGCTAGGCAGCATCCACTGGGACCACAGGAGCAGGGAAAAGGTAAACACATCTCAGTTATGTTTGTGCCAGCAACATAAACTACGGTCCATTCTTGGGTATGATGGACAAAAGCAGCTTATCTACAACTCACAGTGCAAACCTTTCGGACAACAACCCTGTAAGCAGTGTGTTCCTGCAGTTGTGCTTGTGAGAGTGTCCTGAGAAGGGTTTCCCAGGAGCTGGAGAGAACAACCTTCTCTGTCTGGCTGAGGAGAACACGGCCCAGAGAAGACCTTTGCCTTGGACAACAGCCATGCGTGACTACCGGGAGAAATCCCCGCGCATGTCAGACCAGCAGGACACGTCCCAGGCGGTGGGCAGCCCTCTCCTGATGGCACAGCAGGATCCACACAGCTGCACAGACCCAGAACAGCAGCCAGGCACCCGAGAGATGCCTCAAAACACACCTGAGCTGAGCCTCTCTGCAATGGCCAGGACAACAGGTCCTGCGGCTCCCTCATCTGCCAGTTAAAAAAAAATAAAACCAAAAAAATGAAACAAAAACAAACCAAAAAGCCCCAAACTGCCTGGTCCCTGCAGCTCCCACACAGTCCAGGGCTTGTGAGTCACAGCCCCATCAGACCAGGCTGCTGCTGTGGGATTTTTGCACAAACCTATCAGCCCAGGAAAAGCAGAGTTATGACACCAGAGGAGACTGGAGACCAGCATAATCTCCCAAGATAAGGCCTGGCTGTGGTGAAAGGAAATTGCCTGCTGCGTTTCAAAGCAGAGCTCCCTGGTGAGCACCTTTGTGCACAGCCTGTCTCTCCTCCCAGCCCTGTGGGCCAGCCCTGGAGCCCCGCAATAAATCCTGGGCTGGGCTCTGCTGTGAGCAGCCCTCCCTGGGACCTGCTTAATTGGGCCCTTCAGACCCACTTCACATTTCCAAAGAGGCCACTGTGCCCCAGCACTGTTTGCTCATTGAGGGAGCAAACCCGGGAGCCCCATCCATCAAAGGCTGATGCTAACGAAGAGCACGCACCAATTAGCAATCCCCCAGCTGCCTCATCAGGGGCTCCTGCATCCTGCATGTGTTCACCTACTCTGACTACACTAAAAGTCTCTTGAAAAGCAGCTTTGAGGTCATCCAGGCTATTCACATTTTGGGTTATTTTTAGAGGTCCAAATGATGTCGGGATATCCGGGAAGACTTCACAGATTTAGTCCCATTCCCACAGAGTTCAAGACCAAATTGCTCACAAACTCATTTTATCCTCAAGGGTTTTCTCTTAATGCTTGGCTTATACCCTCCTGCTTCTACTGGTATGCTAATTAGTTAAAAAAAACTTATTAAACATTATTTTAAAGTTAAAATATGCTGCAGTTTTTGTGGTCAAAGCAGATATTTTAAAGCTTTTCCCATATTGGGAATAAAGCTCCAGAACATCTGAAAAGTCCCATCTTGCCTTTCCCATTACTTTTAAGCTGTTGTTCCTCACAGAAAACGTGAGAAGCAAAAACAATGGAATCTTTTTTAAACTTACACAGGCAGGATCGAGCACAACAGGTGATTTAGATTCCAGGTTAGGCTTTGCAGAGATGGCAAGTACAACACTAAATTGTGTTACAGGGGTAACTTGCCCAACATTCCCGTTTGGATACCTGTGCCTCCTTACACTCCCCACAGGCCACATGGGCTGCATGTGAACTGCCCATCCCAGGGGCAGAACAGGGATCACAGCAGAGACCCAGGAGAATTCCCAGCCCTGGGAATCAACCACCTTCCCCCAGCCACTGTCAGAAATACTGCAGCGCTATTGTCCAGCTCAGCTCTCTCAGTCATCTCATCTCCCTGTCAGGGCTCATGCTGGCTTATCTCCTTCAAATTTGAATCAGCCCACAGCATTTTGGTATTTTTTTCCTTTCACACTACAAATTATCATCCACAGCATCAATTGCTGCTGTTCTGCTCCCAGGAGCCCTTGATGAGTGCACCCTGGTTACAGCACCACTGCCATGATTTAGGTCAGGGGTTGCTGTTACCATCAATGACAGCTCCCATCTCCATCCTCCCCAAGACAATCCCCTCAGCTCTGGGCACTGTCACAGCTGTCCCTGGCATCACCATCCCCTGGCACCTCCAAGCCAGATGCAGTGACTACAAACAGAAACTCCTGCAGATACCCAAATTTATCTGTTCTAACCCCATGCACCTTCTTGGCCAAAGAGGAAAGTAAGTGCCAAACTTTGGCAACTCAACCACCTAACATGAGCTGGAATGAGTGCTGGATGATATCCTGCAATTCTCTAATCTGTGGAAGTACCCAGGCCATGCTGGCCAGCACCACTGGAAGCCATCTAGAGCATCCTTGCTAGGACCAAAGCCAATGCTGGCAGAGGATGGAGTAATCCACAAAGCTGGAATTCACCCCTCCTCCTCTTAATCCAAAATAGCCCCATTGCTGGCTCATCAGGCTCAGCCCAGAACTCAACTGCTTTGGGGTCAGATGAGGAGAAAGGAATCATAGGAGGCAGCTCTAAGTGGCAGGGCTGGGAAGTTAATGCAAAGGGGCTGCCAAGGATTGCTGCTGATTTCTGCTGCGGGGCTTGGTTCTGCAGGCAGAACCAGACACCATAATCCAATAAAGTGACTGTGCACAGCCTGGGGACAGCTGAGTCCCTGCCCTGTCCATCACACTGATGCTGGCTCCCCACAGCAGCCATCTCTGTGCCCAGAGAACAAACCACACTAACTCACTTGTCCACAGCAGATTACCCTGTGGAATATTTATTGCCTCCCCGATCGGAAGAAAGAAACATTTCTCTCTTGGACATAATGAAGAACACATTTCCAGCACTTAACAGCTGGAAGCTGGAAAGGTGGCCAAAGAAAATCCCTAAGTATTTTTTTTTCCCCTTTAAAATAAGCATCTGGAAAGCTAATTTCTGGGGAAGAGGAACCTTCCTAAATCAATCCAAGGAAAGAGTCAAACTTGGTCACAATTTACAGGCAGGGGCTGATAAGATCATATTGTGAGTGTGATAGCAACAACATGGTTTTTGTCTGCCCTTGTCAGCTCGACTCCAAGGGGATGAGGAAGGCTGTTTTTATTTAATGAAATGCAGCAACTCACACTGGCAGAGATTTTCAGTATGGTTTTGATCACCCACTGAAGTTCTTTTAATCTCCACCCCTCATCACTGCAGCTGACACACTCTGGGTGATGCTGACATGTCCCCAAGCCCTTGGGATGACAAGTGAGGTCCCTGCACTCCCTCAGCCCCAAACTGTCCCTGGGACCAGCTCCTCCAGCATGAACACAGGAATAACAACTGGCACATGTGCTTGCAAGCAAAACACTGCTCTGCCCAGTAGAGCCTCACACTAACCCTTCCAAAGGATGAGAGGGTCCCTATTCCTCTCCTTGCATGTTAACACCATTAATCACCATATCCTGAGCACTGACTGATTATAATTTCAGGGCTACACATTATCTGCCAAGGAAGCCCTGTGCCATGGCTGGTTCATCACCTAAAGCTGATGCCAGGCTGCCCAAATCTGCCTCTGCCCAGGCCAGTGCTGCTTGCCCCCCCAGCTCAGCACACCCCTGCTTG
This sequence comes from Emberiza elegans, assembly GCA_024865655.1. Lineage (NCBI taxonomy): Eukaryota > Metazoa > Chordata > Aves > Passeriformes > Fringillidae > Emberiza > Emberiza elegans. Next base: position 5,000,621 of record JALJVW010003097.1, read on the forward strand.
CACACCCTGAGGGCTCTCTCTCCCCAGAAGCACAAGCAGCTGACGAGAACAGAAATGCTCAGAAACTTTCAATGAGATGTCTGGGAAAACGTTTCTCTTCCAACTTTCATGACAGGCTCAAATTCTTTCAGAGGGAGGGCGAATGAGGGCTGTTTTTAAACAGGGGCTGTGTTGCTGTAACCAGTAACAGGAAATTGATAGCTTGCGGTGTGGTGGGACACAAGGCAGCCCCCTGGGGCAGGCAGGCTGCTGACTGTCCCCAGCATGGCCATATCCTGTGGGCTGGCTGTCACTGCTGCCTGTGCAGCAGAGCCTGCAGAAAGCACCCAACACCCTCCAAAGGGCCAGCAGAGGGAAGAGGGAAGGCAGAACCCAGAGCCAAAGCCTTCCCAGCTGCCCCATCCCGTACATTCTGTAGCTGTGGGGAAAATAAAGCCTGAAGCCTTTGTCCAGGTTTGTTGCAGCTATGCTGAACACCAAAGGCACTTCCAAAAATGAAGTGTGCCACATCCCCTGCCTTGGGGACAGGCAAAGAGACTCCCCTCCCCTCCCCTCCCCAATCCCTGGCTGCCACACACCAGCCCCTGGGAGAAAAGATGCTGCTGGCAAACTCAGGACTCCTGTTTGAGAAGCAGGGTTAGCTCACGCTGTTCCCCAGCATTATCCACCCCAGCATGGGCCCGGGCTGTGCCAGAACAAACAGCACAGCAAATAAACAACAATGAACACAGCGCACGCTGCGCACACGTGCGGGCATCCTGCTCTCCAGACATCCCCAGCAGCTTCACTCTGCTCCCTGTAAAGCCCCATGCTCCTCTGACCTGCCCAAAGCGGGGCTTGCTGCTGACAGAGGAGCCCAGCCCAGCTGCAGCAGGTTCACTTTGCTGAGGGCTGGCGCTTTCAGCGCAGCTCCAGGCACACAGGGGAGCTGCAAGGCTCATCACCGGAGTGCTGCTGCTCAGCCAGGGCAGCACTGACCCACCTGCTCACATTTCTCACAGAATTCCTGGCTCAGGCAGCAGCCAGGGACGGGAGGAAGTGGCACAGCCCAGCACTCCTCGGGCCCATCCATGGGTGCGTTCCAGGTCAGGCTCCTGACCCAGTTCCAAACCCGGGGGGGTTTATTTGCAGAGCACACAGAGCTGCAGCACCAGCCATGCACCTGTCACCCCCCTCCCTCCCTTTCAGCAACCTGAGCCAGGGCCAGCACGCCATGAACACGCTCACATCCTGTCCCAGCCCCGGGGACACTGAGGCACGCAGGGCAGGAATGCTGAGCTGCACCAGGACTCACTGCTGACACTGGGATGTGGGGAAAATAAACCCCAAAGCCTTTCAAACACCAGCACCAAAGACAACCCAGCCATCTCACGTTTCCTCCTTCCTGGTAGTGTAGGGACATGGTAACTGATCAGCGCTCCCACTGCAGAAATCCAAGTCCTTGTCCCCACTCCGTGCCCAGAAAATAACATCACCGGGGCGATTCACTACCCCTCAACACAAGGAAAAAAAAGGAGCAGAGCTCACATGCCAGTTATGGACACAGCATTAACAAGGGATTACAAACTCAGCACGCCTGGCACACCCAGCGCATGTCCTCACTGCACAAGTGTGCAGCCATCAGCACCCCAGGCACGGGGAGCTCATCTTGATCAGGGCTCTGGGGTTTGCTCTGGTTCAGGCAGGGACAGTGCACCCCACAGTGCTGCTGAAACCTGGGATCTGTGCTGCTCCTTGGAGCAACACCAAGGACACAAGGCTGGTACTTTGCAGATGGCACTGGCATTGTTGTAGCACATCATGCCACTAGGAGATGAACAAGAAGCTTTTATTGATGTGAATGTCCCAAAACACCTTTAGAGCAGCCAAATAATAATAACAATAAAATAATTCTACCCTTAAACACTCCCAGTTCTGTAGGAGGCAGAGCCCTTTGAGTGCAATTTAGCACTGAATACAGCCCCGTGTGACAGTGACACGAACACCACGGGGTCTGCAGTAAGTGGCTGTTGGGAAGAAGTGGGATTCAGCAGGACACCAACCTGAGCAGTCAGACAGCTGCACTTCAGTCCACAGGAGGCCACTGTACTGTAAGCATCTGCTCCCAAGGGGAGCTTTATAAATATTTTCCAGGATGAACATTTGTAAATAGTGTCTTTCAACACGTCTCGAGAACAGATTCCTGATGTCCTGTTCTCAAAAGAGAATCATCATCTTCAAAGGCAGGGAGGCGAAGCCATTCATGCACACAGCACAGCTACAAGCCCTGCAGTTTGGCACTGCTGAGATGGGTGTTGGCACTGGATGTGTGTCTGCCAGGCACAGCCAGAGCCTGCCCTGCAGCGGCTCCCAGCCCTGCTCCCAGGGCACATCACCCTGACAGCCCCCAGCAACCCGATCTGCCTGGGGAAACGTGATCAGCTCCACTCCCTGCTGCTCAGGGACAGGGGCACACTCTGCCAAGATCACAGCAGAGCACACTGGCATCTGCCTCGGAGCCTCACGGCTCAGGAAATCAATATACAGGCCATGGGAGTCACTTTGTCTCCTCCACTCTCTGAAGAAGTCCCTCCCTTCCTTCTCCCCAGCCACAAAACCCTGCTCTGGGTGGTCCCCTCCAAGACTGTAAACTGACTTGTTGAAAGCCTTAGCAAAAGGAAGGTCAGATGCCTTACAAACACAGAACTGACAGCACTGTACAACTGTCCAGACATTATTCCAAGGACATGCACATCCCCACAGCTGCTTGCACCACAGCAGGCACTCATACCTCATCCAGGTGTACTCACACTGCACAGGTTTCCCCCAAAACAGCACCTGCAGGTGCAGCACCTGCTCTCATGGCCCAAAGCTGCACCTCCAGGCATGGCCCAAACTCCGCACCGCGCCTCCGGGCACGGCCCAGACTCCGCACCGCGCCTCCGGGCACGGCCCAGACTCCGCACCGCGCCTCCGGGCACGGCCCAGACTCCGCACCGCGCCTCCGGGCACGGCCCAGACTCCGCACCGCGCCTCCGGGCACGGCCCAGACTCCGCACCGCGCCTCTGCCTACAGACTGGGGTAAGGGTGGGGAGAGCTGTGGAGCTGCTGCCCTTCCCTGGGGATGGCGAATTCCACAGGATTTCACAACATCCTTATTCTGGTTGTGAATAAAGGGGACAGAGAGCAGGGACAAGACCACAGCTACACCTGGCAGCAAGCTGCAAGACAGTTTTCAGTCTTTTTCTGTCACCTGCAAACCACACAAGAGACTGCAATTCTGGACTGCATCAACACACTACAGATCCCACTGCCTCAGGTCCTAAAACATAAAATCACCTTGCAGAACCCCCCAACTGCCCAGCAATGTGAGAAAACCCAACTGTCCTACAGGTGCTCTCAGCCTTGCCTGTTGCTGTTAAGCCCCACAGCATCACTGCAGAGCAAACAGGCATTTACAGCCCCTCCATGTTCCCTGCTCCCACTGCCCTGGCAAGGAACAGAGATAAGGGGAGTGCTACAGAAAACACAAGGGCTTAAGAAAGCTCTGATTTAGTGCAGATAAGAAGTCTGGGTGAGTAAGCACACACCACTGAAATAAAGAGCACTGCTGAAAGAAGGGCAGGCATAGGGGATGGCACATGTTCAGGGTGGGGCACACCACAGGTGCGTCTGACTTCAGAGGTTAAAAACCAAGTTTTTAAGCAATTTCTGTGTTGCCACTCTCTGATGAAATATGCCCAACTAGCCTATTGGAAGGGGCTCTCTGCAGATGCCTCGTGGATGCCAGAGCAGCCCAGAGTGGGCGCTCACACCTTTCAGGCAGAAAGCAGCCCTGGTATAAAATACACAGTGCGGAGCAGCATCCTCCCCCTGCCCTGGCTGATGGTGTGTGAGCACAGCCCCACCAAAAGCCCCCAGCACACCCTTCTAGCAGGTGCACAGCCCTGCTGCCAAAACTGCTGAGGAGCTTCCAGCAATGAGACACGTGAACAAGGTGGCGGGGGGAAGAAAAAGGACAAACGGGACAGAAAAATCACATCTCCAAACACAGGGCTTGCTCTGTCAAGAGGCAATCCCATGTCTGCAGCAAGCTCAGAGGCAAAGGGAGCCTGCTAAAAACAAAACTGCAACACCTGGGGCTCTGCAGGGTCTAAATGAGTTCCACTCTCTACCCAGTGACTCCAAAGCAAGCTGCCAGCCCCAGGGACAGCACAAGCCAGCTCAGCACAGCCCTTACTCTGAGCACACAATTCCCCAGGCTCCTTAATGAGACACACTCATTTTTCACACTGTTAAGGGCAAAGCAAACAGCTCAGACATTTCTGTTCCTGCACCAGGCTCTCGAGCACATTTGCTGCGTATCTTATCAGCAGCCCCAGCAGCCTCTCGAAGCCGTTTCCAGACTTTGGCCTTCAGAAACCTGCAGAGGGGGTGGGAAAACCCCCTATTCATTCTTACCACAGCACAGCAGAGTTTCAAGAGGACATTCCTACCATCCAGAGCAAACAAATGTTCCCAACTGTATGTTCCGTGGGGTTGTTTGAGTTGCAGCAAGTAAGATCAATACAGGTTCACTGCACAAGGTATTTAAATATTCTTAGAGGAGTTCCTGGGCCAGTTCAGAATTCAAAGGGAGAAGCCCAACAAAAGAATACTTGTCTGTGCTTTAGACAGCTTGTAGGCTGGTTTTTACACCCAGAGGTTTACAAGCACAGCTCCATCAGTCAGGACAGGCTCTCCAGAGCATACTAGGAGCTGTACAAATCTGGGACCTGCTCCATCCAGACATCCCAGACTCTGCAGTACTAAAAATAAAATTAAAAAATACTATAAAAGAGCTATAGTAAAGACCCTTTTCAGTACTGCCAAAGCCTTGCTGATTTGCTAAGTTTGCTGAGGAAGCCCTTGGCTAAATCACAGGCTGAAAAAAGGAACACTCAATACCCTTCCATAGGATACAAACAGGATTTTGTGCTTTGGATGAGACTTGAAACAGCTCCTGCTGGTTCTGTGGCCAGCAGTGAATAACATCTCTGTGACATTCCCAGTTTTCTGGAGGTCCTGGGCACGGATGTCAGGATCTCACCAAAACACAGCATGTGCACAGATAAATGCCACCTGATCTGCTGGGCCAAACAGGAGCCAAACCTTGCATCCCACAGGGCACAGTGGGCAGAGCAAGGAAGAGCTCTCACCCCCTCTGCACAACACGCCAGGGCCCTGGACATCATTGCTTTGGCCACAGAAAGGTGGTAAGCCCCAGACACTTCAATTCACTGCTTTTCTTGCCATTATCAATGCAGCCCTGAATTTGTGACCAAAATGACTTACGCTCTCATGGAGCACTCAGGAATCACTAAGCAAAGCCTCCAGCTACAACACACTGAAAAGTGCATGGTCAACCAGCATCTTCACCACAAACTGAATTGTAAAAAAAACACTCTAAAAACCCCAGGCCTGTTGCATCTCAGCTCTCAATTCAACTAAAAAAACCCCAAGACCGATTTCAACCTTGACAAGGCACAACTTGTACATCTGTGACACAGCAATTTCCCATCAAAGACAGGATTTCAGACCCAGCCTGTCTGTCACCTACCCAAGTCCTCTTTTTCCTCGCATTTATGGGATTAAAAAAAAAAGCCACCAAGAAACACATGTCATACATTTCACTTCCAGAGATGCAGGAAATCCACTCTAAGTTGCATGCCAGCTCCAAGGGTTTCCTTGGGCTGTTCTCTCAGCAACAAGAACAAAATCTTGGCAGCAGGCCACGCTACAAGTATTTCCCCCAGTTCCCTGGGATGGAGTGGATATCCTGTCACAAACCTGCGTGCATGGGAAGGTTGAGGAGAGGAAGGAAACAAGAGGATGAATTAGCTAAAAATTGGCACAACGTGAGAGGTCTCTGCTTGCCACCAAAGCCCCTGAAAGGCTTTTCATCTTAAACGGCCAAGTGCCAGTGATGAATGACTCACACGAGCCTCAGGAAGCCCAAGCTCTCCAGCACCCAAAAGGAGAATATTTAAATCCTCCCTCCATTGGATTTGGGAGGGCACATGGATGCTGGAGCTCTGACACCTGGTTCTGAAGCCAGTTCTCAGACGTGTGGCAAATGCCTGTCTTTCCCTGTATTTCTCAGTTCACCATTTCCAGGGCCAAGAGGGTTTGGAAAGCCCCTCTCTGGATCGCTGTCGGGCTCCAGATCCCACATGTACCAAGATGACTCATTTCCAGCAGGAAGAGTCTCCCCCCTTGCACCTTGTATGAGGTCCCTGCACCAAACCCCAGTGCCCCCAGCTTCCAGGCAGCACTTTCTGCCTCTCTGGAATTCCTCTGCACGGCTCCTGCAAGCCTTGACAGCCCTGGCTTTAAAGCCTGGTCGTTAGCAGATTTCAACAAAGCCAAACTCCACACATGCAAGCAGGTTTATTCTTCTAAAAATCTGCATCCCAGCCGTGCAGCACGTTGGCATTTGTCAGCAGGTTTCCCCACTGTGACACAGCTGACCCAACAGCAGCACACAGCAGGGTCACAGCAGGATTAACATTCCCTACAGCACTGCTAACACCAGCACAGATCTGCAGCCACAGTGCTTTCTGTGGAGTTCTTGCTGCTGGTCAGAACTACAAGGCTCACAAGAACTCAGGGTTTGTCCACACAATCTCCCCCAGACCCTCTTGTATTTCCAGCCCCGTTTGCAGAAACTTGAAGCAAGCCCGCTCCAAGGCAGAAAACAGCAACTGGAAGTGAAACAAATAATCAAACCCCTTCCTGGAGTCCAGCCAAAATCTTTGTGCCCACTGAGTTTGGGTGGATGCAGACTTTGCCAAAGCCTGGAATAGGATTAAGGAACAGCTTTAGCAAACAGCCAGGACAACAACAGTGAAGTCACGATGAAACCAGCAATACAGATTTCTGTTTGCAGTCATGAGCCTGTGTTTACAGTTTGCAACTATGTGCAAATACCAGAAAGCCATTCTTTTCCTCTTCCCATTGGGGCTTGGCATTAGGCACATTTAACCAGATCCAAGAGATGCCTACAGCAGCGTGCCAGCTGGATTTTGGGCACAGGGCTCCAGCCCACAGTGGTGGGAACTTGCAGGAACCCATAAATAGAGCTCAGCTGAGCTTGTGTGTGTGAAGGAGAGCTCTGTATCAAAGCAGACAGAAAGTGAAACGGGAAAGAGAAACTAAAACATAAATTGTGGCATTCTCAGTTTGGCTATTTGCTTGTCCCTGCATGGGTTACACAAACAACCACTGGGCAAGACTCAGGATGCCAAGCAGAAGATGCAAAGGGATTCTCAGGCAGGGCACAACAACTAGAGCAAGATGTAAACACAAGCTTTGCCAGGAAATCTGCTCCATCAAAGACACAGTTTACAGCACACAGCTTCATGGATAAAGCCATCCGTGATACGCAAATCTTCTAGCATAAAGGCAACTTTTTCTAAGGGAAACTGCTGTAACGTCCAGGTAACCACGCAACAGGAGCCCAGCTGGTTTAACCCTGCTGCTGAACCCCAGGTAGGTGCACATGGCCGGGAACAAGAGGCATGGTGCTTTCTGCCACATCGCCTCCCCTGAATGTTTTGTTGTTTGACAGAGGGAAGGACAAGAATGCCAAACTACCATCCTAACGCTGCTCCCCAGGAGCTCTGACTGACAAGTCCTGGCAGGACTTGGTGCAGCAGCAATTGCTGGTCCCAGTGCCTGCTCATCCTCGCCCTGCCTCTGTCTGCCTGCCTTGCCAAAGCCCTGGGGCCAGGCTGGGGTGCCTGGAGGGAACAGGAACGTGGCTTCCTGCACTGCACAAACAAGAGCTGGCACCCTCCAGACCCACCTTCCATTAGCGCTGACCTCACGTTAACAAAGGCGATTTTATAGTTATGCTTGGCAAGTCCTCCTGTGGGGAACAAAACGTCATTCCCCTCGTTCTTGTCAGAGTCTCTGGTGACCAAAGAAGCCCCAAACCACAGCTCAGCCCTTGCCTTGTGCAGTCATCCATGTGTCACTCCCAAGGCTTTGTCCTCTTCCTCCCTGGATGTTCCAGTACAACTCATCCCTGCTCCCATCTCTCCTCCCTAACCTCCAGGATACCTCCAGAAGCAAAATCTCAGTTCCCAGGTCTGTGAAAATCAGCCACATTTCCCTCACCAACTGATCTGGAGTCTGCTCTTAAACCATTTATGGAAGATTCTTCCCCAGCACACCAGGCATGTGCCTTCCCCTTGTGCCTTCCTACTGATCTCCATTTTCACTTCTACCAAACGGGAAGCAGTGAAGTATTTATTGCACTGCTTGGCATTACACATGGGAGGGGAAGTCTGGAATTTGAAGAGCACTGATTCCAGAAAACAGGAAACAACTGAGGATCAAGGCTGGGCACAGCCTGAGGGCCCACGTTTATGACTGTAATAAAAGGATAAGGCAGAGATGAATGCAGGGCTGAGCCAGGCTTGGTAAAGCATCAAAAGAAAGGTGCAGGGGGCTAGAACAGGCTTGAAAGAGCAGAGAAGCTGAGTAGGCAGATGATCAAGAGTGTATTTAGCATCCTCCCTGCCAGCCCTGTGGATCTGAGCCAGGACATAGCTGTGCTGGAGCTGTGGAGGGCAAGGACAGCTCCTGGAACTGAGCCCCAGGAAGCAGGAAAAGCTCTTGAGGGGCTTCTCATCCCAACCAGGACAGGCATCAAGAACTGAACTGGCTGAGCAATGCGACAGGATGAGGCTGGCTGTCACACAGAGCAGGGCTGGCAGTGACTGCAGGCTCACAGCCCTCAGGGCTGTGGGCAGGACACGAGTCCATGGACAGACAGCGCTCACAGGGCTGAGGGATGCTCTCATTTGCCCAAAAAGTGACAGACAGAAAAAGGGCTGCACAGAGCCAAGCCAAGAGCTTGACTCAAGGAATCATTCTCTTCTGCAACAGATTGGTTTGGTGCTACCAGGGCTTCTGCACAGAAAGTGATGTCATTAAAACACAGTATTCCCACTCTGCAGGTGGCACAAAGCAAAGCACAGAAAATGCTAAACCACTCAGTGGGATGCCAGCATGTCAGAGGTGTCACCTCTCTGGCTACAGAGGCCTTCCCAAGAAGCTCCCTGAGGCAGGAAAACAGCACCAAGAGGGGCCTGACCCAGGCAGCCCTGCTCTGATTTAACTCTCCTGGCACAGCCAGGCAGGGCTGACCCCGAGCACGTGGAGCCACACACACACACCCCAGTCAAGGCACACTCTCTCTTGTTTTCCAGCCCAGCCAAGCAGACACTTTCCAGGAGAACAGCGAGGAATTACCAGGCTTGCCTTCCAGCTATTCATTACAAACTGAAGCCTGCCCAGCTCCAGCCTGACCTCTCCCCAGCCCACGCTCACCCCGGGGCTCTCTCCTCATCTTTGAGGAATCCCAGGGAGCTGAGAAGAAGGGACAGGCTGGAGGAAATGAGAAGCTCCACGGCAGGAGACCTCACTGTCAGCCTCTTTGTTTCTCATCACACCAGCGTTATAAATAGGCAACAACACCTAGGGAGAAACCAGAATGGAAATCTTGCATGCATTTCTCAGAACCAGCAATTATCCTTTCATCAGTCATTACCTGGAGCTGTTCTGGGGTGGGGGGGGAGAGGCTGAGGCTTATTTTAACACCTGGTTCAGGTCTAGGCAGAGCAAGCACAGCCTCTGGGAAGATTAAGCTGTTGAAGCACAAGGGTCATTTGTATGAGATGCAGAGAACGGGCAGAAAAACCTCCTGAGGCCACAAAAGGTGCCACAATGCTGAGTGACCTGCCCAGAGCCTCCCTGTGCTCACAGCCTGGCAGACGTGAGCCAAGGCAGGTCTTTTGGGATCCACATGCTACAAGTGAAATCCTACTCACTGCAGCCCTGGAAGACTGATTTTAAGCAGCACTGGCTTGGTTCATGACTTGCATAAACATAACATGCAATTAAAATTCACGTGTCACCAGTGATTTACCCCACACCAGTATTCTGCACATCTTTTCCTTTAACAGCAACCAACAAAGAGGAAAGAAGTTTCAGCCCTGGGCTGCTCTGGAGCTTGGCATCCAGTTTGGCAAGGCTGTTTGAAAAGGAGAGGATGGCTCTGCTCTCGCTGCCAGAGGAGACAGATCCCCACTTGATTAACAACCAGCCTCTCCCTTCCCGCTCACCTGAGCGGCTCCCACACAGCCTTGGAGCCAGGAACCTGGTGGGAGCTGGCAGATGGCCCTTCTCGACCTTTCTGTGCCGAGTGAAAGCAAAAATCAGCACCAAAATAGAAAAAAAAATTCAATAGCTGCTGGTCCAGGCCGGGGGAACCGCAGCTTTGAAGAAAACAGGAGACACTTCACAGCTAAGTTAATTTAAACAATAAAGCGTAAAATAAATTGGGAGAGAAGATCCATCCACTCGGGCTGGATGCCAGCTCCCAGCGCTGCATGCTCTCCCAGTCACACCTTTTCTTTCCCAGAAGAATTACAAATGTACAGCCTGCTTCCATCCACATCCATGGCCAAGGACAGCAGCACTGAACACGCCCTGCAGTTAACTGTGAGCCACAGACCAGCAGATCAGGGTTCTGATCTGATGTATGAGATGCAAAGTTCTGAAACCTATAAATAAAGATCTGAAACCTATAAACAAAGATCCTGAGCTACTTTTGGAGGATTTTATGGCAATTGGAGAGGGCTCTACACAGGAAAAGAGACCACAGGCTCAGCTGCTGAAAGTAAAAAAGATTTCTGCTCAGCCTACTTAATGTGCTTTATTTTTAATGCTGCTTTTGCTTCAACAGCCAGAGAACAATTTGGAGAAAGAACGTCTTTGTTAGAGATTTTACGCCCCAGCCCTTTATTTAAGGTGCAAAAGCTCACAACAAATGTCACTAAGCTCTCCTACCCCTTTCCCACAGTGGTGCCCCAGCACAGTGAGGACCAAGGAGGAGTAATTACCAAACAGTTGCTCCTCAGCAGTAAGAGGAGCTAAGAAAAGTAAAAATCATGTACAAAAAAAAAAATCTGGACTCACGACCCATTCTTGCAATGCTCCATGGAAAACACCAGGCAGGTAAGGCAGCCTGTGGCCCTGAGAGAAAATGGACACTGTGCATTTGCCATGGGTGAGTGCTGGGGAAAATGCTGCAGGAGACATCCCCAGTGAGGGGAAGGGAAATAAGAGACTTCAACTCTCCCCCTGTGCACAGCAAGAATGAACAGGAGTGCCCTTGAGGGAAATGTGAGCAGCAGCTTCAGCACCCAGAGGCTCTAAGGGCTCCCACAGCCACAGAAATGAAGTTGCAAAAGGAACAAGGTGAAAAAAGGAGAAATTTAAACAATTTTCAGCTGGAAAAGCTTGTATGACCATCACCCTTATCCCACAGCCTGGAGGACATCATCTTTATTCATGAAGAACCCTGAGTGTTCTCTTGGGATTTCATAAGTTAACTCCCTCAAGAGGGATTTTTCAATTAATTAAGCCAGAGAATGAACATCAGATTCATCTTCACATTGAAAGCTTTTGCTGGGAACAGGGAGGTGAGCCTCAAGCCCATCAGTCTGCAGGATTTTCCCTCAGCTGCCTTTCACAGAGGGCTCCTGAAGACCTTCACCAGCAGCTCCCACCACTATTTCAACTAAATAAAAATAAACAAATGGGAGGTGAGGTGAAAGAAAATCTCAGTGTTTTTACACACAAGGTACTATGCTCTCCATCAGTGGTGTTGCTTTAGCATTAGCCCAAATCTAACCCAGCCCAAATCTAACCCAGCCCAAATCTGCTAAAGATGAGAAAGAATTTAATACTCATTAACAAGAGCACAGCTCACACAGCAAGGATTGAGCTGTTCGTGCAAGTCAGGCCTTTAGCTACACCTGCACATCAAACCACTGTGCAAAGCTGCTCCTGAGGGGCCACATTTGCAGTGCCAAAGGGAAAGGAAGCAGGTTTATGTCCTGAAAATCCACCACAGGAAAAGCACCCAGCTCCTTCAGAGCCAGGTTCCCACTGAAAGACCAGCAGCCTGCTGCCAAGGGCTGAAGCACCTGGTGTGTTTTGTGTATCAACACCTTTGCTCTGGAGCTGGGAGAGCCTGGCAAGCACAGGTTAATCTGTTCAGAGGCCAGAAAATGCAGAAGCTTTGGAAGATCCCATTGCAATTACCAGAACATTCAAGAGGTGCTTCTCAAAGCACCTCAAAAATTATCAATTCCTCCCTTGCTGAGACACATCCCAGTGAGTACAAACCCCACCTTGGCACTGGCCCCAGAGCATGGCTCACAATGCCTTTCATTTCCTTTCCATCTCTGTGAATTACCAATCCTTCGGTAGAAGATGCAACTTCTTTTCCTCCCTCTAAGCCCAAAGGGAGCTGCATTTCAAGGAGCTCTGGAGGTCTCCAGAGGAGGGGGCTTCTCCTCTCTCCTCAGCAGAGCTGAATGGATGTCAGTGTTACTGTCAGGCAACTCAATACCTCTGGGGTATCACCCAAAAAACTCTGCACAGCTTCAGTCTGGATTCCTGCTGCTCTCTGGTGTCTCCAGGGCCAGCAGAGGGTGCAGGGGAGATGGGGGCTGCTGCCCAGCCACCCTCCCACTGCAGGAATTAACCCCAAGCAAGCACTGGCACGAAGCTCCTGCTCTCGCATGACTGCAAGCATTCCTCCCCCAGAGTTTATCATAAAGCACCAACTATCCATAAACATCTCAAGGAAGGGCTGGCCTGGCTTCACCTTCATGCAAGGAAGATGTCAGGCTCTGGCAGGGAGCCAGCCATTCATGTTTCCCTAAACCTTGTCAGCTCTGACTCAAACGACCTTTTTGGGGGAGGGAAAGAAAAAAAGAATCTTCCATCACACCCCTTCCTCCCACTCCACCCACTGTGGCATTTAATCACAGCAGGATCACAGGGGACAATTCCCATGGTGGCCGTGAGTCATGGTGTCCTGTCCCTCTGCAGCAGAGGCACGTTCCCATTTTCAGCTGGCCTGGAGGCTCCAGGCAGGACAGGAAAGAGCCTGGAGCTGAGCAGCAGCACAACAGGTTTAGGAGCCTCCACCACAACGTGCACCTTTGCCCTCCAAGCCAGGCAGGACAGCCACTTTTTGGGATTTTGACAAATCCAGACAGTCCAGTGACAGCAGTGTCCTCTCAGTTCTACTCCAAAACCTGAGCTGTGCTTCACATGGTACCATGATGTATTTTACACCAAATTCATGCAGTGGCCCAGCCATTTATCCTAAATATATTAAGCACAAAGTCATGATTAAAAGCAAAAAAAAAAATCCCTCTCCACACTCCTCAGCAACTCCTAAAATCCATCTGACTTTCCTCCCTGGAGCTGTTTGTCATATTTCTGGCCCTCGGACATGGAAACCTTCAGGTGACTTCTCCTCCTCTTGCAGCCTTTCCCCCCCACCAATTCTGACATGAAGAATCAGTTCTCCCCAAGGAGGCAGGAACAGACAAGGTACCAGCAGGAGCAATTCCCATCCAACCCCAGCAGACACCCGGACACAGCCCCTTCCCCAGGAGCCATGGTGGGAGCCCTGACCCACCTTGCTGATGAAGCCATTAAGATTAGGCTGTGAGGAGAGTGTTTAATATCCTCACAGCAGCTGGGTGGCCAGCCCAAGCCATCCTGGAGCTCATCTGCTGGCTGTGAATACTCCTCCTCCTCTCCTTCCCACAGGATTTTAACACCCCTGTGAGGAGAGCAAGCTCCCAGCCAGCAGAAAGCAAAGAGCAACAGGCTGCTAAATGAACTGCCCTTCTCCCAATTGCCACAGCCTTGCCAAAGGCTGGAGAAAGCCAATTCCAGCTGGTAATTAAGCACTTATGGCTGGAGAGGGATGGAGAGCCAGCAGGGAAGCAGAGCAGCAAAGGAAGGGGCTGACACCACAACCCCCTGTGCCATCAGCACCCCTGGCACCCATGAGCCCCCACAGGGACAAAAGCTTTTAGTGGCTGTGAGTCCCTTAAATTAAACATTAATTGGTCCAAGAGCTCTCTAGATTGATACACAGAGCAAGGAGAGGCTCTGTTTGCCCGCCAAAAAAAATGCCCTGCTGTCAGACATGCCTAGGAGGGCATTGCTACCCGTGCAGTTCTCACTGGAATCCAAGGAATTTGGGAAGCCCGGCTGCCAGGTACACTGGCCTGATCCTGCACCTGCCCTGCTGACCACACTGGGGCCCAAGAACTTCTCTCTCCTCTATCCTTTCAACCAGAGTCAACTTCAAAAGGAGGAAATTGGCGATTCTCTAACATTTAATCTGTTTCTATTGCCCAGCCTACCAAAACAAAGGAGTTAAAAGCACAGAACCGACTCTCACCAGGAGCACAAACAGGTGATTATAGCAATTACATGCAATAAGGCCGTGTATGAAGGGGAAGCCACTAAAACCAGCTGAAGATTTATTTAGGCTTGTGCTGCTCTTGGCACCAGCTGGGTTTATCCTGTAGTGCAAAGGTGACAGGGAAGCAGAGGGACTGTGAGCCCAGAGAAAATCCACACCAGGCGAAGCATCTGCCACCAGCACCACACATGCAAATTCTGGTATCAGTCCTGCAGAAATGATGGTGCAAACAGACTCAGGAAAGAGAATGTCAACGCAGACCAGCTCAGTTTTAACAGCACTGAAGTCCTCCCAAATGATTCCGGGCTCTGGCTCCCAGCACAGCAGCTCTGAAGGCTGCAAACCCCCAGGTGAGCCAAGCCCAGCAGCCTGCAGGCACACTGGGCAGCTGGGGTGGCTCTGGCCTAAAGCCAGAGAGCTGCCAGGGAGAGGGACAAGAGGAGGAGCAGCTCCACTGCAGGCTGGCCCTTGGTCACGGGGACATCCCTGCAGCACATCCCTGCCAGCTGGGATGTTTCTAAGAGACAGGCACAGCAGATGCCACCTGCCAGCTCCAGCAGGCTTTGCCCACACAAAGCAGCAATGCAATGGAGAGCTCAAAAAACAACATTTAACTCTGGCCAGAAAAACGTGGTACAGAGCAGTCAGGTATCATGCAATTCAGAAAACAGAGGGTTTCATGCAATTCAGAAAATACAGCCTGCTAATGCAAATGAAGATACAGAAAGGTTTGTTTGCACCAATTTCAAGTGTGGGTGCAAAAACGTACGTGAAAAGGCTCAAAACCCCCACAACCACCCAGTGTAGAATGCTCAGAGCAGCATCCGTCCTGAATTTCAGACATGCAGTGAACATGGACAAAGGATCCCAGACTCAAAGGACTGGTTACCAGAAGCAGGAGTATCTGGGGGAGAAGCTGCACTGCAATGGAGAGCAGAGGCTCCAACTCCACGGACAGCAGCTCCTGTGCCCTGGGCAGCAGCAGATATTTCACACTGCTGGTACAGCACAGCTTGAGACAGCTGGCACTCGTGGAGAGACCAAATCTATGAAGGGTGTTTGGCAAACTCCAAATGAGTGCTACAGCAAACAGGGAGCAGAGCAGAGCCAGTCCTGGGGACTAAAGTGTGTGTTTGAGGCACCCAACTGAAGGGTTCACCATCAATACAGATGGCCATCACTGGATGTAAATTTGGAGTCAGACACCTTGCAAACTGCATTGACAAATGAGCCTTTGCTCTAGCAGAGAGTGTGGAAAATCCACCTGAGAAGTCACTGTAAAGTTTTGGTATCTGAAAAGTCTCAAAATTTCTACAAAACAAAGCAAACTCCCAAAGGGGCTGTGACTCAGCCCCCAAAAGGCTGCTGAGCAACCACAACAAACAGGTCTGCTGGGGACAGGTGAGCTCCAAAACTGCCCCATCCCACAGACTTCTCTGCCTTGCCACCATTAGAGAGCAAGCATCCATTGTCAACCTTTGTCCTTTTATAGAAGACCTTCAGCAGGGACTTGCTGTTTTTTAAAAAGTTGTAAACACACCAGTTAAAAGTTTCAGAGCCTTAAATTTCTCAGGGCTGCATTTTCCCATTTTGGGGTGAGGCCTTGCTAAGTCCCCCTCTGAGAGGCAGGTACCGTCTAAGGGGAATGGCACCTGCATAACCTGATGAATTTCCACAAGAGACTCAGCTTTTAGGGAAGATCTAAATAGTAACAAAGAACACAATGTAGTTACTATTACAAACAGGCAAGAAGTTTTCCCTATTTTAACCAAATTTAACCCTGTCATTAAATGAGTGGATTTTGTTCCACACTTCCAGCAAGGTCCACTAAAGGATTTCAGAAGCAGAAAAGCAGTTCCTCACCAACATAAAGAAGAAAAGATTTGTGTTACCTGTCCAAGGTCCAGGGTGACGTTGACCTGGTTGAACTCCAGCCCCCGGGACAGAGGGGGGCTCTGCCACCAGCGCTCGGTCCCATCGATGGCATTTGTGATGGGGTGGGCCTTGTTGCTGTTTGCAGAGGAGCAGATGTCACAGTACTGGCCCTGGAAGATAGTACAAAAAACAGCATTTAATTCTGGCCAGAAAAATGTGGTACAGAGCAGTCAGGTATCACGCAATTCAGAAAATAGAGGGTTTCATTCATGTCAGAAAATACAGCCTGCTAATGCAAATCAAGATACAGAAAGGTTTGTTTGCACCAATTTCAAGTGTGGGTGCAAAAACGTACATGAAAAGGCTCAAAACCCCCACAACCACCCAGTGTAGAACCTGGGCTGCTCAGAGCAGCATCCCTCCTGAATTTCAGACATGCAGTGAACATGGACAAAGGATCCCAGACTCAAAGGACTGGTTACCAGAAGCAGGAGTGTCTGAGGGAGAAGCTGCAGTGCAATGGAGAGCAGAGGCTCCAACTCCACGGTCAGCAGCTCCTGTGCTGGGGCTGCCACTCACACCCAGCCCTGCCCAGCACCATTCAGTCAATTCTATGGTCTCAGACTGGCAGCTCCTCTGCCCAGCTCCCTGCAGTGTGTTTCTTGCCCACCTATTCAGCTCACAATATAGCTCTTTGAGCTGCATTTTCAAGCTCAGTCTCGCAGCCAAGTTCCTTTTGCTGCTGATGCTGCAATGCAAGGCCAGAAAGGGACAGCCCCAGCTGTCAGCTGGCCAGGGACTGCCACCACTTGTCTGCCTTGCTTTTGTGGCCTGGGGTGGCTTTGTCAGCTCCATGGACACGCTGCCAGAGAAAACAACCCCACAACTTCAACAGCACCTCCTGAGCAGGATCAGACAAAGCCCGGAGCTGTTAGGGGCAATTCTTTCTCTCTCATTAATGGACAAATGAATCTGACCCACGCTCAAAGAAACCTGCAAAGCCCCCTGAAAACTGGCAAATTGTTATGTGGAGCCACTGTTGTGTCACTTGAATTGCTGCTACAAACAGCCTGGAAGGGAGCTGTGTCAGAGGCAGTTTTCCTTTTAAAGGCACAGTTATCCCCAGGCAGGAATGCTGCCCTTGCCTGCCCCTGCTGCAGCCAGCGTTAATATTGCACCAGGTACAAGATCTCAAGACAGGCAATCCCCTCACTACCCGGGCTGAGGCAAGGCAGGGCCACTGCAGAGCATGTGATTTTCCAGATCCTCCAAACTCTGCAGCAATCTCAGTGCAAATGAAACAGATTTCACAGCATTATTCCCCACTACCACGTGCTTTGTTACTTACAGACAATAACGCAATACAAGTTATCCTGAACAAAACCACTTTTAAATTAATTCCTCCAGAGACGTGAAAATAGAGATGGGCAAGCACAAGGCCAAAGAAAAGGGAGCTGAAACCATCCAGGTAAGGCTGACATAGATGCAGGGAGCACTCAGTGTACAGAGAGGTCACAAGGCTGGTTTGGACATGCTTTGAGCCAGGAGGGAGAGCAGACCAGATAAAACTGACCCAACTCTTCAAGCTCAACTCTTTAATGGGAACCGGTGCAACAGGTTGTGTGGAAATTTCAGCACAACACTGAGGTGGGGGGGAAGTGAGGCAAGGTTACAAAACAGGGATAAATAACAAAAAAAAAAAAAAGTACTTTCATACTTTAAATTCTTGCCACAGATGTAAAAACCATTTTGAACCCAGACTTCACATTGATGGGAGACAGTCACCTCAAGCTGAGTAAGAGGGGAGTAAAAATGAGGATCAGCTGCTCCACAGTCATAATGCTGCTGTGGTCCCTGCTGGGCTGGGAACACACCAGCAGCTGAAGCAGGTCTGCTGTTCAAAGTGTGATGAGCCTCTCTGATGCACCAGGTGCTCATTAATTGTTTCATTAGAGCCAAACCTAAACCTGACCAGAATTATTTCCAGCTATTTGTATTTTAGAGCAGCTCAGGCTCCTGCACATTGTGTCAGGCTCTCTACAGGGAAGTTCTGACATCAGCAAGAGGATTTTAATTAAAAAGCAATTTTGAGCTGCAGGCTTAGCAGACTCTTGCCAGAGCAGTAGAGGCGTGGACACTACAGAGATACGGCCAAAGGAAGAACTTCAGCCATGCAAGGAGTTGCAGGGCAGCTCAGAAAACATAAAACTGTCACTATCAGAGCAAACTGCAGAGATAAGGAGGAGGTTTGAATGAGGGGCAGCTTCCAGGGACCTGCAGGGCCTGATCCTGATCCTCCTGGGAGCTCTGAAGTTTCCCCTGAGCATAAAGACCAGCTGGGCACCCTGCTGGCACCTCTCTCAGGGGACACAGGTGGCTTTGTCCCAGTTTTTGCGGCCCTGCCGTGACCCAACACCAGCTCCCCTCACCTGATTTATCAGAAAGCCACAGGGAGCACGGGGCTGCTGGGGATGAGGTAAAAAGGGCAGGAAATGGGGTGTAAAAAGTTCTGTTTGAGACAAAGTGCCTGCTTGCAAGCTGCTCCCAGGGCTGTCCCCGCAGATCAGCTGCTCACACAGAGTTAGGCAGGCGCTGGCTCACCATGGGCAACAACTTGTTCCAAACCTGTGCTTTCAGCCAGTTAAACCACTGAAATTCAACACTATCATAGGTGCAAACACAGAGACACCTACAGAGAGGAACAGCACCAATTGTCACCTGGAGCACTGAGAGCCCTGGGCTGAGCCAGATTCCTTCTGCCACACACCAGACAGGACATGGCACAAAGAGGCACCAGCACAAATGGTCACTGACACCACAGTGTATCAAAAGATAATTCTGAGACAGTCAGGGATGAAACAGCTTCAGATTCCATCTGTTACCAACACGTGGAAGAGTGAGAGGTCCAGAGCTCTGGTCAGTGCCCCAAGGACAGCTCAGGGCTGTGAACAGGCTTCTGAGAAAGTCACAGGCAACACTGCCTTGAAATCACTCAAATTTATTGCACATTCTTAAATTCTGAGGTCTGCAATTGCTTTAATTAATGCCAGTAACCAGCCTCACTGCTACAGTCCTAATCTGCAGCAATAATCTACAGCCCTGCCCCACCCTGAGGAGCAGGGCACCATCCCTGCTGGCTCTGGAACAGCCCCCAGGCACGGGATGGGGAACATGAGCACACAGCTCGGCCTTTGCAGCCTTGTCTGTCTCGGAAGACAGCACCTCCAGTAAAGCTTAAACAAAAAAAGAAATCTGTGATCTCTCTTCTGCCTTACCCTCGAGACATCATCATTAAGGCAGGGCTGACCCACACTGAGGAATGAATGTGACAAGGGAAGCAAACCTCCAGGGCAAGTCTCTTTCAGCACACCTCAGCCTTACTGTGCCTCACATCCTTCCAGGCTGAAAAGCCCCCCACAGTTGGAAATGCAGCCTCCTGCCAAAAAGCCCTGAATAAAGCAAAGGAAACTCCTTGAAAAGGTTTACAGCCTTCCCACAAGCTGTGCCAAAACCACTGCAAGTGTCTTTAAGGCAGTTTACTTCAGAAAACTTAATGATTATTGACATTTTAAGACCATCATGTTTAAAAGTCAGTGAACTCCCTTTTCTGAAGCCTTCTATAATGTCAAATTAAACCAGCAGAAAATAGAGAACCGACTCAACTAATTTATTAGACAACTAAATTAATGTTTATCCCAGGTCTTTAACCAAGCAAATGTCCCTTCACCACCACAGCACGTGGACGTCTCTTGGAAGGTCCCAAGTGGCATTTTTCCGGTATTCCTGATGAAAACTCCACATCACACAGTAATGAGCAGGTGAATGGAGGCAGGCAGGGGCTCTGGGCTGGTGGGACACGCAGGCAGTGAGGACATGCATGTGGAGCTCATTATTGTTGTTTCAGCCTGCTCAAATTGAACACTTCCCTCCCACCTCCCTCCTTGCTTCAGTCACCGGGTGGTGCCAAGACCCCTGAAGGGGATGAATTGGCAACTGTGACCTCTGCTCTGATGCCTCCTGTTTCCTCCCCTCCCTTTTAGGTGCTGCCTGTGGTCATGGAAAGGAGCCACTACAAAAGGAATTTTCGAAAGCTTTCAGACTGAGTGCAGCCCGCTGGCCTGGGAAGTGACGCTCAGATCAAAGCCCCCCTGTGCCAGAGCTGCACAGGGGACAGGAGGGGGTCGCTGCAGAATTCCAGAGCTCGGGAGCTGTGTTTGGCACTGGGGGGATGCTGGGGCTGCCCCCAGAGCTGGGACAGCCTGAAGGGGTTATTTCAGTCAGCAGCATCCTTAATGCCGTGTGCCATGCTGAGCTAGCAGGGTGGCCAGAGCACAGATGGACACACGTGGAGTGATAAATGCACACCCACGTTTGCCAGCTTCTCCAAGCAGCCTTATCCTCCCCGTTTTGCTTGGCACATCGCTCACATATTTGTTCGCAAGTGCGCAGAGCAGCAGTTACTTCTTCACCTTCCCTTACTCCTCTGCCTCACTGGAGGCACAATTACTACACGGAGGTCCCTGTAAGCCTCCTGCTACTGGGACTTGAGGCAAAACTTTTTATTTTACAGTGCAGTGAAGTGAGACATGGCTTTAAAAGGTGGCAAAGCTCGCAGGAGGACACGTCAGGTTTTTGCCATCCAGTGACATCTTCAACCATTTATACCACACACAGCGAAATTCCGTGTCACAACCACACAATGGCTGGGAAATTCCTAGTGCAGCACTAACTCAGGAGAATGTGGGCCAGAATGAGAAAAATGCTTCAGAGATGTGCTTGTAACAAAGCCATCCTCACCGAAATGCTGAGAAAGGCTTGGTCCGAGAAACTGACAGTTTTCCTGTGCTCGGCCTTGTTAGTACAACAGGGATAACACCACTGCAACAGGTGAGTGGCACCACGGCTCTCACAATTCCCACAAGCAGAAAACACCGAGCAGCAGCTGGTGGCTCCATGGCTGGCTTCAGGCTGCAGGAGCATTTCAAATCAGAGCTGCTCTTCCCGGCTTGGGCTGCCCTCAGGGGGAACACTGGGTCTGGAGCTCCTGCAACTAAACCCGGTGTTTTACAAGCCCCTTTACAACTGCTCTTTCCTCCCTTCAAGGGAGCCATGGCTCTTTCACTGCACTGCAGCTTTTACCGTCCACATTCCTGGCTGCAAGCTCCCTCTGGGCAGCTTAAAATGGGACCCCTGAGATAAATCACCTGACACTGGCTTGTAAAATCCACTCTTGTAACTTTCCCCTCTGCTCATCCCAATGCCCAACCGAACACACGGAGTTAAAACACATCAATGTAAATATTATCAGTTCCAGACGCACCAAAGCCATCACTATCACATCCACCGTAACGATTCCCTGACTATCAAAGGGGATTTAGATGCTGGTTTGCCCGGGATTTTATAAACACAAAGAACCCACAACTTTAAAAAGAACGAGCCGCGCTCCATTCGAGCGGCTCCCGGCAAGGCTGGGAGAGAGCCCGAACACGTGCGTGCCCCCAGCCCCGCTGCTCCAGGGATGGATGCCCCGGGACCAGCCCTCCCTGGCTGTCCCACAGCCAGAGCCCCCAGCCCCGACCCAGCCGCGGCCGCTCCGCCCGGGGGATGCGTGCGAGCCCCCGCGGGGAGCTGGGCCCTGCCCGCCCGGCCCCGCTGCCCTCGGCGGCGGCACCGGCGCGCACAAAGGGGGGCTCCGTGCCCTCATCCCCGGCCCGGCCGTACCTGGATGGTCTGGTTGGGGTCCCCCCCGGCCACCGGGCCCCCCACCAGTTTGCAGTACAGATCCTCCACGGCGCGGCGGCTGCCGGCTCCCGCCGGCTCCTCGCCGCAGGTGGCGGTGGCGGAGATGCGGGTGCCCTCGGCCAGGTTGAAGTAGGGCGGGTGGAGGCTGTGCCCGTTCACATCGCTGGGGAAGGAGGCGGGCGGCCGGGCGGCGGCGGGGGGCGGCGGCAGCAGGGACAGTAGGGACAGCAGGGACATCGGGAGCAGGAGCCGCGCACCGCCCCGCTCCGCCGCCTTCGCCATCTTCGCTCGGCGGGGCCGGGCAGCGCTGCGGCACCGGCTCCGCTGGCCCGGCTCCGCTCGGCTCTGCCCCTCTCCGCCGCCGCCGCGCTACTTCAGCCCCGGCTGCGGGGAGGGGCCGGGCAGCCCCGCCGTCCCGGTTAACCCTTCACCGCCCCGGGAACCCCCAGCCCCGCCGTCCCGGTTAACCCTTCACCGCCCCGGGAACCCCCAACCGCGGTTAACCCTTCACCGCCCCGGGAACCCCCAGCCCCGCCGTCCCGGTTAACCCTTCACCGCCCCGGGAACCCCCGCCGTCCCCGTTAACCCTTCACCGCCCCGGGAACCCCCGGCCCCGGTTAACCCTTTACGGGAACCCCCGTCCCGGTTAACCCTTCGCCGGGTGAAGGATGCCGCCCCCTCCCCAGGGAACAATGTGCCCATTGTGTCTGCGGGGCTGCTCTGCCCGCGGCGGCTCGCTGGGGTCTTAGTACGGTAAACTCCATTAACCGATAGATCGGGTTATCTACAGGAAAAACTCGATTACTAATTAACAAAACAGGGGAAGGCTTGACCGAAGCCAGTTCGCGCTCCTCGAGGTACGCTGTGGGTTCTCATTTGATTTGGGCAGTGAAAATTTTATTTCCACTTTCCCCGGAAAGGATGGCTTTGGGGAAATGGCTTTAGCTTCTCACCTAAGGGGGAAGGAAGCAGCTCAGCGATAACCCAACTTTCTCCCATCCCCTGGCTGCCCATGGACAACCCCTCCGTGCCGTGGTGTGACACACGCACCGTCAGCTCTTTATGCTGCTGCGGGGAAGACATTTTACAGATAAAAACCTCAACATAAATACAGAGCAACACATCAATTAACTCATCAAACCATGCTTTGACTTTCCGGCAAACACAGCCTGATTTAAAATTCAAGAATTCAATAATACACATGAAATGTTTTGCCTGAACTGGACAAGAGTGCATCTTTAAAGTAGGACATACCAAGAGACCACGTCTGGACTCCAAACAGTTGGATTGCTGCGGTATTTGAACCCCACAGGAAGCAAAACAAGCTCTAAAGCATGTCCAGATCTTCACAGGCTGCTGCTGGGCATTTGCTCTTTCGATCACATAATCCATCCTCTTTGTTTCTTATTCTCTGTGGACAACCTAGGAGGTACCAGTCCTCTTGAAAAAGCTACTGTCTTAAGTATGAAAAGCTTTAAAAAGAAAACAAACAAACAATAATAATATAAAAACCCAAAAACCCAAAAAAAACCCCAATTGTGATGCGTGTGGCTCAAATATATAGCTCCACAAACTGAATTTCCACATGGCATGTACCAGCCAGGCTCTGCAATTACACTGATTTCAGCACTTTTGGGGGCTTTTGAAAGATCCTTCTTGCTCTCTGTGGAGCACCATGGATATAAGTGGATATATGGATTTATATATATATATATATATATATATTAAAATATATATATTTTATATATTTATTTTTATATTATATATTTTTTATATCCACCATGGAAATAAGTGGATATATGGATTTTTATATATATTTATTTATTTCTATAAATATATATTTATATAATTTTTTTATATATATGTATATATATCCACTTATATCCATGCTGGATATAAGTGTATATATGTATTTAAGTGTATAAATGTATGTAAGCGTATATATGGATTTATTGTCGGGTTTCCCCAGGGTTCTGCAGGCAGTGGGGCACTGGCAGCCCTCCAGCCAGGTGCTGCTCGGGAATGCTGCTGGCTCCGAGCATCGCGAAGGGGAGGCTTTGCCATTTTTGCCGTTCCTTTCCTGCCCCACGCCATCGGGAGCATCCAGTGCCAGCTGTTTCCCGGGATCACATTGTCATGACATCAGGATTTGAGAGCCAGGGCGGTGAGAGGTGCCCGGTTCCACATGGTGAGGAGGCACTGAAGCACGGCCGCCAAACCCATTCAGTCAGAAAGATTTCCTAAAGCGCTTTCAGACATCTTTTAACCCCTTCCTGCTCGCCCGTCTCTTTGGAGACCTTTCCCCCGGTTTCCCCACTTAATGCAAGATCTTATCTCCAAGCGGATGAATGTATCCTTTAAAAGCTAAATAGAACCTTTAAAAACAAATTCTTATCAAGAGAACAGACAGTCTTTGCCCTTTAAACCGTGCTTGAAAATGAGTAGGTTCCGCTGGGAACAGCCACCTTTGAAAATATTTCTGCTCTGCAGTAATCGTTAACTAACATGTTTATGTGGGGGAGACCAATACTCCACAGGACAGGAATTAAAACTTCCTTCAGCTTTATCAAATGCCATATTTAATTAGCTACTTACACCCCATGGCACCTGTAAATACGTAAAAAGAGTTAACAAGGAAAGCAGGGCACAGATTAGGAAAATAACTTTCTCCCACCCCCACAAGAGTTTCAGGGCAAAACACTTGGGCCAGTCTAATATCTGTAATCCCTCTAGTGGTAATATAATTAATCTCCCTTCCAAAATGCAATTAAGGAAAGTGAAATCACAGTTAGCACGTGGGTTTTGTGGCACGGACTCAAGAGCACCACGCAGAAAAAATGACCCTTCTGCAGTCTGAACTGGCCTCCCAGTGACTGCACAAAGACGGTTTGAGGACTGAAATCATACTTAGGCTACCTGTAACTGAGGGGATCTGAAGGTTTCCAAGAAGCAATGGAAATACTTTAAAGACAGGGCATTCTAAGGGTCTTTTTCCAGCACAGGAAGAAAAAAGACAGAGGGTTTCTAACATTGCTAAACATTCAATGTAGAGGTTAACCAAAAAGTTGAGGTTAACAACTTAAACCCCTTCCCTGATACCATCTCTTTTCAGCCACACTCAAGAAAAAAAGTCATAATTACTAATTTGAACTGGACACAAGTCCCGTCTGGCCTAAGACCTCACCTGATGTATATATGTATATATATACATATATATACCAGCAGCAAACATCTCCAGTGAAAACCCCCACGGGTGGCTGAGGAATACTCTGCTCCCAGAAAAGATGTTCCCTGATTTATAACAGCTAGAACTGTGCTTCAGTAGTGAAGCCTTTCTTCCATTTAAGAGCTTTTTCTGAGCATAAATTTCAACATCCCTGGACATTTGCCATTCCTTTACTGCTCTGATCCCTGTTTGAATTTTACTGGTTTCTCGAGCCTCGCACTGGTGCTTCTTGGCTCAGCCTCACAAAGCTGGTCACAGTGACATGCTCTCAAATAAGAGGTGTTGAAGCAGAAGAGACTTTTCATTTTAAACCCAAACCACGACCAGTGAATGCAGAGAGAACTGGGAAAAAAAAAAGAATCCAGCCTGTAGCATTCCTGCTCCAATCTTCTGTGAGCCTGCATGTAGTAACACGACCTCAGCCATGCTGTTATCCATCTGCACCCACTAAAGGCATCCCAGTTCCACTGAGGGTTTTACTTTTGCCTCCCTAAAAACTGCAGGACCATGAGGAGCTTGCCCAAAGTTGCCACCAGAAACCACAAGCTCTTTCTTCAAGAAAGCTGTAGAGCAGCAGAAGGGGTTTAGGGGCGTGGAGGGACAGGAAGAGCTTAAAAGAAATCTGAGAACAAATTCAATATATGGGCTCCAAACAACTTGTCTCTGTGAGGGAACCTAGTTCCTAAATCTGAACAAAGATTCTGCAAGTTACAAATGAAGTTTTCCTGTCTATACAGAGCCTTTTAACCTACAGCAGGAGCACAGGGAAGCATCCCACAACCAGGAAGTGAGTAATTCAGCAGTGACACAGACACATTCTGCTTCCTGTGAATAAATTCTCTGGTTTTATCTTGTCTATTACACAGAGAAATATAAGGAGTTCTTTCACTCCAGGAAAAGCAACATAAGGCCAATGGAGAAAGACCCATTTCTTGCATTTCCTACCAAGGCACCACCAGAGCCAGAGCCATCACTGAGAGCAGGGCCTGAGCCAAGGGAAATGAGTGAGCATATGGTTTTTGTGTGGTGTAGGGTCAGGGACGCGTTATCTCAGGGAAGATTTAATCACTTTCCTGCTGCCCTGAGGCAGGCTGTGTGAAGGAAGGTGTTTCCTGAGCTGCGCTCTGTGCTGACCCCAGAGCTCCACGCCAAGCTCATCATTTATAAGGGTGTTGTGCCTTGACCCAAGTGTGTCAGGAGCAGCTACCAGGAGCTAAGAACTAATTCTGCATGAGCTGGAGTTGACTAACACAAGCCAGAAGTACAATCAATATCCTTCAAGCACATCTCCTGCTTTATAATTTTACAGTCTCCACAGGCTCCACCTGAGAAGGTTGTAAAACAAACCCACAAAAGGCATCAGCAGATCCCATGGAAGGTTTGCAGGGGTTTGCTGAGCTCACAGAGGCTCAGGAAGGAGCTCCCCTCCTGTTCACACAGACCCCATGCATGCACATACAGACAGCTGCAAACAGCCCCAAACAGCCCCAAACAGAGACCTAAGTACATTTCCCCTGTTTGTTCTTCAAACTGACAGCTCAATTACAGCTTTTTAAACCCTTCTGCATCGGGGGAGCTGGGGCACAGCTTGAATTCAGTGGGAAAGGGCTGGAGAGTTTTGTTGGAGGCATGAGGAATTTACCAGGATCTGCCTTGGTTTCTCAGACTGGTTCTTATGAACACATAAAGCCAAAAGCCAGAGGGGATGACCAAACTCATCACACTACCATCTGCTGTAGTCTGCTTTTATGAAAGTATTCCTGGTGCTGGTTTTGCCATATTGACAGAAATAGTAAAGACTGGACAAACCAGACCACAGTGCTAAGGTAATTCAATAGGAAACAACTCTAGGAAAGACATAATTCTTTATATCTTTTTTGGAATTGAATTACACCATGTAAAAATACAGCCCCCTAAAACTGCCAAGTACCAAGGAGGATTGGCAAAAACCAGATTAGGAGGCATCTGGAATGAACAATTATTTTTTCTTTCTCAGTAGAATTACTTTAATGTATTTTATCTTTGTTTCCTTTATAGTGTTCCTCCTTTAACATTTATTTAAAATTGAAAAAGACTGTTTTGAGACAGAGCTGGTCAATTTGCCATGCCCAAGCAGCACCTTTTAGTTAAAACCAAAAGCAGCAGACATCTGTGTTTTGTCTGCTGTGGACATTTTCACCAAGAGATCAAGAAGATTCATAATGCAGCAGGACACGTTACTCTACACCAGAGAATTCAATTCCCTTTAAGGTCAGCCTGTACCTTCCCGGCAATCAAATGGTTCCAAAACCCTCCCAAAGCCAGAACAGGTGTTTCATTCATACTGTCTGTCTACCTGGCAAGGACCCAAATACTTTCTTTTAAAGCCTGAACTCTGTATTATTCTGGGGCACATGGAAAACACACCTAAGTGCTGTCTCCTAGGCACGCTCGGGGCTGGGTCATCACTGGCTGTGTGTTTTTCTTTGCACAGCTCAAACAGGGGCACAGCTGCTTTTCTGTTAATAGCTAAATCATGCTTTAAATGTGCCACACAGCCCTGCCTTCAGCCAGAAGGGCCCTGCAGATTTAACGAGCTGACATGTCAACAGAGATCAGTTCACCCACCAGAAAAGTGCAGCTACTCCTGGGGTGAGCTTTGGTTCTTGTTCAGCCCTGCAGGAGGACCAAGAGCTCTGTGTCAAGTTGAATCCATGGAGGAAGCAGGGGTGTGCTCAGGGTGAAAACCAGAGCCATGCTGGGGTTCCACACTCCCCTGAGTGTGACAGAGCACTGGGGGCAAACTGCAGACACACAGACAGAACATGCATTTGCTCCTTGTCTGAAAGGTGGGACACATCCAGCACTGAACATGGGAAACTGACTCAAGCCTGACTCAGAGAATAGGACTTCTCCTGCTATGTCATTGTAACTTCTTTGAATGCCTGGAAGTTCATCCTCCCACAGATTACTTCACCCGGGGTTGATTCTGTGCCCTGTGGCTATGTGCATATAAATACTCTTCAGGCATGGGGTCATGACATACCCTTGTTGGCTTCCACCAACTTCATATCCAGTTGGAAACTACTGGTAGCAGATAAAAACCCAGTAGCACTTCTAATCTCTGCCATACAGGATAGTTGTATTGCCATTTTCCTATTAAATCCTGTTTCATTAATGAGAAATAATACATAATATAAATAATAATAAATAATACACAGCAAATGAAAAGTGTAATTAGGAACAAGCAACAGACCCGTGCCGCTGGCCCAGAGGAAAGAACATCTCAAGCAATATCCCACACCAGCAGATGCCCTTTTATTTTCACATTTGTTTTCCCCGAGGAAGAGGATGCCCAGTCCAGCACACAGAGGCTGTGGCTCCCCAAGGGAATCAGCAACAGCTCGTGAGTCAGTGACAAGGAACACGGTCAGGGGCGGTGCACAGGGCCAGCAAACACAGCAGTGACCGCCACAGCCCTGAGGTGTGAGGGTGGCACCGTCCCCAGTTTGAGGGCACCAGCCTGCGCTGGGGCAGGTTGTGCTGCAGCCTCTCTGAATGGGAGCAGGCACAGCTCTGCTGCTCTGCATCTCCACACGGATGAGGATGAGGGCACACCTGCATTTTCCATCTATTTCACAGCTGGAAAGAGGGAGATAATTTGCTACCCAAGACTCTCCTCAAGGCACAAAGCAGTGCTGGATGAGAGACAGAGTTTAGCTCCAGCTGTGCATTGTGGCTCTGCCTAAGGGAAATGCTTTACCTTTTTCTTTTTTTTCCCTCTGGGATACATTCAATCCAAGCACTATATTGACAATCAACTCTTCTTTCTGAGGTTCCCAGTCGTAATCCATGGGACTTGCAGAGGGCAGGAGCATTGTAATGAAATATTAGCAAGAGTTGCCTTGGAAACTGCCCAGATGAAGCCCTCTTATATTCACTGAAGTCTTCCCAGCGTGACTAATACCTCCTGGGCTGTAGTTACACCAGCCTGAACGTCCTGAATGCATGACCAAGTCAGCAGAGCAAACACACTCAAGCCCCATTTATACAGTTATGGCTTAATCTGATTATTTGTAGTTTGACCAAATGCAAGAGAAATTTGCGGAGCTTCACTCTGCACTTTCATCTCACCCCTCTCGATAACACAGGCTAGGCTTTCCCATTCTGCAGTTTCTAAGACAGAAAAGCCAGCAGCTTAACAGCTGAGTGCAAATTGCAGTCATCTGTTAGAATGCATTTGGTAACATTTTCTTTATCCTGTTAACCTTATCAGAGAGCAGAACACGTGGGGAATGCTGAGGGCCTTCATGCAATGCAAAGTAAGAAACGCTCCATGCACACATCCCAGCTGCCCTTCTGCCACAAAATCCAGGTCTGAGCAAGCCTGTCCCCTCCTGTCCCTCCCAGGCTCCCTGGCCCTGCAGGCACACTGCTGCCCATCGGCTGTGTGCCATCTGAGGTGTTCAGGTCGTGCTGCTGACCATGTACAGCTCAAGGCTTGCACAGACCAGAAATTCTCTGTTTGAGCAGATGCCTGTGAAGAAAGCCCTGGGTTACAGCCCTGCTGTCCCCATCTCACCCACAGGACATTGACAGCAGGAGAAGCTTCAGCTTCAGTTCCCTTGCAGACTGCACCTGCCCCAGACCTGGGCTTGCTCCCTGTGCTGGCTCCCTCCATCTGCACTGTCCACCCCAAACCTTAATTTCTATTTTGTGAAGATCCTTTCACAGCCAAGATTGAGAATTTACAGGTCCCAGAGAGAAGAACTCAGTGAGTGCCCTGATCCTCCCTGCCTCTCACTCTTGCTCTCATTTCTGGGAAAAGGATTCATGTCCCTGGGTGGGATCAGGGCAGAGTGCCTGCAGGAGAGGAAGGCTTGCAAGAGCAAGAGTTGTCATCATTCACCAGCTGACTCCCACACTAAATGCACACCACAGGCTGGGAGCTCTGCATTAAATGGATATTTCTGCCTTTCTTTAGTGTGTGCTCCCTATGTGCAGCACAAGACACATTTCACACCTGTGTCCACCATCGATAAGAACAACCCATGGTTTGGGCTCCATATCAGGAAAAGATTTTATTTATTTCCATTGTCACAGCCATTAATCTGAAATCTAAATGACTTCCTATTTGGGAAAGCATCTGAGTTTTTTTTTCCATGCAGATTATTCCTACAGCAGCCGAATAGGAACAGCCAGCTGTTTTGTGCTTAAAAATAATTCCCTCCTGTAGGAAAAGGTAACAAAAAGGAAAAGAGGTGCTTTCTCCACAATAGAAGAGCTATGAGCCTGTTTCAGACATCACAGAGAGAGATGGTGCCACAGCCAAGAACCTAAATTATTTCTGAGGCTCAAGTCCCTTCACAACTGCTTCCCTGCATGACGTTGGACACATCACTGAACTTTTTCTTTCCCTCTTTACATCAACTCAAAATGAAAAGGAGCAGCAGTGTAGGGGAATGATAAGAATAAAAGCTGTAAGATGCTCAACCATTCAATGCAGGCGCATTTTGAAGTTTGTAAAAAGTGGATTTAACAGCTAAGCCCTGCTTGGACCCCATAGGTCCAATAGACTTCAGTGAAAATCCCACATATTCTGCCCAGCCTGTTCCCCTTCCAGGAGATCAAGCAGCAAGCACAAGAGCTGCTGGTGTGTCAGCTCAGAAACACAGCGAGCCCTAAACCGAGCTCCAAGGGCTGGTGAATGGAAGGGCCATGGCCAGCTCTCATCTCAGGGCAGCTGAAGGCTCTCCAGGCTGGGGGTTCAGGAGCTGGCAGACATCAGGAGGGATGCTTCCCTACAAACAGCCTTGATACCCTGGAGGGTCTGGCATTGTCCCAGAGGATGAGCTAGAGTGGCTGCAGGCCTGGAGGTCAGGAACCCTTTTTCATACCAGGGGGAAGCACTTTGGGGTCCTTCAGTGCAGAACTTTGAGTGCAGTTTTGCAGCCATAACACTTCAAATAAGGCAGCTGGAAACATAACAGAGAGCAGCCCTGGGCTCCTTCTCTGGCTACTGGCTTTCCCTTGCCATAAGCTCCAATTTCCTCAGCACTTTAGGGGAGGTTTATGTTGTGCATTACCTTTGTACAGCCCAAGTAACCCAAGAAATCTCAAACCCAAATGCTTGGTTGCTGGGATAGATCCTATTACTGCTTTTAAATGCTTTGCATTCATATAGAGGATGATATTTTAAATAACGAAAAAAGAAACCTCATAATCACAGCCAGGCTATTTGTGGGAGGTTTCTTCTCAGTTTTCAAAGATCCTTGAAAAGCTGGCAAGGAAACCAAAAGCTATTTTACTTTCTTTAGGAGCACTAAAGGGAAAAAGGTACTTTGCGGATTAGGAGATTAAAATTACAAATACACTGTCTGATAATTTCATAGTAATTAAAGTAATTAACTTGATTGTGTGCTACCATTTCAGCTGGCTTGGGCTTTTAGAATCTTATTTAAAGGAGCCACATCATTAAAGAACTTCAGATGTGGAATTACTGCTGAAAGGTATCCACTCTGGATTGATCCATAGCTCTGAACTCGTAAGGACTCCCAAGATGAAAACCATTTGGAAACTCCTCATGTGATTTGTGCATATGGTGCCTGACATCCTCAACTTCATGGCAGGGGATTTATTCCTTGCCTGATGAGGTGAAGGCCAGGCCTGCCGCACTCCTTGTGGCAGCAGAGAGGGCAGGGGTGTGTGCCCGTTGGCATTCCTGCCTTGGGCTCTGCACTCCGAGGCTGAATAAAGCAATTTAATCGATTCTTGCCTGCTTCTACCAAACAGCTCTCCAGGGAGGGATGCAGAGACAGTGCAATAGGGAGGATATGTGATTTGCATGCTAATAAAGGCACGCACACTTTCTCTGGACAAGCCTTGACTTGACACCAAGATTAGAAGTTGCCCCAAACCCAACTGTGTTCCAAAGTGAGCCTGCCACACACAGCAGCAGGAGTTTCACAGGGGTTTAAAGTTAATTACACTCCATTCTGCTTCTGCTCTTTCATGTCTCTCTGGCTGTTCCCTGGCCTGCAGCTCCCTGAAAAAGCAGAGTAAGTGCTTTGGGGTGTTTATCAAATCCTTATTATTGCAGGCCCTGGCTGGCTTTGGGAGAGGAAGCGTCAGAGCCCCTTTGGTGTTTGTGGATGGTGTTTGGGGCTGCAGGGAGTGCAGGGGACCTGCTCCCCACACAGGAGGGACTGGGGCCGTGGCTTCCACAACATGTTGTGCTTGGCAGCAGCACTGACACCATCAGCGCTCACCCCTCTGCCCCCTCTGCTCGTGCCAGCAGAGCCGTTTGTGGAACCAGGTTGTGAACTGACCCAGCTATAAAAAGGGGTGTAAACAATTCTTTTGGAGTTTGTTTTTCTAAGCTCTCCTAACCCATTTAAGGAATAGCCCTCCCTGTGAGACTGCAAAAGCCAGGCATGTGGAAGCGCAGCTATTTCTGTGTGAGGCTGTTAACACAGGTAAGCACTGCAGGCTGCTGAAAGGCACATCCAGCTCTTGCTGATTCAAGACAGGAGTTCCTAATACTAGGAGTAATGATGTATAGCCAAGCGGAGTGTCATTAGGCCAGAACTGAAAGTGATCTATCTGTTTTGTAGGAGAGAAAGACAGGTCAATGCACTTAAAGCAGAGTTTTTAATTCTTAGAGCATGCATAAGCTGTGCTGTTTCAGCCAGCCTTACAGATCTTGTCAGGGCAAAATCCCAAATGTTTTGCTGGAGTAGTCTCCAGCCAAATCCAGATTTTCAATGGGGATGGCTGAGTTTGTCAGGAAAGATAAATGAGCTGCAGTAATCAGCAGCAAAAAAGAAAAAAACCCAAATATTTTAAGTGCTTATCTGGAGTCTGGATTAAGTCCTTGATTTTCATGAGTTGCCTACATGGTTCTGGAAGGATTGCTTGCCTGCACCCCAGTTTCCCAGCTGGAAAGCAGACACAATCAGACTGCAAACATCTTGAAGTCAAACTCTCCTAGGAGAACAGGAAAAAGACTCACCAGCAGCACATGGCAGCAGCTTGTACCCACTGCAGGGGCAGGATGGCAGCAGAATCCCACAGCAGTTTCAGAGCACAGCCATGTTCTCAGGGAAGAGTCTGGGTGGTCTCTGCTGCAGCTTACATTGATAATTTGCAATAAAACCCCATCTTGGCAGCATACCTCAAACACCTTCCTCCTAAATGAAAGCCTGACTTTGTCCCTGGAGCTGTTCAACCTGACACAGCTGCTCTGAACACGGTCCAAGGGCCCTGCAGAGCTGGGAGGTACCTGGGAAAACCCTGCACAAGTGTGGGTGAAACAACCCCCTCATTTCCCCCCAAATCCCTCAGCTCACAGCCCAGGCACGGCTCCTGCACTGCTGTTCAGCCACCCCACCAGTGCCTGATGGTTTGTTCCCTGTAGATATTCCCTGCCCACCAAACCACCTGCACCAGCTGGACTTGGGACCTTCACCCCAAGACCCCATCCCGTCCCATCCCAAAGGATGGGAGCATCTCTTGTTGGGTGCATTTTCCCCTTGCCCAAACTGCCTTACCATCACCAACCAGCAGAAGTTTAATTTCAAAACCAGCAAATACTCCACATATGCAGAGGGGTGGGTTTTTCAAAGGCTGCAGCTGTCATAACCCAGTTCCCAACTATCCCATTTTTGGGGAGATCCACCTTCACACTTTTTAACCCCAGAGTATTTCACAAACTGTACTGAAGGACTGAGTTTTTTTTTTTGAGAGAGATGTGACTTACAATCTGTATTTGTACGCTGTAAAATGGTTACATTTTAAGGTAAACTATGAACTCCTAAAAATCAGAGGTGCAGCACAAGACACAAGATCAGTAGCTGCGTTTGGAAGTTCTGCCTGGTGTGCAAAAGATTGGGAAAAAAGATTCCACATGAACACTCTGAAATGTATAGCATGACAGAGAATTGCTGTTCTGCCAGAGAGCAGAGATGCTTCGGAGTCAGAACTGCTCCCCTGAGAACACCACACATGACCTGAGCCAGCAGAAAAGCCCCAAATTCTTTGACAAGTACACACATCCTGTTGCCCTGCTTCACAAGGGGTGAGCAGCAGTCATTTACACGAGGATACACTGAATCCATGCCAGACTTCTTTAGAAATACTTGAAAATCCTCCATGAGCATCTCCAGACAGCAAGTTTGAAAGGAGACGAGCTGGGGAACAGCACGAGCCCCACCAAGGAAAAGGAATCCCTGCAGAATTCCTCAGGAATGCAGAAAAACCTTACAACTCTTCCCAATATTTTTTCTACTCTTTTGGTGATTACTAATCTTTGTGGAGTTTACATTCCATCTATCATTTTTATAACCAGAGATCAGAGAGGGATTATGGCTGGGGGTTGCAAGAAATTCACACAGAGACCCTGTTTATCTAAGCAAAGAGAGCAGCTCTTCTATTTTAACCATTTATAACATGGCAGAACCACCCTCTGGGACATGTTCAGAGATGATTTATTCTCCTACACCAGAAATTTAGGTGGTGCCATTTATATTTTGTCAGAAGCATCTCTAATACACGGCAGTCAAAACAAGGACATGCCCCAGCAGATTGTCATTTTTACATTCAGTTCACATCCAGCTTTTCTTTCTTTTCTTTCTTTTCTTTTTTTTTTTTTTTTTGAATCAACATCAATAATTGCAGCCCTTCTCCCACACTGGGAGTGTGCTGGGAGCTGGAAGTGCTCTGATGATGGAGAGCTGCGACCCCAGGACCTCTGGCAGCCACAATTTAGAGAAGTCACAGTGCAGATCTAAATTCGAACTAAAGGTCAGATCATCCCCTGGGGGTTCTGGCTGCAAGAGAGCTGGGCTGCCCAAACTGACCGGAGAGGAACTGAAATCCAGCCCCCTCCGCTGGATTCGGTGTGCCTCAATCACCCGTGCCTCCCTGGATGGAAAGGTTGGTTACTTGAAATGCGGCTGCCACCTCTTAAGGGGAACAATGATGTTTGAAAAGGCTCCTTTGATCTTCAGCAAACACTACAGCCCTGATAGCAGGAATACTCGAGCCACCCAGATCCCACTGCCCGGGAAGCCGAGAGGTTGAAAGAAAAAAGGAAAAATGAAAAGAAAACAAACGCCAACACGCAAAACAAAACAACAACAAAAAGAGGAGCAAGAATGTTTTTTTTAAAGAAAATATCTATAAATATTCGGTGGCTAAGAAATGAAATAGATTCCCTGGTGCACAGCAGCATCCTCTTAAATATCTGGGAGAGCTTTAATCCATAAATTTACATGTAATGAGAATAAAGCAACTGATGAAGGGAAGGGAAAGGGACCTCGGGAGACTTTTTGGAAGAGAAGGGGGTCCAGGTTACAGCAAGAAGGGAAAGGTGGGGACTTAATGCTTTTCAGGGCATAGTGCAGACTTTCTGAGGAGTGATTTTCCCCCAGTATTTCCTTGCAGAGAGCCCTGATACCTTTGAAGTGCCATAGAAATGATCCAATAACCACCAAGAGTGGGACTTGCTGGCCTGATAGTGGCTCCTTGCAGTGAGTACTTTCCCCTAATTTAAAGAGCACTCCCTCTATGCAGATACTCACAGCAATACTCACTACTTCAAAGGCAGCTGGCACCCACTCCTTTCTCCTCCAGGTGTTTTTTATCTCCTGCCCGGGTGTTGTTTCTGTGGGCAGCTCAGAGCCTCAGCAGGCACCAGCCCACCTTCAGCCACTGCAGCAGGGTGGGATTGCAGCTTTGGAATGGGCATGAGGCCCTCCTGATGTGCTCTGCTCCAGGATAAAACACCAGAATAAGCTGCTATGGCATCTAGAAAACAGCAAAACATTTCTATTAAATAGAAAATCTGAACATCCTGAGTTGATGGGGAGAGGAGGAATTATTTCACAGCAGAACCTGAGCCCCAACATTTAGGAAGGAGATGCTTGCAGCTCTGGGAGGTCTCTGCATCCCACAAAGGTGAGCAGAAACCTTCTGAAACAGCCCTTAACCACCTCGAACAAATGCAGCCCTAGGGATCCCTCCCAAACCCAGATTTTCAGTGTTTGGGGGCAGTGCCAGCGCTGCCAGGGCAGGAGGAGCTGTGCTGGAAGGGCAGAGGCGTCCCCAGGCTGCAGCGCAGCCCTGCAGGGAGAGCTGAGCCTTGCCCGGGCACCCTCCCCACGCTCCCCAGGGCCAGCCCTGCAGGTCTGAGCAGCCCCTGCCCCTCCCCGCGTCCCCCTCAGCCCACGGGGGCATTTTCAGCCAGAAGGAGCCCCGGGGACAGCCTCAGACAGCTCCGAGGCAAAGGTTACAGGTGTGAGCCCGGCGGGACAGCTTGATGGATGACATGCCACAGGAAAGCTGGCAGCTCCTTTGCCTGGGAGGAGCAGGGAGGTGCAGGAGCATTTTTCTCCTCTGAAATCATCTCCTGCCTGCCTGCCTGCCTGCCATTTCTAGCCCCTGCAGCTCGGGTTTTTTCCCCTTAATAAAATGTTTTCAGGGCAAACTGTACCAGGAGAAGATCCCCTCCTTGAGATGAAGACAGTCAGCATTCCAGGGATTTCCATAGTTCATGGCTGGCTGTTTTCCCAGTCACCTCCTGGCCCTGGTGACCTGGCACTTCTTGTACCTTTCTTTGGGAGAAATAGGAGAGAGGGGACAGATCCTCGTCCCACAGGTCACTCCAGGTTATTCAGAGCAATATAACGTGTGCATTTCTGCTTTATCTTTTCCCCAGTTTGGATACTGGGAAGAGTTTGGCTCTTTTTAGCTCTGTAAATGACCTGGTGAGGAGAAGTGAAGGACCTTACCCTTCCTTCCAGAACAGGTGGGAGCACAAATCACAGCAGCACAAGCCATTAACTCCAGTCCCATTTGTACTCCAGGCAGAGCACAGAGATGCTGCCTTGTGAAAACCTGAGAGTTTCCCTTCAGAAACTGCTATAGAGGAGAGGCATTCTGTCAGCAAGAGACTCCCCAAGCAGCTGTGGATCAAACCCAGGGATCTGCACAGCCCCACCATGCAGCCTCAGTTCCTCACCTCAGCTCAGTAACAAATGCACAGAAAAAGCCAAGTCCACATAGAAAACCGCTATTTCTTCTTTGAAATTGATGATGTGAAATAAGCAGAATTACAGAATTATTTTTACCAGTGGAAAAAAGCCGGAGCAAGGAGCACCAAGGGAAAGCCTGGCACCTGAAGCTGCAGGGACACACATGCATGGGAGAGGACAGCCTGCAGCTCTCCAGCACATCCAGGAGGCCCAGTGCCCACCCCCTCTGTTTGGGCAGCTCAAGTGACATCTGACCATGGCTATAAATCTCAGCTGAGCAGGGCATTTCCTTAGGGCCTGGATCTTTGTTTAATCTCTGTCTCTAGACCAGGCTGACTTCCCAGGTCTTGCATGCAATAGCTCAGCAGTTCCAGCAAGTGACAGGAATGAATGATGATCCCATGAATCACCCCAGGGCCCCATGTACCACTCCATGAACCACCCCAGGGCCCCATGATCCACCCCAGGACCTCATGAACCACCTCATGGCCCCACATATCACCCTATGAACCACCCCATGGCTCCACATCCCAGTCCAGGACCCCATGTACCACCCCATGAACCACCCCAGGGCCCCATGAACCACCCCATGGCCCCATGTACCAGTCCAGGGCCCCATGTCCCAGTCCAGGGCTCCATGTACCACCCCATGAACCAACCCAGGACCCCATGTACCACCCCAGGACCTCATGTACCACCCCATAGCCCCACATATGACCCTATTAACCACCCCATGGCCTCATGTCCCAGTCCAGGACCCCATGTGCCACCCCAAGATCCACTCCATGGCCCCATGATCCACCCCAGGGCCCCACATATCACCCTATCACCCACCCTATGACCCCATGTCCCACCCCAGGACCCCCTGTCCCACCCCAAGAACACCCCATGGCTCCATGATCCACCCCAGGACCCCATGTCCCACCCCATGTCCCACCCCAGGACCCCCTGTCCCACCCCAAGATCCACTCCATGGCCCCATGATCCACCCCAGGGCCCCCACATATCACCCTATCACCCACCCTATGACCCCATGATCCACCCCAAGGGCACCCCATGGCCCATGATCCACCCCAAGCTCGGGCTGCTGCTGCCCCTGCTCACACAGCAGAGCGTCTGCACCCACCCTGTGCTCCTGCTCAGGGCTCACAGCACTGCCCCACTGCCTGCACAAAGCCTCACTGTTCCACTCGGGCCCTTGTGTGGCTCACCATGCCCCCTCTCCCATGATGACAAAGATGAAATGAGTCATTCTTTAGCAAGTGTTTAACTCTCCAAACACAACCTCATGGGGCTCTCTGATTGTAGCTCCAGCTACTTAAATCTGTTCTACATTAGATTCCCCTAAGCCACAGAGGGTTAATTTAAAACTTGTGTTGGGGTGTTATCACAGCTTTCACTGCGGATTTGATAAAGCCCACAGTGCTCCAAGACCCAATGTGGTAAAAATGAGTTTTCAGGAAGGTGCCTGAGTCAGCCAAGCAGCGTGCTCTTCTGGGAGAGAGGGAATCTGACTCAAAATGCACCTCACTGAGATCATGTCTGATACAATCCATGGGAAACAGTTGGTATTAGCAAGGCCCAGTAGCAAAGGGTTTAACTTGTCCAAGTCTGGGGACTGTTCTTTGAGTTTTCAGTGAGTGCCTGCTATTAAAATCCTTGTGCTGTAAATAGTCCAAAATCAACTATAATTTTAGCCTGTGACTCAAGCAGAATTAAAAAAAAAAAAATCAAAACAAAACCACCACAAAAACATTTTAAAAGCAAAACAAAAGATGCTTCACTTTCATTTCTGAGTTACAGACCAGCTGAGACTGGACTGGGGGAGGGGGCATTAATTCACCTACAGAAGGAATGAATGAGGCAGTGGCTTGTATTTAATGAGTTTTAAACATATTGGCCATGAAACTGCAGGGAATACAGTGTCCCATGCATCCTGGCATTTTCCATCATTGGGAGACTCCAGCCTAACATTTAAAAATTAGAGACTGGCGTTTGCATGGGATAATAGTTTAATCTTTTTAACAATGGAGCTGCCTGCCTGGCAGTGGTGGGGAGGATTAGGTATTGAGATGCAGCTTTATGAATGGGGACAATCAGTCAGAGCTGTCAGGCTGGTTTTGTTTGGATTATCAAAGTGATATCCAGAAGTGAAGGTGTTCATAGGGAGCCAGGTGCCAAATGCAGCAGGGCTCTGCCTTGCAGCAATTAGCAAACAGGTGAGGAGCCATTACACAGGAAACTCACCCTGTGCAGCAGACACAGACACGGAAATATTTGCAAACAGAAATCAAACAAGGCAAAATAGAGCATCCTGATGTCGCTTTCTGAAAGCATCTAGAACACATCTCCCACTTGTCCCAGTCCCACTGGCTACCCTGACCCGTGAATATTACCTCAGTATGAAGTCATTAGAGGTGGTGCCCTGTGTGCTGATGAGCACCACACCATGGCTGAGCTGCCTCTACACGCACAGGGCTCCTGCTGGGGCAATGAAGCGCTTGGGTGGGTTTGCTGGGAATTGTGCAGTCTCAGCCAGGACACAGCCACACCTAGATGAGGTGGTGTCTAATATTAATTTCTGACTCTAATATTAATTTCTGACTTCTGTTCCCTGGACCAGCTCCTGAAGGGAACATCTCTCCATTCACTCAAAGACATCACACTTGTTCTGAGTACAAGCTGATCCTTCAGAACACTTGGGGGAAAAAACCACACCACAGATGGTACAGAAAGGATATTCTCAGCTGCCTCCATTCCCAGCAGTGCAGCAAAACATGAAACACATGAGCAGGTGAGGTCAGAGCACACAGGCAGACCCTGTCTGTCATCAGCACAGCACAAATGGCCCCTGCAATTAAAAGCACAGGCTCTGTCTGGTTCTGGCATCATTCATTTCTGATAGCTACTGCCATGCAAGAGGCTGTAGGTGAAACTAAACCTGGAAAACCATCATAATATATCACTTTTATCCCAATATCTGAAGTGAAAAGTATGCTTATGCTGGAATGTGACAATTTAAGTGCTGTTCCTGTCAATCTCCAAAAGCATTTGCAGTCACATTGAGCTGCCCAAACTTCTCTGCTCCGTTTGAAAATTTATGAGCAATAAAAACCAGTGTTGGGTGATGAGCAGAGGGGACAGGTGATGCTGAAGTGGATTGGCATAAGAAGTCTTGGGGTCTTCTCTGTACCTCCTCACCCTGCAAGCACCTGTCCCTTGGAAT
Organism: Emberiza elegans; assembly: GCA_024865655.1. Lineage (NCBI taxonomy): Eukaryota > Metazoa > Chordata > Aves > Passeriformes > Fringillidae > Emberiza > Emberiza elegans. The sequence continues at coordinate 5,041,034 of JALJVW010003097.1, forward strand.
ATTTTGATTATATATCAAAATATTATATATGTGGCTGTGGTTTGGAAGAACAGAGGCAAGTGGGAGCAGCAGGGAAAATGCGGTGTCTGAGCAGTGAGAAACACTGGGGTGGAGGCAGGGAGGAGAATGGGCTCAGAGCCCTGGGGGAGTCACTGATGGGCGACCTGCAGAGCCTCTCCTGTGTGATGGTAACCAAACAATTCCCATTACACGGGGGTGGCTTCTCCTCCTCCTCCCAGCGCCTCCATCCAGAGCACGCTGTGTTCTCAGCCTGAGCACTCCCATCCCCACACACCCTTTTTCCATGTGGGAAGCCTGAGGGCGGCCAAACAAAGGGATTTTTCAAATTTCATGTACTGTAAGTGCCACGGCCACAAACAAGATGAAAAGAGGCCCCAGGCTCTGTGTCCTCTGCAAACCCACTCCTGCAGGGGCACTGCCCGTGCCAGGGCAGTTGCATGTCCTTTATCTGTGCAGACAGGGTCCCCACTCCCCATCCAGCCTGGGACACCCAGCACAGGGCTTGGTTAATCATCCACAGAGGGAACACAGCCCTCTTTGTCAGAGCCCCGCGGGTGTAAAAGGCTCCCCAGGGAAGGGGTGGGCATCACTTGGAATTATGACACTAACGAGGGTCAAACACTCCTTGTTTCCCTTCCATTAGGCCCATTGAGCCTGTGCAGCACTGTGGAAAAGCTGCATCTGGAGCAGGGTGCCCACAGAGGGGACCCTGCCCACCGTGCCAGGGCAGGCTCTGGACGGGGACAGGCTGGAATTGGTGGCATGAGGCCAAGCACTCTGTGCCCCTGGCTCCCCTCCCCAGCAAGGGACACCTGGGCATGGCACAGAACACTGGCAGAGGCTCCCAGAGCTCTGGTCTCTGAGGGGAATGCATGTCAGCAACGCTGCAGTGTCACAGACATCTTTTATGGAAAATCCTTTCCTTAAGATTTTTCCTCCTGAGAAGCTGAGAGGCCTCAGGAACAAAATGCAAACATTGATTATCTGCTGCTGTGGAATGCAACAGGTGCATCTGTGATTGGCCCGTGTTGGTTGTTTGTAATTAATGGCCAATCACAGTCAGCTGGCTCGGACAGAGAGCCGAGCCACAAACCTTTGTTATCATTCTTTCCTATTCTATTCTTAGCTAGCCCTCTGATGAAATCCTTTTTTTCTATTCTTTTAGTATAGTTTTAATATAATATATATATCATAAAATAATAAATCAAGCCTTCTGAAACATGGAGTCAGATCCTTGTCTCTTCCCTCATCCTCGGACCCCTGTGGACACACTACAAGCCTGGCTGTCACTGAAGCTCTGGTTGTCACTGGTGCCTTGGGTGTATAAAAATCTGCATCCACATGTGCCTGGCAGCATCCCTCCAGCTCAGAGGGGATGGAGCAATTTGGATTTTCCAAATGTTTGGATTGCTGTCTTGAAAACTGCAGTGTTCTTTCATCCCTTGTCTTCCCACACAGATGTGGCCTCCCTTGTTTCGGGATGAGGCACAGATCCTTCATCAACAGAGTGGGGTTTGATGTGAACCCCATCAGCCTCTTCTCAACCAACTACACCATGACAGCTCCTTAGCTCATTATCTTCTTGAAAACTGAATTATTTTGCCTGCTGAAGTGCAGCAACTCAAGCAACAGCTTCTAGAAGTGCCTCCTTTGGGGCTGGACCTCAGAACAACCCAAACCACTCCACAAACGCTCCCCACATTTCTGTGTTCAATCACAAATCTTAAGGAAAGCCCAAGCCGTGGTGGCCTGAGGTGAAGCCACAGTGGGCATGGTGACACCAGAGCTGTGTACACTCCCAGAGTGGTGTTCCCAAACCCAGAAATGGGGACTGAGGTTATGTTGGTGTGGGCTGGTGAGCGACCACAGGCTGCCCTGCGTGGGCCGACCCACCGCCATCCCAGGAGCTACAGCAGCCAGGAGAAATGTGCGTGGGCAGAATTCCTGCATCCACAACTGGCCTCCAAAATCAGATAATTCCATGGGAAACTGCAGGGATGACCCCTGGGGAAGCAATCCTGTGTCCCCAACAGCCTTCTTGAGAGTGGCTCTGGAGCTGTCACCCCTGCACGTAATGCCCCTGGGCTTCTGTGGCTGCAGCAAATGCTGAATTGTTGGAGAGCTGAATCCCAAACAAATTGCCTGCATCTGAGCAATTAGAGAGAAAAAGAAGTATATTCCACCAGCCAACTGCTTAATTATCGAGGGTATTAAGCACAGCATGCAGCTAATAGCAAAGCTTTGGGTTTTCAGGACAAGCCTCTCTCCCTGCTCTGTTTGTTGGAAAGAATCTGAGAAATAACAGGATCACCACTCATTCCCAGCAGCGCCAGCCCTGCTGTGGGCTGAGGTGGAAATGCCACTCACTGTTCTGGGTACAAGCTCTTTGCCCTGCTCCCAAGGGAAAGGGTGGACTTGTAAGAACTGGGCAAGGTTCCCATGGTGGAGAGAATCCCCTGGGTAGGTTCGTGCTGCCCTGTGACCATAGTTGGCTTTCTGTCTGTCATTCCCTGAGCCCCGGGATGGGCAGGGCAGAGGATTTGGTGGTGTGGAAGAGGGCAGAGCCCTGGGAGCTCTGGGGATCTCGCCCTCTGGGAGCCCTGCAGGGAGATAATGCTGTCACTGGGGATGAGCCCACTGGCACTGCTGACACAGCATTTTCTTTTCAAATGTAAACACTTGTTCGTGGGCCAAGAAAGCATTTCACACTGCCCAGCCCAAACATTTTAATAAAAACCCTCCTCTCCCCGAGTCTTGTTTAAGAACCTCAATTTAATTTCCATTAAGATAATAAACTTTAGTGTTTGTTATCTTCACTTTGCTTTCTGGACTGTCTTTGGAGTGTATCTAAGTTTTTCCCTACAGATTTCATGAGAAGAAAAGCTGCTTTTTAAAAAAATGCAAGAGGAAAAGGAAGCTCACAGTAAAACATCTGATACTGCAAGACATGATAAAATCAGGGGAGCTGGCAGAGCTGGCAGGCTGCCCTCTCCTCCTCCAGCCTGGCCTGTGTCCCTTTGTGAATTGGCCTTTGTTTGCTGCAGATTCACTCTAGCGGTTTCTCACACCAGAAATTAAGCCCTATTTTATCCAAACCTGGCCCAGAGGGCCTTTGGCTCCCAGCCAGAACATACAGAGCATTTCTTTTTATTTGCTCTTCTTTTCTCAGTCTCTCTCCCTGCAGGGTACTGCTATTATTATTATTATTATTTTTAAAATCTTGCATTTTACTGATTAAAGCGCTCACATTCATGTTGATACATTTGTTTTGTGGTGCCTTTGGGGTCATCGGGAAGCACAAATTATTCTGGATTGGAAGGGAGCTGGGAAAAGCTGAGCACAAAACCAGGACATTATCAGGCATTCCTTTGGTACTGACACAGGGGCACTGATACCAGCCTGCTGCTGATGATTCAGGGCTGGGGAGGAGGGAACTTTGGATAGATTGAGATGGGCTGTGATAGATGAGGAGTAGGCTCAGGGACAGGCTGTTATCAGCAGGATGTGCTGTGTGGGGTGGGACAGGCTCCTGTCCCAGCCCAGGCTGTCCCTGAGCCCACCACAGCCCCCCTGCCCTCAGTGCCACCTCCAAAACTGCAGAAAGCAGCACCCAGGGGCTGCTCTCAGCACAATCCTCGCGCTCAGGGAGGGACACACAGCCCTGGCAGCAGCACCAGGCCCCCAGAGCTCTGCCAGGTGTGACACTGCCCCTGCAGCCAGGGGCAGCCAGGGCAGAGCTCCTGCCCTACTGCAGGTGTCTGTGCTGCCCGGGGCTGCTTGTCCTTCCTGATGCACATCCCTGCTCCAGAGAGGTTCCAGTCTGTCCTGTCCATGGGCTCCCAGAGAGCTTCCAGGCTCTCCTCCTGATGCACATCCCTGCTCCAGAGAGCTCCCAGGGCTGCTCCTCTCCCTCCTGCTGCACATCCCTGCTCCTGAGAGCTTCCAGGGCTGCTCCTGTCCTTCCTGATGCACATCCCTGCTCCCAGAGAGCTTCCAGGCTGCTCCTGCCCTACTGCAGGTGTCTGTGCTGCAGGCTGTGCTGCCCAGGGCTGCTGCTCTCCCTCCTGCTGCCCACCCCTGGCTTTGGGCTCTGCTCCCAGGTGCTGCTCTGCCCACCAGCACCTTGCCCAGGGCAGGCAGGAGCCCTGGGGGGTTTTGCTGGTGCCCGCAGAAGGAAGGAAGGAAACAGGTGAGGAATCTCTCAGTGGAGAGTGGCTGAGCAAAGCTACACCTGCCCTCTCAGCTGGGTGTAAGAGGCTTCAGAAAGGGGCGCAAATCTGCATCTGAGAGACAGTGAGTTCTGACAAGGAATCCAGGCATGCAGGTTTGAGAGCAGAGAGCTTCCACAGATGTGCCACCTTCCTAATGCACAAGGTGTGGGGAGGGCAGTGCCCGCGGGGCCAGGAACACCTCAGAAGTCACTGAGTGTCCCCTGCATGCTCTGTGCCCCTCTGGGGTGCCAGCACCTTGCTCTGCCTCTGGCCTCTCTGGCTCTGCTTGGCCTCAGACCACAAGATGTAGGCTGAAATCTCTAATGGGGGAGAATGAGCACAATCAAATGGGGAAATATTAAAGGATTGTAGGACAAAAAAGGGTTTCTTGGCATCTCACAGATTTTCCTTGCCGTCCTCCTGTTATCTCAGTTCCTTGTTCATATCTAATTTCCATTTCCACCTTCAAATTCTCTTTTCTGATCCTAGAGATCTGACTGTGGGCAGGCTGTTTCCAAAGATAACCAGCTCCCCCCTGTCACTGACTGAGCCCTTTCCCTCCCTTCTGTCCCACCCTGAGATGAGACCCTGTGCAATTGTCTGGGTTCTGCCCCCCAAGGGCTGTCTGCCTTTGTCTGATAAGACCTGGACCCTGTAAACATTTGCTGAAAAGCTTGGAAAAAATAACTGCATCTACAACAACCTCAAGCAGGGTAGAGAACAGTGTCTTTATCCAGATCTGGAGTCCACTGTCTTCTTAAATCAATTTAAACTGAAGTAAGAGCCATTCCTCCCTCGTTCCCTATGCAAAAGTCAGCTGTAATCACAGAACACTGGGTCTTGCACAGGCTGGGGAGCAGAATGTGCCTGTGACAGGAGTGCTGGGCAATTTATCACAGGAGATTACACTCGAGGGTGCTCATGTGACTGGGATTTAACAGTCAATTAAATAACAGCAACACTTCTAACAAAGGAGCTGCAGTTAAGGAGGGACTCCAAAATGACTCCTTTTCCTTCCCAGCTCTGCTCCCAGCCCTGGGAATCTCCCTGCTACTAACCCAGATGTTAAATTAAAGCTGACAGGAACAAATCAAATTGCTCTGAAATGTCCCTACAATGGAGCCAGACAGCAGGTCCGCCCCTGAGGCAGTTTGTAGGAAGCTGTCCCATGTCTTGGACTTTATCAAAAGGATCCCAGCCCTGTGTTTAGTGCAAGTGATTGCCCTGCTGCTGCTCAGGTCATTTCTGGGGAGCAGCCGGGGAAGTGCTGCTTCTCGTCAGGGTTAGCCAGTGCCAGCCAGGGCAGATGAACCCGGTGCTGCTGCTTCAGAAGGACCCACCCAGCTGCCCACACATCCCCCAGGACACGAGGCAGGGCAGGGCTTGCACACTGAGCTCAATGTCTGGGCCCACAGAGCGCATAAATACACAAAACCTCTCCTTGCCCATCTCTCCCAGCAGGCAGCAGTGCCTCCTTCCAGATCTCTTATGGCTTTCCTTGAAATTCCCCCCAAACTGTGAGCACCTCAGTCTTGGAAGATGTTCCCTCCTTCCTCTCCCACTGCTCCTGAGTGTGCCCGTTGCTCCTGCAGGTATCCTGCTTTATCCCTCCTCACAAGCAGACTCACTCCCAGTGCATCTCCTGCTCTGGTGTGTGGTGTTGATGGGGGTCCCCAGGATGAGGTGAGAGGTGAGAATTTGACTCCAAGTTCTCAGAAGACGGATATATTATTATATTATATTATATTATATTATATTATATTATATTATATTATATTATATTATATTATATTATATTATATTATATTATATTATATTATATTATATTATATTATATTATATTATATTATATTATATTATATTATATTATATTATATTATATTATATTATATTATATTATATTATATTATATTATTATATTATATTATATTATATTATATTATATTATATTATATTATATTATATTATATTATTATCACATTATATTATATTGTATTACATCACATTATATTGTATCACATATTATATCACACTATATCACATCACATTACATCATATCATATTACATTACATTATATCATATCATACATTAAAATTATACTAAAGGAAGAGAAAGGAGACATCAGAAGGCTAAACAAGAATGAACAATAAAAACCCGTGACTGACCAGAGTCCCGACACAACTGGACTGGGATTGGTCATTAAGTTAAAACAATTCACATGGAACCAATCAAAGATGCAACTGTTGGTAAGCAACCTCCAGACCACATTGCAAACAATCAGATAATTATTGTTTACATTTCTTTTCTGAGATTTCTCAAGAGAAAAATCCCGGCGAAGGGATTTTTCAGAGAATATCATGGTGACACTGGTGGCATCCACTCCAGTCCCATGGTTCTCTGCTCTTTATCCAACCACCAAGCCACTCTGTCTGTCCTCACAGCTCACCTGTTGTGCTCTGGTGGGGCCCCTGTGCCCTCCCTGCCTGGCCAGGAGAGAGGCTGGCACACAGCTGTGCAACATCTCCTGCACCTTGTGCGGCATCTCCCGCACCATGTGCAGCATCTCCTGCATCTTGTGCAGCATCTCCCTCACCTTGTGCAGCATCTCCTGCACCATGTGCAGCATCTCCCGCACCTTGTGTGGCATCTCCTGCACCTTGTGCAACATCTCCCGCATCTTGTGCAGCATCTCCTGCATCTTGTGCAGCATCTCCTGCACCTTGTGCAGCATCTCCTGCACCTTGTGCAGCATCTCCTGCACCTTGTGCAGCATCTCCTGCATCTTGTGCAGCATCTCCTGCATCTTGTGCAGCATCTCCTGCACCTTGTGCAGCATCTCCCGCATCTTGTGCAGCATCTCCTGCATCTTGTGCAGCATCTCCTGCATCTTGTGCAGCACCTTCCAGACCCACAGCTGGACCACACAGGCTCATGGTGTCAGCATTCATGTGAGCAGCTCCTTTCAGGACAGCAAGAAGAGCTTCTGTATTCACCCTTCACTAACCACCAAACATTTGCATCTGTTCTTATATTCCAGTGGCTTTTTAAAAGAGTAAAGAAAAAAAAAAAAATTTGTGGTGCTTTTTGCTCAATTTATCAATTTCTTCCCCTAAATGCTGCTTCCCAGGGCTGTTCTTTGGGAATCCCACTTTGCACTGGGTCACCCCTGGAGCCAGAGCTGTGGCAGCAATGGGTGTTAGCACACAACAACCCTTCTGCTTGGGCACAAACAGCATGTTTAGAAGTTACCTGACAGATAGAAGGGCACAGATTTTGTGACCCAAAGTCAGGAAGGGGCTGTTACACTCTTGTGAAGCTGGCCAGATGCTGAATTTTTTCCCATGGCAAAAGAAACAACCTTCCCCATTCCATACTCTATCTCTCTCATGGGGTGAGTCCAGAGTTTTGTTTTATAGGTTCCTCTAAAGCATCAGAGCTGTTCCCAGTGTCCTGTTCTGGACAATTCGTCCCAGCAGTGTGTGACATGGTGTTTTCCTAAAAGACCATTTTATAAGGTCACTTCATCATCTGGTCCCTGTTCCACAAGGTCATTCAAAAGTCACAACACTGGAGTCAAAATCCCTTTATGCTCATTTTGGTGTATTGGAAACTACCAGAGTGTTTGCTGGAAGAGACAAAATGTGGCTGAAATAAACCCACAGATTTTTTCCCTAATAGAATTGCTACAATAATATCAAGATCATGACTCCCCCTCACTCCTCATAATTGCTGCAGCACAGCCCTAAAAGGGGTGGCTGACCACAACACAGATAATTTTTTTTCATGTAGCAGGAAGGAGTTGTTGAGAAATCTCTTGGAGCATGTGAATGTCAGCCTGATATTTTACTTGGGACCAACTCTTTGACAGGATCCTCATTTTCTCACATCTACATCATTCTTTAACACCAAATTCACACCTTTCCATGAAGAAGCTGTTGGATTTTTTCCAAACAGCAAATGTATATTTTCTGCCTTGTTTGTATTAGAATGTAGTACCTTAAAAAACCAAACTAATGCTTGAGGTACAACTAGAATTAATAGACAAAGCCCTGGTGTGGTCTTGCGTCCTTCTAATCAAATAATCTTCCTCTGCAGTGGCAGGGATGACACCAGAGGGTGACAGTGACCAGAGAAGGTGGTGCCATCCATGTGTTTGTGCTTCAGAAAGGACAGGGCTGTCAGGTGTCCATTTACAGCTCCCAGGAGAGACACTGACCTTGAGTCTTAACAAAGACTTCATATTCCACCAGACACTTGAAGCTCAGACCCAAAAGCCAACACTTATACAAGCTCCCTGCTTCTGGCATGTTGTGTTTGCCAATATTTGCTGCTTTAATCACAAGTGACAGCCAAGCAGTAATTTGGGCTGTTCATTAGAGCAGCCCCATGTTCTGCTCCTTCTGAGGCCACACAGATATTCAGAATTAGCATTCCCACAAAGTTTTCCTGGAAGTGGTGGCTTCTGGGAAGCTGAAGGGCAGAATGGAAATTGCTGATCGGAACAAGAAGCTGGAGCTCCCTTGAGGGGACACACAAAGCAGCACGGGATGCTGCTGACACTCTGTTTGAATTGGGTGGATTTATGAGCTTTTCTGATAAGAGCTGTTATCTGGGGCTGGAATCAGACCCCACCCCCTTTGCTGGAATTTCTCTTGGTTTGTTCTGTTCCCAGCTCTGAGCACTTCTGGAGAGTGTCCACCTTGTCTCTTGCAAATTCATGGAGATGGGAATCTAAGGCTAATGGCATCCTGTGGATTTGCATGAAAGGCTGCTCTGACCTTAGGGATGCACGAGGGCTTCAGGCTGGAGCAGCAGGAGCAGCCTGGCAGCTCCAGCTTTGTGCCTTGGGCTGGGCCGACAGGGACCAGCCCTTGCTGGGATTGGCACTCCTGGGTGCCAGCTACTGATACCAGCAAGGGCTGGCTGAGAGCAGGCTCCCCACAGCACTGCATTTTGCATTTCAGAGTCTCCAAATACCAGAGGCATTATCTCAGGCTGCAGAGCATTGTAAATCAGGGTTAATTCTTTCCAGCAGTCAGCTTTGATATGGCCCTCCCTCTCATTACCCACTCCCTAAAGGAAGAAAGAACACTCTAAGGGTCCTACCCCCATAAATGTTCCTGGATTCAAAAAGCCAAAAATGGCACTATTTTATTTCCATGTCCAGAAAATTGGTGGTGTAAAATTCCCCTGCAGGATAGAGGATAAAACCAGGAGTTAAGAAGCAAATTAACACACCTTCCCCTAGCTCAACTCTACTGAGTTAATTGCAGATCTCTAAAGTTTATCCTCCTTGTATAAGTTATTTAGAGAACTATGTCACCTCCTTGTATAAGTTATTTAGAGAACGTTTTTTGAGCACTCTTTATATTGATTTAAAACTTCCTACTTTTTAAAATCACATTCATTTGAGAGATGGGTAAATTCTGGTATGGGATGTAGCAGCTGACAGGTTTTGCTCAAAACCAACACCACTGCTGGAAGCAGAAATGAGTCTCCAGAGCCTTGGTCCCAGTGTTGCAGTTTTGTGGAATGCCTGGGATGCACACTCGGTGGGAAGCACACCAGGAACAGTTCCCTGCTCTGCAGAAACAAACAGAAGGGTTTTTTTTTTTCTTTTTAAAGGCACTGAAAGCAGTGAAGGCTGAGTAACAGAGCAGGCATGAGCCACGAGGCGTCTGATGAAATGACATAGTTTGAGATTTTTATGTAACCACATGGAAAGCTGTGATGTGTGCATGAGACTTTCCTGGATATTCAGAGTTTTCAGGGAATTACGACTTGCAGCAGTGAGTCAGCACTGTTTCAATGAGGCAAGGATTAACCTTCCTGTCAGGACAGTCTTAATCAAGCTTGAGAAACAAAACCCACAGAGATAGGTGACAAATAATACATTTTGGGAAACAAAAGATCACCTGGGGCCTTCAGACCAAAGCAGATCCTTATCAACCATTCAGCCAAGATCAGAAGTGAGCAGTGGCAGGCAGGTACCTTCCACCTGTCCCACGCCTGCAGAGCCTCCTGCTTCCTAGATAACTACAGCATCTGGGAGAAGGTCAGAAAAAACCTGTAATTTTTTCTCCCTTTAACCTGGAAGGGGTTTATCCCGACTGTGGTCACACTTGAACCACTCTCCAAGAAGGATGCTGGGATGTTAATTCCCTACTCACTGAAAAAAACCCCAAGTTTGGCTCTGTTACCCCCTGCAGGATGCTCTCCAAAGGCAGAGCTGTGTCACCATGTGCTGGGCTCCCAGACAGATGAGCTCTGTGCACAGTGATCAAGCTCCCTCTCAGGTAATATACATCCCAGCCTGAAAGCTGCTTCCTCCCCCTCCCTTTGTAGTCCGTGTTTTAATCAGCACCATCTGGGATTAGCTTCCTTTTATTTACTTATTTTTGGGTACAGGCAGTCTTAGATCCTCAGATTTTGGTCAGCCTGCCTGGAAACTCTTCAAAGTTTGGGATTACCAGCTCATGTGCCGGGGACTGGGGTGGGGGTTCCAGGCACTTGAGGGCAGACACAAGACAGGGACAGAAGTGACCCATCAGCAGACACTGAACTCAGCTGCAGCATCAACTTTTTAAGGTTATTTTCTCAGCACAGCTGGCTTGGGGGCTGTTCTGTCACACATCCATGCTTGGCTGAGTGATCCAGCACAAATGACCCCATTTTCCCAGGAATGCAGAGGGAGTTTGCTGCGAGCATGGCTCCGCTGGCCACAACAGACATCAGGCGTGTAAATCCCTTTCTTTTAGCCTCAAACTGGTCAAAGGGAGAATTAAATCCCCAGCCTTTCTAGCCCTTGTAGGGGAAAGAAGCTGAATGAAACGGGGACAAGCAGCAAGTAATGATCTTTGCCACCTCCCCTGTGCACTACCCAAATTATTTTGAAGTGCTATTTTTGTTCAGCCTCAGACATTTGAAACATTTTGCCTGGAGCAGGAAATATCACATTTCCCAGCTCAGTGAGCAATCTGCACAGAGTTGTGCTAAACACTTTCTGAAAATGCTGTTCTGCAGAATAAAATGTGGTATTTTAGCATTTTTGCTAAAAAATCCTGACTTACCTGACAGGCACTGCAGGTCATGAGAGGGAGACAGCCTGAGTGACTTCACACCAGGGCACCAGTGCATTGTGCTTTGGTATTGATGGATGGATGGATCAAGGTGTTTGTCTGGGCTCTGGTGCCCTGTGAAAACAGCAAAAAAATTATTGTGCTTAGAGCCAGATAAACAGCACTTTAATTTTGATGGATGTGTTGTGTCCCAGCACACAGCTTACAGCTCACCAAAATACAAGTGTGACTCTCACTTCCACCCCTGCAGGAACCCCCAGTCAATGCCCCACAGGCCCTGGCTCCCTGCACAAGGATTGTCCTCCACCCTCTGGGAAGGGCACCTGAATGAACAGAAAATGTCTGTACAGCTCTGGGGCTCCCACAGTCTGCAGCCTAATCCTGGTGCTATCAATCCAGTCCTGTTTTAATAAGCAATAAATGGATTTTCCTGTTTTGCTGATGATGGTAATGGGTAAGTGACCTCCCTGCTGTCACCCATGTGTTTTTCCAGCCTGTTTTCTGCCCTGCTGTGGAGGGGGAGAGGGGAGCAGCTGGGTGGGCACTGGCAGCTGGCCATGGTCAGCCCAGAAGTGCAAACAGCAGCCAAAGGGGCCCCAATTCTCAGCAGAACAGGCACATACCTGCTTTTCTCCATGGCCCCAGTCCTGTAGAAACAAGCCATGAACAGGGTTTGTCAACACATTTTTAAGTTTGCTCATTGTTAACACGCTCAGGGGTGTACATTGCAAAATACACTTGGTTCAGCCTGGTCACAATAGTTTTACTCATTATCAGCTATCTGAAAAGAGATGTTAAAATAATTACCTTTTTCATCATAATTTATTTAAAAAAAAATCCTACATTGACCTTATCAATTGTTCTTAATTCTTAAAATCTCAGTACCTGCAGCTCCTGCTGAGGATTTAGCCAAGCAGGACTCCTGCCTGATGTTAAACTAAAGTGTGTTTCCTAGCAGGAAAAAAAAAGCCTAATTAATTTTCTTTTGTTTTTTTCCATGGTTGATTAGTCCAACATACGTAGAGGGAAGCTGCCTCCCTAGGGATGCCTCAACACAAACAGCCATAAATGAATTAACTAAAATCAAAACCTCCCCTCACCTGCTCAGAGTAACATTTGCAGCAGAGGTGTATTTATCTCTGTGTTTTACTCACAGTGACAGCAATTGAACAAAACAGGAGCTGGGAATAGACAGCTCTCCATAACATCCAACTGGAAAACAGAACTGCTGCCAAATCCAGTGGAACCAGATTATCTCAGTGCTCTAGGTGGGCTTTCAGCAGCCTCCAGCACCAGCACATGCTTTGGGAAAATAAACAACATCCCACAGAGCTGTCCCAGGCTCCCTTCTGCAGGGAGCACTGCTGAGACAGCTCTGCTCCAAAAGCTCTTTTGGTGCTTGGACACACATGGAGCAAAAGGACAGCCTTTTTTTGGCCTTTTTTTGCTCCTCCCCTGAGTCTCAGTGTCCTCTGTGCAGAGAGCCACGAGCAGTGCCAGGGCAGCACTTCGGGCAGGGCTGATGTCAGAGCTGCCACCTCTGTGCCAGGGTGACAGCAGCAGCAGTGAGCTCCTAACCCAGGCTCTGATCACAACAGGCTCACAGCTGAGACCACTGAAACAGCTTTTTAGCACTGTGGAGTTCATTGGAAGAATGTCAAGGCTGAAAAAGAAAAATCAGTATTATGAGACATCGACAAGCTCCTACTAAGCCCCCAGGTGTTTTCAGGAGTTTCAGGCTCTTGTCTGAGCAGCAGAATTTTGGCTGAAGACACTAAAATAGCCCCAGTTAAATCAGATGTCTTTAGGATGCCACTGCCAAGTCCTCGTAAGTAACAGCAAAGAATTTCACGACTTGGTGCAGTGTAACCATGTAAGGGCAACTCTGTCCATCTTGTACAGTAGAGTACAGTTCATTCCCTTTCATGGCCCTCAAACATCTGAACTATTCCTGTTCCAGGAAAACAAAGAACATTTTACATCACAATACTAGAAAATGCAACTGAAAGTGGATTTTTAAAGGGACACATGTCCTCCCTTGACAGGATTCTGCAGGGATTTTGGTAGGACTCTCATGCAGTGGTGCTGGTGATGATGGTGTGAACTTCAGGAAGCCTTTAGCATAGCACTAATCCATTCCCAACTGAACTGCTTCAGCATATGGCACCATTAACATTTCATATTTTGACAAGAAATTAATGAGAGAATAATTAATGAGAGAACAATTTACTTCAGTTTTTAAAAATTCTGAAAACCAAATGGCAACAATCAGTGTTACAAAGCACAGAGCATTTTAAATTACAACATAATCCTTAAACACTCAAACCAGAAGTGTAATTTTGGGTCAGCTGTATATTAATGGGGTTGCACTGCTTAAAAAGACATCTGAGACACCTCAAGTTCATCTTGAACTTTTAAGCTGTCAGTTCACTCTGCCTTATGGAGGAATTCCACTGAAATCCACATGGATGAACAGAGTCTCAGGGGATTAGGAACAAGTCAACAATATTTAAACTCTTTGGTAAACCAGGCATTTATCAGCAGCAAACAGTTAAGGGTTTTTATTTAAAGTTCTACCCTAATGCCAAGGCAGAAGCAGCTAATTTAAGATATGTCAGAAAAAAATATCAAGTCCAATTAAAACTTATCTCCTCTTACTGTGTACAAAGGAAAGTAATAAGGATTGGACATAAGCCAAGCTGAAATCTTTCCAGTTTGAAGACTGTATTTTTCTTTCCAGAAAATGTTTTCACAGATTTATCTCCTGGAAAAATGAATTATTTCCAGGAGAATCACAACATTGTCATCCCTCCTCCCCCTTTGTTTTAATGCATCTTTCATGGTTAACTTAGATGTCAGAAGAAAATAGCTCAAAAATAAGGTATGGATTAACTTCCCCCCTCGTTTTAGTATTTAAAAGGTTTCTCTCATGTGCTTTGTGTATTTAGTTCAACATGGACCAATTTTTTTGGCCTTTTTAGCCAAGTTCCTCCCTACTTGTAACACCCAGGAGTTCATGTTTTAAAAGTTCTATCAGCTCAGAGTAGTAGTAAATTCAAGTGTTATCAGTGGGGAGACTATGCAGACAAAGAAGTTTCAGGTTATGGCTCTGCTAAAAAGGGCTCAGCCTGTTGAGTTCTGATTCTCTGCTGCAACTGCTCCTGGAATAAAGGTTTATTTATGGACTTTATTGTATCCATGCAGTAGCTTACACTCTAAACCCTAATTCATGATTTGCAAAAAAAACTTATTAAATTACTAAAAAAACCTCACACCACACTGTAACTCCACATTAACATGGCCAGATTCGCTCTGCCAATATTCAGCAGGTATCCATGGTGCCAAGACAGGACCTTCCAAACAAATATGCTGCAATTGTCATGTCTGAGAAGGAAAACACAGATAAGGAGAAAGATACCACACGTGGGTAGTTCAGCCATTCTCCTGAGTCCAGAGGGAACAGCATCCCTGCTCCAGGCTGTCCTGAGAGCCCTGAGCCCCATTTCCCATGTGCAGCCACAGTAACTGGCAAACAAATCAGGAATAAAGCACATGGTAACCCCTCTCAATGGTGATGGCTTGCAGCATAAACAGGAAAGCATCACCAAACAGCCTCTGTCACTTGGAACAGCTCTGTGCAGGGATCTGAGGGTGGACAACTGCAGATGTTAACCCAGACATGACCACAGGCAGGGAAGTGTAATTGGATTAACCTCTGAGCAATGTGCAGATCAGGATACACCACCAGCACAGGCCCTGTGTAGCTGTGGGTATTGTGGAACTGGTAAAATGCAGCTGACATGGGAAATTTACCCTGTTACCTTATTTTATAACCCACACCCATATATGACATTTATTTCAGTGATAATCACAAACCTGCTGTGTGCAAACAAAATCTACCAACACAAAAGCAGCACCTGGAAGAGAGACCCTTTCTTGAATCCTAACAAGAAGAATTCCCTTAGTTTTTCCAGTGAAAAAGCAGCAAACTCAGATTGCTACATTGCAAGTGTTCCATTACAGATGCAAAACTTATTAAATCTGGAAAAGAACAGTGAAGCCAAGAACAAAGTGGAAATCCTTGACTCTGGCACTGCTTTACAAGCTGATTTGTTTTAAGAATTCACAGTGAGAATCTGTATATTTTTAAGACACATTTCCAAGTCTTTCAAGACTAACTACAGTAAACACACTTGTGTTTATGACTTGAACAAAAGACACAGCACAACGTAGTTTTAAACTGTTTATTTCACATGTTCCATCCTGGAGTTTCTTCAGTTAAAAGTTCCTACAAGAAAATGAAATAAACATTGTTACAAATGGGTTTGCTTCAACAGCTCAAGTAAATATCTTTGACCAAATGTGTAATCATCCTATAAATAAAATGTACAGATTGTTCTCCTAAAAGCTGCATTTGGGAATGGAAGTTTCCCCTGCAGGAGTTAGAGGGTAAGATAAACATACGTACTTGGACACAATTCCATCATTTTTTGCCAGACGCAAAATGGAGTCATCTGATTCACCCTGTAAAGGGAGAAAAGGAAATATTCTCAAAGGAAATATTCTCAAGTGTCCAGATAATTGCTGACACATGTGGAAGAGAGGCAGCTGCAGCAGTTAGTGCAGATTAGTGTTTTCAAAATAAACTGTTGCTCTTTTGTCATCCTTAAGGGTACGGAATTGCTTTAAATGCATAAAAATATATATTTGCATGAACAACATATATTTATGGGCAAGTGGACTTGTGATGAACTCCTCATTTTGAAGTCAAGGTGGTATCATCTCCAGTAATTATAAACAACAGATAAAAGCTAGAATTAGTACCTTGGTACACGTTCTAGAAGAAAATCATTGCCATACTTTAAAAAAAACAACAAACTTCTCCAGAAGAAATTGATTATTCCAAGCAATCCAAGGCAACCTGCTCTGGCACAGGGGTGTCCAGAGCAGCTGTGGCTGCCCCCGGATCCCTGGAAGTGTCCAAGGCCAGGCTGGACAGGGCTTGGAGCAATCCGGGACAGTGGAAGGTGTCCCTGCCCATGGGAGGGGTGAAATGAGATGAGCTTTAATGTCCCTCCAAACCAAACCTTTCTGTGATGCTGTGAATTTGTTCAGATCTTCACTCTGCCTTCATTATCCCAAAAACCCCTGTGAAAACACACTCCCCAGTGTTTTCAGGGCCAAACACACAGCTAATTAATGACTAATGATCAGCAGCACAGCAATCCTGCAGGTCAGCAAGGCACTCACCATTCTCCGGATGGGGCCGCAGATGGCGTAAGTCTTGAACTGGCCGTTCACCCTGCCTGTCACCTTGTCCACCTGCAATCACAGCAAGGTTTTACACTCTCACAGCACACATGACAAGCACCCCAAAGTTAAAAACTGCAGAAAAATACTTGCAGTGTTGAGAAAATAAACCACAAAACCTCAAGACAAACAGTGGAGTTAGAAAGTCAACTACAACAACCTTTGCATAGAAAATCTGTAGCTACATAGTGCAGCCATTAAATTTAGTGGATCACACAGATTGTCAAGAAATGGTAGATAAAAAAAAAAAAAAATTTGAGTTCTGAACAAATGGAAAAGCTCTGTGTAAAGTAGATTTTCCTGCCTTTATTCTTTTTTTCTGTTTCTTTTAACTGAGGTCATACAATAGAAAATCGAAGTGAAGGGGGAAAGGGAAAGACTTGTTACATGGGTAGGAAAATGTCCAAGCTGGGAGACATAAATTGTCTCACTTTCTCAAGCTGCTGAGACATTTAACAGGAAAGACTAAAAATACATAAATAATGGATTTAAACAGTGTAGTGAACCCTGTAATACCAGGTGGGCTCATTTCCATGTTCTGCTAACCTCTGATCCTTTGAAAACCAGGAATAGGGATCAGAAAAGAATAGGGATCATTCACTGAAGGAATGACACATGGTGAACAAGAAAAGTACTTGCTTTAACAATTGCAGGAAATCAGAATCAGGGTGATTTTTTAAAGATTTTTTTTTCCTTTGTTGTGAGATAATTCAGGAGACTCAGATTTTTAAAGTTGTGGGGATGTGGTCTCCCATTCAAGAACCAAATCAAACTCTGTAGATCATAAGCTACAGGAACATTGTGTCCAAAACATTCCTGAAAGGTGAATTTAATAAACAACTGGAGAAAAATCCCCAAACCATATTATAATGAGCTTAAATTAACTGGAACCCACACATATGAACTGGGAACCTGCAGGAATCAAGGTCTGTTGTGACTTTCTTTGCTGAATCACTGAAGATACATCACAAGCAGTTTAATTCTGTAACTTTTATCAAAAGTTTAAAGGTTTAGCTCTCTCATCACATATTCTGTGGATAAACCTACCTCAGAAATGTTTATCTGAATGGAAGCATGATCCTTAGCACCAATGATTCGGTTGCTAGCAGAGCTGAGCAATAAAACAGGACAGATTTAAACAAAAGGAAACAGGCAGTGACAATGACAAAAAAGCTACTACAGCCAATTCTACAGGCAAATCAAAACGGCACAAGAAATTGAGACAGTAACAGCTTAAGCTTTCATTACTTAGAAAATTAAAATGCAGTTTTAAGTACATTTAAAGGAAATTTTCACTTAGTAGCATCACACTTATTAGCCCATTTTCCCTTCACTTTGGTTTCTGTGTGCCCAGTTCACCTTCATGCAGTGTACAGGGCAGTACAGGCCTTCAAAACACACAGAATGTTGTTTTCTTTTCTAAATTGCAAAAATTTCCATTTTCTAAAATGCAAAAAAGTCATTAAGGTAATTAATAAGATTAGTCCTATGCCCTTTTTGCTGAGAGCCACTATAGCTGTCAAAGACACTCACGTTGGGATACTCAGGAATCACAGTCTGTAAAACATATTTGACTTAATCTAATAAAATTCATACAAATAGCTTATTTTTAGTGACTTTTTAAATGACAGAAAACTAATTTTTTTCTCTCCCAACAGATATTCACTACTACATAAAGCCCCTTTGCCCCTTTGCACAGGTGAGGGCTCTAGGGATGTTTTTGGGATGGATTTTGGGGTATTTTGGGGCCCCTCCAGCCCTGGCCAGCTCCTGGGTCCTTGCTCACCATTTCCGAGGGACATAAAGGTCCACGAACTCGCCGGCGTCGTTCTGCATCTCGCCCTGCTCCTGCTGAGGCACTGAGCAGAAACACCTGCCAGAATCACGGGATATCATGATTTGGAAGGGACCCACAAGGATCATCCGAGTCCAAGTGCTGCCCCTGGCCAGACCCCCCAACAACCCCACCCTGGGCATCCCTGGCAGCGCTGCCCAAACGTCCCTGGAGCTCTGGGGACGCGCCCATTCCCCGGGGCAGTGCCTGGTTCTGGGGGAAAAACCTTTGCCCAAAATCCACCCTCACCCTCCCTGACTCAGCTCCAGCCTTTCCTTTGAATTTCGCTGTTGGCCACAGTGACCAGAGGCGTGAGGTGATGCCGGGGCCCGGCCGCGCCCACGGGCTGCAGCCGAACCTCTCGGGCAGACCCGTCCCCGCCCTCAGCATCGCTCCCGGGGCGCCGCCACCGCTCCCGGCCGCGCTTCCACGGCTCCCATCCCACCCGCCCGCCCCGGGCCCCATGGCTCCCGGTGCTCCGGCCCCCACCGCTCCCGTTCCCATCGCTCCCGTTCCCACCGCTCCCGCTCCCACGGTTCCCTCCGGCCCCGCCGCTTTCCCCGGCCTCGCCGCCATCGCTCCCACCTCGCGCGCGGCCGGGCGGAAAGGAAGGGACGGGGCCGGACACGGAATTACGTCACAGCGCCGCGAGCGCTTCCTGCACGGCCGCGTGACGTCACGACACGGCTCAGCCCCGCTGGGGAGCGGGGCCAGGCCCGGCCTGGACCTTCGGGGCCGCGGGGCTCGGACACCCCCTCCAGGACTGCCCCTCGTTGGGGGCTGCACACCTGAGCGGGCCTCACCTGAGCGGGCCCCTCAGGTGCCACTCCGAATGCAGCCGCTCCCGTGCCGCTCCTCCCGGTTGGACGGGATGGGCTCCGGAGGTGCCTGCCGTCCTGAACCCCTGTGGGATTGTGTGAGCAGAGCACCCCGGAAACCCCGCGGAAACCAACAGAGCGTTCCGAGCTCCGGGGAGGGCCCCTGGAGGCCCCAGGGAGGGCCCGTGGAGGCCCCGGCGAGGATGATGGGTCTGGGGCTTCTCTCTCAGGGGACTCTGGAGGAGCTGGGCCTGAGGGAGGCTCCTCAGTCCGTACAAATATTTCAGGAGCAGGGACTCTGGAGGGGCTGGGCCTGAGAGAGGCACCTCAGTCCATACAAATATCTCCAAGGGCTGGCAGAAAATCACAGAATCACAGAATTTCTAGGTTGGAAGAGACCTTCAAGATCATCGAGTCCAACCCATGTTCTAACACCTCAACTAGATCATGGCACCAAATGCCATATCCAGTCTTTTTCTAAACACATCCAGGGATGGTGACTCCACCACCTCCCTGGGTAGATGATTCCAGTATTTGACCACTCTTTCTGTGAAAAACTTCCTCCTCAATTCTAGCCTGTATCTCCCTTGGCGCAGCTTGAGACTGTGTCCTCTTGTTCTGTCTGTTGTTCAATGTTGTTCAAAATGTTGCCGGACTCTTTGTAGCGGTGCGCAGCAACCAGACAAGGAGAAATGGCCATAAATGAAAAGACAAAAAATCCTACCTGAACCTGAGGAATTTTCCATTAAGGGTGGCAGATCACAACTGCCCAGGGCCGTCGGGCAGTCTCTGTCTCTGGAGACATTTCAGATCCACCTGGGCACATTGCTGTGCCACCTGCCCCAGGTGAGCTGCCTGAGCAGCAGGGTCAGAGGGGGTGATCTCCAGAGGGCCCTTCCAACACCACCCATTCTGTTACTCCAAAATGAGACATTTGGTTACAAACCATGTACCAAAACCAGGTTTTATTTCACAGCATCTTAATTTCACAGAAGAAAAAACAAACAAACAAAAAAAAAAATCCAAAACAAAAACAGGCTACAGCTGAGACTTTTAAATAATGGAATATGACAAAACTAGAAGGGTTTTTGTTTACAGGAAATGTACAGGCTCTTCTCAAGAGAGTTCTCCGTGCTGAGCCACCCCAGCAGCACCTTCACAAAGCACCGAGCCCCTCTCGGTGTAAAGCTGTTTCCCTTCAGAGCAGGAGGAGCTTGGCTGTGCAAACGTGAACCGGCAGGTCTGGCTCTGGGTCCCGCGCTGAGTTTGTGAACACAAGGTACTGAGAGTCCTTTGCCACATGGTGGCAGCTTTTAGGTGAAAAAAGAGAGATTCCAATTCCAGCACAGGGCCGCGAGCTGCGCTCTGGGGACGGCGAACCCGGCGGGCAGAGCAGGCGGAGCTGCGGGAGGATCCCTGCAGAAGGGCTGATGTCCCTGCTGTCCCTGCACACACACGCGCTCCTGCACAAGCCCCAGGCCCTGGGCAGCATCACTCCAAGCCCAGGCTCTGCCAGACACAGCTGGCACAGCCCTCGCTGCCCTGCGTCATCCTTGGCTTCCCAACTCGAGTGTGTGCCCGAGCCAAGGGCTAGAATAACTGTCAGACAACATTCAGCTTTCTGTAATTTAATGCTCCTTTATCCCAATTTGTTCTCCTGGAAGAAAACAAAAGCTTGCCGGTTTTATGACGTAAACCCACGGATTCTGGGAGTGTAATTTCAGCCCAAATGGACACTTGAACTAGACAAACTTCCACTGAATACAGACTGCAAAGTGTTGCAAACCAAAGTGCATTTTGTTCCCTCTGAAAGTTAATTTTGTTACAGAAAACTCTTTATACACTAAATAAAGAAGTTCCCAGAGAAAGACACGTTCAGATTTCATTCATACCAATCAAACTGTTCTGTGAGAAATTTCTTTGCTCCGTTGTACCTCTGGGCCCTCCACAATGCCTTGGGAAGTGGTGGAGCACCTCAGCTGTCTGCACCACTGTTTGCTAATTTGGAGGCTCGTTACACACTAGATGTTTAGTACATCACTATTTCTGCATGCAAGGACAGTTATATTCAGTAGAAAGTTTAACTAGTAGGCAATTTTTTTAAACCTTTTGGAAGATAACTGGCAAGCTTATTGTCTAAGCTATTAGCTACATCTCACTTCTGGAGACTGAAAAGTCCTTCTGTGTTAGAGAAATCACAAGCATATTAAATTTTACACAAATAATTTGAAGCTACATACAGCTGAACACAGTTACAAAAGGTTTGATAGTCACTGTAATTATTATATATGAAAAATACACTTTGGGCCCCACTCAGAGAGGAAGGGGCTCCAGTAAAGTTTGCTGCAATTCTAATGAAGCCAAATTAGCTTCAGACAAAACACAGCTGAAGAGCAAGGATTCAGCTTTGGTTTTGGCTACAACCAATATTTAATACAAGGAACAGGAATTTACATTACTTACATACTGGATAGCAAGTCCTTGACCTCAGCACGAGGTCTGGCAGTTTAGGAGTCAAAGTTAATGACAACTTTCTCAGTTGGAATAACCAAGTATCAGTTTTGTTCCTTGCACAGGGACCCAGTAACTTGTATCAATAATATTGCTTCAGAAAATAAACCCAAGAGCCAATACCACAGAAGGTTCCACGTGTAATCAAGAATTCATTCCCAACCTGGATACTGTAAAAATGAAGGAAGGAAGAAGCCAAAGGGCAGAGAAGTTATTTGAGCTCTGTGTATGCACTAGAGAGCTGCTGGGCACCAGCCAGTAGTGGCTGCTCAGATGTGCAAGAAATGCCAGTTTTATGAGGACCATCACAGTGATGCAACGCTTGGAAGAACAGAGAGTAAAAAATGTAGCATTTTAAATACCGAGCATGCTTTGTTTCATTGGCCTCAGTTGGCAGCAGTAACTCTACTGGCTTCATATTTGCTCAGGTAAGACCATCTATAACATAGTCAATCCTTAAAAAGGTGCTTATTTCAGGCTACAGAACAGAGAAACAAATCAAACCCCTAAATTATACATTTGACAGCAAATTGCTCTTAGTCAAGTGCTATTTTCCACTCAAGAGTGAATTAGGACAGCAATCACTTCCCAGCTACCTCACTCAATGTGTGGTACTTCATGACAGGTTTTCAAACCAATATTCCTTCTAAAGCAAAATGTATATTTTTAAGTTATTTATAGTAAATAAATTGAAATGGAGTAATTTCAACCTCGCTACTTATAGATCATAGAATAGATGCCCTGTATATTATTAGTGCAGATATACTGGAATTGTTTTCCTTGTATGCAAGGCCAATGCAGGTAAAGAATAAATGGCTATACAAATTCAGGATTCCCCACTAAATAACAGAACTAACTTAAAAAGCACTGGTACCAGACCAGCCAGTTTTAGGCACATCTTTAAAAAAATAAAGTATGCATTTAATTAATGTAAAAATGTGAGAAGGTTCTTAGAAACATCTGAACTTTATGGTGCACTGGAATGGAAGTGATGTTCCTTCAGTTTCAAGGAATACAATAAAGGCTTAAAACAAAATAAAATAAAAAGAACCAATACCATAGTATTCTTCATAGGGAAGAACAGTTTTAGTCAAACCAGGAAGATAAATAAGGAATAATAAGCAGCCATGACAGCTGACTGGTGAATATTTGTGCTTTAAATGTCCAAAAGAAAACAAAAGTTCAGTAACTCTTCTTGTACCATGCCCCAGATTTGGCATCTGTGTCCACAGACCTCGACAGTTCCCATCACCCTGCAGCCTTCCCAACGAGCTGAGCCAGTGGCAGCTCCACAGGCAGCATCCTGGGGTGGGATCCCAGCACAGCTGGATGCCGGCTGGGATGGAGCTTTGGTTAAGACTGTTGTGTGAGCCGTCTGTAATGAGGTAAAACTTGGTTTTCAGGGAGATACAGAGCCAGTTCCAAAGCCACGAGGACAGTGAATTCGAAACCAATGAGATCCCTTCTGTTGAATCTGAATCTCTCTTCTAGTTTCTGTCACGGTGGCAACAAAACAAAACAAAGGAGGGGAGAAAGAATCAGTTAATCCAGGTGATTTCAAGGCATTGTTAGATTAAGTCTGTGATGCACAGCCTGAGCAGTATTTTCAGAATCAAACCAGCTTATCAGCTCAGCTGTGACACCCACACAACTGTTACTGCTTCTCTGGCAAACATATACAAGTGCAAATATAACTTTACTGGAGGATCAGTAAGACACTAGCCTGCACCAGGCAGATAGTTTTAATGAATAAAAAAAAAAACAAAGCAAGGAAGAGCCCTAATGAGACATAAAACTGGCTGAAGAGCTGGTCTTCCATGCAAGCATGTGCCACTGAAAACCTTGCATTTAATCTTTGCCTATGAGCTAGGGAGGAGGTTCTGACAGCAGCTGGAACAAGGCTTACATCTAGCACTTACATCTATTAGGTGTTTCACTTCGTGTTTCCTGAGGTCACTGCTGATCTTGGCTGCGAGCAGAACACAAGCACCAGCGCACAGTTTGCGGTTCTGTTTGTTGAGCTTGCCTTGGAGGACGAGCTTCTCAAAGTAAACGTAAGCCATGGAGACAGTCACTGGCTCCAGACTGCACTCCTCACTCAGGTTTCTCATCTCTCTCTTTAAACTGGGAATAGGAGAAAAGACACCCCCCCAGACATGACAGATTTTATTAAATGCTGTAGAAATACTGCAACACAGAAACTCAGAGGAGCATATGGGCAAGACTCCTCTTTGCAAAACCATGAAAAGTATTATCCTAGAGTGGAAAAGCCCAGCTGGTGCTGATGCACAAACTGATTTCACCTGGCTAACAACATCCACTGTGGTAGAACAATTTCTCATCTGCCCATAAACACCAGAGCTTAGCTGCCTCACTGACACACAGGCTATTGCTGTAAGATTTCTTCTGGGTTCCCAAACTGGTTTGTGATTCATATCATAAGAGTGAACCCCTCTGACCTACAGAAAACCCACAGCAGAGCCCTGCAGATGACAGGAGCTGCTGCACAGAGACCTGTCTGGTAGACACCTTGTGTAAGAGCCAGGTGTGAGGGGAAGGCACCCTGCTTTCCACACTCCCCACACAGCCAGCCCTTCACCTCAGCATTCAGCAGGCTTGGAGGTGGATGGCTCCTCCCAGGGCTGCCATCCACACTGCAGCTGCACGATCTCTGCAGGAACACACTGCTCTGAACTGCTGCAAAGAGGAGCATGCAGGACTCAGGCAGGACAGAGTGCCCAAGCAAACCTTCCCTTGGAGCTGAGCTACACCTGGCCCTGGTGACTCAGCAGAATTGTGCTCAAGCTGGCTATTTCAACAGGCTCTGATTGCATTAATCTCCCTGCAACACCAGCAAGATTACAGCTTTCTGAAGGTGAAACAGTGCATCTTGGTGAGGAGCAACCAGATGCATTTACTCAAGGATGAGAAATTCTGTGTGGCCTCCACAAAAAGCTTTTCTTTACCAAGTCTCCCCAGATCTAGCACTCTTGATCCTACAATCTTGTTAGAGTCTGTGGTCATCGGCAGGTTTGGTAATTGAAAGGCAAAAATAGCCAGAGGGCCCAGAAAGCCAATCCAGTTGGAGTGGGATTGCACTGCAGCCAAGCAATCAGGTTACAAGGGTTTGTTTCAAAGCTAATGCTACTCCACTGTTAATTGGCTCCTAGTGTTAGTACACCACAGTTGGTGAAACAAAACCCTTGAGGTGGAACTTTGAAACCCAACTGTTACCCTTTCTCAGCATCCTAAAGATTCCACTACAGGGCTGTCATCCTACAAGTCAGCTCAACTGACAACAGGAGATTAGTGTTTAATCATATATGCTATTAATAGATTCAGTATTTGCTGCATACAAGTGCAGCCTCAGACAGTGTGGATGATGTCCTTGTTACTCAAGGCTTATTTCTTACCTCCTAATTTTGCTCAGTGTCAACTTGATATGAGGAAACTTCTCTCTAAAGGTTTCATTCATATCCTTTTTAAGGTCTGAGGGTTTCACATACTCTATGACTGTAGTCTGAAATGCAAGAAGCAAAATTTATCATTTGTCTTGTGAACAGGACTGACAGCCAAACAACTCTTCCAAAAACACTAATGCAAAGGCAAACTTGAGTTGTATTATTCACAATTTAACATTTCTGAAATGTCCCAAAGTTGAATCCCAATTATAGACAAAGTCTTTAAAAAAACAGTAAGCAAATGTTCACAATAAGTAAATGACAACATGAAGACAGGTGCCAGGTTGGCCTTTGACTCACTGTACACACTCAACTGTTTGTATTTTTCCTAATCCATTATCAAAAAAACACTTTTTCTTCCTAGAGGAATTTTTCTTCCTCAAAAAAGCTCTTTATAGGAGGATCTGTCAGGGAGTCTTTCCTCTTTCAGGTATGCCAGTCACTCACCATGTAGGAGGCAAAGATGAGAACACGTTTATGTTTTCCACAGGGCCACTGAGGATCATCCAGAAGATTTGGATCATACTCTGCAGCTTCTCCAGCTTCACTTCCTGAGGGAATGAGGAAAGCACATTGGGTCACCAGAAAAAGAGCTTTAAATTCCCTGTTTCCTCCTTAAGAAAGTTTTCAAATAGCAAACCGTAAGTGTTGGCAGATCTCACAGTACAAACTGCAGCTACAGGCACATGCTTGCATTTCATAAATGCACCAGTCACAAATTAGAACAATTAAATAAACCACACAAACTCTTTCTCCACCACACACGCATCATACCTGACACACCATTTTAGATTTAGTGCAAACTGAGTTTGCATCTACAAATAGACCCAGAAAACAACTACCCAAGACTGAATTCTTTTGCCTGTAGTCTAAGAGACAGCAGAGTTGTCAGGTTTGCTCTTTTACACAAGAGAAGGGATTCTTGGCACAAACTCTGGCTTATGCATTGTTATTGTGCTAGAAGGCAAGGAGAACCACCTGGATCCACGTACACCAGATGTTTCTCTGTGAGGAATATAAAACTTTACATTCCCAAGGAAAAGATTTGTGCCTCTTGAATGGCATAAACAGAACTAGGCCAGATATATGGAGGATGTAAGGAGTTTGTGGAAGCCTCAGTCCTAAGGCTCATCATTTGCACTGCACTAACGAGCTGCAGCACCTCCATCTCAACAACACTGACCACCTGCAGTTGTCTCAGACAAATCTCTGCCTTTTCTGCTGCGTGCACCAGTGACATCAGAGCTGGCTCTGTCCTTACCAATGTCTGTCCCTGCTGGTATTGTTTTTGCTGTCACAGGTTTGTATCTTGATCCAGGAAGACTCCGGGGAGCACTGGCTCGACAGGGGGGAACAGCACCGTAGGCGTCGGCTTTGCGAACAACCAGAGCGTTGGTCGGGTACAGGAATTTTGCATAGGACACAACCTGAAAGAAGAGAAAGTTGTAGTGGTTATGAAAGGGAAATGTACTGAAAAGCTCGTTTCCAGACACCTAGGATTTTCCAAATCAGAGTCCCCTAGAGTCCGGATTTGGGAGTGGGGAGCTTGTGAGAAAGGAGGAAGGGAAAAGTTGGATGAGGCATCCCTTGTTTCCACAACTTTAAATGAAAAGTTGTAGAAGATTTGGTGGGATGGCAAAGAAAAGGTGAGAATCACAAGTAAAATTCTGGCATTATAAATTTAACTAATGCAGTATGAATTTCATCCATATTCTATCAGAATTTCACTCTCATGTTGGCTCAAATAGCAAAGCAAACTCAAGTCTTCAGAAACAGAGGCAGAGGTG
Source organism: Emberiza elegans (assembly GCA_024865655.1). NCBI lineage: Eukaryota > Metazoa > Chordata > Aves > Passeriformes > Fringillidae > Emberiza > Emberiza elegans. The sequence continues at coordinate 5,068,067 of JALJVW010003097.1, forward strand.
ATAACAAGCTTCAGCAGCCTTTTCAGAATTAGCATTACCACAAGCCACAATTTCAAACTAGGGGTCTAAAACTTCCACTGCTCTGAAAAGCCACAGCTCTCATATAATGGACAGCAAAGCACTGCAAAAATTGATTTGTCCCAGCATGAAATGGTCCTGGGGTGAAAAAATAAATGTCCTTACCTTGCCATCAGCACCCAGCTCTACTCCTTCCAGTCCAAGCACCATCTCAGTAGATACTGAAACTCCCCCAGAAGGATGTCGCTGTTTCTGTCCTTCCATTTTCAGATCACTAAATGCAGGTAAGAAAGAACACTATTACAGAATGCAAGCCCAGCTTCCCACGGTAAACCAACCAACACCACCAGGTCAGAGTTCTCCTGTGTGGAAACAAGCCAACCCCTCAATGCCACCTCCAGGAGAGCATTAGTTTTTAACTACTCTTTTCAAAAAGTGGAGATGTTCATTAACCAAAGAATCAGATTTCACTTCAGTTTAACACACACAAATCTACAATCTACCTATTGAAGGTAAACTGTTTTTAATATGATCTTTCTGCACAAGACCACACCATTCCCAACCCTTTAATGCTCAAACACATAACAGCAAACTTGATTTACATTACTTGTTTTCCAGGATTAGAAACCTGCCTTTCAAGAGCAAATTTGTAACCCCCATGCACACAAGCTCAAGTTCAGAATGAAGCTGCAGATCCCTGTGCCAGCAATGGCAGCACGTGGCTTTGTCACCAATATTCCAATACAAAATCCAGTTTTCAAGTAAGAACTGCCTTGCCAGCTTGCAAGCAGAACAGCACAGTGCTCAGAACTGCTCTGAAATAGCTCCAGTGACCTTGCTGCCTTTCTATTATGTGGGAGAATATTTTCCCATCAACTATTTTTATGGCATGTATTTGCATACAATACAATTCCCACGACTAAGCATCCGTTTCCTTTGTCCATAAGTTACTGACAGGACAGAAGTGACAACACAATTGTTTTGCCAGAACAGAATTAGTGTTTTGTATGGTATATTTGTAGATAACAGACCTTCACAGAATGGACTTAAACTTCACAAGGAACTGAAGAAAGATGCAGGGAAATTCAGTTTGTGGGTTTTGTTTCTCATAAATGATCATACTGACAGTTGCAAATAAAAATGTAGTCCAAACACCAAAAGCGGTGTGAATCAGTCCAGACTGTTTCTGCTTTTCTTATGTTGCAAATAGTGGCATTCATGGCTTAAAACTAAGAAACAGAAGAGCATCTTTAACTTATTTAGATGTAAATTCACTATAAAACCTTGATAATTTTCACTGAAGGCAACATCACCCTTCCCTGAAACTTCCCTGTGCTTTTTTGCTGACACCACTGTTGGTGGCTCTAAAGACAGTTGATTTCTGACCACTTCAGGAGTATAGAAAACCTACACAGCAGCCAATCACATTATCTGTTCAAAGTTGATTTCAGAGATTTCACAGGACTGGAGAGCTTTAAAATGTGAATAAACAATGGAAGCAAAGTCTGCCTTTTCCAATATTTTTCTCTTGGAGTTGGAATGAACACTTTGACACTGTGGCAGTGTCTGGTTTTACTGCTCTGACAGCAAGCTCTTGTCCTTACACACGAAAGGCAGGTTGGATAGGCTCACTTGCTTCAGAACAGGAGACACCAAGCAGACTCATTGCAGGAGATCTCTTGAAACAACAGAGCAGACATTTCAACATTTCCCAGAGCAGCTGAGGAGACTCACCTGATCCGTAGCCCCTCCCCGTAAGGTAGGATGGAAAACGCCACACACAGGGTTCGTTTGGCACAGATCAGCACTATCCTGTAAGCAGATGGGGAAAGATCAGGGTATGAATTAAGATCCAGAAGTTATAAAGCAGCTTTTTTTGGGGTATTAACACAAGGCTCTTCTTATCTTGCTCTGCAAGTCATAGATACTGTCATGGAATTAACATTTTCAGAAAGCAGCAGAAGAGCAGAAGTTTAACCTTGACCCTGCAGGTCCTTGGGGCTCTCTATCAATTCTCAGTGTTCAGGACCTGCCATCACCTTGGGAGCTCCTCAAAGGAGATCCCAGTCCTTAAATATATATCTATATTTATGTAATTTTTACATAAAACTTGTGAAAAATAGTAGATAATATTCTACATTTGGATGAAACCTCACACTTCTATTGATAATAAACATAAATGCAGCCTCCCTTTCTCTTCTGCTCAGCAACCATGAGCCAAGAATTTGGCTAAACCAAGTCATTCTCCTTAATGGCTTCTCCATTTCTTCTCCATTCTCACCTCTGACCTCTCTGTGCTAGAGATAAGGAAAGTGAGAGAAATAAGAAAGGTGAGAGAAGAAAAGAGAGAATGATTTAACCTCCTCAGAGTAGGGTGGCAGAATCATCAGTGCAAATGTAGCAGATATGAGCACCTACCACCTTTTGACAGAACTCTGGATAAAGCTAACAAGACCCCAGGGACATCCTCTAATTCTCACTGATATTAAATGTTTCCCTGCAAGGAACTGGAGGCTGCTTCCTACTGCACACAAGTACAAGGGGAACCTCAATGTCCACATGTTACCTGCTGTTCTTGGTGTCATACTGCCTCATGTTCTTGATGAAGTGCATCTTCTTCAAACTTTTGTGTCTTGGAGACCCAGATATATGCTTGGTTCTGCAATGATAAAAAAGAAAAACAAACAAAAAAAAGCCAAATCTGTTAAGTGTTCTGAAAAAATTCATGCCAGTTGTATGATCAGATGGCAGCACTAGCATGCAGGACCTCAGATATTGGCGTGGAAGAGGGTGGAGGGAGGAGAGGGCTGCATGCAACGAGCTGAGGTTAATGCTGCTTTTGAAAACAAGTACCTTCGGACACTGGCATATTCCACTATGTCTTCTAAAAAGTCTAGAGAGCAGCGCTGGGAGATAAAACGCCTTCTGCAAAATGCACAACACCACGAAGAGTGAACAGCATTAGTTCATGGCCTCCGAGTTTATGAACTGCAACAGATCTATGAGCTCTTAGGATGCATGGCAGGCTTTCTGGATTTTTGTTTAGTTGCAAGAGTGCTTAACTAAGAGTTTAAAATTCCTTAAAAGGCCAAGAACTTGTCTCCCCCTCTAGGACCCTTGAAGTACATATTTATAGCAACTTCATCAACAAGACCATTCATTATCTGCCACACAGAAGAATGCCAGCCTATAAGTTAAACACCTAAAAAGCTTCCAAATAATCCTTTAAAATCTGACAAGAATGTCACAAAAAGATCCCCCCAATCAAGGTAGGGGAATAAATAATTTTATATCAATTTAAGCTCAGCTACAGGTACATCTGTATGATGACCAAACATCTGTGTGCATTCTCCATTCAGAACAGCTGTCTCCAGCTCCAGGAGTCAGCAGACTGAGAGTCTGTGGCTGCAGCTCAATAAAACTGACAGATCTCTCTGAGAAACAATAGAGAGGGTTATTAGAGGAAGCAGAAAGTATCTGGCACCCATGTGAAGTCCCAGAATGGAAGATGCAAGAATAATAGTAGGGCTCACGTGAGTTAGTGTAACAGTAATAGGATATTACGCTCAAGCAAAAAAAAAATAGACTTTGCCAAAGTAAGATGCATTGCTATTGTCCAAGTCAAGTCTTTTTTTGTTGGTGGAGATTTACAAATGAATTGTGCAACTCTGACTGCAATTTCTATAGGAACAATGCACTCCACCAGCAAAATGCTGACACTACAACTATCAGAGTCTGTATTTTCTACCTTTGTTTGAGCATGCATTATGCTACACTTTTAGCACAAGCCATGTGTGCTCAAGCCCAAGGTTTGCTTCCCAAGTGAGACAGGAACTCAACTAATGGGCAGTGCTGCAATGGAAATCAATGTAGAAACAGAACAAGAAGACAAAAGTCACAGGACTCTGGTTTGACAAGACCAGTTTCTGGCAAAAAAAATTTAAAAACTCAGACCTCAAGCTGCAGCAGAGCAGACTCTCAGCTGCACTGTTTAGGCACTCTTAAAAGGAAGTAAAACTTAAAACTCAAACAGGTAGGAGGATGAAAAATTAGTGTCCCTTTCTGCAAGCACAAGGGAGGCAAGCACTCCCACAGGGCTAACACCTTCAGTATTGCTAGAGACTGCCTCCTACAAATCCACAGCCATTAAGGTGCAACTGGAGAACTTTCCTGGCACAGCTTCAACACCCTCCACCAGCACTTCAGTTTTAAAATTATTACTGGTTTGCTGCTTTTCAGCAAGAATGGCACAGGAACGTTTAACACTTTCACATTTACACAGCTCTCCAGTCTAATCTAGCATCTAAAATTCAATAAAAAAACCCTTCATGAAATGAGGAAGTAACTGCAAACCTCCTGGTCTAAAGCAGTTGGTAACATCCACAACCTTCCTCCCCTCCCAGGGGAGACCTGGCTGGATAGAGACAGAAAGACGCCGTGTATGGCAAGCAGAGGGAAAACACAGCTCATGCCAGTGGGCACTGGTACAAAAAAAGCACATAGTTCTGTTAAAGGATGCTTGGCGTGAGGAACAGGATGGATTGGGACAGCCATGGCTAGGTCCTCACTGCTAACTCCACGGTGGAGACTCAGCCAGGGTGTAACACCATCTGAATACCCCCTTGATTTCTCAGGAACAGGGACAAGAGTGCCAAACACCTGAATAGAGGGCAGATCTGGAAGTAAAACCCTGCTGCAGCGAGGGGAAGATCCCTCCCCTTGACTCAGAACCACAATGACTCATCCCCACTCTGCCAACAGGAAACTTCATTTTTAGCTACACTTGTAAATAATTTCTGCCCTCAGCGAAGCTGTCACCTTGGAGGAATCCCTGACGCTGAGCCAGACACTCTCCCTCAAATCCCAAAACAGGGTGTATGTAAAGAATTCTCACTAACCCAGAGTACCTGGAACAGTTCATAGGCCCAACCCAACACTTTCCAGCAGCACAGCACCCTCAACATGTTCTGAGAGTCACTAGTGCAGTACTTGGAAAATGCAGCAAAATTTGACACGTTTTGAGCAGTCTGCACTTATAAATATGCACACACACGTGTATTTGCTTTAGTTTGAGTGCTCTTCTCATGCAGCCAACTCACACTTGCACAACAGGCTGCACTGGGTCACTCCAGTGACCGCGAACTTTGATGGCAAAAAAATGCCAAGTCACCTCTGCTGTGCTAAGCAGCTTCACCCAGGATACAGTTCTTGATGTGCTCCATGGAATTCAAAGGATTTTAAGTGGTTTACACAGTGTGTTTGTTGCTGAAAGCAACCTAAATACTAAGAATACCAACATCTCTACATATGCTGACTTATGTTATGCAGCCTTACCCATGTGTGACCTGGCAATTTGCAATTGAAATACCCAATATTAAAATATTCATGGATTCATGGAACTGGCTGCAATTCCAGCAGAAAGTCCAAACATGCCTGTTTGCCAGCACCAGCCAGGGCTGTGACAAGCTATAGAGGGTTTGGGTGCTTGCATGTCCCTGACCAGGAGCTCATTTTTGGGTGCTTCCCAGCTTTTTGTTTCAGGAGCCAATAAAGCCAAAGCAGGACACTCCCAGATCATTAAAACAGCAACTGTGTTTACAGAGCCAGAACCTCGAGGGGACCCATCGACAGCAAAAACACACAGAGCCCATGCCCAGAGATAAGGGGCTATCAGGCAGAGGAATTCTGGATTACGCCTTGGCTCCTTATCTCCATGTGCACACATGGGCTCACACAATCCAACACTGCTGCCAAATCCCTGACCAGCTGAACATGCACTTAAAAAAGCCCACAAAAAACCCCTTGTGTTCAGGAAAATACCCAAAAAATTATCTTCAGAGCTACATTTTGACTCCTGCCCTGGGAAGCAGTAGCCAGCCCACACATTTCTTCTTCCTGATGGATCTCCCACTGAGGAAACCCAATGTTTGAGTGCTTCCAGCTTCAGAGCTGTCCTTCTGGTCCTGCCAGGATCCTACTGAAACCCTGCAGAGGCTGGACACTGGCTAAGCAGCAGTGGGATCCCCAGCCCTGAGGGTAACACAGCTCTGCAGTGTTCCAGCAGGACAGCACACAGCTAAGAGCAATCTATGTATAGCAATGGTAATCCCTACATGTCCTGTCTTATGAATGGAAAGAAGAAAGCTTGTTAAGTCACAGCTCCAGATTAGAGAACACTGACCTTTCTGCTGGCTTGCCAAGAGTTTTCTCCCTCCTCCCACCTGCACTTGGGCTACCCTTGTTCAGGAGGACAAGGGTAAAGCTTTGGGATGTTCCTGCAGTTGGAAGTGTCTAAGTTCTTCAGCAGGTACTGAATGCAAGGGATGCTGGCCTTGTGCTGTCAGATGTGGCTTCAGGCACAGACCAGCCCTGTTCACTCCTGCTGCTGGGCCACTAACAGTCCTCTAAGGCACTCCCTTGGGCACCCATGGCCCCGCTCTGCACTCACAGATTCTGCAACAAACAGTCCTCACAAATATCCTTTTAACCCCTAAGAGTGGGGCCTTAACCCCCACTACTGGGCCTGACAGTGGCCAGCAGTGCAGCTGCCATTTGGCCACTTGGAAGCTCCTCTCTGTTTTCTCCTTCTGGTTCCTGCATTTCTGCCACAGCAGGTGAACAGACCAGCTGGCCTCCTGAAGGGTGAAACTGAAAGCTTCTAAAATCTCACAGTGGTTCTCCCCCATGCTGATGAACCCCCATCCCTCTCAGGGCTGCACTCTGAGCCCCCCACACAGCCAAGAGTTCAACCAACATCCAGATGTTTCCACCAACACAGCACCCCGAGTTCATCTTACGCTGTGATCTCTTGTTCTCATCACCTCCAGGATGACCAAGCCCTGCTTCAGGAGTGTTCAAAGATGCTGCCAAAGCTGCCCCTCCTCCAAGGGGCCCAGCAGTGTGGATGTGTTTCTATTGGAGCTGCATCCATGGCCCTGCAGATGCTGCATGCACACACAGGCACACACCCCAGGCACTGGGCTAAAATTAGCAGCAGGGCTGATACCCTCTGCTGCTCTTTAGCCATCCATACTGCCAGCAGATGAGTGGAATGGGGGAGGTCAAGGATTTTTAATTATTGTGTAAAATTAGGGCCTAATAGAATTCGGTTTCCTATTTCTCACTCGAGTTTTATTTCAATATGATGTCCCTTTGTAATGTCCTTTACAGGCCTCAGTATGATCACATTTGTCAAGAGGTTGAGTTATTAATATAACAAGGACAAAAAATAATTTATTGGTTTTCGGAAGCACTAGCTCAAAAACAACCGTCAAAGGTAATTTGCACAAGAAATCCAGATCCCAAATCCTGTTTACAACAGGAACACATACCTGTCAGCTTTGTTTTTCCAAGACATATTTTAAAGCTGTATTGTTTTCATTCCTTAAGGCAAGACAACAAACAGACATGAACTGTGCTTGGGCTTCACTAGGTAAAATCCAGGCACTGGGGGATTAAGAAAGCTACTCCTTGTATTTAAGCTTACTTTTTAGCAGCTGCCATTTCTCCTGCAGCCCAGGAGACACTCAGAGATTTCAGAGTGTGTGAGTGGGAGCATCCCTGCTCTGCTATCAGTGCCCTGTGCCTCACCACCCTCGGCGCTCACACTAATGAGTTTCCTGCTCAAAAGCAGATTGAGTACAGCTCACTGGGAGCAACAAGTTCTCAGTAATTAAAGCCAAAAGAAGCCCAGACTGCATTTACGCTGAATCACATCAAAACCATGTCTTTGGTAAAACAAATGACTTCACAAAGGATCTGTGTCATGATGAGCCCAGCACCAAGCAGGCCATGTTCATGGGTGGATGGCTGCAGCTCAGATGCTCCTTGAGAGGCAGAGAAGAAAAACACTTTGCATCACCAGCAGTAAGTGCACAGCTCAGTGCTCCTTCCTCACAAAGTCAGCTCTCACTGTTTTATGGCACCACAAACACGCATTTGGATTGCAGGCCTGTCCCAGGAGCTTTCTGACATTTAAGTACCAGCTTGCCAGAGAATAAATACAAGTCTCACAGCAGGGCTAGTTTAACTTATTCATCCAGTAATCTTCATTTTAAAGGGTAAACTGAAATCAGCCACATGAGTATGAAAAATACTTTTAGGCTACAGAGCAAGTCCCTCTGTGAGAGCCCAGGATGAAGGAGGAGGCCTAATTCCTTCAGCTTTGTGTTCCTACTCAAGGTTTGTTTGCAAAATTGAAAGGGCACCAGGGGCTTCCCTGCTGGTCCCAAACAGCCAGGAGAAAATCCTGCACTCCTCCACCAGTAAAGCCTCATGCAAGGGAAGAATGTGTCACACAGCCTGTGGAACAGATGAGAATGAACAGAAATGAAGTGTAATTTGAATGAAGGTGGAGGCCGAGTAAGTGGGAAGCTCACTAAGCCTGGAGAGTTTTAAATACTAACAAGGAAAGAAATTAGATAATCTTCACAGCAGCTGCTACTTCATTGCTGATTCACAACCACATATGATTAAGACCTAATAGAGAATGAGCTTTATATTCATTGAGTTTCATAAATCACATTGTTTTGGTGCTCAGAGTGTTTAGACAATGCAAGGAGAAAATAATGCCTTCCAGTAAGTATTGTGAAAGCCCAGCTGTTGCAACAGAACCACCAAACCAGATGTGAAGTTTGCTGTGCCCACGGCCCTCTCCTAAAGCTCACTCCTAAAATCCCTGCTGCTGCTCACAAAGCATTCACCACCAGCATTTCTCCAAATTTCTCCCAGTTTCTGGAGGTGTTCATAGCTCACCAACCTGGCTGCCCCCTGTGCTTTGTGCTCTGCTTGCTCAGCACTGAACTGCTGACCAAAACAGGCACGTGAAATGCAGAGTGTGTCCTTGATGACACTCTGGGCATTATGCTAGAAATATTCATGCACTTCACTGAGAGATGATGCTGTCATTTCATCATGTGCCTTGCTAAATAAAAGCCTTCAGCACAATAAACTCCCAAGCTGAAAAAAAATAAAAAAAAAGGAAGAAGGAAAAAAAAAGAGAGAGACTGGGAAGGAGAAAATTAAAACTGGTGACTGGAGGAAACCAAATCAAAGCAAGTTCAGAGAGGTCTCATGGGCACCTGGTTTTCCCCATTTCATCACTCATCCCCTTCAATGCACAGTCAAGCGGTTGCAGCTTTACTAGGGCACAATTTTATGCTTAAAACTGCAGGAGTCACAACAGAGCAAGTGCAAATCTGTCCTTGCTGTTGAGCAAGGAGCCCTGACCAGCAGCAGTTGAGACCATGCTGTGGGGACTCCAAAATGAACCAGCTGCCCAGCTCTGAGGCAGGTCTGCCCTTGGGTACCACCACCTGAACAAGAGCTGGCACACGAGGAGCACGCCCTGGAGAAGAGCTCCAGGATCACAGCCTCAGCAATGGGGTCAGCTGGCAGCAAGCTTTAAGGGCTTGGAACGTGCTGTGAAACAGAGAGCCAGCTGAAGGTTCTTCCTTTAACACCTGTTCAGGAAATAGGTAAATTCCTCTTAGGGTAGGTTACAGTAACTCCAGGTGAATGCCAGCTACAGTAGGTTAAATACACAACAACTGTAAACCAAAGGTCAGGAGTTTGGAGCTCTGTCTGAAGAACTGGGTTGACTGAGTGGCTTTAGCTGAGCACCCTCCACCTGCAGTCACCTGCTTTATCAACAATACCGTGTGCTCATTAAAGAGCCTAAATTTCATTGTGCATTTTTAAAACTCCAACTACAGAGCCAGACACCTTCAGAACAACCTTCAAAAGAAGGCTCAAAAATATCTTCAAGCTCGCTCAGCCTGACAGCCTCGCAGCTTTAACTTGACAGATGGAAAATAGGAGAACACAGTATTTAATATACTATATATCTAATATACTATATAAAACTAAATCATTACTTTTAACATTCTATTCTGTAACACTCCTGTAGGACTTCCTCACTGGAGGTCTGAATGGGATTCCCAAAATTAAGTTATTCTGGTTTTTCTATTTAATTTAGTAACGTTTTCATTCTTGGCTGATGAGTCCTTGACTTGAAGCAAGACAACATCATTCTGACCACCCTCATCATCTCCTGCAGAAAGGAGTTTTGAGCTGGAATCCCCAAACTTTCAGCATCCCAAAACCCACTGCCAGGCCTTCTGTATCACTCTGAAAAGCTGCAGAATCCATCCACAGGTAAAATCAGCTGCAAGTGCAATTAATTGTGCACAGCCTACTCCTGCCTGGAAAGCAAAGATCTCTTTAAAGCCTCTGGACTGTCTAAATTGAAGAGGTCAAATAACCTTGGTGTTGGAAGTGTCTCGGATTGCCTGACCCAGACCCATTCACAGGAGTGCACAGGATACAAGGACTTGGATGTTCTGATCTCCAAGTTTCCTGCTAGGCATACAACTTATTTCTTCTGCTTAATTTATCTGGCTGGGAATGTCCACAGGCAGCTATGAAACACTTAATAGCGGACACCTGTAATCCACCTGCAGTCAAGAATATGAGAGGAATCTCCTGAAGCAACCTGGGGAGGAGACTGCAGCCTTAACATTCCAGCTGACTTTTAAATGAAGTTCAGGCTTAGAATATGCTCATTTTCAGCCTCAAGCAGCACATCCCAGTCTGCCGTTCACCTCTGAAAGGTCAAAGCTTGTCATCTTTGACAGAGATCACTGCTTCCTGAAAGGCACCATGTGCCCAGCTTATTCCAAATTAGGGTTCAAAATTTAAACTGAGACTTTTTATTTCATCCATCTCAACAATTTCTGTTTATTAGCAGAGGGTTTTTTATAAAAATATTTATATTCCTTGAAGTGACAACAGCAGCCAAGCTGACAGTAGGACAAAACAACACATTAACCACCATAAGTATAAAATCCTGACAAAGCATTTTTGCTGTTCTACCCACAGAACTAATCTGATCGCACCTATGTCAGCAATCTAGCATCCAATTAACACTCAAAAGCAGAGTAGGTCCAGAGTGTTGCTGTTATCAACTACTGTTTAAACTCCCACTTTCGAAATGACCTAAATTTGCTGATAAATCAGAAATGACTGAGCTATCACAAACACTCAGTTCAGCTCCCTGACCACTGAACTCCAAGGACATTAAAGCATCAGTCACAAATAATTTAGTCTCTGTGTTTATTCTTAGGCCCAGCAAAATGCAGCAAATTATGGCAAAACCAGCTGCTTTTACATTACGCTATAATGAAACTTCAGAAGCACAACAAGCATTGACATCCAGGACTGTTGTTTCCATTTTTCATGCTTTCATAACCTGGCTATTTCCAGGGCTCTCTGCTATCTGTGTTTCCCCAGAAAGCTCTGCCAGTTTCAGACCCAGCTGCACAAATTCATTAGAAATCTGTGAATGCCGATTTGTTCCCTGTTTGCTGCCTCCCTCCACTGCTTTCTGTGAGGCTCGTTCTCTGAAAGAACAAAAGAACAGAGCAAGATGGAAAAGGAGAAGGGAAGAGGGATGGCAAGCAGATCAGGCGAGCTGGTATAACACAGCATTGTAATTTAAGATCCTGTAAACAGAAGATTCCTTAGGAAAATCAAAGTGGAAGGTTAAAGTCATTCAGTTTATAACGCTCAGCCAGCAGCACAATGAAACTGAGCATCCAGGTTTGAATGGTGCCTCCTCTAAGTTTCCATCCTAAAGGACCTGAGAGCAATGGAGGAGCTCCAGGTTACATCAGGTGAGCAGATCTGTGATGCAGATCCTGCCTGTTACCAATAACCACCCCCAACTCCAGCAGAGGTGCTGTCACACCCTGCCCTGAGCCATGCTGGCCGCTCTCATCAGCTTCTTGCAACCCTCAGTCAAGTCAAACAAGGTCAAGTTTCGTAATAAAACTCTGCCCAATGATACCGTCAGTAGATAGAGATGCTGATAGTAGATAGAGATCTCCATGGAGCAGGGCAAGCCCCAGCAGGATGAAATTCCCAGACACGGCACAAGACTGGTCACTGAACACAGGCAGAGTGAATCTGGGGACCCTGCAGCCAGCAATCCTCCTGCACCTGAGGAAAATTCAAAGCAGCTCTTGACAGTGACTCAAAAAGGACTCTGAAGAGAACAGTTGCCCAAAGTGGGCACCAAGGATGAAAAGTCTAGGATGGCAGAGGAGAGTCCACTTCCCCTTCCCTCCACCAACTTCACTGGCCTGTACCTCTCCATGATGCAGATAATGATCTAGAATAGCAACATTGCTGTATGGCAAAACAATTCTCAGATTCCCAAGTCCTGATAAAAGAAGATCCATTTTGTAATTGCTGACTTTGGAATCTTAGTTTGCAAAGAGCTCACTCAACACAGAAGGGGACGGAGTAAAAGCACCACTGTCCTGAAGGACATTCCTCCTGTGATTCCCTGAATTATTCCTCGTGTATTTCCAACAAGAAGAGATGCCTCTGCTCAGTGGGGATGGGAGATATTCTGTCACAGAGCAGAGCATGAAACTGTCCAGTGAAAAATAAAGAGGTAAGTCACTCATCCTGGAAGTTGACAGTGAAGTTGTCATTACAGAGGGATGGTCCATTTCACCCACTGCTGTGCCCAGTGTGACTGGGATGAGGTACATTGGCTCTAACACATCTCCACAGGCAGCACAAAACTGTCCTTTTGTCAGAAGATGTGTGTGTCCATGTGAAGATGTGAATCTCCTGTCTGATGGTTTCAGCAGATGCCCTTTTTCTTTCAAGATGAAAACCAGATGAACTCTCACTCTAAACCCTCAAAAGCAGTATGCAAAGTGATCAATACAATGTTCCCTTCCAGCCAGATCTTGCATGGTTTATTTTGTCATTACTCAGACAGAAGCCTTTTGATTCCCTTGATTGCCTCTTGCACTTCTCTCTACCTTTTATTTCTGATTCATCATTCTTTCCAGCCAGATTGATCAGAATTACTGTAGTGGAACAGCTCAAACCTGATGCCAAAGAAAGAGGCAGGAAGGACATCAAGTGAGAAGGTCCTAGGAATATTTTCTTAGTGTGCTATTGACTTGGCATGGGAAGGGGAAGGATCATCTCTCCAGAACTCTGCAAGCACAGGCACAATGAAAGCCACATCCACAAAGGGAACTGGGCTTTGAAACTCTTGATGCAAAACTTGCCCTCAAGAGCTTTTCCTACAATATAAAAGCAATGAAATTAAATCACACAGCACCTCCTGTGCTGGCTTTTGTGGACCAGGAGTGCTGGGTAGGAACTGTTCCACAGCAACACGCTCACTCCAGGCTTTCCTGCTCAACAAGCGGCACACAGCTACAGAATACAGGGCACCCAGCTGGCAGCCACAGCTTCAATTTCTCCAACAAACAAGGAGGGAAAGAAAGGTCTCTTCCATGACAAGAAAAGCAATAAGTGAAAATAACGTTTCAAGAGGAAAACACCCCAGGAGGGACAACACATGAGGACACCCCTGCATCACTGACAAACAGTTACTTCTCTTCAAATTCCACCTGAACCCCCAAGCTGGGGATACACAGGACATCTCCATTGTGAGATGCACACTGAAAGAGGATACCCATCAACTGCATTAGCAAACTCCCCAGCTTTAAAGAACTGGAAACATCTCTATTTCAGCTCACTGACAAAGCTCTCAAAGCCACTGTAAAGACCACAGAGACTTAAAGCCTTTGATACTGCTGCCTATCTGCAGGCTCAGAGGGCCAGCTCACTTTACAGAGCTGTTTATGCAAGAAACGGCCTGAAAAGAGTTCTTTCAGAGCTCAAATCCCCAAGATCTGAGCAAGAGACTGCCTTCCAGTCGATTAGAAAAGCAACACTTTCAGCCTGACAGAAGTCCCCTGGAATTGCAATGGTAATCCTGTTCTGAAGGCCAGAGCATCCTCCCCCGAGGCTGACAAGTTCCCTGTGCACAAGCATTCATTAATACACAGTTGCAGAGACAAGCAGCACAAGAGCAGGAGAAGGCACGACACCAGCAGTGCAGGAAGCGCTCTGCCTAACAGTGACCCTGCCAGTTTCATCTGGAAACAGAGAAATGCAGAAACCGGACTGGGGAAAAGCAGAAGGCAGGGTTCAGGGTACCGCAAACCTGCAGACAGAGCCTCAGCGAGAGATCCCCTGCGCAGATCCCCCTCATCGCCCGCCGCGGCGCCGGCCGGGGCATCCTCCGCGTCCCCGGGCCCGAGCGGCGTTGCCGAGGCGGCGGCAGCGCGGGCCGGGCAGCGCTCCCCGGCCGGATCGCCGCGCACCTCCGGCCGGGCCGCCGGGGCAGGTGCTGCCTGCCGGGGCCACCGCGGGGCCGGCGCCGCCTCCCGCGGCCGCTGTCCCCGGGGGCGCCCGTTTCCCATGCCCCGCTCCCCCCTCCCGGAGCCGCCGGCCGGCCGAGGGCCCTGGGAAAGCGCGGCTCTTCCCAGGCCCGCGGGGGGTCCCGGCGCTTCCCACGGCCCGCGGGGTCAGCGCGGCGGGGGCGGGCGTGTGGGCTGGCCCGGCGAGCCCCGGCCCCTCACTCACCTCTGCCGCTGCGCCTCCAGAGCGAAGCCGCCGCCCGCCGCGCTCTGCGTGGGGCTCAGCAGCCCCGGGGCGCCCGGCTTGGGCGCCGCCAGCATCCCCGGCAGGGCGGGCGGCGCCGGGGGCGGCGGGCACAGCGGGCCGCCCAGCAGCAGCTGCGGCAGGAAGATGCCCCCGCGGGCGGGGTCCGCATCCCCCTTGGCTCCGGCGGCGGCGAGCGCGGGCACGCCGGGCAGGAGCAGGGCGGGCGGCGGCTGGCATACGGGCGGCGGGGGCAGCAGGCGCGGGGGGGCTCCGGCCGGCTCCGCCGCCGCCTCTTCCCCTTCGCCCGGGCCGGCGGGCAGCGGCGGCTTCTCGGCGGGCGGGCAGGGCGGCCGCCCGTCCAGGGAGATGTTGTTGAGGAAGAAGAGGGCGGCCTGCCGCCGCCGGGAGTCGCCCCGCTTGCGCGGCGGCGGCTGCTCGCGGGGCGGGCGGGGAGGCGGGGAGCCGCACGCCGTGGCCGCAGCCATTCTCCGAATGAGCCGCGGCCGCCCGGGCGGGGCGGCTGGAACGCAGCGCGGCCGGCGGCTCGCGCGCCCATTGGCTGCGTCGCGCCCGAATGCAAATGAGCCTGGCGGCGATCCCGCGGCCATTGGCTGCCCGCGGCAGGCCCCGCCCCCCGGCCCGCGGGGCCGTGCCGGTGCTGGCGCCGCCGGCGGGGGCAGCGCCCGGAGCCCCGCGGGGACGGGGCGGCCCCGGCACCCCCCGACCCTCCCCGGCCTCTCCCTCTGCTCCCTCGGTGGCTTCCCTGCCGCAGCCACGAGCCCACCGTGCCCCCGTGTGTCCTCACGGCCACCCACCGTGTCCCTTTGTGTTACTTTCAAAAAACTTCTCCTCCCCTGGTGTCCCCACCCAAACCATCAGTAGCGCTGGTGGCCGCCTGCTCCCGAGAGGTCCCGGCCTTCCTGCAGGCAGGAGGGCACATCTGCTAAACGCATCGCAGGCGCTGAGCACGTCCAAGCGCTGCTGTAAAGCGGATGGAGATGCTCTTGCTCCATCCCGGCGGGCTCGGCGCCGAGCCCGTGGCTGGCGGGGCTGGGGCGGACCCCGAGCCGCCGAACCCGGGGCGCGGACCCCGCGCACAGCCCCGAGACTCAGCCGGAGCCCGTGCCCAGGGATGGATCCGCACGCTGGCAGCTCCTGAAGCAAAGCCAAGGCAGTGCTGGTCCTGGGCCGTATATGGGCAAAGCAGACCCGGGGCTGGGAGGACATAAACTCGGTATTTATCTCCACAAAGTGACTCAAGGCATCTCTGCGCGATACGTTGCTTCCCGGACTGGTGTGTTTATACTGCACGGGATAAACATTCCCCTCAGGCACTTGAATCCGTGTCTGTCACATCCCAGGATGATGCTCTGCCCTTTACTTTTCCTCGGAGGATCTTGATGTGCGCTGACAATGTCCATGCCATTGGAAGAGGAGGTTTGGGAGCTGTGCTGGGCGTGATGGAGCCTTCGGAGCTGAGAACAGCAGTGTGTGGGTGCTGGTGGCCTCTGTGTTCCTCTGAAACCGAAATGGAGCCTTCCCATTCTTCCCACCTCTCATGCCCTGAAGCAGCTTGTGCTCCCAAGCAGGATTTTGCCCACACAGAACACATTTTAAAGTACAGACCAAATCTGCCATTTGAGATGTTTACCACTGAAAGTTGCAATTACTGTATTTGCAACACTGGACCCTTGGAGTGGTGAATGCTTTTGCCAAATAGGCTTAAAGAAGCCATGTGGCAACTCCTAATGTCACTTGCAGTCTACACCTACAGTCAAAGTGATGTCTGATGATATGGCCTGAAATATGGGCACTGAGTAAAAGATAGGTTTTGAAACTGTCCTATAAAACACATACAGGTTCTGTGTCTTTTCATATGGCTGTTTCATAACATCCTTTTTTGTATGCTGTTGCAAGTGGGCCACCAACATGTCTTACAGTATTAGTAACATATAATAATAATAACAACAATAGGATTAAGATAGGAGATGTAAGACAATGTTTACTTGTAGGCGTCCATTAAAAATCCTACAGTGAAATACAGACTCTGCCCCTAAAATCCCAAGAACATGCTCAGCATCTTATACTATTCAATATAGGTCAGATTTTGAGCCTAAATTATTTGGCAGAACCATTTCATATCACAGCTGTGGAAAAAATAGTTTGGGATAAAAAGGAATTAAAATCCTTCCTGCTGGCAAGCTCATCAAATAAGCCAGGGGATGAATAGGCATGGAAACCTATCTAGGCTTGCTGCAAACAATTCTTTAGAACCCAAGACTGGATTTTGAAAAATAAATGTGTGGCTTTTTTTTCATTCTTTGCCTGTAAAAATAGCTGTGGGATGTAAATGGTCCCACTGAGTCAGCGCAGAGAGGAGCAGCCTCCATGGCTTAGTGGGTTGCTAACTTCAAAGCTGAATTTAGCGGTTGGAGTGTTGCTGCTGTTAATGTTGGGGAGCTTTTATCTGTGTCTGACAACTCGCAGTGTTTGAGTACAGTGAGCACAGTGCTGTGTTTCAGAGAATCTGATGCTAAAACAGACGAGTGGCACATCAGCATCACTCCCACAAAAGGCAGAGACTGGGTACAACCCTGAGCAACGTTTTCTCCCTGTCTTCTGCAACGGGGGAATCCCTGGAGTGGGGAAGGAAGGAAGGAAACCCAAGCTCATGAATGTTCTCTCCTTCACACACAGGGATGCTGTTTTGGAGACAGGCTGGACTCTCCACCCTGCTGCTGCACAGCAGCTTCAAGTTCTGGCTGAAGCCTTTTCTAGCCTGAGCCATCACAAAATCCTGGACAAAGAGAAAGTCAGGCAGTTCTGCATCTACAACAACATCATTGCACAGATGTAAAATGTTACTCTGAATCACCAATACTCAACATACACTCATTTTTCTCCTGGAGTTTCTGCTCTACCTTAAAGGATGCCCTGGGTTGTTTGGATACATGTCTGAACAGTCAGGGGCTGCTGGAACAAGGAGCTGGTGTGAAACAGGACAAGCCTGCAAATCCTTATTCCAATACTATTTGGGGAGCAGAGTCATCAAGGTCACAAGGATTTTTCTCCATGCAAGAACTGCAGGATCTGGTCTAAGCATCTGATATGAGACAGCATTTTAAAGTACTTATGTGGGCTGGCTGTTATATTTTTTGCAAAATCATGGCCCTGAATCAAGCAAAGATAAACAGGTCATAAGTATATTTAGGCTGGGAACCAGAAGTGCAGCTTCCAGTTGGAGGAACAACTGGTATTAAGATAAGGCACCAAAAATTGCTGTAGACATTTTTCCAGCCTAAGCAGGGTGGGAATGGGGGTCCAAGAGACCTCACAGGGACCAGGACAATCTCTGGAAGTCTGGGAGGATGACACAGAAGTGCAATGTGCATCCAGAACTTACTGTCCCTTCTCTCCTGAACAAGCTCTAATCCTTGTCCTGAATTTCCTGTCATAGTTTACCCTCTTTAAATTCTCTCCTGAAATCAGCACGCCTAGGGACACCAGCACTCTGGAGCTCAGCCTCACACTCACCACATCCATAAAAAGACCAGCCACTGAGTTTTTGGGAGTACACACTCCCCTAAATTCACCTTCCCCCTCCTGTTTGGTCTGTCTCAGGAATGGCAGGTGCCATTCCCTGCTTGTGTTCCATGTGCAGGGAATGATGAAAGCCTTCCCAACCACATTCACATGCTGGACCACTCCTGCTCCCTGCTGGCACATCCATCCCCACTGCTCTCCTCCTGCATGCCAGACCTGTGAGGCAGGTTTGACTCAAGCTCTCAGAGGCACCAGATGTGCAGCCTGAGATGGCTTTAATCTGCCTCTTTAATCTGCCTCCAGTGGGTTCCAGCTGCGGGTCCTGGTGTCTTCTGGCTGCCGCTGGAGCAGGGTAGCAGAATTCCCTGGGTTGCCATGGGCTCACCCTGGTGGGTGCCCCAACCCTCTGCTCTTGCTGTGTGTTGACAGTCACAGCAAAATCAGCTGCTGCTCCCCAGGAGGAGAACATTGCCAGCAGCCCTGTGTGCCTTGGGGAACCACTCAGGTTCTCCTGCACGACACAGAGCATTTAAAACACACAGAGCTGATTGATTTTGTCCTATTTCTCTGTACTCTGAAGGGCCCTGTGATTCAGGAAAATGTTGTGCGCTGTTTACAGGAGGATTTGTGAATGAATGGATCAAACTCTCTTCCCTGAAGCACGTGGTGCTGCCCTAAAATGCTGTTATTAATAAATCAATCATTTTCATGGGAGAATCTCGGAAAATGTGCTTTCTGGAGAGGTCCCACTGGAGTGGGACAGCCAGGAACAAGTTTGGTATGAGCAGGGTGTGCAGCACAGCTTAAGGAACTCCTGAAGTGTTGGTGATGATATTCAAGGCAGAGCAGAAAGCTGTGATACCCAAGGGATGCAAGAGGAACTTGCATTTTGGTTCCAAAATTCCTACAGTAAACTTTGCTTGAGATAAAGGAGCAAAGGAACTCCCCAAATCTTCTCCTTCCAAGAACTGCTGCTGCTTGCTGGATTTGCTAAATCTATCCACAGCTTCACAGCCTCCTTGCAAAAGTGTGAAGGCTTGTCCCTGTGCTCTGTTCTGAACAGCCAAGCTGTCCCTGTCCCTGTTCCCTCTGAGCTCCTGGCTGTGAACTGCAGAGCTGCAGGAGACTGCCAGGATCCTTCTTCTGCTCTTTTCACACATTCAGGGCACATCTGACCCTACACAAAATGCCCATCCCACTTAAATCCCCAAAACAGGATGGAAGCAAGACTTGAGTAATGCTTGGAATGAGTTTTCCTCTGGTGGACTGGGGAGTGAAGCTGTGTTTCCAAAGGCAGCGATATAAATGGGCACTGCTCACAGACCAGATTGCAGCTGAAAGCGTTTCACTGCAGAGAAGGTGGTGCCAGGCTCATGAGAAGGGCATGGGTTAAATCACCTTCAAATTATCTATTGCCAGGAAGGCAATGCCACAGCAGAAGGTTGGGAGGAGGAAGAATCTGATGTGCAAATCTCTATTTCTGGAGCTTTTGGAGCCTGCATTGCAGCCAGCTGAGTTCCCAGCTCAGTTCCCCCTTGCTTTGAGCTTGTGGGACTTCCTACCTTTCCTCACACATGCAACAGAGGAACCTTTGTGTGTGAGAGATTTTTTTTTTCCCTTGAGATGGAGATTTATACTCACAGCTCAGCTTGCACAAATTTACTTCTCACAAAATTTTACAAATTAAGCCTAGGGAGAAACAGAAGATGTCATTTTACCGGTGATTTTGGTGGGAGGCTGATGCACAGGGAGGCCTGGAGGGTCTGAGAGCTGAGATGCTCTGTGCTGTGAGGATGATTCAGCATGTGCAGATCCTTAAGCATCAGGAAGCAAAGGAGTTTGCAGTGGTCTGTTCCTGGAGTTGTTTGGTTTGAGAGGCAATAAAGGAACCACTCATTGCTGTTTCTGACGGACTAAAAGTGAACAGAAATGGTGACATCATCTCTCTCCCAGATTTCTGTACAATTTCAAATCCAGCCCCTGACCTGGGTCAACCCAACCCCTTCCTCTGGGCAACCTCTGCACTGGCCCGTGCCATACCTGCATCATGGCACTGGTGACATCGGAGCTGAAATTTGTCTGAACAAAACAATGTGAGCTGCCAGCCTCCCAGAAGAACTGATCTGCTCTTGGGACAGCTTCTCTTCAGCTCTATTGCTCTGTGGGATGTAACTCATGCACTCTGAGGGTAATTTCAGTGCATTTTTGAAGGTTATTGTGTGAAACCTCCTTCTCCTACTGAACAGAAGTGTGGCAACAAAAGGGATTAACTCTGCAAAAAGCAGAGACTGCTGGGTCTGGTACACAAATGCCATTTGGAGCCATTAACCAAACTCCTGTGGAGTTATTAAAAGGCTGCTGTGCTGAATGCTGCCATGTGTGTTCCTGCAAACAGCACCTCAGGCAGGGCTGAACCTTCACATGGAAACCTCTGCGGAGCTCCAGAGCTGCTTGCAGGGCTCAGATTTCTTCCTTACAGCAGAATAATTCAAGTCTGAGGCTGCCTGCATATCACCAGATCAATACATGCATTTACCTGTCAAGAATGACTTGAACAAAAGACTGACAATCATAATTTTGAGAGTTAATGGACCTCAGCAATTATCCATCTTTCTGTAGCATGGTGGGGAGGCAACAGCAAGCCAGGGGATGGTAGGAGCAGAGAAATTCCAGGGCTGGATCAAGTGCAGCATATAATGTTTTATTTACTACAACAACTTGCTCAGAGGAGCACTTTACTCAGAGCTGACAGAACTATTTTTTGTTTTTTCACATATGGGGTTGCCCTAAGTGTGAAAGGTGTCCCTGCCAGCCCCTCAAACACACCCAGCACGAGATATGGGTGAAAACTTCTAATGATAAAAGGTATTAAAAGCCCACTAATTAAAGGTTATTAACTAAGGATTCTGTGGTGGTGTCATGCAATGTGAGAAGAAAAATCTTTGTGGGAAGAAAAGAAACTGAGGACTTCATTATTTTTGGCAGGACTTCTGCCAAAATAAAGAAATAAATTTTACTTATCAAGGGACTGTCATAGGGAGGTGATTATTTTATAGTCCACAAAAGTTCCCTCCCTCCTTCATTTCTCCCCATCCCAAGCAACCTCCCTACAGTCTGAGGGGCCTCTTTATGGGATTGCATTTCTACTTCTCTCCTTTTTTTCCTTTTTCTTGCTGGGGTATTTTTAAAAGTCAGATTTATCCAATTCACCACCGTGGTCAGTGGGTTATTGCTCTCTTCTCCAAGCTGCTCTGAGAACAGACAGAGGTTGTGCTGAGGGGAAGGCAGCAGTGATGGTCCTCATCCATTTCCCATGGCCATGATCCAATGAATGCTTCGAGCTGGGATAAATCAGCCCTGCAAGCCTGGTGACCCCCCCACTGGCCTGGGCAGCTTGTTCCAGTGCTTGATAACCCATTCAGTGAACATTTTTTACACAACATCCAATCCAAACCTCCCCTGGTGCAACTTGAGGCCGTTTTCCTCTTGTCACTTGTCACCTGGGAGAAGACACCAAGCCCCACCTGGCTGCAGCGTCCTTCCAGGGAGCTCCCGAGAGGGAAAAGGTCCCCCTGAGCCTCCTTTTCTCCAGGATGAGCTCCCCCAGTTCCCTCAGCAGACCCTTCCTCATCATCCGAGGAGCTCTTCCAAGCCGTGAAGACAGGAGGGAGATGACGGCTGGCTCAGTCATTTTTCACTTTCGCTCCTGTGAAGTTCCGCGGCAGCAGCGCCGGCCCCGCCGGGCTCCCGCGCTCCATCCCCGCTGCTGGAGCTGCCGGCTGCCCCCGCTGCCTTCCCGCGGCTCCACAGCCACCGGAGGCAGAGCTGCTGTGCCCTGAGGAGGCGGAACCGTACCCGCGGAGGGGCCCCGGCCCGGCCCGGCGCTGCCCAGCAGGCGGCACTGCCCGCCCGCCGCCCCGCTCCCGCTCCCGGTCCCGCACCTGGTCCCGCACTGCCCGCCGCACCGCTCCCGCTCTCAATCCTGAACCTTCCGCACCGCTCCCGCTCCCGGTCCTGGTCCCGCACCGCCTGCACCGCTCCCGGTCCCGGTCCTGGTCCTGGTCCCGCACCGCCCGCACCGCTCCCGGTCTCAATCCTGAACCGTCCGCTCCCGGTCCTGGTCCTGGTACCGGACCGTCTGTACCGCTCCCGGTCCTGGTCCCGGACCGTCTGTACCGCTCCCGGTCCTGGTCCCGCACCGCCCGCACCGCTCCCGGTCTCAATCCTGAACCGTCCGCACCGCCCGCACCGCTCCCGGTCCTGGTCCTGGTCCTGCACCGTCCCCGCTCCCGGTACTGGGTCCGCACCTCCGGCCCCGCTCCCGGCTCCCGCACCGCTCCCGCTCCCGCACTGTCCGCACCGCCCCAGGTCCCGGTCCCGCACCGCCCGCACTGCTCCCGCTCCCGCACTGTCCGCACCGCCCCTGGTCCCGGTCCCGCACCGCCCGCACCGCCCTCGGTCCCGGTTCCGCACAGCCCGCACCGCACGCACCGCTCCCGCAGCTCTCCCGGTCCCGCACAGCCGACACCGCTCCCGTCCCAGTCCCGGCTCCGCTCCCGCCCGGCTGGCTGCGTGCGAGGCTGCCCCGGGCGGTGCTGGGCCCTCCCCCGCAGCCGGGGCTCTCTGAGTGGGGTTTTAGGGTTGTGGGGATGGGAAGGTGCTACGAGCAAAGGGGGCTGCCCTTGGCTGGCTGTGCTTTGCCTTTGTTCTTGTGAACGGGCAAAACAACCACGATTAAATAAAATAACTGCGGGTAAAGGGAGTGGGAGTGTGCCATAACAGGAATTGGCTCTGGCACACCTCTCTGGTCTCTGTTTTGTCCCTGTTCTCTCCACCTGTGTGCCAGGAGCAGCCCAGCCTGGCTCCTGGATCGATGTTGTGAGCAGGGATGCTCCCTGCAGCCCTTCCCATCTTATCCCATCAGAAAAAGATTACTAAGAACAATTTATCCACGTGAAAAATAGCTCCCAGCAATGCTGCCAAGGTCAGTGTGAGCTGCTGAGCTGGTGCTCTGCTGTGAGCTGCAGCTGGGTCTCACTCACTGACCTTTTCCAGGACACACTGGGGAGAGGGAGCTCCCAAACCCTCCCTTCCCATGCTCTCCTCCCTGCCCTCTCCAGGGACACATCCCACCTGTCTGCCCATGTTCTTGTTCCTCATTTAGCTAGAAGAGAAAACCGTGGACTTTCCCCAGGTCAGACAAGACCCACGTGTGTATGAAACCTGGTGTGGATTTAATTGAAGCAGGTTGTGCATGGGGCTCTGCAGTGTTTGGTTTGGTCACCACCCCTCAGCCAGCCACTGGGACATCCTTCATGAGGAGAGGGGTCTGGAGGTCTGCTCTCCAAGTGTGAAATCCCAGGGATGGACACGGTTCTGATGCAGGGTGAGGGTTCCAAAGAGACATCTCCTCTTCCCAGCTCCAGCCTGAGGGTCTGCTCTAGCACAGGGATCACTGGGATCACTGACTGTGGGGCTCCACCAGCAGTGACCTGGCTGCTCCAGGTGTCACCTGCATGGCTCATCCTTGCCCAGCCTCTCCTGTGGCACTGAGTGGGGAATTTCAGGGTGCTTTGCTCACAAATGAGTCCTTATGAATTCCCCACTGCCTGGCCCAGCATAACAGGAGGATTCACTCTCCCAGCATGGGTGGGATTCTGAGGTCTCTGAGCTCTGTCCTTTGGTCTGCAGTTGCTCCATCCTGCCCTGCTGTTAACTGTCCTTGGAGGGATCATTGTGGGAAGCAGAGCAATTCTCCAGCTCCTTTGTGATCCCCACTGGGCATTGCTCCACTTTGATTTTCTTTTTTCCTCTCATTGACTTCTTAGATCCTGTAAACAGCCAGATGACAGCAGGAGTTAACCACAGAGAAATGGATTTACACTTCTGGAGTCAGCATGGCCTCATCCCAAAACAGGGACAGCACAGGAGGAAGCAAAGCTCAGCACAGGAAAGATGGAGAGCAACCCCTCACATGTGAGATGTGTGGGTATCCAGGGGAGGCTGTTGTGATCCTGGACACAAAACAATGTGAAGGAGAAACAGGCAGAGAATTGATCTGATGCAGAAGCCTCCCTGACAGGGTACCCAGAGCAGCAAGATGCATTCTGTGGATTTCTCTCTGTTCTGGTGTGGCTCATGGCCCACACCACATGCTGAGAGAGGTGCTATGCCCCTCCATCACCCCATTCCTGCCACAGCTGCACCCACCCCTCACTTGGGACATCCCCATCCAGTCCTGGAGGGTCGTGTGTGCCTGCCCTGGGCTGCACTGCACAGCTGTGCTCCTCCCCATTGCTCCAAGTGGCTGGTTTTGTACAGCAAACCCTCTTGTCACCCAGCTGTGCTGGTGTCCCCTGAAGGCCACGCAGGGCCCTCTGAAGGCCACGCTGGCAAAAAAGCTCCCTTCAAGCTTAAGCAACAGCCCTCTGCACATTCATGGTTGGGCCAACACCTGGCTGTTTTTACCACCAGGAATGAGTGGTGAGCAGCAAGGTTTTTCTGACAGAGCATTTTTAAAGGCCTGGCAGACAAACTGTCTTATCCCTGCCCTTATCAGGAGCAGTTTTCTGCTTGTTCACCTGGAGGGAGCATGGGTACAACACATTCCTCTGTCAGCAGGGAAACCTCCACAGCCACAGTGGAAGATCAACAGAAGTGGCAGGAACCTTTCTCTGACTGTCAATAACTCACCCCTGGGAATTTGGCCTTCCCCAGTCACCACCTCCCTGACCAGATAAGCAAACACAAGGGACTGAGCTCTGTTAGCTTAGGTGCTTGGGGTGCTCTCCTGGCCACCCTGCCCAGGCTGGCCTGGCTAACCATTAGCTGGGGCTCCTCTGCCTGGAGGTATGAGTGTTGCAGAGACATGGCTCAGAGGAGAACGCTCCTCTGCCCTGTCCTTGGGCATTTCTCACAGGAGTCCCTCTGGAAGCAGCAGAAGTTGTAGCCTTGAGCTGATGCCCCGAGGAACTTCTCCTCCCTACCTTTTATCCAGGGATCCTGCCCTCTTTTTCTCTTCCTCTGCTGCACGTGAACTTTGTCTTTGGTGCAAAAGTATTTCCCGTCAGCCTCAGCTTCTTGTAGGATCTCATCTTCATACTTCTCCTACACCAAGGAGAACAACAGTCAGTCTACAAACCAGCCTGGCTTTCCCAGGCAGCTGGTGGCTTTGCCAGAGACCTTTGTGACCATTGCTATGGAGTGATGACAAATGCTAGTGCTCATAAAGACTTGACTGGCTGGAAAGAGTGGCACTTCTACCCCTCAGCAGCAAGTTGTGCAACAGGGTGGGAATGAGGTTTGGCACCTGGTGCAGGAAGAGCCATCACCTTCTGGAGGGAGCTTGGGCTGGGACAGCCTGTCTGATGCCTCTGGGACCCAGCAGCTGATGGCTGAGAACAAACAAACAAACAAACAAACAAACAAACAAATAAACAAACCTCACTGTCTGTTGTGTCCGGCTCATCGGATTCTTGCTTCCCAGACTCGGCATCATTGTCATCTAAAGAAGCACAAAAAGAAGGTTTTTTGGCTGGTGTCAGGCTTGACAAGCTCATGAGCAGATGCAGAGCCACTGGCCCAGGCTCACAGAGAGCAGCTTCAGCAACAAACTGTATTGTGAAGCAGAGGAACTGTGAGCTATGTGGCCTGGAATGAATGTTTAGGAGTGATCCAGCAAGACTCTGTTGGGAAACCAGATCCCAGGAAAGCTGTGTCCACTGGACTTTGCTACACCAAGGTCACAAGAGCTTCCCCAACATCTGTGGCTACATACATGAGGGAAACTGGGGGGTATTTAGGACTCAGTCTGCACCTTCCTGTTTGAGCCCCAGGTGGGGAGAAGCATCTTGGGATGAAGAGGCCAAAAGGGACAATCCCACCTCTGCTGCTGGTTCAGTCAGCAGCTCTTGGCAGGGAATGTGTGCTGAGGAGCAGAGGAAGGAAAGGCAGGGGAGATGCTTCCCAGGAAAACCATTTCACTGTGCACAGCCCCTGGGGCTACACAGCCCCAGACATGTGCCTGCACACCCCACCTCTGCACACACTGATCCCCAGGGCTGGGGCCAAACCCTGCTGCTGGTGGCATCACCCTGTCTGCACACACAGTAACACAGCTGCCCACGGTGGGCACAAAGGGCTGGGCACAGAGCCGTGCCCTCTTCTGAGGGGCAGGGGCACCCCCGGAGCTCAATTCTTGTTGCTCATCACGCCCAGCTCTAGCCAGGATGGAGCTCAGCAGGGCAGCCCCCTCCTGCTGCCCCTGCAGAGGTGGGAGAGCAGGTGATGCTGCTTCCAGGCACTCCTGGATTCCCTGTAGCCTGATCCCATCCTCACCTTGTCCTTCTGCAGGTTAAGGTTCACCAGAAAGTGCAGAAGTATTTGTGTATTGTTTCCCGGGCTTTGTGTCAACCTTGAGGTGAGAACTGAAGAAAGTCCTGTATTCCCACACCCAGAATGTAATCAGCTGAAATTCTTCTGCCATGATGATATCTCCTTAGCATGTAAATCACAGAGGACTCTTTTTTTTTTTTTTTTTTTTTTCCTCCACTGTGAAAAATCCTGCTCTGGAGAGTGTTCCCAAACCACTCCGACACACCCAGACCAACTAATCCAGGCGAGCTCAACTTTCTGGCCAAGCCAGTAAGGCTGGTACTGAGCAGCAGACGTGCTTCCCACTCTGATCCCCATGGCTGCTGCCTCCCACCTGCCTGGACAAACCTGGCACCTGTGTCTCCCGGGGGTCAGGCAGGGAGAGAGCCTTGGGAGGGCTCTTGTGGAGGGTGGGGCAAGGGAAGGAAGGAAACCACCCTGATCTACCTGCCTGCAGGTTCCAGCATCCCTGGCTCTGTGCTCAACCCTCTGTGCTGTGTCATCATCACAGGACACGCTCTGGAGCAGGGGGACAGACAGGGGTGGTTTTCCAGTGCTAGTCCTGCAAACTTCTTGCATTTTCCCCATCTGTTCTGGGACATTCTGAGCTGCTTCTTCCCTGAGAGTGGGAAATGCTGGAGCAACAATATTGTGCTGTTGCTGCTCATTGTGGAGTGGGCTTTTCTAAGAGCATTTTTCCAATGCTGACTCCTGAGCTCCTGGAGAATTCCATGCAGGGTGCTCTGCTGAGTGTCCAAGGACACCCCAGGGGTGGTTCCTGTCTGTGCTGGACAGAGACACTGGGCTTTTCTCCAGAAAAACCAGGATTATTTTCTCCCCATTTATACTGAGCCTGAATTTTGGACATATCTAGGGTAGAAAACTGAGCTCTCAAGGACAGAAATGTGAAACCTGAAGTTCCCCTAAAGGCCCAGAAGAGCTGGCAGCACTTGGTCCCTGGAAGGTGGGATTGCAGCAGAGAGCTCTGGGCTGGGAAATGCCTTCACCTTTCACTCCTGCCTTCTCAAATGTCACATTTGCCTGGGGCTTCTTACCTGCATCTCCCTTCTGTGCGCCGACATCCCGCCTCAGCCCGGCCTCAGGAGGGGCCTCTGGGTCACTTGGGGGGGAGCTGTTTGTCAGATATGCCCGTGAAAGCCTGAGCTGTGGGACACAGGGACACAAACACCGCTGTCACCAGGCAGGAGAGGATTGTCCCCAGCCCTTACTTGCTGACAGTGACACCCACAGGGACAAGCATCACAGAGATGCTCCCGTGACCCGTGGTGTGTTTGCAGGGAGCCCAGCACCCCCTGCAGCAGCCTGTGGGAGGGGGCACAGCCACTGCCTGCCCTTGGGCAGGGATGGAACCCTGTGGGCACTGGAGGGGAGGTGGGGAGTGAAGGCCAGGGCTGAGCAGCCACGGCTCTGCCATGTGCAAATTGGCTTCACACACGCCAAAGCCATCCTCCCACAGGATGTTAGTGCTGCTCACAGTGGTCCCAGCAGCAGTGCTGGGCACCCTGGTCTGGGGAAGGGGCTGGAGGGGACGCCAGCAAGAGCTGTACTCACCACAGCTGCCTCCTCCTCCTCCTCCTCCTCCTCCTCCTTGGCAGCAGCGGGCAGTGCCCAGCGGTGGGGGCAGCGCAGGTGGTCCCGCTGTGCCCTGCGTGCCCCTGCAGGCACAGCCGGGCTGTCCCCGGGGCTGTCCCTCGGGCTGCCGTCCGTCTGTCTGTGCCAGTCCGTCTCCCTGCCGCGGCCGGAGTCGGACAGGTCCAGCGGCGCGTCCCCATCCTCGTCCCTCGCCTCCTTGACCTTGGCTCGCAGCTCGGGGCGCTCCCTGCCCCGCCACAGCTGCCTAGAGAATAAACTACTCAAACTCTAATGAACTCTAATGGTTTATAAAAACACTGGTCTTGTAAGCCAAAGATTGAGGACTTAACCCCTTCTTAGAGTTACCTCGCCATCCTACCTCAGGAAGAGAGGATTCAAACCCTCATCTCCAACTCCCAAAGCTGGCATTTTTAACTAAACTATTTCCTGTCCCTTCCACTAAACAGCCCGGATCGCCCCCCGAGACAACCCTCGCACAAGTTCCAACACCACAAACAGAGTCAACAATGTGGGAATCCATCAAATTACAGGGTTTTGGGAAAGCTGCAAAAGGCAGGCCTCAGATACAGCAAGAATTGTGAGTAGAGCTAAAGCAACAGTCATGAGATAGGTCAGCAGAAAAATGATTTAAACTGTAGAAAAAGCAAGGGCAAATAGAACAATAGCCTGTGTATTTATGCTTGTCTGAATAGCTCTCTAAGCTGCAGAAAGTTTATCTAGCAAGATATTAGGAAGGTTAAAGCTTAAGAATGGAGCTCTGTGCATTGAGGCTTACAAGTGGGTATTGTATTGGAAATAAGCAAGCATTGCTTTAACCAAAGGTACGTGTGTTTATGGGGGTTGGATAGAACTACTGTCAATGTGCTTTTGCTTTGTGTGATTGGTCAAGAAGCTTATAAAGTATGTTGTAACATTAAGTTTTCTGGCCTGCTGCCTGGGATGTGAGCTGCAAGCATCTTCCCATTATCATAATCATGTAATGAGACTGATGCTGAAAAATAAACAGCTCGAGACACTTTCCATAGCGTCCCCGTCTCGTTCGATCTGTAAATAGCCCCCCTTTCCGCCGTCAAACAACAATCCTCACCCCTCTTCCTTCCCATCCGCAGCATCCTCCAGGAACACCCTCTCCTCCTTGCAGCCCGCGGCCATGCCCAGCCACGGGGACAGTGGCCGCTGTCCCGGCCGTGTCTCGGTGTCACCGTGTGCCCGCTGGCCCGGCTGGCACTGCCGCAGCAGGAGATGCTGCAGCCGCTCCCTCTGCTTCAGCAGCTGCAGCTTCTCCTCCAGCTGCTGGTCCCGCACGTACACCATGGTGGCAGGGAGCTTCAGCAGGGCTGCCTGCTCGTCCCAGGGGTCCCGGGAGCGCGTCCTGCCCTCGGCAGCCTTGCTCCGGAGCGGGTGGATGGGGAAGGTGCTGCTGTCCCGCTCGCCCGGGGCGCAGGGACCCGCCAGCCCCAGCTGGTGCAGGGACAGGTGCTTGTGCAGGAGGCACAGCTGCTCTCTCCGGGCACTCAGTTTTAGGTTTTCGTAGGATGGAGAGACCTTGGGGGAGTCCGGGTTGCTCGCTGTTAAATAACTAAAAAAAAACGTGAAAAAAAAAATTACATTAGAGATCATGTCAGGAAAATAACCCCACACATTAGCAACAGAGCTTTCCCATGGTTTCCCAGCTGTGCAGGGATGTGTGTGGTCTCTCGTGCTCTTTCCATGCCCTGTTGCAGCTCTTGGTCAGTACACCATGTTTGTGTTTGGGGTCTGCGCTGGGGAGGAGGCTCCTGCTGGCCATGGGCATCAGGCAGTCAGCAGTGGGAAGCCATTCCCATCCCACACAGCATTGGAAGCCATTCCCATCCCACCATCCAGCAGCAATCCCCCGTCCCCAGGCCACAGCAGCTCAAGGCAGGGGGTTGTGAGAGGGTAAGGATGCAGTGACCTCTCACATCAGCACTGCTGCTGAGAAGTCACTTTTGAACAAAGTCTTACAGCCAGCAGCATCCTTACTACCCCCCTGGGCTTTCTTAGTGCCTGAAGACCCCCAGGACAGAGGGACAGCCCACCCTCCCCTAATCCCACCCAATGGGAAACTCTTACAGCCATCCTAGGAAGGTTGGTGCAGTGCAGGAACCTGCCCTGCAAACCCAGTCCCTGCTGCTGCCGGTTATCTGGCAGCTTCCATGAGTGCAAGCTGTTCCCAGGAATGCCCTGCAGAGCTACTCACACTCTGGGAAACTCTGTCTACAGGTGAACTCCCTGGCCTTGCTCAGCCCTCTGTGCTCCTGAAATCAGTGGGGAGGACAAGCCTGGGAAGTGCTGAGCCCTGCAGGAAAGCCCATTAGAATAGATAAGGAGGAGCAGGAATTGCTGCCTGCCTGGGACAGTCCTGCCTGGATGTGGGGACACCTGGTTCACTTTGTGGGTCTGTCTGAGGAGCTGGAATAACGAGAGCCTGACCTTGCTGGGCTGGATTCCAGTCATTTTTCACTGCTGTAAACTGGGATATCCCCCCCTTCCCGAGGCTGTGGGAGAAGTTTGGAGAGGCAGGAGGGCAGACACAGTGAATGCTGGCCATGCATCACTGAGGGGCAGCTGCAGTGGGTCAGCCCACGGCTCCCGGGTACTCACGCCTCCAGGCTGGGGCTGTGCTCTCGCTCCGGAGGGAGAGGAGCCTTCCTGGCTGGTGGAGACACTGCTGCCTCTGAAGGACTCCTTTCCAGGAGGCAGGGTCTGGAGCCAGGCCTCACCAGGGCAATGGTTCCGTGCAGCTGGTTGGAAATCCTCTGGGATGCCTGTGACAGAAAGCCCAGGTGAGCCATTCTGCAGGGAGCCTGGCTGAACTGGGGCGCATCTCCTCACCAGTGAGGACAAGGCAGACAGCTCCTGAGTGCTCTGCTTGATGTGGTTCTGGTCAACAGCTCTATCCAAGTTTTTATTCATTTTTCCAGGAAATCTTCCCTTCATGTACTCTCCATTTTCTGGCTGCGCTGATTTGTAGCACAGGAAGTTTTGCATCTCCTCTTAAGTCATGATTCAGTGGCTTAACCAAGATAAGACCCTGCAAATTCCTTGTCCCATAGTCAGGCCTTTTTACTCATGCAAGGCTTTATTCATGCAAGCTCCTGGCACACACTGCTCTGGTGGGTGTATTTCTGCTGGAGCACCTGGGCCAGGACATCGTTGTCTCCATCAGCTGTCATGAAAGGCTCCCCACATGTTCTGGCTTGACTTTCCCCTGCCCACCTGGAGATGTCACCAAGCCTTCCTGGGATCCCCATTAATTATCCCCACAGCCTGCCTGCAGCCTTACCAAAACCCCTTTTCACCTGCTCTTTCAAGTTTTTTTTGTGGAGGTCGAGTAAGCAAAACCTGTGCCAAAACAGAGGGATCTGTGTGGGTGTGTATTTGGGCCTGAGTTCCCATGACCAGGAACAGGTCCAGGTCCTGCAGTCTCATCTCCCAGTGCCCAGTGTCAGCATGTCACTCAGCAGCCCTGGGCTGCCACCCTCTCTGTGTTTGTCCTTGCAAGCACTGAATGCCAGGCTCTGGAAATGACAAACCACCCAAGGCTGGCAGATTGTTCCACCCCCCAGGTGCCTCCCACTCTTTCCCTACCCCAGTCTGATGCAGTTCAGATGGCCACAGCAGCGGGGAGAAGGCCTGAGGCCATCAGGCTACCTCTGACAACTCACTATTTCTGCAAGGCTGACTTCTTGGAGGAGAGTGCCTGGAGAAGTCCTGCTGCTCGGAGAGCTTCTCTGGAGCTTCTCTGGAGGCTTTTCTGCAAAAAAAAGACACAACCAGCTGCTGTAATGGTCCCCAGAGCTGCTGTAGCCCTGCCCTGAGTGGGCTGGAGCCATGCAGCCTCCCAGGGATGCCACTGGCTGCTACCAACCACCTCTCAGTGAAGATTTTGAGTCAAAATTACCTTTTGGCTCAAGCCAGCACCTGACTGAACGTGCCTTTCATTACATGTGTGGGTGGCAGGAAGGGAATGCCATGGTCTCTGCATGAATTTTCTTTCAATGAGGGCACCCAGCACTCTTTTGCTCTAATGCAGAGCAGGTTGTTTCTCCCTCGACATGCATTTCCCCCCCATCAGCTTTCCTGCATGTGGCAATGTCCATCTGAGCTGCCAACAGCTTGGGCTTTGCTCTCCAGACCCCAGAGCAGTTTTGCAGCATGGCTCAGTCACTTCTCACACCCCCAGGTCCCTCAAGGGTGGCAGGAGCCAGCAGCACCAACCTTCACTGAGCTCCAGCTCTGGCATGTCCTGCTGGGCTCCTGCTTCCCTGGGCTCTGCCTTCTCTGTGCTGACATTCCTGCTCACTGGGGACAGCAGAGTCAAAGGGGAGCTTGGTGTGGAGCAGCTTTCCCTGGAGGACACTCCTGGGGTCTTTGTCCTGTCCCTGTTGGAAGGAAAAGAACATGAATGAAGGAGAAGGGGCGGGAGAAGGAAGGCTTTGGAGAGGCTGTACTGAGAGCTCTGAGCCTGATACACAAATATACATATTTATCTGTGTGTGTATGTGGATATTCCAGATCCCCAGCCTTACCTCCTTCCACTGCAGCTTATCAGCAGCCCAGCTGCAGTCTGGAGCATGGACAGAGCCAGCATGGCAGCCCCACTTGGAGCTGTGATTGCCCCACTTGGTTGTGGGTAACGTCGCAGGAAGCCGCGGGGTTGGGTAAGCCAGGACGCAGCTGTGGCTGTTGCAAAAGCTCTGTGGGAACCTGGCCCTGGCTGGGCTTTCAGCCTGATGGAGGGGTGGGTTCAGCCCAGGGATGTGGTGTCTGCCCCCTGTCACCAAACCAGGATGGAGAGGGAGTGCCTGAGCCTTGGGGACACACACAGAGCCTTGCGTGGACCCTTATGCTGAGGTGTGGATGTTTGGCTGGAAATCCTCCTATCCAGCATCTCAGGGGAGAGCAGAGCAGAGCAGAATCACTCAGTGCTCAGCAGGCCCAGCCCAGCCTACAGCTCTGGAAGCACTGGGGAAGAAAAGCCAGAGTTTCTCTTTAAGCGGATGATGCTCCCGTGCTCCAAAGAAAACACATTTCTAAACTAATCCCTCAGTGCTAATTCCTCTGGACTTTAAACCCTTGAGGAATGAGCTGATTTGTATATATTGGCCAGCCTGGCAGGTTATTTGGCTTCCAGCACAGCACTCTGCTGGGCTGTGAACCTGTTGGTGCAGATCACTTCTCCCTCTTTAACCCCATCCCAGTCCCTTGTGTGTCACTGTCCTTCCCCCAAAGCCACCTGCTTCCTGCAGACCCTCTCTGGCTGCTGCAGGAGGGGAGCTGGTGCCATGGAAAAGCCATGGAATCCCAGGCTGAGCTCCATGCAAGCTGCCCAGGGCTTTGTTTCCAGGGGGTTAAATTTCTTTTTTCCCCAAAAATTAATCATTGGATGCCGGTGAACAGGGGAGTCAGCAAAGGTCAACAAGGATTTTGAGATTATTAGGGATTTTTCTATGTCTTACATACACAGGAACCCATGGGAATTAGATGCCTAAAGTACCCCTGAGGATGCCACAGTCTGGACCTTGCTCTGCCCAGCTCTGGGGATGCCCTTGCCAGTGTCCCTTGCAAAGAATGAGGGAAGTGCTTACTCCAGGCTCTGGAGCCTCTTCAGTTCTTCCTTGAGAGTTTTATTCTCCTCCCTCAGGCGATTGGTCTCGTTTGCTGCAGGGACAGAGGAGGTGCTGTGAGATCAGAGGCTGCGAGGATGCTGCTCACAGGGGTGAGCCTGGAGGGGGAGGAAGGAACGGCACCGGCTTTGGGAGGGATGCCCAATTTCCTTCCCTCTTTGTAAACGTGCTGGGGCTAAAGGGATAAGAGGGAGCAACTTTCTGACTCAGGTTTCATCAGGATTGGGTCTGCTTGCAGATCCCCAGCTCAGGGGAAGGGCCAGAGCCAGAGAAGGCACTGGCGGGTTGGGCACAGTGAACATCTGTCACAGACATATTTTATCAAAAATCTTTTTGCTAAGATCTTTTCTCCTGAGAAGCTGGGAAGCTTCAGATTCTCCATGTTTTGCTGGTTTGGAATGTGATTTAGAGAATTGTTCACCCAGCATGTGAAATTGTTCTTACTTGATGGCCAGGGACAGCCACCTGTGTTGAAGCTGTAAGCAGCCACAAGATTTTATCATCATTCCTTTCCTTGCTAGCCTTCTGATAAAGTCCTTTCTTCTATTCTTTTAGTATAGTTTTAATATATAATTTTCTTTTAATATAATATACAAAAAATATATAATATATGTCATACATATAATATATATATAATATATTATATGTACATTTATATAATATATATTATTATATATAGCAAATATATACAATTATATACAGCAAATATATACAATATATAATATACAATATATAATATATAATATATAATATATAATATATAATATATAATATATAATATATAATATATAATATATAATATATAATATATAATATATAATATATAATATATAATTATATAATATATAATATATATAATAAAATAATAAATCAGCCTTCTGAAACATGGAGTCAAAATTCTCATCTCTTCCCTCATCCTAGAACCCCTGTGAACACCAGGGCAGGGTGGTGAGTGGGTGCTGTGTTAGGGGCAGGGCTGGGGGTCTCAGGGGGGTCACACAGAGGCCAGAGGGGGATGTGAGCACCCAGCACTGGCCACAGAGAGCACGTCTGGGCTCCCAGGCACGGTGCCTTGCCTTGCTCCTGCTCGAAAGCGGCCCTCAGGGAGCAGTGCCATAGCAGGGGAGATAAACCAAGGGCTCTTGGCACCTCTCCATCCCTCCTAAATGCCTTATCTCCTTTACCCCATGACCCTCCCTGGGCTGGTCAGCTCCCCAGGGAAAAGCACCCTGTGCCTCAGCGGTGCTGGGAGCTGTGCCAGGGGCTCAGGAGAAGATCCATCACACGTGTTGCTTGATTTCATTTACCCGTGCTGAGCTGCTGCTGTGACTTTCCTGTCTTTGCCAGAGTGTTGCTTCTGCCGTGCCAAATGCATCCTTTTCCCAGGCAGCTGACACAGCCTGGAATCTCTCATTTTTCTGGAGGTGTGGAGGGCTGTGACCCCCCAGCTCTGATGATTTGTGTGAAGGGTTATGTCTCCTTGGGCAGTCCTGCTCCCTCCCTTCTCCCCATCCCCAACCCCTTCCCAGATTCCTGCTCACCATGGGCAAATATCTGGGAGAGGGATTAACTGGCAAAGACTCAGCCTGCCAAAGCCAAGCTCACAGCGGGTGTCAGTACGTACAGAGGATGAAGATGTGCTGCAGGCTCTGGAAATGAGAGGTCTCGTACTCATTCTGCTTCTTTTTGGCCAGCTCCTGAGTGACCATGCATCTGTCACAAAGGCCAGCTCGCAGCCTGGAGGAAGGAAACCCCACAGCTTGTCACCACATGGGAGAAATAAGTTCCTGCCCTCCCCAGGGGGAAGTGTGAACACCCAGACCACCGCTGAGAATCACCCCCACAGCCCAGCACTGGCCTTTGCCAGACCCAGCCCCACCACACCAGCCTAGGAAAGCTCCTATGCACGTGCCCAGGCTCCTCCAGCTCTCCCAGCAGCTGAATATAGGAAAAACAGAGGCTCATGTGCTACATCCCAGTCCTGGGGAGACAGCAAACCCCAAACTCTCCCCCAGGACTGTGCAGTCGCTGCCACTCAGCAGCACCCTCCCTAAAATCAAACCCTACCTGTTTTCTAACACCTTTACATTTTCTTTCAGGACCTTCTGTTGTTCCCTTAATTGGTGATTTTTTGCAAACAGCTCTTCAATTCTCTGAGCATCGCTAGTTGAAGAAACACAACAAAGAAAGGAGGGTTGTTAGATTTTTCCCCAAAACCCACAGTGCCCCTTTTCTTGTGTGGCAGGAGGGGAAACAAATGTGTTGGAGCCTGGATGCTGCCCTGTGACACCCTCCTTGGAGTTAGCAGTTTAATTCCTCCCACTTATTGTTTTCCGAAGAGGAAAGCACCGGGTGACACAAGCATCACCTGCCAGTGGGAAGGCAAACTGGAGCTGGGCTGGGATCACCCCAAGCCCTGCCTGCAGCCAAAAAGCTTGACTCTGGCAGTGCCAGAAAGGCAAATGGTGCTCTTTAATCCAGCAGTGTTGGAGAATAACCCAGCAGTCTGAAATTGCAGTGGTGTAGCTGCCCCTGCGCCCCAGCATGGCTCACCGGCACTTCTCTGTGGTCAGCTCCGTCACCTTGCTGTGCAGACCTGGAATCATGAACAGACACACAGAGATGGGTGTTCGTGGCCAATTCCCCAGCACACAGGAGCAAATGACACTGATGGAATTTCAGGAAGGTGAGTGGCTTTGCAGAAATCTCACCCATCCACAAGCCTGATCTCCGAGAAGGAATAACACATGGCACGTGTTAAACACAGCCACGGTTAATGTAACTGGGAAAAGTTGTACAGAATGTGAGCTCCTTTTGTATCCCCACTATTTAATGAGCCTGCATCTCCTTTGCAGTCCCAAAAAGTCTGGTTTAGTTTTGTTTCTACTTATTTCTCTCCACAGCCTGCATTTCCCAGGTGGGCAGTATTTTATAGCTTTCATGGTTGGAAAGCATCTTGGAGAATATTTACAGCTGAACGGCTTTCCTTGATGGATCTGCAGACATTGTATCCTGTCAAATCCATTTTATGCAAAGTAGATGTAAACATGTGGTTTAAATTGCTCAACAGTTTCCTCTAACTCTCACACGGCTTGAAATTACACAAGAGAAGAATGAATTCATAAGCCAGAATCATCCAAAAGTGCTGAAGTTTTGTTCATAATATTGATACTGGGAATTATTCTAATAGGAAAACAATTGGACTTGGCACTTGGTTGCTTAACCTAATGGGTTTTATTTTAATAATGTATGGCCTGAGAAATAATTTATTCCCTAGAGGAATAAGTTATCCAACCTGACTCAAACATTTTCTTTAACAGAGCTTCATCTCCTGCTGCTTCTGTCTTAGAGATTATTGCATCTCTGTGCTTCCCCTTTGATCCCTCAGTATCCAAACACACTCCAATCCTCACTGATGGGGCAGATGCCCAGCAGCGTGTGTGTGTCACCCCTGCAAACTCCCAGCTCACAGGCCCCAACAGCAGGGGCAGCAGGAGCCAAATCCCCCCTGGTTAATGCTGGGAGCGCCTGGGATTCCTGCAGGGAATGAGCACCTCCATGACCTCCTTTCCACAGCACGGAGTGCAGGAATGTCCTCTCTCTTCTGAGACAAGAAGTTACTTTTCAAAAAGTAACTTAATTCAAAAAGTCACTTTTTTTCTCTGTATGCCAACGAGAGGTGCAAATGTGCCACCAGTGGGTG
Organism: Emberiza elegans; assembly: GCA_024865655.1. NCBI lineage: Eukaryota > Metazoa > Chordata > Aves > Passeriformes > Fringillidae > Emberiza > Emberiza elegans. The sequence continues at coordinate 5,105,450 of JALJVW010003097.1, forward strand.
TTGTCCCCTGAGGGGCAGGCTGTGACCTCATGTCCCAAGCCATCCCCAAGGGTGCTGCTTGCTCAGCACTAATCCCCAAATCTCCCTAATCCACACCTGCTCCTCCTCCCTTCAGGTTATTTGACACCAAAGGGATCAAGGTGGTATTACAAAGAAATGGATCTTGGCCAGGCTTTGGTAAGAAAGTTTTGTCTCCCTACCTTGGACCTCTTTCTCGTGGATTTCCTTGAGCTTGTTCAGGAACTCTGCAAAACTCTCTGTGGTCATGTTCAGGGCTGAGCCACACACCAGGCTGTGTCCAGTGTGAGGATGTTCTTCTGCTTCAAATTTCAGCCTAAAATAGAAAGGAAAGGTCCAACAAAAGAGATGTGTCTGGTGCATGGGGTGTTCTGGAAAGGACAAAGCCCAAAGCTAGGAAAAGAAATAGTTTGCTAAACCATGGGATGCATTTTTGTCCACCCTGTCTCAGTGCTGAGCATAGCAAAGAGTGTGTCTTAGATACTGGGAGAAGCCCAGCTGGAAAATCAGGCTTTTCCTCTACTTGTTGAGCTGTTTAAATTGCATTTCTCTGGGATGAGGTGGGGCAGGGCATCTTCTTGAGCATAAAGAAGAGACTGCAGAACTTGTGCTGGGACCACATGGGGACTGGTGATGGGGAAATTACCAGCAGATTTGGTGCTTGAGCCTGATGGACTCATCTCCTGCTGGGATGCTCCCTTGCCTCCCTCATCCCCCTGGCACCAGGCACAGCTTTTACAGAGGTGAGGCACACAGCACTTGGCCACCCCAGTGCCACCACCCAGGCTTCCTGCATGGCCTCACTGGCTGTAGCCTCTTCCAGCCCTTGGGAGACACCCAACAGAGCTTTTCCACCAATTTTACACAGAAACCAGGAGAGGTGGTGCCCAGAGCCAAAAGCTGCAGGAAGCTGTCATGGGCACATCCATGGGGTCCTCTGGAACCACCAAAACCACACTGGGAAAGGGGAACTTCCACAGGAAGGAGTTTAGCATCTCCTCATGGGAACTTCTCCCCCCAAATCATTCTGGGTTACTGAGTCATGGTGGGTAATTCTGACCCCAACAGAGCACCCGGACACTCAGCCTTCAACCCCAAAGAGATGCCCAGGGAGCAAAGCTCCCCTCTGGAGCTGGGCAGTGAAGGGTGGGCTGGCACCCAGGCTCTGAATCCCCACAGGAAGGTTTTGCTGGGCTCCAGCTCTCTCCCAGCCCGGCTCCCGCCCGTGCCTCTATCTGCATGTGCAGCAGGGATGTGCCAGATCGCCTGCATATGCAACATGCGGGCATGCAGAGCTGGAAGAAGAAAGTTTCCCCTAAAGCATCTGATTTTCAAAAGGAATGAGGCACGTGGCAGCAAGCAGCAGCAGCGAGCTCGGCACGCTCGGGTCGGGAGCAGTGCCTGAACACGAACCTTCCCCCAGCCACCCTGTGTGACCGTGCTCACGGCGCTTTGCAGAGAGGGGAAGAGACCAGGATCTGACCCCATGCTTCAGAAGGCTTGAATTATCGTTTTGTGATATATATTACATTAAAACTATACTAAAAGAAGAGAAGAAAAGGTTTCACTAGAAGGCTAGCTAAGCCAAGAATAGAATAGAAAGAATGATAAGAAAGGCAGCAGCTATCTCTGACTTTCTGTCCGAGCCAGCTGGGCTGTGATTGGCCATTAATTAGAAACAACCAACATGGGCCAATCACAGAGCCACCTGTTGCATTCCACAGCAGCAGATAACCACTGTTTACATTTTGTTCCTGAGGCCTCTCAGCTTCTCAGGAGGAAAAATCCTAAGGAAAGGATTTTTCCATAAAAGATGTCTGTGACAACCCTGCCTGGCTTTGAGCAAATCTGCTGCAAAGTGAGTAGAGACTTCATTCTCTGGGGAAACAACTGAAAATATTCATCACTCCTGCCTCCCTGGGCATAACCCACCCGTTCCCAGGGCTGGGTGATCTAAGCCAGCAAATAAAAGCATGGTGTGGCTTGTCCAGCTTGGGATCTGTGAAATGGGACTGGGAACTGATCTCGGCCCCAAGAGAACCAGCCAGGGGAAATAACGTGCAGCTCTAAGAGAAAAAACCCTCCTGGTGTTAATGGCATGCACTTCCCAGGATCACTGAGTCCCAAATCAGGCTCTGCCCTGGGCAAGGCACCTCCCCAGGGCTGAGGGGAGCTTGTGAGATCAAGCACTGCCCTCACGGGGCTGACACCCCAGGTGCCAGCTGGGAAGGCTCTGCAGCACCCAGGCACTAATTCCCGCTGCATTCCCCGGTGCTGCAAGCTGGGAAGGGATTACAGCTGGGAGCAGAGGAGTTGGTGGCTGCATGTGCTCCTGCTGCTCTTGCTGCTGCGGGAGCAGGTCCTGCCCACCTTGTACCAAGGGTTCAGCCCTTTCCCCAAGGCTGGTGTCTCCTTAGGCTGAACCCAGCATTCTGAGGCACAGGGATCCAGCTCAGCCATCCCGGGAAGGTGACACCCTGGCTGGGACTGGTGCCAGCCTCTGCTCAGGGAGTGGGGCTGGGCTGGCATGGGGTGGGAGGTGGGAGGTGTGGGGGCAGCCCAGGTGTCACTGCTGGATCTGGATCCCTGCAGCTGTGACTCAGGGCAGAGCCCGGCAGATCAGGATTTGGGGCTGGGCTGTGGGCAGCAGCTTCACTTCCATGCCCAGCTGAGGCTGTGGTGCCACCAGCGCTGGGGTTCACTCCTGATCTTCTGTTCCTCGGAGCCCCCAGGTGAGTGGGGACCTGCTGCAGATCCAATCAGCAAGGAAAAGCTGCCAATTTTGGTGCTTTTTGAGATGCCAGAACCCATCTCTGCCTGCAGATGAACAGCCACTCTGTGGCAAACCTGGTGAGGACCTCAGTGTCACAGACATCTTTTCATGAAAAATCCTTTCCTTAGGATTTTTCCTCCTGAGAAGCTGAGAGGCCTCAGGAACAAAATGTAAACAATGGTTATCTGCTGCTTTGGAATGCAACAGGTGGCTCTGTGATTGGTCCATGTTGGTTGTTTCTAATTAATGGCCAATCACAGCCCAGCTGGTTCGGGCTCTCTGTGCCACAAGCCTTTGTTATCATTCTTTGCTTTTCTATTCTTAGCTAACTAGCCTTCTAATGAAACCCTTTCTTCTATTCTTTTAGTATAGTTTTAATGTAATATATATAGTAAAATAATAAATCAGCCTTCTGAAACATGGAGTCAGATCCTGGTCTCTTCCCTCATCCAAGAACCCCTGTGAACACGGTCACACCTCTGCCCTCCTTTGTGCACACACACGGTAACTGAGATCCTTCATGAGCGTGGCTCCCCATGTGTCTTTTCCCAGGATTCAGCCTTTTCCTGCAGCAGAACAGCCCCAGTGACAGCCCAGGCTCCCTGGGGGCTCAGCTTTGCTCCCTCTCACGCTGTGGATGGGTGAAGCTGTGAAGCTGCAGCTCGCTGCCCCTCTGCCCTGCTCTGGAGGATTTATTGAGGGAGATTTACTGCTGAAGCCCAGACCACAGAGCCCCTGAGTGTGGAGCTGGCTCCCTGAGACAGGGATTTCATTTGGAGCCCTTTGCAGAGCTGTCGCTGTGATGTAGAGCTGGTGGTGCTGGATGCAGCCCCGTGGCAGGGCTGGAGCAGCCCTTTGGCATCCCAGCAGGGCTGGGAGTATTTCACAGTGACAGGTGCCCTCTGCAAACACAGCCCCAGTGGCAGGGACCAAAGGCAAGCTCCTCATCCAACCCTAAACCTTGGAGGGTTTGGGGAGCCCAAGGCTGGGGGCAGCTGTTGTTTCCTGATGTGGCTTTGCTGCTCTCTGCATCCCTCAGAATCACAGAATTACAGAATCACAGAATTTCTAGGTTGGAAGAGACCTTCAAGATCATCGAGTCCAACCCATGTTCTAACACCTCAGCTAGATCATGGCACCAAGTGCCACATCCAGGCTTTTTTTAAACACATCCAGGGATGGTGACTCCACCACCTCCCTGGGTAGATGATTTCAGTATTTGACCACTCTTTCTGTGAAAAACTTCCTCCTTAATTCTAGCCTGTATCTCCCTTGGCGCAGCTTGAGAAGGTGTCCTCTTGTTCTGTCTGTTGTTGCCCGGAGGAAGAGACCGACCCCAGCTCACCACAGCCGCCCTTCAGGAAGTTGAAGAGAGTGATAAGGTCACCTCTGAGTCTCCTTTTCTCCAGGCTGAACAACCCCAGCTCCCTCAGTCGTTCTTCATACGGCTTGTGCTCCAAGCCCCTCACCAGCCTCGTTGCTCTCGATGCTCAGCTCAGGGTGGGACAGGGTTCCAGATGGGGCACAGGGTCCCTGGGGTGTCTCCTCTCATGCACGGGGCTGGAGCAGCCCCCAGCATCTCCTGGGTGCCAGTGGCATCGCTCCTTGGGCAGGGTGCTGCTGTTGTGAAGGGAAAAGCAGCAGGGAGGTTATTTCTGTCCCATTGAGGGGCTGGGGAAGGGATGGGCTTGGGCAGCTGGCTCTGACAGCGCAGCCAACCCTCATTCCTCGGTCCCCAGGGAGTTCCTGGCTCCTCAATGCCATCCCAGCACTGCCTGTCACACTCACAGTGTGACACCCCACCCTGAGCCCTGTCTCCTTTCAGGAGGATAAAGCAGCTCATTAGCTAAACGAGCTTAAGTCATTAAAAAAGAAAAAAGAAAATAAAAGAAAAAGGCATGACAGTGACATTCTGATACTGTGGGATCAGTGAAGCTTAATGGATTTGCCACCAGATATTTCCATCAGCAGTGCTGGAGCTGCTCAGCTCCAGGCTGGATTGATGGCACACAGCTTTCTCTGGGCAATTGCTGGGCAGAGCTGCTCTGACCAGCCAAACTTTCTCTCCTTGGCTACCCTGCTACGTTCTGGTCTAATTTTAGAATTACAGAACAAGTTTGTACTCAGAAAAACTGCCTGAACACTCATGGAAAATCTGCAGTCCAGGAGTATTTCACAGGCCAGTGTGGAACTGATGCTCTTTGCTGATGTACTTCACTTGGCAGCTTGAGGAGGGCTTTTTTGGTACATTGAGGGATTCTTTTTTTATTTTGCTGGGCATTTATTTATTTGCATGACTTAACATGGCACAGACTGCCCTAAAATGGAGCCCAGTGCCTGCTCTCCACCGTGCTGGGTTTGCTGCGGGTGCCAGATTGCAAAATTACCTCCCAACAAGTGAGACAGGAGGAGCAGCCTTGGCTCTTGCCTCTCCAGGGGGGAGGATTTGCTGCCTTTCTCTACCTGGCACAACCTGAAAATCCTCCCCAGAGCAGAGCAGGGCAGAGCAGCTGCTCCGTGCTGCTCCACCAGCCCAGGGGCTGGTTTGTATGAGCCCCAGGGTGGCTCTGCTGGCTGCTGCAGGGGGGTCCCACTGGGCTGGCGTGGGGCTGCAGCACGGCTCTGACCTGCCCCAGTGGCCCTTTGGGTTTGTGGCACAGCCCCTGTACCAGCCCAGCAGGATCAGCAGCACGGGAGATGCTGGCCCTGCCCACAGACCTGTCCCATGCAGGGGGAGCTGAGCTGCAGCAAACCCTCCATGATGCAGCTCCAGCCTCAAGTCCCAACCTGCACACTCTGGGGCTCTGATTTACTTCTAGCCCAGAAAGTCTCTGTTGCCATAATACAGCACAGCCCTGGTGATCACAAGCTCAGCAGCTCCATTTCTCCCCCTCCACCCTGGCCCTGTGGAGGCAGCTTCTGCTTTTCCAGCTTCTGTGGCAACCACCAACCCCCCAATTTGAGTTTTCTTGCATTTCCTCATTTCTGCTACGAGCCCTTACTCCCCTCAAGAGTCCTTGTTGCTCCTTGCCATAGGGACATCCCTCCTCCCAGCAGAGCCTTGGCTGCCCTGGCCTTGCAGGATCACTGAAACCACAGCTGTTGGTCCTTTGCAATGCCTGAACACACACCAGGGGTCTGACTGGCTTTCACACAGCAGGGTGGGCAGTCTGGGGGTCTCTCCTTGCACTGGCCCCATCTGGGAGGGAGGTTTTGTCCTCCCACTCCCCCACTCCTGTTGCTTTGCTGAGGTTTAATGGTAAATATTTGTTCCGCTCCCCACTTGAGGACAAATGACATTTGGAGCCACCATGATGCTCCCCAGAGCATGGTGGGCTTTGGGCAGATCTGTGGGCAGCCCTGTACCCACAGGAGGATTCAGAAGATGATTAAAAGTATTCACTTATCTGCCTGTGCATCTTGGGGTAACCACAGCTTCTATAAACATTCCTCAATTAACACCTCAAAACGCTCTGGGAAGTGGCTAAGGAGGCATTATCACGTTTTTTGGGTGCTTTAATTGGGGAGTGGTGAGGCTCAGGAGTAGCTCAGGGCCCTGTTGGGGTTGGAGGCACGTGGTCACTGCCCATCCCAAACCCTTCCACTGCCACCCCCAGAGCTCCTGGCCGGGCAGAGGGGCAGGGAAATACCCTGGGAATCTCTGATGGATGCTGGGTATCACCCCGCCCTCTGCTTGTGATCCTGTCACACTGCTCACGGTGCCTGGAGAGCATCCTGGTCCCTCTGTCATCTCCTCCATGGCCAGAGGCCTCCCCAGCAGCATGGCTCAGAGCCCACGCTGCTCCTGGCACGGGGAATTCACCATTCCTGGTCCCAAGACAGGGGAAAGCAGGGCTTGTGTGGGACAATGGGCACACAGATTCCTCCCAACCACATTTCCACAAACTGGCACCCCTGTTCCTGCTGTGTGAGGGTGCCTGGGCATCCAGAGCCAAGATAATGGCCATGCACATGGAAAAACCAGAGTTCTCTGCCCTGGGTATGGAGATAGCCCTGGATATCCCCAGAGGATGAAGGCTTGGGGAAGATCAGCTTTTCTCTTCAGCACCATTTAAAAAAGGAGAAATGTGTTTGGGAGAGCTAGCCCTGCAAACCCCCCTGGGTGATCAGCCCTGCTGCAGCACCAAGGATGAGTCTCAGCAGCTCAGCCCTGTGTTGTGCTGTCCAGCAGCTGGGCCAGACAGAGCTGGGCATTTTTACAGACTGAGGCGTCTCTGCATGTCCCAAATGCCTGGTGACACACTGCTCTTGGGGACACATGGCCACCTAGGCTAGGCTTGGAACCAATGCATCAGCGTCCTGCATCCTCCAGGGGAGGATCTGTGGCCCTCTCAGGACATGGCCCATCGTGGCACTGTCCCAGCAGAAGGGACAAGGAGGGGGCAGTGGGGACAGCTCAACCCACAGCAGCAAAGCCCCGTGCAGGGAGGCAGAGTGTGTGGGCACATCTCTGCCCTGCAGCAATCCCACCACCACTTCCTTCCTCCTGGGCTGCAAAGAGGGAAGGAGGATGCCAGCCCTGGTAGCGCTACGGCTCCTGCCTGGGGCTGCTGCAAGCCCAGAGAGCTGCAGCCTCTGAGTGTTTGTGCTGCCTGAAGGAACAGATCTGGACAGCCCAGGAGGGCGCTGTCAGGATGTCCCACAGGGGACACAATGGGGACAGATGGCCACCTTGCCCACCTAGCAGGAGTCACCACAACCCAGCTCCAAGCTGACACTGAGGGAAAAAGCAGCAAATTTGTTCTCAGCTTTGGCAACAGAGATGAGCTCAAGGTGTTGAATTAGGGTGGGAAGGGAGACCCCCAATTCCATTTAAAGTATTTACTGCCCAGCGTGTGCATGGCTTGGTGCAGGTTAGGGCTGCCTGAGGTGCTGCCTGGAGGGTGGATCAGGTGTGGAAAGGGGTGATGCCCCCCCAGCACGCACACCAGGTGCTGCCTGCCCAGGATGGGCACGTCCTGGATCCCACACAGCCCCACAGGCCATCCCATATGGCCACAGCTCTGCTCCCCCATGGCTCTCACACTGCTGGATGTTTGCTCAGAAAAGTTTTCTGTTCCTGCCTCTGCTCCCCCCTTGCCAGATGCAAACACAGCTGGGGCTCCCTGGTACCCACACAAACCCTGACACCCACAAATTGCTCTGACCCTCCACAGCTGTTTCACTCCATATGAGGGGAGCTGGATGCTGTTTCTCAGGATTTAGGATGGCAGAGATATCCCATTACTGTTCCTGCTGAGGTGGAAAACACCAGAGAAGAAGTTTTTAAGAGCAGAGCCCCGGGGTCGTGTCTGGGCAGTGCTGCACAGCCCGGGTGGGCTCAGGTCTGCTCCCCACTGACCCTCAGAGCTGCCACTGCCCCAAACCACCCAGCTCCTACACAACCCCAAATTTCCTCCTCTGAAATTTGGCTCTGAGAGAGGACAGAGAAGCAAGCAAACCCGTGACACACCAACCTGTGCCCATCAGATGGGAGCTGGCCCAGGCTCCGTGTGCCGGCACCCAGTGACAGCTCTGCCAGAGCTCTGTTGAGCCGATTTTGGGCAGCCCTCCATGCCTGCCTCACTTCATGCCAGCTCCCTTCCCAGCTACACAACACTGCCCAGGGTGCAGGGGGACAGATAAAAATCACTGCAAGCACAATACTCACGTTGGAGCCCTGTGCCTGTGTCTGTCCCTCGGCTCTGGAGCTCGGTTCAGGTCGCGATCAGGAGTCGGGCATCTGGGACACGGGAGGCAGGAGTGAGCAGTGTGGGTGAACTTGCACAGACAATAAGCCCTAATTTTTTTCCTTGCAGACTGACTGGTTCTACTGGTTTGCGTTTCTTTGCCCCAGCAGCAGAAAGGAGGCTCAGCTTGGCTAAAGCTGCCCAACAGGTTCTGCTGCAACACAAAAAGTGGCAAGACCAGTATGGTGTGAACCCAGATAGAGATTTGATTGTTTTCCCATAATTACAGCTCAGCCTGTGCTGTTGGTTGAAGTCAATCACATTAGCAAACAGACCCTTTAAAATAATTCATCCAGCATTAAGATGGGAAGTTCTTTTTATACACGTTTTATACAACTTGGCGCTTTTTGAGAAGAGGAGAAAAAGAAAAAAAAAAAAAAAAAGAAAAAAGAAAAAAAAATGTGACAGCAGCAGCAGCAGCATCTGACTAAACTAGAGTGGCACAGCCCAGGACACAGAACAACCCCCAGCCCCAACACTCAGGAGAGGGAAAGGGATGTGCCCAAATTGTCGCAAATGGTGCTTCAAGTGCAGCATGAAGGCCCATGATCATCTTGGGTTTCCTTCTGAGGGCTCTTTGCAGTGGCTGGGGATGCTTTAGGGACCAGTGAGGAAGGTTTGGGTGACTTGGGCTCTGATCCTGGCCAGCCCTAGCTTAGCTCGGGTTTCCTCCCAGCTCCAGCTGCTGACACAAGCAGCTTTCACCCTAAACCGTGGGCTGGTGGAGCCCAAGGCAAAATGGACACTTCCTGAGCCTTTGAAGTGCAGCTACTTCAGCATCCCCTGGGGAAAACGCTGGCACGGATTCCCCTGCCCAGGCTGGGCAGGGACAGCCTTCCCCCGCAGTGCTGCAGACAGCAGCAGCTCCGGGAAAAAGCAGGAGATGCACTCACTCCCCATCAGCCTGGCAGCGACAAAAAGGAGTGGAAAGTTGTTGCCCACACGTCTGTGGGGCCCAGGCAGCACATCCTGCTCTGCCCAAAGCTGCCCTGCGAGGAGCGGGGCCCTGCTGAGCTGGCACAGCCACTCTGAGCGTCTCTCTTGCTTAATAGGACACGTAACCCGAGTAGGGTGCCTTCCCTGCGACTTTTCCAGTGGAGAGGGAGAGCGCCTGTGGAAGGGGATTTGGAGCAGGGAGGCTGAGCTGGTCTTCCTCGGTGCCATCCATCCCATGGCATCCCCTGAGCTCGGTGCCATCCATCCCATGGCATCCCCCGAGCTCGGTGCCATCCATCCCATGGCATTCCCAGAGCTCGGTGCCATCCATCCCATGGCATCCCCCAGAGCTCGGTGCCAGCCATCCCATGGCATTCCCAGAGCTCGGTGCCAGCCAACAGCTCAGATCCTCTGCTGCTCCAAATCCCCTCCCTCCCCCAGCAGTGGTGCCACCGCGCTGCCCCAGTGCTGAGCTGCCTCCTCAGCCCTCAGGGTCCCTAGCTGCTCAGAGTGACCCCAAGGAAAGTGGAAAGTCTCTTTTCCCAGCTTGGTGGTCAGAGAAGGAGTCAGAACTCTTCAGTTCTTATTCTCAAGGTTGTTTATTGTTTCTTATCTATAAAGGGTCCCTTTCTCCTGTCCCCCAAGGAAAGGTCTCTCTTTTCCCAGCAGGACAGTCAGAACTCTTGTTCTGCCTCTGTATATTTGTAGTATACTGTATATTTTATTTGTAGTATATGTATATGTATAGTGTAGTATATGTAGTATATTTTTATACTAAAAACTACCTGTACAATATTTACAATTACTTTCCAATGCCTATCACCTATGTTAGACAGCGAGCTTCTACTCTAAACCAATCCAAAAGTGCCAACATCACAGCAGAAGATGGAGGCCAAGAAGAAGGAGGAGAAAGGCTGGACATGCCCAGATTCTTCCATCTTGCCCCCTGAATCCCCATTCTAAAAAACCCCAAAATCTACTTTTTCACCCTGTGATAAATTCACTATCATTCTACTTAATTTGTCGTGGCTTACAGATCTTCATCTAAGGTTGGTAACTTGCTCCATAATCAAAACCACAGGGGCATTTTGGGCTCTGTGCCAGGGTCTCTGAGACCCCTGGCAGGGGTCTTGGCTGCTCAGGACAGCCATGGGGAAGTCCTGGGTCCTGACACTCAGCCAGCCCAGCAGAGCTCTGAGCATCCTTGGCAGTGTTTCCCTGTGGCAATCACATCTCAAACGGTGGCTTGGAGCTTTGCTCCTGCTCATGGACAGGTTGGGCAGGTGGGGGCAGCTGGGGCTCCCAGGAATGTGGCTGCACACCCATCCCATGGAAATGGGTGCCAGGTAAACAAGCAGCTGCTCGGCCAGCCGTGGTCCTGGGCAGACCTGTAGAGGCTGTTTGGTGATTGCTCTACATGCATGAAATTCCTGACTCATTCCTCTGCAAGAGGGACCCAGCACAAGGTTAAGGGGGCGTTTTCCATCCAAGCCTTTTTATGAGCCACCTGCAATGGGCAGAGGGAAGCTCTTGGCTTTAATATTCCCTCTTTCCTTTTGAAGCCTTTGTTTTATTGTCGGAAATGACAATTAGAGATCCACTGCTTGATGTGGCCTGGCACCTCGGGCTGGTGCTTGCGGTGGTGGAATTAATGGCAACCACATGGAAGAGAGATCCCTGCTCAGACCAGCCTGGTGACACCATGGGAGGGGCAGTGGGGGAACTGGGAGCTGTGGGGCTTGGGGAGATCCGCTGGAGCAGCCAGACCTCCGAGCAGTGACACTGGGACGTGGGGCACTGAGCCATGGGGGCACGGACACCATCCCACACCTGCCTCTGGCTGGAGCATCAAGGAGAGAAAACCAAAAGAAGGGTTTAATGGGAGCAGCTGCTCGTGGCTCTGGGCAGGCCTTGAGGCAGAGCAGCTGTCTGGAAGTGTTGTGGTGGTGCACAAGAAGGCAGAATGGACATTTCTGGGAATCATCTCCATGTTACCTCCTCTTGTCTTGCAGGTGTCTACTGATGATCACACAGATTGCTCACAGAAACCAAGGTCTGTCTGCTTCCTGGCAGATCTGGGCAGGAAGGGATTTCTTTACATCTAGGAACTTGGGGAAAAAAATAATCAAACCCTTTTTCTAGAAGGAAAACAATAAAATATAAAAGGAACACAAATCCACTGGTGCAATGTGAAGGTATTTGATTGAGACTGGGACAGGTGGCTGCAACTGGAAAGCCAGGGAGATGACAGAGCACCTTCACTGGGCAAGATGAGAAGGACATTCAGTAGGTTCCAACCTGCTTTCTGGATATGTAATGGGGAAACTGCTCTGATGGTGACAGAGCTCATCCCCAGAGCTGGGTCATACTGACCCCCACCCAAAAGCAAAGGATTAGAGCAAGTTAGGCTTTCAGGAAAAGCTGGTCAACAAAATTAACATCTGTTATGGATGCAGCTTATCCTTCACTGCACAGATCAATAGGATGGAAAAAACCCTGTTTCAGGAAAGAAAGCACACAGTTTGTTCCCATTGAAGGGGACACCACAGGGCACTAAAGACACCCAGGGGAGATGTCCCCATGGGCGGGGCTACCTGAGCACAGAGCAGAGCTGGAGATCAGATGCTGGCACACCCAGGAGCCCAAGCCAGCAGGTGATTTCATGGTGCCACGGCCAGAGCTGGGGACCAGCATCCTGCAGCATCCCTGGGACAGGAGCTGACAGGCTCGTGCTGGGCTGGAATGGGCTCCTGGGCTGTGGATGGGCATGGAGGCCCCAGGTGAGGATCTGTTAAAGCCCTTTAGGGTGCTGACAAAACCATCTCCTCATCACTAGCAGTAACTCATAGGAATGAGGGATCAGGCAAACAGCTTCTCTGGGCAACGTGTGCCAGCACCTGGAGGATTTCTCTCTGATTTTAATCTAACCCCACCCTCTGCCAGTTTGGAGCCGTTCCCTCTGGTCCCGTCACTCATCACATGCCAGCCTGAGGGCACTTCACAGCCTGATCCTCTTGGGCTTTTCATCAGATCCCATGGGAGCAAACCCAAAAGAGTTCCTGCAGCAAGAACAAGCACACGGAAACAGCGTCGCTGGGCAGGCGCTGCTCACGGCAGACACAGGAACAAAGGCAAAAATGTAAAGAGGAGGTAGATCAGCGTTCCCAGGCGGGTGCTGCAGTGAGGGAAGGAAATATTCCCTGAATGAGCCGCCCCATGGCCAAGAATCCCCAGCGGCTCCGGCAGGACACAGCACGCACATAGCAGGCAGCTTCCACCAGAGGCTGCTCGATGGCTTCGAAACATCTCTGCCTGCAGCTGCCTGCACTGCACACAGCCCCGGGACACCGCCCGGAACAGGGTTTGGGAGCCACAAGCTCGGAGGGTTCCCATCACCCTGGGCAGTGCCCGAGGGATGGAGCATCCTTACCTGCAGGACCAGGCAAGGGGGCTGCTGGCTGCTGTTCTCACCTTGAAAAGGTGGAAAGGCTCTGTAAGAGTGAGACAAGGAGAGGCTTGGCTAAACCAGTAGTTTTCTGGTGTTCTGACTATTTAATTTACCCTAAATAACAAAGGCAGCCTTTGTGGGCTCTGGTTGTGCCGCTTCTCCCTGGATTGGCATGGGGTGGCACTGGGTGACACAGGGTGCAGGTGAATGAGAGATGCTTTAGCCCTGAAGGTCACCCACACATCTCAGAAACACGCACAGAGAAAGCTACCTTGAATTTCCATCACTAAAAGACACAAACCCAGATCAGCTGGGAAAAGGGCAGCCAGGTGTGAGGGTTTTCTGTCAGCTGGAAGGAGAAGCAGATGAGCCCTTTCCACTCTGGCTGGGCTTTCCTTCACCTTCTCCAGCCTCCACCATCTGGGCTGCACATCCCTGGGTGTGCAGCTCTGGCCTTCCAAGGTGCTGGGAATGTGCAGCAGAGTACAAAGACACCATCAGGCTGGGTGGCAGCTGTTCCCAATGAGCTGCAAAGGGGTGCAGGGAAGGTAGCTGTCCATGCCAGGCTTTGGCACAGCCTGTCTGGTCAGGAAACACCTTGTAAGTTTTTGTGATCCCACCTAAATTCACCTGTTCCTGTTCCCCTTGGTCACATTTTGCCAATGAACAGAAGTTAAGATATTTTATACTCTAAAAATTTATCTGTTTGTGTGGATGGTGTGGCTTGCAGATCTCAGGGTGCCTGGCTCCCTGCTGAGGATGCTGAGGGCTGGGTGGGCTGTGCCAAAACTTGAAACAAACACTTTTAGACTTCACAAAAATGTTCTTTTTTGACTCATCCATCTTCATGCCAGCTCTCAGCCAGCAGAGGCTCAGCCCAGGCTGGGGGTTCACAAATGAGTTGAACTGTTGGGGTTCCTCTCTTCACCTCTGCCTTCCCCTCCTTCTGCAAGGAGGAGATTAATGCAATTGGGGTTTTGTAACCATTTCCTCTCTCATGTAAACATGTAGGGGGAGTTCACAGCTGGCTCCCACTGCCCAGGGATGGAGGACAGCCAGGCACCCCCTCTTCCAACTTGCATTCCCATCCAGGCTGGACCAGGATGCCAATCTTGGCAAATCTTGCCCAAAAATGCTCTTTTTTTCCAATGGGTAGAAGGGAGCCAGGTCTTTTTTCAGCTGGCTCCCACTTGGCTAAACCAAGGAGGACCCTGCTGTCCTCTGACACATCCTGGCTCTCTTTTAAGCAGTCATGACCCATAGTTTGAGAAACTCTGCACTTAATAGTCCTTCCTGTCTCTTACTCCTCCATCTCTGCTCTGTCTCCTGCAATATCCATTTTCCCTTGCCCCTCCCTCCTCCCCTGGCCAAAAAGAAGTAAAAAATTAAGTGTGAATTTCAGAGCAAAAGATGCTTTTGGGTTTTTTTGCAGAGACACTGAGAAGTGAAGGCAAAACCCTTCCCATAAATTACAGTCCCATGAAAATGGCTCAAATTGCACGGAGTTTGCAAATTACAGAAGATGCAAATGTCAATTGAAGAAACTCTGGCAGTAAATATTTTTCTCAACTGCTTCGTTAGCAAAGCTTTTCACTGGAAAGGCTCCTGCTCTTGAGAGCTGGGGAAGGATGACAGCTCTTAGGCTTTAAATGGTTTACCCATAACACACAACTGTGTCATTTATCCCTCTGTAATTAATTAATCAATAATATATCAGCATTAAAGACAAGAAAACTTATTTTGAACTTCATTTCTGGCTGAGATCCTTGGAAAGAAAGAAGGTCCATAGCTCTCCTTGGCTCCCCCTGATGTGTTCTCTCCAGTGTGGCAGCACCTGAATATCCAGCATAGGAACCCTGAATGTGCCAGAGCTGGGTTTTTTTCTGTTTCCATCTCCTCTTTCCCATGATGAAAACCAGCAGCAAAGTGCTCATGATAAATAAAATAAATAAAATAAATAAAAAACACAATAAAAAGCAGGAATGAGATGATCTGCCTGAGTCCAGTTGAAGTGGAAAGAGCAAATGTCAAACCAGCTGTGGAGCATCTAATCCACTGATCTGTCACTGGTTTCTCACCAATCTCTAATTATTAATAATTTTTTTAAAGAAAAAATATCTAGAAAACCTAATTCTTTGGTTTGCAGGGGTGGGTGATCAGTTTTTAGGCAATCTACAGCATCTCTCCACCAAGTGTGGCACTGTCAGTGTGGTGCACATGGTTGTGCCATGTCTGGGACTTATGTCCCTTCCTCCAGAGCGCAGACAAAGACAACATCATCACAAGTATTTAAAAGAACCTCTGCAAAATCCTCCTCCAAGTGTGAAAAACCCTCTGTGGAATGTGCTAGATTTGGGCCAACTTCTCCCCCACAAGGGCTGTGTCCAACTCAGAGCCCTCCAGGATGGGCTGTTGCAGGCTGCCCCTGCCTTGCTGTGGGGTGGGATGGAGCTTGGCACACGGGGGTGGGATGGATGCTGCAGACCTTCCCTGTGCCCCACACCTGCCCATCCTGCCTGGAGGGCTCAGAGCACACCCACCCCACAACACCAATGCAGCCCCATGCTCCTGGGTGCCCCCCAGGAGCACACAACTCCTCATTACACAACTCCTCTCACACAACTCCTCTGGGGAAGCGCTTTAGCACGTTCCTCTCCATCACCTGGTAAAAGCAGCACCCACTCCATGCTCTTTGCAGCACAGAATGTGAACCTAGGAGTGAAGGGCTTTGCTGCCTGCCCCCGCTCTGGCCTGGCTGCTCCCAGCCCCATGATTTATGCTTTGATTTGGGAATGCCTCTTCCTGCCAGGTGATCACATGGGCCCTTGCCTGCACATTATTTTTGTATTTGCTTTTGCTTCCCTTGCCTCCCTGCTCCCCCCTCAAAATGGTTTTCATTTTTATTAAAGCAATTTATTCTGGCAGTTGCCAAAAGCTTATCGGGTTTGGTGCACGTTCAGACAAGTTGAGCATGGTGATTTTGGAGCTGGGGGGTGCTTGGGGTGAAGAAAATGAATGAAAGCAACTCCAAAAAGGCAGTTGAGCAGAGCTGGAGTGATCATGGCCCAGCTCCAGCACCAAGATTTTGGCTCCAGTCGAGGGTGGAGGTCAGGAGCAAGACAGTCTGCATGGAGCTGGGGAGGAGCAGGAAAGGGTCAGAGGGAATGGGGAGAGCTGTTTCCACCCCTCGAGCTGCTTGCCATGTGGTCACTGCCAACCTGGAGCTGTTGGTATTTAAAATGGCACGTAGAGAGGCGTGCCTCCTCCCTCAGAGGTATGTTAATGAGCATCCTGTTAAGAAATTCCTTGGAAACTTCAAGTGAAGACAAATTCTCTTGGTTGATAAATTAATTTTCTCCCTTTGCTTGACCCATCAGTCTGTGCTGCCAGCAACGTTCCCATTAGCTTTGGAGGAGTTTGCCAACATCTGCTGAGATCCAAGACCCACAGAAATCCACTGGAGCCTTTCCACGGGTCTCAAGGAGCTTTGGGTCAAGTCTTCTGCCTGTGGGATGAGGCTTGGGGTCTGTGCGTTGGCTGCCTGCATGGAGCCTGCCGGTGAGTGATGAGCTGTTGAACAATGTCTTCATCTCTGGGCAGGGCTGGGAGGAGGGATGGGGATGCTAACTGGAACCAGCCTGCAATGAAGTCATTTGTTTCGCCACGCTGTTTCCCTTCTCCTGAAGGTTCCCAGGGAGGGAAGTGGAGCTCGCAGGCAGCGATGTCTGCAAACCCCAGGGCTCCTGTGTCGTTGTGTTAAAGCTTCACCGCCTCCGAGGACGTCACCCAACTCCAAATATTGCCCCACACCCTCGGTCCCACCACAGGGCACCTCCCACTGCTGCTTTCCTGCAAACACCGTGGCTCTGCTGGGAAAGGGCTGTGGCAGATGCCAGCAGCATGAGGCAAAGCACAGCCCCTGGGAAGGCTGCCCTGTCCTGCCCAAAGAGAGTGAAACATCTCCGGACCGCCGGTTTTCGAGCGCTCCTCGCGAGGCAGCTGAACACGGCTTTTATCAGCATATGAGAGCTTGCAAAGATAACACTTCAAAGGAAACACGTTCTAAACACACCTTTAAGAGCCTTAAAATGTAATTCCATAAATGTTTGTGTTACTGGGGCAAGAGATAAAGCCAAGTGGTATTACTGAATTGTAGTGGGGCTCAATACCTGCAAACTTCCCTCGTGTCCCTATCAGATGAATGGTTCACTCATTAATCTGTATCTGGGTGCAGTGGAGCCCTTTCCTTTCTCCATAATCTTTTTCCCCCATCTCTGTGTGCTGGCCACTTTGCTGCTCTGACAGGAGCTCGGTATGGGTGGGAATCCCAGCAGGATTTTGTCTCTGGGTTGATACAGAAACCCTGTCCCTGCAGCTTCACCCCACTCCTGAAGATTAACAAAAACCCCAAGGCTGTGGGGAAATAATAAAAACCAATTGTCACTTAATTGGTAATGCTGGTCCCAGTGGTTTGGAAGTGGCTGATCCCTTTTTCCTCTGCTGTTGGTGGATCAGGACTGTGATGTCTCCTTGTCCCAAAGGATGGAGGGGCCATGTTTACATAGGTTTAGAATAGGGATTTAGATTAGGGCCATATTTATGTAAATTTAGACTAGGGATTAACAAGAAATTCCCTCCTCTGAGGCTGGTGAGTCACAGGCTGCCCATAGAAACCATAACTGTCCCATGCCTGGAAGTGTTCAAGGCCAGGTTGGATGGGGCTCGGAGCAACCTGGAATAGTGGAAGGTGTCCATGGCCATGGCTGAGAGTTGGAACGACATGGCCTTTAAGGTCTCTTCCAACTATAACCATTCTGTCATTCTATGATTCTATGATATTTCAGCATTATAAAAATTCTAGGAGAGATTCCTGACCTCCAAGGACTATGGGGTACAAATACTCCATTTCAGGTGTATTAAAGAAATAAAATCAAAAAGACAGGACAGGAGCAGCCTGAATTTAATTCCTTCCCAACACACTGATCAAATGAAAATGACTCCCACTAACACAATTCCAGAGAGCCTTGGCCCTGCCTGGGTCAGGAGTGAAGGAAATCCCTGAAATCTCTGCTTTTCTTTTACTGTGGGTGTGTGTTCACATGGGGCTGAGAGTCTGGAGGGGACTGAGAGAGTTTTCCAATTAATTGATTTCCCCGCGGCTTGTTTGGTCCCTGCACTGGTTATCAGGGAAGGCAGCACATCAGAACAAAGCATTGCCCTGACACCTCAGAAAATGTTGAGCCCTGCAAGCATCAATCCCAGAGCTATTTTAGGAAGTGAGCCCGCCCACGCTGGCACATGTGCAGCCCTCCAGCTGTCTGGGCTGGCAGCAGGATTTGGCCATTAATGGAAGATTTTGTGCCTATTCACCCAATCCATCCTTGACTCAGGCTCAGCAGTTTGCCTGCAGTTCAGGATGGGGGGATCTGCCCGGGGTCCCACGCCCACCAGTGACCAGGGGCACCTAGGAACCAGGTAGAGGTTGGTTCTGAAGGGCTGCACAGCTCTGAGGGTTTTTCCTATGTGAAGAGGGGAGACGAGAAACTTTCCAGCAGAGCTTCTAGCCCCCACCCACAGGCAGGTCCCTGGCAGCACTAATGGTCCAGGAGTGGAAACTGATGGTGGTGCAAAGGCAGAACAAATTGATCCAAAACCTTGTCTGGTGGACAAAAGTTTTCCAGTGTATCATTCAGTGCATTTAGTCTTAAATACTTAATTAATTTTCTGAAGGTGTTTTCTTCTTTAACCCCCCAAATTCACCTTTCTTTAACCTGTCAGACCACTTTTCAGTTCTCTTCTTTCTCCTGAAAGAAAAACCCTGGATTTCTTTGGATGTCAGAAAGCAACTCTTTGAATATTTGGGTTTGATCCTGAAACACTTCACTCACTCAAAGCCAAAGGAAAGGCATTTGCATTTTTTGCACTGCACAGTGCAGAAAAGAGAGAGCAGGGATGAAGGGTGGCCCAGGGTGTGCCACATCCCTGGGACCTTGTATCCACAGCTAGGACCCAAAAAACCCAGCTGTTTTCCCCCCTAAAACCCATCCAGTCTGTAGGGAACCCTGCTGAGGACATGGTTTGCAGGGAAGGCTTCTCCGCCCTGCAGAATGTGTCTCTGTCATCCCTGAGACCAGGGGATGGCAGCTGGGAGCCACCCCCTGGGGCTGGGAGATTGCATCAGGAGTCAGCAGAGATGAGGGATGGCAGAGGAGAAATCCCGTGTTCTCTCTCCAGGAGGTGTTTTCTGTCCTCTATCTGCTGCACAAGCCATCCAGGCTGTGTGTGTGTGTGTTAGCTGTCAGTGCCTGGGACACTTCACATATTCCCTGCTGCTCAGCATCCCAGGGCAATCCCAGAAAAGGCACTGGCTGCCTTTTGGCAGCACCACTGGCAGCTCAAGAGCTTTAGCCAGGGCTGTAAGCGCCCATCCTTCTCCAAAAGTCCCTTTTTGAATCCTAATTCTGTGCTTGCTCAAGGCGTCCTCAGGCTCTGGTGCTCAGGATGAGTCCCCAGCCTGTGGGGTTGACAGGTCAGTGCCACAGCTCAGTAAACTCAGTCATTAATGGTAAATAAATGCTTAATCATTTGTGTAATCTTCCTTAATTACCAAAGAAAAGCAACTGCTCTGAGCCCACCCAGAGGCTGCAGTGTCAAACACTTCTCCCCACGGTGATTGATGTGATTGATGCTGGGTCCCCAAAACTCAAACTGATAGGAGCATGTTGAGGGAATGCTGATGGGCAGGAGGAGGCACCTGGAGGGGACACATCAACCCAGGGCTTCAGTTTTCAGCCCAGAGCCCTCAGCCCATGGCTGGGAGTGGTTTCCACCAGGGCAGTCCATCATTCTTGCTGGATCTGTCCACTCACAAGAAGAAAATCCATTAAAATGCCACTCCTATCATTTTTGCTTTTCTTTCAGACCAGAAAGAAAGTTTCACCCAGTTTCATTGCAAAGAAGCTACTTTTTATTTCATTTTCTTTATATGCTTTTCTTCCTCTGAGAGCCAAGTGCTATCCATGGGCACTGCCCAGGGTTTTGGATCTCCGTGTCCATCAGGGCTCAGTGGAAATGAGGGACAGATTTCTTCAGTTGTGTGACATCTTTGCAGCAGGAATTGCCTCATGTTTTACAGCCCTGACTTGCTGTGCATGCACGCTAGAGCTGATAATTTTTGACTAACAGTGGTATTAAATCATCAAATAAAAACTAATGAAGGAGAGAGCCTGAAGATGTGATGATGATGAGGGGGAGGAATTCAGAGGGGGCCAGGCATCATCCATCCAGGGCTGCTGAATTTATGTGTGTGTTAATTAACATTTTGATTCATTAAGCTTGGCTCATGGTGGGGATTCATGGATGAGAAGGCAATTCAGGGGCTGCTGCCAAGCAGAAGAAGTTTCTCCATCTCCCATTCTCCCCTTCTTGTGCTGGTGAGGGATAGAAGTGGATCTTAAGCTTAAATGGAAATAAAAAGAGGGCGTAAATGAAAAGGTTTAGGGGCACAAGGCAAGAGTGTAGGCACCTAGAATGGCCACAGAAATGCACTAACAAGGCTCCTGCCCACATCAAGTTTTCTGAGACATGGCCATGGGTAAGAGAGCTCACCAAAATGTGGCATCTGGGTCCCCCAGCCCTCATTTACACCTGTACAAAGCACTGCACATCTTCTCCTGGATGTGATTCCCTGGCACAAAGAGGTCACTGCCATGGGCAGAGCCATGAGCACATCACTCATGTGCAGCCAAGTGCTGAATCACCCAGGTCACCTTATGAGATGCCATTGATGTGTGGTTTATATATATATTTTACAGAAGGAATACTTCCAGGGTGTTTTATAGACCATTAATATCCTTGATATGTATTGCTTCTTTTATCCCTTTGCATAAAAAGCCAGGTGTACTTTTTTTCTTTTTTGCCATGAATTTTGGGCACCTGAGACTGCGAAGAGAGAAGAGTTAAAGCTCAAACATTTCAGAAATCTCTAAAATGCACCTGTAATGGTCTCCTCATCCATCACTGCGCTGTTATTTTAAGCTTCAAAACCCTGGGACATGCCAAGGCTCCAAGTGAGCATTGCATGTACTCTTTTCACATCCTCCCAGAAATTATTAACCACAATTAAGAAAGTGGACCAGCTCCTCATGGGTGTAAATCTACCCAGCACACTCCAAGCCATCAAGCCTTGCCATTGCACAGCAGCAGAAGACTTAACTCTGAGATCTAGACAACAAAACACTGATCCAAGAACCAGAGGGAAAGGAATGATTCTTCCTGAGGCACTTCCATATCTCCTCCTCCATTCTCAGAGTGGGAATTACAAGGACTCATAAGCACAGAAAATAACCTGATTCATTCTAACTCAAATTCAACAAGCAAAAGGCTCAAAATCTGAAATTGGTGGTTATTTTGGCCATTCTGTTTTGCCCGGGGCCCATTGCCCAGGTTTTTTACTGATAATGTTTTTCCTTCAGATAAAAAGCCCAGCCAAGTTACTCTGCTGGCTCACTGTACTTTTAAGAAATGCATTTGGCCTCATGAGGATGCATCAAAATTTTGATGTTTAGCAGAAAATAAAAATATTTGCACTCAGTTCATTTATAGAGCTGCACATAAAATCCTTCCCCTCAGGGCATTTCCAAGGAAAAGACTGGAAATAAAAATATAAATTCTAAACAGCAGTAAAAATGTTTATCGCTTTGGGGGTTATGAGTGTTCAGCTTTTATTACTACAAAAATCAATTTACTGATCTTGGGTTTACTGCAAAATCAGGAAAGTGAAAAGCTGAATTCATTTGTTGTCCAGGGCTTTGCTGCTTCTCCCTTCCAGTGTCTGGGGAGAGATGTGTCCTGCAGCTCCCTGCTCCCCAGGCTCCCCTCCTGGCACCACCAGAATTCCCTCCCTGCCTGGCTGCCCACCTGAGTCCCTCTCACTGCGCCTCTCCACGGACACCAAGAGTCCAACCTGAAAAAACAAAGCTGGAAAAAAAAGCAAGGAAATGGCCAATTTCCTCTGGCAGGGGTTTTGGTTGTCTCAGGAGCTGCAGTTTGGGATGGGGGTGCAGGATATTGCTGAGGAAAGGGGCTGCTGAAAGGATCCTGTGGGTGAAAGCATGAATGTGGATTTCTTCTGGGGATTATCTGCTGGAAACTGCAAATTTCCGTGTGCACCATCATATTGTGGTGTTGTGTTGGTCATTCCAGTGGGCAAAATAATAAAATAAGAAGAAGAAAGGAAGGAGAAGAAGATGCTCAGATGTCACTCTGCTGTGACATTTCAGTGGCATCATTCAGTGCAACCCAATGCTACCATGTAGCCACTCCTCTATTTTAATTTCCAGAGTTTTTAAAAAAAAAAAAAAAAAAATCAATGCATGTTTTAACAGATTTAGTGGAAATCAATGCAAAGAGTTTGGATAAAAATCTTCAAAAATCTGCTTGCTGCCCCCCAGCAGTGGCCCAGAAGGGACTCATGGCTGTGGGCTGCGCTGCTGTGATGGTAAAACTTTGCAAATCCTTCACAGTCTGACACATTCGCCTCCCAAAGTGCCAACTCTCACTCAGTCCAAGTATTTCATACAAAGAGAATTTCAGCCCTGCTGATAATTTCTGGGGGAAAAAAATGTAGCAGAAAAATATTTTTTTTCTCCAAATATTGCAGGAGGGCTGGGTCAACTCTCCAAATAGTCAAAGCAAATGTTTTGGGGAATGATGGGGAGGATGAAAACCCAGTGAGTCAGCAAATAGCTGGGGATAGCAGCAAGTTCTGGGAAGCAGAGGAGCAGGAGAGGGTGCTGGGGTGGGAGGGTGGAACTCCCACCTGACATTAATAGCTTTGGCCAGCTCTCCGTGCTGAAATGTGATCAGAAAGTCATGGAAACAGTGTGCAGCAGGGAAGGTTTGGACATGCTGTGCTGGCACTGGTGGTGGGCAAATTGATTTAAACCCCATTTTGCCGCAGCCTGTGGCCAGTGACACCCAGCAGCCTCTGCCCTGCGCTTCTGTGAGCTGAGCTCACTTTGCTTCCACCCTTCCGGGAGCCCATGGGACAGCCTGGGTGCCTGTGCAGGGCGTGGTGTCACCTCTGTGTGCTCTGACAGCAGGAGCCTGACCCACCCCAGGTGCAGATGGGGCTCCTGCCCCTTCCCTGTCCCCTCCCCACTTCCCCAGCAGTGCCACCCCAGGTGGATTTTCCAGCTCTTGCACCTAAGCAGCCTCACAAGGTTTATCTACCTATCTTGCAAAAGATGGAAAGTGCTTTGTACTTGTTACAGGGGTCATCTAAAAACTCTGTCAGGATTAATTGTGCCATAATTAAATCCCCACCCTACCCTGGCACAGGGCTGGATGAATCAATTGGGAGCAAACACCACTGACAGATCCCACCAATGTGAAGGCATGAGCTCACAGATAATTCATTAAAAGTGTGCATGTTGGAGAGGATTAATCTTCATTTCCTTTAAAAAAAAAAAAAAAAAAAAGGTGTCTTGGCTTGGAAGGCAGCAAATGAGATGGGAAAAGCATTAAACTACAGCCTGAGGCACACAGACATGTTCCTCTTGGCTCTGCACTGCTCAGGACACAGATATCCCAGATCCTGCACCCACAACCCTCTGCTGGCAGCTGGTGAAAGAAGGGGGCACCTTTCCATGCTGCCACCAGCACAGCAGTGTGAGCAATGTCCCCATTTCCAGGCTCCTGTGACAATTAACACACGAGTGTTTATTTATCAGCAGATTTCACAGTAAATGTCCCTATTGACCCAGCTCTGCAAGCCAGCAAGGATTCCACCATAAATATCCCTATTAACCAACCTTTCAAGCTGCTGATTTCCAAACAGAAAAGTGCAGATTTTCTGCAGATTATTTAACAGACTTCTCCACATCCACCCACCCCTCGCTGCTCCCTCCAGCCACGATGAGAGCCGCGATGACGCCGAGCTGTGTCCCATACAACTCCTGCACAAGTTCCACCAGAGAGAGCTCATTTCCTCCAGGAGCAGGAGGAGCAGCTCACATTCAACATGGGAAGGGAGTGCCACCTCCAGCCCTCCTCCTGCTACTGGAGCCAGCAGCTCCCAGCCCTCCCTCCTTGGGATGGACCTGGAAATGTGTTTTACTGCCTGCTTGTGCTGCGGAGATAAACACTGGGGCTGGAGAGCAGAAACACGAGATGGCAATTAGCCCAGAGCTATTAGCTGGGCCTGAATATCATATACTCCAAGCTTCCTTGATCCACTGGAATTTATATGACTGTTAATGGGCACTGTAAATTGCTGTCAGCGTGGATAACTCAATCCTTGCCTGTTTGGAGAGGTGAAGCAATGGGGGAAGTGGAGGGGAAGGTGGCCTGAGATGGACACAAGGAGCTGTACAACAGCTTTAAGGCACTGCTGTCTACTGGCACATAACAGATAATAAAAATATGCTTTAATTTAGAATGTAAGGATATGGTGTCAAAATAAAATGTCTCAAGGACAAGTAGGGAACATAAAAAAGTCATAGCCCATGCTGTGAGCATCAGCTGCACATCATAAAGATACATTAATGGTATATTTCTTAAAAAGAAATTTTCATACTTTGGAGTTTTATGAGAAAGAAGATTTTTAAATATCAAAAGTGGAAATTTTATGGTTGGAGGGGAAAAAATGTTCAGATGAAGGTGATGGGAACAGCAAGAGCCCAGAAATAAAACACTGGTACCTTTGGTGGGGCTGCAGTGACCAGGGGGGTGACCCTGCTGTGCTGAGCCTGGTGTGCCAACCCTTCCCTCCTCCCACTCTGCAGCCATGGAACCAGTGGGATTTGTTATTAAATGGGAGCAGGGCCAGGCCCCAGAGATACAGGCACAAAATAATGTTGGTTTGTAAAACAAAAGGCAAGCAAAGCTGTTTCAACCAGATCCACTCATGTGCCAGTGGTCAAAATAAAATCAATGAAACAAATGATGTAAAATTCAAATGTTAGAGATAAAATCAATTAATCTGGGTATGGGTTATTCTGTTTTTATTCTGAGCCCAGAGAAATGTGATAGAAAAGCTCACAGCATTGGAGCATCTTTGCTTCCTGGGTTCATCTGGGCTCTGGAACAAAATAGAATCCCACGAGTTCATTTTTATCAAGGGAAAAAAGCATTTTTAACCCAGTGACTAAAATATCCATTCCTATTGTTCCACTTCTCTGTCAGCCACTGGGAAGAATAACCTGGCATTTCCTTCCTGTGTCCTGCAGCTAAACCTGCAGGTTTCAAGGGAAAGCTCACAAAAATGGGGAATTTCTAAAGATTTGATCCCATGTGCAACCATCAGTGGCAAGCAGCTGTTGTTGGCCACTGCTCGTCAGCATGGTTCTAAAATGGATTTCACTGACATGATTCCGAACAGGATCGGGGTACTGGGATGCTCCTCAGCTGGCTTGCAATCATTTGCTGCTTTAATATTTGGCTTTAGAGAGTTAAACTGGAAGAGGGCAAGTTTAGATGAGATATTAGGAAGACATTAATCTCTGTGAGGATGGTGAGGCCCTGGCACAGGGTGCCCAGAGAAGCTGTGGCTGCCCCTGGATGCAAGGGGACACTTGAAAGTGTCCAAGGCCAGGTTGGACAGGGCTTGGAGCAACCTGGGACAGTGGAAGGTGTCCCTGCTCATGGCAGGGGTGGAATGAAAGAAATTAAATCCCTTTGAACCCAAACCCTTACAAGATTTTATGGTATTTTTCTGCAGCTCTTCTAATTCCTTCAAGATGAAGAGATTTTGCTGCAAAGCAGAGCAGAAGGGTCTGAAAAGGATGGGCAGTGCCCGCCCAGATTGCATTTGGGGTCTCAGGTTTGGAGGATGGTGCCTGCCCTGCTCCAGCTGCACACCGAGAACCACGCCAGCCCAGCCTGGGAATGGCAGATTTGGAGCAAGAAGGGCTAAAATTCCATCCGAACCTCTTAGAAAGGCATCTTAATTTCAACTATAAAGCCAAATTTGCAATGTCTTGGAGAGTATATAGTGTTTGTGTAATGTGGCTACACAAGCACAATATACTGTATGTATGTATATACTGTTGCATATATATATATATGCATATATATATATATTGTATATATGCAATGTCTTGGAGAGTATATTGTGCTTGAGTAGTGTGGCTGCTCATGATGATTAAATATCAATGTCCTGCACCCAAAACCTCTCTCAGGGCACTCAGTGCAAACCCTCACAAGAAGAGATCCCTCCCTTCCTCGTGGCTTTTATAACCTGTGCTCAACCCAGCTGTGCAAAAATTGCCACTGTGAGCATTTCCCTTTTAAACCTTTTGGGAGAAACATCCTTAAAATAAACCAAGCCCTGTGCTCTTGGGCTCCTGATGCCACCACAGCACAGCCAAGGACCAGGAGGATTCTCCACGAGGATAAGGTGGCACCCCTCTTCCCCGTGGTCCATAAAACGTGCCTACCATTCGTTGCTGGGCTGCTCAGAGCCTTGTGTGGTCCATTATATTTTATGCCAGTTTCCTAAACATTCACAGTTAAATAAACTATGATAACACTTCATAAACATTTTTCTAACATGCGGAATGTTTGACATGAATTTCAGCTATTTTAAAACTAATAAACAATTGTCAATCGGATGTTGGAGACTAAGCAGAAGCCACAACTGTTCTTATGGAACATCAAAGGCATAACAAATATCTGATTTTTTTTTCAAGTGAGGCTTTTGTAGTTTTGCCTATGAGCCTCTGTCAAGAGTGTGGAGGGACGAGTGCTGGGGCTGTGTGTTATTGACTGCTCTGCTTTGGGTTTCCAGCAAAAAACGGGGGAGGTTGCACTTCATGGGATCAGCTTGCACTTCAGAAATCTCCTGGTGTTTTGAAAACAAGCTGAGCAGACACCAGGCTCCTGAACGTGCAGATGCACTTTCTTCTCACAGGTGAAAGGCACCTTGCAGAGCCCCACTGGTTCTGGCATCACCCCTGGGGTGAGCATGGGGCACAAATTCACTGCCCAAAGGGCATCTCTGCAGGGTTCTGCCCTCCTGCAGTACCCACGCCATGTCCCTCAGCATTTGGGACAGGGCAGCACAGAATCAGCCACCCCTGAGCACTCACAGCTCCTCCCCAGAGCAGGACCAGCCTTGATCATGCCCTGATGGGTGGGAAGGGAGACAGCTCAGAAGAATATTTGTCAAGAGAAATACCACGTCAGTGGAATATTTTTTTTCTGAGGAGTGCCCTGGGGTGGAAAAAAAAGGAAGAAAAAGCTGATTTGAAATAACAGCTCATTTAACAAGAGATAGTCTGTCTCCTTTAATCTATTGTTCATCCCTACTGGTTAAAGGTTTTCCTCCCAACAACAAGAGTTTGTGAGCTGCAGAGAGGAAACCAGCACAGCCTAATACTTATCAATATTTATCTCTGGGCACATCCATCAGGGAGGAGGCACCCCCAGCAGCAGAGCACCAGGCTGTGCTCATCTCTCCTGTGCCACGAAGGATGTGCAGCTCCAGAGAGATGAAAGCTGTTCCCCTGCTTGGGATGACGGATGGTGGCCAGAGCTGGGGAGGACTGCAGGGATAATTGTGCTGTTTTTACGAAAACTGCAGAGTTTTGGAGCCAAATCTGAGGGAAAGTTGTGCAGCACAAAAATAATGTTGGTTTGTAAAACAAAAGGCAAGCAAAGCTGCTTCAACCAGATCCACTCATGTGCCAGTGGTCAAAATAAAATCAATGAAACAAATGATGTAAAATTCAAATGTTAGAGATAAAATCAATTAATCTGGGTATGGGTTATTCTGTTTTTATTCTGAGCCCAGAGAAATGTGATAGAAAAGCTCACAGCATTGGAGCATCTTTGCTTCCTGGGTTCATCTGGGCTCTGGAACAAAATAGAATCCCACGAGTTCATTTTTATCAAGGGAAAAAAGCATTTTTAACCCAGTGACTAAAATATCCATTCCTATTGTTCCACTTCTCTGTCAGCCACTGGGAAGAATAACCTGGCATTTCCTTCCTGTGTCCTGCAGCTAAACCTGCAGGTTTCAAGGGAAAGCTCACAAAAATGGGGAATTTCTAAAAATTTGATCCCATGTGCAACCATCAGTGGCAAGCAGCTGTTGTTGGCCACTGCTCGTCAGCATGGTTCTAAAATGGATTTCACTGACATGATTCCAAACAGGATCGGGGTACTGGGATGCTCCTCAGCTGGCTTGCAATCATTTGCTGCTTTAAAATTTGGCTTTAGAGAGTTAAACTGGAATAGGGCAGGTTTAGATGAGATATTAGGTAGACATTCATTTCTGTGAGGACGGTGAGGCCCTGGCACAGAGAAAATGTGGCTGCCCCTGGATCCCTGGAAGTGTCCAAGGCCAGGTTGGACGGGGCTTGGAGCAACCTGGGACAGTGGAAGGTGTCCCTGCTCATGGCAGGGGTGGAATGAAATGAAATTAAATCCCTTTGAACCCAAACCCTTACAAGATTTTATGATATTCTTCTGCAGCTCTTCTAATTCCTTCAAGATGAAGAGATTTTGCTGCAAAGCAGAGCAGAAGGGTCTGAAAAGGATGGGCAGTGCCCGCCCAGATTGCATTTGGGGTCTCAGGTTTGGAGGATGGTGCCTGCCCTGCTCCAGCTGCACACCGAGAACCACGCCAGCCCAGCCTGGGAATGGCAGATTTGGAGCAAGAAGGGCTAAAATTCCATCCGAACCTCTTAGAAAGGCATCTTAATTTCAACTATAAAGCCAAATTTGCAATGTCTTGGAGAGAATATAGTGTTTGTGTAATGTGGCTACACAAGCACAATATACTGTATGTATGTATATACTGTTGCATATATATATATATGCATATATATATATATTGTATATATGCAATGTCTTGGAGAGTATATTGTGCTTGAGTAGTGTGGCTGCTCATGATGATTAAATATCGATGTCCTGCACCCAAAACCTCTCTCAGGGCACTCAGTGTCCATCAGCAAACCCTCACAAGAAGAGATCCCTCCCTTCCTCGTGGCTTTTATAACCTGTGCTCAACCCAGCTGTGCAAAAATTGCCACTGTGAGCATTTCCCTTTTAAACCTTTTGGGAGAAACATCCTTAAAATAAACCAAGCCCTGTGCTCTTGGGCTCCTGATGCCACCACAGCACAGCCAAGGACCAGGAGGATTCTCCACGAGGATAAGGTGGCACCCCCTCTTCCCGTGGTCCATAAAACGTGCCTACCATTCGTTGCTGGGCTGCTCAGAGCCTTGTGTGGTCCATTATATTTTATGCCAGTTTCCTAAACATTCACAGTTAAATAAACTATGATAACACTTCATAAACATTTTTTTCTAACATGCGGAATGTTTGACATGAATTTCAGCTATTTTAAAACTAATAAACAATTGTCAATCGGATGTTGGAGACTAAGCAGAAGCCACAACTGTTCTTATGGAACATCAAAGGCATAACAAATATCTGATTTTTTTTTTCAAGTGAGGCTTTTGTAGTTTTGCCTATGAGCCTCTGTCAAGAGTGTGGAGGGACGAGTGCTGGGGCTGTGTGTTATTGACTGCTCTGCTTTGGGTTTCCAGCAAAAAACGGGGGAGGTTGCACTTCATGGGATCAGCTTGCACTTCAGAAATCTCCTGGTGTTTTGAAAACAAGCTGAGCAGACACCAGGCTCCTGAACGTGCAGATGCACTTTCTTCTCACAGGTGAAAGGCACCTTGCAGAGCCCCACTGGTTCTGGCATCACCCCTGGGGTGAGCATGGGGCACAAATTCACTGCCCAAAGGGCATCTCTGCAGGGTTCTGCCCTCCTGCAGTACCCACGCCATGTCCCTCAGCATTTGGGACAGGGCAGCACAGAATCAGCCACCCCGAGCACTCACAGCTCCTCCCCAGAGCAGGACCAGCCCTTTGATCATGCCCTGATGGGTGGGAAGGGGAGACAGCTCAGAAGAATATTTGTCAAGAGAAATACCACGTCAGTGGAATATTTTTTTTCTGAGGAGTGCCCTGGGGTGGAAAAAAAAGGAAGAAAAAGCTGATTTGAAATAACAGCTCATTTAACAAGAGATAGTCTGTCTCCTTTAATCTATTGTTCATCCCTACTGGTTAAAGGTTTTCCTCCCAACAACAAGAGTTTGTGAGCTGCAGAGAGGAAACCAGCACAGCCTAATACTTATCAATATTTATCTCTGGGCACATCCATCAGGGAGGAGGCACCCCCAGCAGCAGAGCACCAGGCTTGTGCTCATCTCTCCTGTGCCACGAAGGATGTGCAGCTCCAGAGAGATGAAAGCTGTTCCCCTGCTTGGGATGACGGATGGTGGCCAGAGCTGGGGAGGACTGCAGGGATAATTGTGCTGCTTTACGAAAACTGCAGAGTTTTGGAGCCAAATCTGAGGGAAAGTTGTGCAGCCTGAGGAGCAGATGCACTGAAATGTCTGGTTTGTGCCATGACACAAGACAGAAGCACTGGACAGGTCCTTTAAAGCCACCCTTGAGGCTCACAGGGACTGGGGATGCTCTTGCCAAGCTGCTGCGGAGCCAACAATCCCCAATGCAGGGCTGTCCTTGTGCCTCAACAGCTCTGCCTCCCTGCAGCCCCCTGCCCTCACAAACCCTCCGCTCAGCAAAACCCCAGAGGTCCATAAGATGAGCAAACAGGAAGGCATGGAGCTGTCAAGCAGCTCTCCCACCCTTCCCCAGCTGCTTCTGTGGGCTCCCAGAATGTGTGATGCCATGAAAACCACCCAGGGAGCTGCTGCAGCTTCCACTGCCTGGCTGCTGCTCTGCTCCACCCGACAAAACCCCCTCTAAATTCACCCCTGTGTGAGCAGATGCCTCGTGCTGCTGCTCAGGCTTTGTTTCAGTCCCTGCTGCTCTGGGATGTCACTTCTTGCTGACACATCTGCGGCTCTCACATCCGTGCTGCCGCTGTCCCCCTGCCTCAGAGAGCCACAGGAAGGGTTTTGCTGGCCCATTTTCACCCCTCCTGCCGTCCTGGCTGGGGCAGGGCCTGCACCCAGCTTTTCCCAGCAGCAGGAAAGGCTGGTGAGCCCCACTGGAGCCAGTCTGGCTGCTCTGGGCCGAGCTGGGCGCTGGGGCAGATAAGTAAACACTTGCGGCTCTGACATAAATTACCACAGTCCTTGACAGCAGGACACTGACCAGGGTCGCCCGATAAGGGAGGGAAAGCCTTGCATGTCGCTCAGTCCCACTCAGATATTTCACAATAAATGTCACTGGGAAAGAATAGACACTTCTGTAGCCATTAGGCAGCTGCATGTTCCTGTCACCTTGAGGAGAAGGGACGCATTGTCAGAGCTGTCGGGGCAGGCAGGAACCAGCTGTTAATCTGCTCTGACATCCTTTTTCACAGAGAGAGTGTGAACGGGGCGTTGCAAAAACCCACTGGAAAGGTGATTAAAAATAGGCCCTGCACGAACATCTACGGGGTCTGGCACTGTGCTGCTGCTGCTGGGGAGCCAGAGGAGCAGGATGGAGGCACCAGCTCTGCCTGGCCTCAGCTCCATCACACTGTGCAGTGCTCTCTGCCCATGCCTGTCACCCTCAGCTGGAGCCACACTGTCCAAGGACAGGCCATTTCCCTTCCCTGAGTGTTTCAGGCACTGATTGCTCAAGCCCAGGGGACACAGCTGCAAAGCTGGCAGTCTAAAAATGAGCTGGATGGAGCAACACGGCTCCATCTGCATGGGTCCTGGCAGATGCAACAGCGACACCTGAGGATGCCACCAGCTCCACCAGGACACCCTGCTCCTCTGCCAGACATCACCCAAGGGAACCTGCCTGCAGCACCAGTGTGCAGCTCCCTCCACTGCTCTGGATGAGGGGTTCCTGCTCTTACAGACCCTCATTCCCACACTGATGACAGGGATGGGGTGCAGAGCTGTTGGGAGCAGGAATCCAGGGAGTCAAATGCACCTGAGGGGTGGCTCTGGAGTTCCTAGAGGGTCCACCTGGGAATCTCTCTGGCTTCACTGCAGGCAGGCAAGACACACAGAGTTTGGGCAAGGAGCAGTGTGTCTGCTGTTCCACGGGTGCTCTGGAGAAAGTGGGATGTGGGATTGGAGTTGTATTACCTGCTCATCTTAGAGCCTGGCTTAAAATGATTGCCCAAGTCAAAGATCCCTGCCTCCACACCATCTCCTTTTCTCAGGGACATTATTGACCAAGGTACAGATTTCTGTAATGGAAATGGGTTTGGGGTTTGTCCCAGAGGGTGAGATCCCAGCAGAGCTCTTCCTGGGCTTGTTGCTCACAGAGAGACTTTGCTGGCCCAGCTTTCACCCATTAAGTCACCTGCACACACTCTGCCAGATCCTTCGTCTCTTCTTGATCACCACGTCCTGCAGATCTTCAGGGTTTGTTATGAAATTTTTTAGATGCAAATCCCTCCTAGTACTTCAGATGTTAGGAAATCTTATATGGAAGACATCTGCTTAGTGTCTTTAGGATACTCATTAAAGGCATATTTCCCCTGATACCTCATGTGTGCCCATTGGAGGAGGATGCTGGTCAGTCTGGCTGCAGGCTGCCACATCTCACCAGGCTCCCACCATGGCACAGGCTGTATCCCTCGAGCCCCTCACCCCCTTGGGGACCTGGCCTTGGCTCCTGTCCGGGAACGAAAGGTCTGGCTAATGCTGAGAGATGAAAGCTCCCTCACAATCCCATGTTCAATATTTGATTGTGCTCCACTGCTTAGCCTTTTAATGTGGTTCTGCTTATTTTTACAGGTTTCCCAATCTGCCCCCTCCCCAGATTGTTTATATATTTGGAAAGCCTTCTGTTTAGTGCCTGTAATACCCCTGACGTTCTTTCTCTGCAGTGGTCTTCCCTCAGCCTCTCCTCTGCTGAGACTTAACTGGGATTTGTTTCAATACTAATCTCTCAAGTTGTTTATTAAACCACCTCCTGATTTATCTGCGACAGATTTTTCTCGAAGTTATAAAATTTCAATCAAAATTCCTCCAGGCATTTCGCATTCCCCTCTTACGATCACTAAATCCTATTTGTTCTTGGCCTGACCCCCCTGGCTCCCAGCCCAGGCTGGGGCAGTGGGAATACACCCTGCAAGCCAGTGCCTCCAGTTGCCCCAGCAGCCTTCAGACAAGAAGGCTTCTTGAGTCACTCTGCTGAAACCATTTCTTCCCTTCCCACCTCCAGCTGAAGGTGCAAAGCTTCAGCAATGCTTCCCTGCGAGCTGGAGGGAGTTTCCTCCTTCTCCCATCCCCTGGCACCTAGTTCCAAGCCCCTAACATGCTAAATAATTCCTCTTCCACCTTGGTGTTTACATTCTTCAGATACTTTCTGCTGCTTTTCATGTCCCAGCTCATTTGGCCCTTTGCTGGGGGGTACCCAGCTCCTTTCATCTCTGCCCATGGAGCAGCCTCGCAGCCCTGGCTCCCTCCAGCCTGCCCAGGGCAGCAGCTCCAGCACTGCCCAGGCTCCTTTCTCCCCCCAAAAAAGATTTATCCACCCACCCCAGTCTTTCCAGGATGAGGTTGGCCCAAAGGATGAGCTCGTTCCCTGTGCCTGGATCCCAGTTATCCATCATTGTTCCTGGCTGTCTCACTTCTCGTGGCATAAATCAGGTATCAACTGGATCAGGCAGTGTTTTATCTCCATTTCTGGCTCCACAGGGAACACAGCTGACCAAAATCCTGGTTTGAGAGGCAGTCCATGGATGCACTTCATCCATGGCAAAGCTTCATCCTCCCAGGCTCTTCTGTCACTGACTCTGCAGCTTTCAGACACAGATGAGGACAGAAAATATTTCACCTGCCTGGAAAAAAGAAAAGTTTGGTGGTCAGCCCTTCAAACAGCTTCTGGGATCTATTTAAAAGGAAGGAAACCCTCTAATGGTCTGGATACCAAATAATGTCACATCAGGGATTCAAATCGTTCCAAGGGCTTTATTTTTGATGTAATTTAATTGTATACTTACTAGAGCAAAGGAATGATGAGTTAGTAATTGGAATAACACATCTATGCAGGGGAGAAAAGACTGACATTTTTAGTTTAATAGACACAATTTCCCCCAAACACAGTTACTGGCCAAAGTTTGCCAAACTAAACAGTCCACCTACTGTACACAGGGCACTTCAAAGGGAAAATTAAAAGAGACAAAACCGATATGAGAGGATGAGGAATCACAGAGGGTCCTTATCAGGATCCTTTTCGGTGGATGTTCCCATGTTTGAGTGGGAAAAAAAAAAGCAGCAACAACAACAAAAAAGCCCCGGGAACGTGAGCCTCTGTGGCTGATAGAGGATTTTCCTCTGGCTAGACACAGAGTCTTTAAAAAAGCTGCGGCAGAGTGTGGGATCATTAAACACCTCCAGATTCCTTCCCCACTGCCAATCACGGCATCAGCAACCGCCCTCTCGGTGGCGTCTGCTGATCCCGCTTTGAAAACCTCCCCATTTATCACTGCTGGGAGAGATCCTGCTGAGACCGCTGGAGCCTGCTGCTTGTCAACAGGGCACCTTATCTTCTCCAAACATTTACTTAACCCTTTGTCTGGCAGGCCGGGAACAATGGGAGCCCGGCCCCGGGCTGGGGATCCCAATTCCAGCCCGGCCTCTGGCCGGTCCTGCTGGTCACAGGCACTGGGATGGGCTGGGCAAAAGGAGGATGTTGGACACCACCAGCCTCCACCTCCATGGAAAAGGTTACTTGCATCAGGGTAGAGCAGAGAATTCTTTTTTGAGTTGTTTTCTACTGGGACAGATAGAAGGAGCTTTTCTAGCTCTAAGCAGGTAATGAAATACATCACCAGAAATTCAAATAGTCCCCCAAAATCAGCTATGTCAGCACAGAGTTGCTGCAACTCTACTCAAAATGACATGACCTTCAGAAGACGTAGTTCTTGCTGTGTACTGCTCAGAAGATAATATAATTTTACTCTAAACTCATTGCCATTTTAAGTAGAAGATTCCAGATGTGTCTTCATTTAACAGCTTATTTCAAACCAGGTTTTCTTATAAAAGCTGGTGCTTTTTTTTTTTTTTGTTGAGACCTTTCCTATGATGTAGTGAATGAACAAGACTCGCAGGTTCCCAGTGGAGATGGACCTGACACTTGCAAGAGGAAAATGAGATCTCAGCTCTTGACCTGTGTGACCGTGTTCACAGGGGTCTTAGGACGAGGGAAGAGACAGAGATCTGACTCCATATTTCAGAATGCTTGATTTATTATTTTATGATATATATTACATTAAAACCATACTAAATGAATAGAAGAAAAGGTTTAATCTCAGAAGGTTAGCTAAGCTAAGAATGGAATGGAATGATAACAAAGGTTTGTGGCTCGGGCTGAGAGTCTGAGCCAGCTGAGCTGTGGTTGGCCATTAATTACAAACATCCACAGATGCACCTGTTGCATTCCACAGCAGCAGATGATCATTGTCCACATTTTGTTCCTGAGGTCTCTCAGCTTCTCAGGAGGAAAAAAATCCTAAGGAAAGGATTTTCATGAAATGATGTCTGCAACAGACCTGCAGTACAACAGGAGAGAAACCCACAGCCAGATGTGCACTGAGAAACCCACAGCCAGATGTGCACCAGCACATACAGAGCCAGCACTGACGAGGCCCCTGCTGCCAGGAGGGATGCCTGTGGGGGCACAGATGAGGAATTTGGGCATTTTGACATGAAGGACCCCAAGGCTGCACATCCCCACGTGGTCCCCAGCCTCCAGCAGCCCTGCAGCAGCTGATGGCAGGGACAGACACACCGGCCCAGCAACACAGAAGGATGGAAACCCCTCAGGACCCTGAGCACATGGAGATGAGCTCTCCCAGCTCAGCTCTCCCAGCTGTGAAGAGCCTGGCTGGCCCTGGCTGAGGACAGTAACAAATGGCAGTGTGTTTGGGGCTGAGTTTGAAGCCTTTGTGCTGTCGCTGTAACGCTTTGTGCCGTTATCTGTAACAAGAGCCGGGAGTTCACATCTTTATCTGAGAATAAAGGCTCACAGATCGTGGCAGTGCTTGACAATGTGACAGCCTTGGGAAATCTGGGATACAGGAGGAAACAAACAGCCCTTCCAGCAGAGCAGTGGTGGCAGACTGATGCTCCTTTCTCAGTCCCAGTCTGGATTAGTAGGTTCTTTGTAGTGTTTTTAATTATCTGCCTTTCATGTACTTGTTACCAACCTCTCCAGAAGAGAAGTGAGCTTAGATACCTGCAGGCCATCCCTCCAGGACAGGGGACCATGGCCACTCAGTAGGAAACTGGTGACACAGGCAGAGAGCTCTGGTCACCTTCTGAAGGGCACCAACATTTACCCTCAAACACTGGCCACAGCAGAGCCATCAATGGAGTTACTCCACATCCTGAATTTAGGCAAGGGCCTAAATAGTACCTAAACCAGTCTAAATTTCACTAAACTAGGAGTCTGCCATGGACATTAGATTGGACAACACATACTGAATTTTTTTTAGTGAGAACTGGGCCCCTCTACATATAGAGGAGTTCTATTCAGAATTATTCAGTTACTCAGAGAGCTACACATTGGTCTCAGATCTACAGGAAATTTTAGTCATATTTTGTTACTTTCTGTCTCATTTTTTGGACAGTAAAAGTGGCAACTTGCTCCAAATGATAACTTATTTTTTTCTAAAGACCTGTGACTGAGAACTGGTGTTTCTTCAGTGCTTCTCCACCCCCATATGCCCATTCTGCAATTTTGGACAAGGAAAACACAAGCTTTGTACTGCTCAAATGGAAACAAGATTCCCTTCTGTTGTTTCAGTGATATTGTGATAGTGGGAGAAGCACATAGAAATAGGTCAAAGAAACGGTGTTATATTTGCCTGAGAAACAAAAGAAATCCAGGGTGTAAGTGGCTCAGATAGCTTTGGGTCTAGAGGGACCTTTGAGGGAGAAGGAGAGCAGAGTTTGGATGTAGCTTGTACAGCTTGGCAAGAGCTATAGGAATGTGACATATATTTAGCCAGCGTGCCTTGAACTTCAGAGGACACTGCTGTGCAACTCATCACTCCCATTCCCTCATGTTTTCATTGAGGAAGGCTCCCAGGAATTGCCAGACATCTGATGTGTTCCTGTGGGAGTGCAGACAGTCCCTCTGGCACGGAGACACCTTTTGTTTCCCCGGACTGGCTGCTGAAGTGGCTGTCGGACTGACACGGCCTGCTGTCCCCCAGCCGAGTGGCACTGCTGTCCCCCTGGCAGCAGGAGCCGTGTTTGTCCCTGTCGCACTGACACGGCCTGCTGTCCCCCAGCCGAGTGGCACTGCTGTCCCCCTGGCAGCAGGGGCTGTGTTTGTCCCTGTCACACTGACACGGCCTGCTGTCCCCCAGCCGAGTGGCACTGCTGTCCCCCTGGCAGCAGGAGCCGTGTTTGTCCCTGGTGGAGGGTTTGGAGTGCAGCCCTGCGTGCCTGGGCCGGGCCTGGGCAGGATCAGCGGCACCGCCTGCCCTGGCTCCATCCCACGGTGATAACGGGGCTGCAGCTGCTCCCGCCCGGCCAGGACCAGGGAATTGTCCCATCCTGAGCAAAGGGAGGGCAGCCCTGTCCGCAGGGATGGGCTGTGGTGTCCCCTGTCTGACCTGGGACAGACCACAGCTCCACCTGTCCGTGCACAGCCACAGGGTGCTGGTTTCAGGTTGGACAAAGGCAACAGAGCTGCCATTGCACTTGGATTATCACAGAGTACACCCAGCAGTGCAATTAAGTCTCTAAATGAAGCAGTTAAAGATGTTTTTCTACACCCCACTACTGCTGGGCAGGGATTTGACATTGGCATTGGGCTGCCAGCACAGCTGGAAGAGAGAACTAGTCTGGAAACACATCCTATGCTCCTCTTGCAAGCATTGAACTGAATAAGTGTCATTTCCCCCTAACCAGAGCTATTTTGGTTTAGTTTAACAGAG
Source organism: Emberiza elegans (assembly GCA_024865655.1). NCBI lineage: Eukaryota > Metazoa > Chordata > Aves > Passeriformes > Fringillidae > Emberiza > Emberiza elegans. The sequence continues at coordinate 5,143,264 of JALJVW010003097.1, forward strand.
TAGGATGATTATTAGGAGTTAAAAACATAGTACTGCTTTTTTCTGCAGCTTGTAAAAGTCAAACCTCATCATTTCAGAACAGACATATCCGCATCAAGCCCACCAAGACAAGAACTGGTTTTTGAGTTCCCCCTCTTCAGAACCCTCTTTCCCCAGCCCTGCCCAGAGCAGCAGTGTTGCTCTGGTGGTGGCAATGTCAGGTAATGAGCTGGCTGCTGTGCAAGGATCACAGGGCTGACAGCAGCTCACTGGGTCTGAGGCATGGAGGAAGCTGGAAAAAGGGCATTAATCCCGTTAAACCTTCATTAAAACACCAGGAGACTTTGCCAAACAGTAATTAACTGGCTGCCAAAGACCAGAAGATAACTGCAGTAGGTTACTACCCACCAGAGCTGACTGCTTCACTGTCACACAGACACTCAGCTTGCCACAGCTGTGACAGGAGAACCAGTGAGAGCCCTAGGATTATGTTCTACACATGAAAAAACCCCATGTTATTAATTTAATTTGATAGAAGATGGCTATAAAGCAACAGGAAACAACATGAGATACACCCAAAACTGTCGTCAGGAACCATGGGAAGGATTAGAATAAGAATAATCACTTAAAAGTGCTCAGCTGCTATCACAACAAAACTGCTAAAGCAGCCAGGACTGCCTGCACCACCCCAGTAACCCCAGGTACAGATAAATAGCCACAGGTACAGCTCCACAGGTGAGCTTCCCTGGGCCTGTCCTGCTCATGTGCCCACCTCTCATTTGGGCCACACCACACTGATGGAGCATCCTTTGCTCCCTGTAGGGAAGCACAGAATCAATATTTTATGCACAATTAGTAATTTTGCATTCATCGCCACTTCTATGAAGTGGGTCCAATCTACAGTGAATTTGTCTAGAGTGATAAAAAAGTAATTTCAAGTTCCTACACTTTCATTGATTCAACATTTTCCCAAATAATCTTCCCAGTTCTTACATTGTTTCCCTACCTGTCATGGTCTTCTTTTAGACATAATTTTGTTATCTATTACTTTGATCCCAAAATGGTGAGGGAGTGCTACATGAAAAAAAAAAAAAATAATGGGAAATAGGCCCAGCAAATGGAGTTAAGGAGAGATAGGAAGGAGCCAGGATCTGTCAGCTCCCCGGGGCCCTGCAGGATGCCTGGGAATGACAGACAGCATTTTCCTCAGACGAGGCCAAACACATTTCTTGATAAACTAATTAAGCAAATGTGTTGAAACAATGTGAGTGTAACTTGCTGCTGGCTCTGTGCGTGGCTGGGGCTGCTCCCAGGGCAGGAGGCAGCCCTGTGGGCAGCAGGGCATTCTGCCAGGGCCATGGGACCAGGTAAAGAGCAATCTGGGAGTGGGTCACAACCACTGCACCTGAAGTGCCTGCTCCAGGGAAGCTCATTGGGTGCCCATCTCTGGACCATCGTGTGGAACAAGGATCACTTTATGGGGTCTGTCTGAAATAAAGTGGGGTGCTGAGGTGGGCTGTGGCGTGCCACTGTCCCCATTAGCTGGGGTAGCCTGTGGGAATTCAGCCCCAGCAACAGATGTGACATTTTGTGGGTCACACTGGCAGCAGTATCGAGGGATGTGATGTGCTGCAGAGACCTTTGGGCAATAGCTCTGGGTAAAATCAGCTGCAGGTATTGAATTATTGCTGCTGGAGGTACTGGCAGGAGCAAAAAGGAAGATGGTGGAGAAGAAGGAAGCCCAGTGCACCCATCAGGTGTGCTGGGAGGCAGCTGCTTTGGGGTACCCTGAGCTCATTGTGTGTGCATCACTTCAGCGCTGTGCCTGCAGCCTTCCTCCTCTGCTCACACGTGTGATCTGGGCCCTCACCATGGGACATGTGTGCCTTTAGACCTTCTCCTCTTTGATGACACAAGAAGCATCACTGAGTTTAGTTTGATGTCCCCAGCATTCCCTGCCTTTGTATTTTTCCTGCAGCCAAAAATAGAGAGCAGGAGAGCGGTGCCAGGGCAGCCGCTCCCTGCCTGGGCTGGGGACTCCCTTCCTCCACCCCCTTGGAGCCAGACCATCAGCAGCAGCAAAATGAAATATTCCCATCCCACAGGCCCTCAGGATGAAAGATTACATCCTATCCTTCCTTCTCCTCCCTCCTGGTCCTGCACTGCCTTCCAAACATGACGTTGGGCCGCGTGTATCCGCAGCAGCGCTCGCTCAGACATCACAACCTGGACTTGACCCCTGAGGTTCTGGCTCCACCGAGTCTTCCTGGCCATTTCGGGCAGCAGGAACCTCTGTCAGCACTGGTGATGGATGGGTTCAGTGGGAAAGAGGCCTTCAGACAAAAAGTCTCTCAAACACAGCGACAGGGAAAATAAAATAGACCCTGAGCAGCAGCAGCAGCTTGTGGTGAGCAGAGTTTGTGGTTCAGAGCTGCAAAGGGCTGTCCCTCCTCAGGGACACTGGATTGTCACCATCCTTTTCTGCAGCCCATGGTGTGCTTGGAAAGCTTTTTCTCTTGCCCAGGTATGTGTTGGCTTTCAGGCTTTCCCACTCTTCATCCTAACCCCCAAGAGCTGGAGATAAATCAAACAGCAGCAAAATGTGTCTCTAGTGCATTGAGAAGCACAGATGTGCAGGGACTGCCCAGGTGCACAGACACAACACCTGCCTGAGGCCTCAGCTCTGGTTATGCACAAATGAGCCCCCAGAAATGATGATGGGCCATGGGTATCTCCAACTAATTGTGATCAGCCTGGCTTGACCAGCAGACAACTTTATTATGTCAGGACAACTTCTGGATGGGATCCATCTGCCCTCATCTGTAAGATGTCACTGAACTCAAGGTGATCTGGCATCCCTGTCCAGCACCCACCCCTCACAGCCTGGCTTGGGGTGGTGGCTTGCACTGCAGGAATCCTTGGAGAGAGCCAGCCTGGTCTTGGGGACATCAATCCTTGACTCTCTGCAGTGTTGGGGAAGCCAGTGCAGCCAGAAGAGGAAATGAGGGCAGAGGAGAGAGGATCTGACCTTGTGTTTCTGCCTCCTTTTCCAGATTAAGCCATTTCCTTATAAGAGACACACACCCTGCAGTCCAAATATTAGCTGAGTTTCCGTTTCAGGCAATGCCATCAGCAGCAAACCCAGCCCCAGCATGCGCCTGTACCTGCTCTCCATTGCATGACATCTGAGCATTGAAACCCCATCAATTGTTCAGACAAGCCTTTCACTTGTGTAGGCAGTGCAGATCCAAAGTCCTTCACAGCACTGGATGGGACACTCACAGCAGCCCTTTGCTGCTGCCCTGATGGCACAAGGAGCAGCGCAGCTTCTGGGACAGCTGAATTCATGTCACTCCTCCCTCCACCACCAAAGCAGCAGCGAGCAGCCCCATTGTGCAAACCATTTCCTTCAGCCAGGGCTTCAAGGCTGAGGACTAATCCTTTAGGAATATTGGCTCTGCCCAAGGATGAGGGGTTGCTGCTGGATGTGGCTGTGCACGCTCCAAGCCCTTGCCCTGATTGCCCGTGCCCCTCATTCACCTGGTGTTTTATGATGGGCTTTGCTAACATACATGAAATTTAATTTCCGGTTATTAACCCACAAAAAGGTATTGCTGTCTTCAGAATTGCACTGCTTCCAATTAGTGTTGCCCTTTGGTTTATGGTATGTTGTTTTTCTGGAAAACCTTTGAACCAGGCTGTGCACCAGCTGAAGGGCATTCTGGGGCAGTTAATAAAGATTAACTCTTTGGAGCAAATACCTGTTCTGATTCTGATTGCACCCTCACAAGGGAAGGGGATCTCAGGAAATCTTAGATGTCTCTTTGCCTTCCTTTTTTTTTTTTTCTCCATATATATTTTCATTCTTTCCAGTTCCCATTTTCCTGCCTTGCCAAAGGCAGTGTCCTTCTTTCCATTGTCACAGTAGAATGGTAGTGACAAAGTAAGAATTTCCTTCAGAAGTTGGATATTCAGCCACTGCACTCCTGCTGGAGAAAGCCTTTGGGCTGGCTTTGTCCCATCCCTCCGTAAAACCAGTACAGAGAAGATAAAACTTGTGATAGCAAGAGGAGAGAAAGTGCTTATTGTCACTTAGGAACAGTGATACACAAATTTATTTGATGTCTTGCTCATTGTTGACTCTCACTGCTCACCTTTTCCCATGCAACCATGAAATTTTATGCCTCAGAGTCAACTTTAGTTTTTCTGCTTTCTTTAGTGTTTCTTATAATTTACTCACCTCCTTACCTTCAAACTACCAAATACAAAGACAAAAGTGTCCTCAATGTATGTATTTTCACTCTACTGGCTTTCAGCATACATTTGTTATTACATTACCCTTCTATCATGCTGCAAAGGCTGTAGTCTCCCATGTTCATTAATTTTGTTCCTTCATTGGACCTTCCCCAGGCAAAATATTTAAAACCAACAGGAAAAAAAAAAAAGAAAATTTACCTTAGGAAATTTTGCTTTCATTGCTGACTTTCAGCCAAACAGTTCTCTAGACTTCTTGCAGCTCCCCCAGGAGACAGATGGTTTGCAGTGTGGGTGTTTGTGCAGTACCTCTGCAAGAAAAGTCCCATCTCTGAAAACCCACTGCTGAATTCTTGGAGTTCCAATGTGTGCAGAACTCCATTATCTCTAATTTCAAGGAAAAAAAGTGTTGATTAGAGTGATTTGTGAACAGGTTTGATGTTTAGAAAGACCACATCCTCATGGTTTTCATTGAGGTTCAGGAGCATCTCACTCCTCAGATGCAAAAAAGGACAAGATCTATGTGCTGGACAGCCATGGATCAATATAATCCTTGGCCATGCTCATTCCTTATGGAAATGGGTGCTTCACTCTCTGTCTGTTTGAACAGCCTTGTTTAATCATCTCCCCTGGACCAGCACTTCTCCTAAAATCTGCTCTATAAAGCAAAGAGCCCAAGATTCCTGAGCGGGAATTCTTGGCAGCTCCCTGTTTTCAGCATGGCTGTATATCTGCAAGGATGTGCAGCGAGCTGAATGACTCCAGCCTTGGTGGGTCTGAGGACATTTATTGTGAAAAGCAGCTGGGGAACCATCAAAGTAATTGCTCTGGGCTGATGTACGTGTTTCTAATGAGCCTCACTGCAGAGGGACTTATTCAGTGTCTGTGTTATTTACACAGGACAGCACTATCAGTAAAAGGCCTTATTATCTTCTCTGTATTTGTTTCTGTATCTTTCAGTTTAGCAGCTCTCAAATTCAGTGTGGCTTGTGTTTTTTTATTATTTTTATAGCTTGTTTCCTCTTTAGTGATATTATCATGGAGCCAATAAAACTGCTTTCCTTCTACATCTGGTCAAGGGAAGATTTTGCTGGGTACACGAGTCATATTTCTGTAAATGCCTCCAAGTGAATATAAAAAGCTGTTGGAAGCAATGGAGTTTACTGTTGCCTTATGTACTGTCATTAATTAGGAAATAAAGTGAACTGCATTTTATATCACTTGTAATCAAAATGTTACAGTCTTAATGTGAAGTCTTCCAAGTGCACAGCTTCAAAGCACGCTCTGTTCTCGTACAAATGAGCAGTGAGGAGAAAGGACACAGAGATTCTTTAAATTTTAAAATTCATGGCCCAGATTTTCTGAGAGCTGCCCTGCAGTGAGGCAGGATGGAAGCAACTGCACCGATGGGGCGGGCAGGCAGGATAACTGCACCTGGATAACCTTTGCCGTTGTGTTTTATTCCACCACTGCAGCATCCCAGTAACTCTGGTAACTGGGGATGGCTCCTCTATTGGGAGGAGCCCAATGACAGAGCACCCATCATCAGCAACCACCCTTTACTTCAGATTAAACTGATGGTTTCACCCCCTGAGTCTGTTTTCATAAGATTCAGAGTTTTCTTGAACCCCTTTCCTGCCTCTCAGTTTAAACACCAAGCAAGATAAAATATAAATAATAAAAGAAACACAAACAAAATACTTGAAAAGAAAAGAAGGCAAAAAAAAAAAAGCATTTCATCAGCAACCCTTTTTCCATAACCTTTAACATTAGGTGCCTTTGTCAAGTCCATTAGGACCATATCTGCACTTTCCGGAGCTTGAATGCTTTCATATATTTGGCTCCATATGAACAAACTGGTGGAGCAAACATATTAGTAGATCATTTGCCATGTACATGATTCAGATACCCAGACATGTACAAAACCCAGGCAGGGATTAAGCAAGTCTGACAGCACTGAAGTGACTCCAGTTCTGTGTATGTATAAGCGATAATGAACCAAAGGCCCTGTTTGCCTTCAAATAACACGCCAAATGATTAATTAGACAGAGGGCATGAGTAATAATCACAATATTATATGCTCCACCATAATGGAACGCTGCTCTCTTCTTGCTTTGTTCCTCTAATCTCTGAGAGGCAAATATCCACTGGGTGTTACCAGCAGAGTGGGAGGCAGATTGTCGTTGCTCACAGGTTATGAGCAGCACTTCTTTCCCACTGTGATTTTGTACCCTGGGGACATACAGAAAACCTCTTTGGAAAATACACAATTGCTAAAGGATTAAAGGGATCTGCAAGGGAAAAAAAAGCAGAGTTCTAGCTGCAGATTACAGACTTGAACATGTTCCCATTAAATTAAATGACAAAGTTTTCTTTGATTCGGTGCTGAATCCTGAATGCTTTATCATCAAGACATTCTTTGCTAAAAGTCATAGTTTGTCATAGACATACATTAAAAAAAAAAAGAACAGTTGCTCAACCCCTTATTTCCTGTTTATTCTTCTCTTTCTGCTGTGAGGAAAACTGCCCTTTTGAGCATTTACCAAGGAGCTCTTCAGGCAGGGGTTCCCACCCTGGTGATGCTCACAGTGAGCTGGGCACAGGCACTGCTGGGTCCCAGCCTGGAGTCAGCACCCAGAGCAGCAGCCTTGGCTTGCTCCTGTCTCCTTGTCCCTCCAAGGAGCAGCACGGATGGCTCATTTCCAGCAGGGACTGGAGAGGCTAAAGATGATGTCAGGAGCCACCTTACATCTTGGTCCTCTGCCCAGAGACCAGGCAGCAGCAACTGCACCAGCACAGTTCCAAACTGCCTCTGCAATCCCAAACTGCCTCTGCAATCCCAAACTGTCTCTGCCATCCCAAACTGCCTCTGCAATCCCAAACTGTCTCTGCAATCCCAAACTGTCTCTGCAGTCCCAAACTGTCTCTGCAATCCCAAACTGTCCCTGCCATCCCCTGCCTCTGCAATCCCAAACTGCCTCAGAATCCCAAACTGTCTCTGGGATCCCAAAATCCAGTCCCAAATTCTCTCTCTGCAATCCCAAACTGTCTCTGCAATCCCACAGTCCCAAACTGTCTCTTTCCCAAACTGGTGTGATCCCAAACTGTCTCTGCAATCCCAAATTCTCTCCCCCAAATGTTCCCCTGTCTCTGCAATCCCAAACTGTCTCTGCAATCCCAAACTGTCTCTGCAGTCCCAAACTGTCTCTGCAATCCCAAACTGCCTCTGCAATCCCAAACTGTCTCTGCCATCCCAAACTGTCTCTGCAATCCCAAACTGTCTCTGCAATCCCAAACTGTCTCTGCAGTCCCAAACTCTCTCTGCAATCCCAGCCCTGCCTCCCTCCTTGGCTAAACAGAACCAGGGGATAAAATCCTCACTAACACTCATTGCCTTTATGGTGTGATCCCTGCTTCTCCCATGTTCCCCCACACACCATACAGCAGCCCCAGGAGAAGTGCACACGGGTACAGAGCCAAAAAATGTTGTCAGGTTTGAAATTTAACTGATGCTAAACCCAACTAGACAGACACACTCTTTGTTTTCCTCATTTAAGCAACGAAACCCATTTTTCTGTATTAGCTATATATAACTTTGCCATCCTACAAGGTTAAAAATATGATAGGCAAATTCCTGTATTTGCCTATTTTTAGTTGCTATTGTCCCCTCTGACATTTTGGTGCACATATATTGGATGCTCGTGGAGCTGGCAGAGGTTCTGCAGGGGCTGTTCAGTAGGAAGCCACCAGGGAACACAAGCTGTGATGCATTTCTGCATTTTAATTCATTAATTAGAGCTCAGCCCAAGGGAAACTGGTGCACTTCCTCGAGCACCACTTTATCTTCTCCCCCTGGGACCCTTGGTTTTGGGGGAGGGAGGAGGCGATCACACTGCCTGTGTGGGCGCAGCCCTAGACAGTTTACAAATGAATATTTGCTTTTTGCTACTGTATTTTCCTCCTTCAAATGACTCCCACCTCTCTTTCCTCAAACGTTACCTGGCTGGGGGTGGACTGTGCAAGCAGGCTGTGTGCAAGGAAAGCAGCATCAAATTTTTCAGTCCCCAGGGTATTTCTGTTGCATCATCACTTTCTGGTGAGAATTTTTATCTAGGATTGCAAAAAGTGCTTTCTCATTCAGTCAGTGCAGTACAGTGTTTCCAACATCAGCTCTTGGTCCCTCTCTTCCTTTGGAGCACATTTTGAAGCCACTGATGGATGGTGAAAGTGGAGATGTGAGAGACCCTCACAAGCTGCACCAAGCTCCTGCTTGCTTCTGTAGAACCTGAGAAAATAAGAGTGAAGGTGTCTACCAGGCACTCGAGAAAGGCTGCCTGGATAAGCTTGGGAAAACTGGCAACTATTAATGATTTAACTGTCTTTGTAACATTGCAGCAACCTCTGAAACACAGAGCCAGGCAGCTCTGCCAGCATGAGTCATGAAAATCAGACCTATCCTCACCACGTCTTGATCCACATTATCCCATTCCCTGCCACTTCCCACAGCCCTGCAGCACCCTGCACCCCACAACTGCTCTCCTTGCCAGACAAATGTCTCCCTGACATTTGCACACCCTCTCTTGTGACCAACCTTGGCAAAGTTGGAGTCTGATGCAGAAGGGAAAATATTCCCTTCACTTGACATACCTAGGTGTTAAAATGGAACAGGCTCGTACAGGGAAAAACCCTGGCCCTTATCAGTGTGACATTGTGGAGTCTCAGGATCATAATCCAATATTAGTGTGTGATAGAGGTCCTGCTGGTGGTGCAGGGGAGAGGTGGGACCTTGTGAGTGACCTCTGCCAGGGTCACCTGCCTGAAGCCCCCAGCTCCTCTCTCAGATGGGGATTTGTGACTTTGGGGGGAGACAGGAAGGTCTGGGACACCTCCTTCCCAGTCACTGCCCTTGTGCAAAGTGCTCTGCAGGAAGGACAAGCCGTGGCAATAATCAGATCTCTCCTTCATGCCCCAAAAGCTTCACAAATTTACATCAGGAAGGAGAGTGGAAAATGTGGAGAATTCTATGCTGGGGAGATGCAGAGGGGCTGAAGAAGGAGGTTGGATGCAAATCAGTGTCTCTGTCCATCAATCCAACCACCAAATCCACCCTTTCCCCCACTCTGCAAGCCACAATCTCATTTGGGTTCCTGCCCTTTATCCTAGAATTTCTCAATTACTCCAGGTTTCAAGGCCCTCACCTTTTTGGCGCCTGGATAATCCATTCAGGGGCAATCTCTGCACTCTGTGCAGGGTGATGGCAGCCCTTGGCTCAAAGGTTATTGTGTGAAGCAGAGTTTGGCCCCTGGTCCTGCTTCTGGATAAGGATGTTGGACATCAGGAGGCAGCTTTCCATGGTCTCTCTGCTCTGAGCATGTCAAGGCTTTGCTGAGGAGAGGAGAGCTTAAGGCCACCAAACCCCCACATCCACCTGGGATCCATGAAATTCACCTTGTTCCCTCAACCTGCCATCAAATCCCAGCCAACGGGACCCAAAGGGACTCTGAATCTTTCCTCTTTTTGTAAATAAGGGGATGTTCATGTCAAGGCATTGTACTTGGATGTGAACCTGGAACAGTCCTGTGCCGAATGATGGCTTACAAGCATTAAATCTGCTGGGAGGGCTGCACTTTAGTCCTTCTGGCACCCTGGCATCTCCCAAGCCTCCCCAAATCCCTGCCTGTAGCTGTCAGAGCCAAACTGGCCACATGTGCCTGTCCATGTTTATCTTTCTCTAATCACTCTGGCTCAAGGAAGGACATTTAACGTGTCAATCATATTCCCATTACTGTAGCACTTCATTAGTGCAGTGGAATGAAATCCTGAGAGAAATTCTCTTGAAGGAAAGGGGTGGAGAAACAGGCGGGGGAGTCTGCAAGGTCAATTCCCTGGGGAATTGCTTTATTTTTTAATTCAGTGCAAATTCAATCACGTTTGGCAGCTATTTTAAGGAAAAAAACAATTCCCTTGGGTGCTAAGACACCATGGAGACAAGGATAACTTGGGACTGGTCTGAGTTATATCCCTAAATGCAAACCAGATTAAAGCTGTTCCAAACCAGGGGCAGGAGAAACAGGACAACAAACGGCACTGCTCACACAGGCAGGCACACACCACCTCCCCCAATGGTGAGATCCAAACCTAATATTAAAGTTCAGTGTGACTGTGGGTAGATGATGCTAGAAATCCTTATTTTCCTTTATTTTCCACGGTCTGTACCAGACAATTCCATCAAAACAGCATCCCCTGCTTATTTGCACCCCACACAGATCCATGGGATGCACAAGAGCTCCTCAAAGCCCAGCATTTGTCCCAGACTCCAGCAGCTGCTGAGAGCATCCATTTATCACAGAGACAGTGGAGATCCCTCCCAGCACTCCAGAAAGGCTCTTTACGTCATAAATTGTGTTTAAAGACTCTTTCAAGGAGACAAGCAAATTTAAGAGGGCAGTTAGCTCCTGGCACTTAGATGCATAACTTTATTTGAGTATTCAATTTCCTCCTTCATTCATAAAGTAAACAATCTGAGTTATCTGAAAGTGACTGTATACTCCTGCAGTGTTTTCTTAAAAGAGTCAATAGGAGCAAGGCGACATAAAATGCTTCAGAGAGCATGACACAGGAAAACACCAGCCTTTAAATTATACACATTCAGGAAACGGTTGAATTCAGCATTTCAGATGGAAAGGTTAAAATGTTTGTGCTGAATTGTATTAAATCTTTCACCAGTAAATCCTGTAGGAAGCAGAACATTTGAAGGAACCTACTTATTCCCAGTGTCTAGGAAAGACTCCCAGAGTTTCAAAGGAAAACGTCCATTAATCTCATTGGACAAGTGCAATCTAATAAAAGCTGTTGTTAAGTTAAGGCAACTTGGTTAAGTGTTTTCCAAATTTAGGTTATTTCCCCACACCCCCAAAAAATCCCTGTTTGGTCTGAAGTGGAGAAGCTTGGTTGCTTTTCAGCCTGAAATGACCTTTTTTGGGTGGATTTTGCCAGCTGGGTGCTGGCAGGGGTGGCCAGGGCTCCTCAGCTCCACTCTGGGGTGGATTTGTGGGTTCAGGTCCCTCAGCAGGACAAACCCACTGTCCCCTAGCAGTGGTTTCAGTTCTCAGACACAATCCAAACTTCATTGTATGGATTGGTTTTACCCCCATTCCACAACAAAACCCAGAGCCAAGAAAGCAGGGCCATTTCTGCCCCTGCCCTCCTGCTGAACCTTTTCCAGGTCACTTTGCCTCATGACAGCCCAGCTCCAGTCACTGATGAAATGTGGATGTGACAGATGACTTCTGACATGAAGATGACACCAGAAAGTGCCCTCATAACTACAGGGTTAAAAATGGGGAGCCAAGCTTGAAAGTCTGATGGAGCTTAAACATTTTACCTCTGTTTGACCAAGAATCTCTCTGGGGAAAGGAAGGAAATCAACAAGGCAGCATATTCACAGCCTCTTTCCAAATTAGAACAGAATGAATAATTTCAGTGGAGGACTGAAAATGCACAGATATAATTTTTAAAGAGGAATTCAGCACTTTTGGAGTCTGGAGTGCCTGATGATCCAAAGTTGAAATTTGTGAGCTTCCCTATGGTCAGTTCAGCCTTGGCTGGGAAGGGAAATTCTCAGCTTTCTTACAAAACAAACTCAAAGCAAAACAAACCACTTTTCCTGGTGAGACTTTCATTCAATTCAGCAGACTCAGGAAGCTCCTGAGATAAGGCTCCACTCCAAGGATACACTCCACACTGAGGCTAGACCTGACCTGGCAATTAGCAGGAGCAGAACATGCTTAATGAGCCACCACATTTGGGCAGCCTGGCTCAGGAGGGAAAAATAACCTAAACCTTCAGCTCATGTTTTCTGCAGACCAATTGTGCACTTCAATAAAAGGCATCAGTGATAATGAGAAGCATGTCAGTCTCCCAAGAAACTTCTGAGGAAGTCCCCAGATTTCCTGCTTCTGAGCAAGATTGAGAAATCACAGGAATTTATTTCTCCCTGACTTTTTTTTTTTTTTACTCCTAGTTTTGGGTTTCAGTGAGCCACTCAGAAGCACTTAAATACTGAGTTTAAAAAAGCTTATAAACCTCAGATGAGATTCTGGTTTTGTTTGGATTTGTTTTCTGATTAAGAGGTAAGTAGATTTCTGTTTTATCGAAACCAATTTGCCATGAGTTAGGGACTGATCTTTAGTCAGTTGCTCTTTGAAAAATCAAAACTAAATTTAATTACAGGAGTGGAAGCCAGCTATTTTAGAAATTGTGGATGCTGTTGTGGTTTTATATTTGGCTTTTGCCTCCTGCAAGTGGAAGTGGGTTTGGTTGCCATTTATCCAGGCTGCCTTTAAAAACCAAAACCAGCTCCATCTCCAGTGACCTCGTTCAGCTTTCTCCAGATGTGTCTGATTTTGTGGTTGTGCTCCAAGCCTCACTGACACCACTGTGGCCAAAATGATTGGTGGGGCACCAACCAAGCCACAAAGGCAAAGCGAGCCAAGGCAAGTGAAGAGGCATCTACATTTCAGAGCAACCATAGGCTTCAAAAAGTTGAAGAAAACTTTTAGTGTGAGCAGAGATCTTCTGAAAGCTGGTGCTCCTGAGGAGAAGGTGCCAACACCTCAAGGCAGCTCGTGGTGCCTCCAGTCTGCCCTGGCTGTCCCAAAATGCTGTAAAGCAGTGCTTTATGAAAGTCCTGTTTGCACTTTGGTTTAGATATGTCTGAATTTTCCAGGGGTGGGAAACAAGGGCAGGTCCAGCACCCAGGAGAAGCCAGGGTGCTCCTGCTCTCCTGGCTTTGCCGCCTCGAGGCGATGGGGCAGGTGTGGCTCTTCTCTCCCCAGGTCTGGTGCCATTAGCAGCACAAAGGTGTCACTGCCCCTGAAATGGGAGTGCCCAGGGCACCCCACAGAGCAGGGAAAGGGGGGAACACCAGGCCACAGCTCTGCATTCTTGTCAGGGGGTGAGGGCAAGGTCAGAGCCAGAGAGCTCAGGGCACAGCCCATCTGAGGAGGAGCACTGTGATCAAAACTGTCTGCTCAGAAATGAGCTACCCATTATTAATATTTTAAATTGCTAAATCCTCTCTAGCCGTGTGTTAATATGAGGCAAAGCTGCATGATTTAAAAGTAAAGCTCAAGCCACTGTCAATCATTCCTGGGCACTTACCAAAGCCTGCTGCAGGAATACTGATGGGACCCTTCCCTTCTGGGAGAGATGCTTCTGGAACAGCTTTGCTGGGTCCTCAGCCTCCTTCCAGAGAAGGTGAGGGATCTTTCATGTGTTGGGACTGTGCTGTGAGCACAGACACTGCATTGACCCTGAGTGCAGAGCACAGGACAGAGCTGGCACCAGGCTCCTGCTCGCAGACCCTTTCTGTGGATGCAGGGTTGGATTTAGGAGCAAGCTCTGCAATGAACCAAGAGAGAAACACACTCAGGAATGATGTCATGTCCCTCTACTGTTTGTTTTTTATCATGGGCTTTCTACAGACTCCCATGGAGCTCCAAGATCCTTCTGGCACCTCTGCAGGGAGGAAAGGTTTCCCCAGGGGCAAAGCCTGGTTTGGGGCATGAACTGAAGAAACCCCAGCTGAAGACAGGCAGTTCTGGGTTGTTGTTGGCTGGGGTAAATGTAGAGATGGAGGAATGACAGCCTGTATTTATAATTTTTTATTTTATTCATTTGTACTTATCATTTATCAAGGAAGGTGATGGCAACATGTTCAGCTACACCTGGGTGCCGACTCCATCCCAAATCTTGGTTTGTTGTTATATCTGCATTATTTAATGAGAAATATACACATATTATATCCATGATGACCTAATTTGTTAAAAATGCCTTAGCACAGCAGAAAAGCCAGCTCACAATGCTTCCAAAGCCATTCCCATGGAGCGAGGCTCAAACACCACCATCACTCCTGACTCACCAGTGCCTATCACCTTCCCTGTGAGTGCCCTGCTCCTGTTTGGTGCTGTGACATCATTGATCAGGGAGGAAAGATGTCAAGGTCAGGCTCAGGAGTGGCAATCATCACCCTGCAGCCCCCATGCAGTGACAGAGCGCCCACAGCGCAGGAAAGGTGCTCCCACAAAGCAAACAAAGGTGGATCTGAATCAACTGCCTCCCCAAAAGGCCACTCTGGTGCCCTTTGAGCAGCAGCAGCTTCCCTGTAGAACATTCCTGCTGCAGATCCCTACAGACACACACACAGTGTCTGTTACGGCCTCCAGGGGTAAATGATTAACACCCGTTCCACCCTGGCACTCACCTTAGTCCTGCTCATGCAGGAGGGGTGGGGTCCCCTGCAGTGTGTCCCCAACCCTCTGGCTGAGGCCACAGCACTAAAAGGAGCTGCAACAACCCCCAGCCAGGTGTCACAGCGGGCTCCTGGGGCTGAATCCCCATCATTTGCACTCATTTCATGAGCTGGAGCTGTTCTTTACTGCAAGCAAGGAGGGAACAGATGGCAGGAATGCCACCAACACCTGCAATGACAGTGACACAGGGCCCTGCTCCACGTCCTGTCTGTTCCCACTTCTCTTTTCCTCCCAAAAGTCTCTCAGATGGTCCCACAGAAGGGTCAGTCCCATGCCTTTCCCTTGGGAAGGGAAATGTGAGCACAGGTGAAACTGGAGCAGGGGCTGGAAGTTTCTACCAGTGTTTGTTTGGAGCCATTTGCTTGGTTTGGAGGAAAAAAATTATAAGAAGCATCTAACTTTGCTGGTTTTTATCCAGCTGTCCCCCCCATGTGTGCTTATTTGTGCTCATTCCCAATACAGGTCTTGCAAAGCTTTCCCAGGCACAAAACAACTGGTTTTACACCCAAACCAAGACAGAACCTTCTACTTGAATGCTAAAATTTTCCTACTTCCTCCCGTTTTCTTCTAGGTCATCAGGAAATGCAAATGGCATCCCCTTTTTGAGGTTAATTGTTTTTGTGGAAGGGTTGCTGAGCAGTATTACCTTGTACCAGCTGAGAAACTGGCCCTGGAAGCAGCTCAGCCTCCAACATCCTCAAACAGCACAATAATCAGGGTCTGCTGTTGGCCACATTTAACACTGCTGTGGAAATGCTTGCTATGAAATCCTTTTTGAAATACCAATATTAATGCGTTTCCTAACGATGTTAAGCAGAGCCTGCAACAACAGGGCAAGGACTGGTGAACCCCAGCAGTCCCAGGGCATCAGAAAACTGTAGGTGAAGATGCTTTTTGCCAAGTTTGACTATAAAAACTGCCCAAAACGTCTCCCCATCCTTCCTCTTAGCACCTGCTGTATCCCTGACACGTTTCCTGTGATGGTGCTCTTGGGTAGAAGTTGTACTGGAACGTGGAATTGCTGTTTTTCAGAGAAGACGGCTGGACGAGGAAAAACTCCCTTTAACAAGAGCCTTTCTGGAATGTGCTGCTCAACAAGCTTCCCTTTGAGGAGGAACTTCTTTGAAATAAAATCACTTTGCAGGAGGTGTTATTGCTCCTCATTAAGTGTATTCTATGTAAATTTGATACTGAACAGAAGAAATTCTTGGGGACAGCACCTCCTACCAACCCCTGGCCACAAAGCTTTCTCCAGGAAGGACCACCTGATGTGATGAAAGGACTGGTGCTGTTTGTTTTCTTCTTCTATGCATACAATGCTGAGATTGAATATTCAGCTCTGCTTTAGCTGCTGCACAGGTAAATAGCCTGGATATTTAATTACTGCAGCACATTGACCTGGAAGCAACGCGAGTTTTTTTCCTGGCTGGCACACGACACCAACTTGGCAAAAAACCCCCAAAACATTGGAGAGGAGCAGTGAAACAGTGGACTGGGAGTGGGAAGGAACACTGAATTTACCTCTGTGTATCACCAATCACTTCCAGAGCGATAAAAAACCATCAGCAGAGCCCTACACCCCTTCATCCCCTAGAGCACTGCTGTACCTGGCTCCAAATTTCTTTCCAGGAGAAATCTCTTGGATCCAATAATGTTCACAGATTTTTCAAGCACAGGACCAAGGAGAGGAAGTTTGATGCCCCCATCCTTCATAACCATGATGGGGGTGTCCCTAGCTGGCACGAAGAGCCAAACCAGAGGCCTGGTGCCCAGCTTCTCCTGGGGGCTGTGTGTCCCCAAGGAACACTTGGGCAAGGAGCACTCAAACCCTCACCAGCTGGGTGGGATCTGCAGCTCAGGCAGAGCCCAAAGAGCAGCTGAACTGCCACACAAGTTGTGCTGAACATTTCTGTGTGCAGCACAGGAAAAATGATGGTTCTGTGCTGCAGCATAAATGACACCCCATTAGAGAGTCTGGGGCTTTGGGGGTCCGGCAGACACGAAACCACAACTTTCCATTTTCCATGCGGAAAACTAAAAGAAACAAACTATTTTTTTTTTCTTTTTAAAGCAACTGCTTGGGTGAGCAATGATTTTATTGTGCTATTAATATGACCATAAACAAGAACAACATGTGTTTATAGGCTCAAGTGCTTCATTACTCGCTCGCTGACATGGTAGAAATCACCGTGGCATCAGTTTAAAGTGCAAAATGGAGCAAATCATTGTAGCCACGTTGTAAAATCATCTGGGCAGGCAACCTTTGAACAAAGGCAATTGATAGCTCTGAGGCAGCTGTACAACTGCAGTAAACAGAATAGTTGTCCACAAGCCACCAGACCTGCAGGAGAGCAAATACACCCCATGTCTTGGAAGGGGAGGGAGCTCCAAGGGGGCTGAGAAAGGTTTGGGAAAGAGAAGTAAAGGTTGTTCTCTGAAGGTGACAGAGCTGCTGTTGGCACAGAAGGTGGGCTGAGCCCAAGGCTGGAGCCAGGAGGGGTGGGACAGTGCCTGCTCTGGGGGGAGCCCCTGGTCAGCTGCAGGCTCTGGTTCTCCCAGACCTCAGCTTTGTGTCTGATCTCCTCCAACCCTGCCACCCCAAACATTCAAATTCCTGTGACAAACTGTGTGGGCTGAGCTGGGCTGTGCCACCAGGAGGCTGTGGGAGCAGGATTGAGGATGCACCCTGAGCTGGGAAGATCCAAACTTTCCCATGCTTTTTGTTCACATCTGCTGGGGCAAATTCTCCTCTTTGCCATGCAATGGGGGGTACAAAGGGATGTGGATCCCCCAGGGAATGACTTCAATGTGACATCTGGGGAAAGAATGGCAAAATATTGCATGGACCCCCTGGATGTGGGTCTGCAAGCCTGGGACCTGCACGGGTGCTGGTTTCTCTGTGGGTGCAAAGACCTGGAGGGAAGGAATTTCCTCTGGACCCACAGGGCTGGGCAGACGCTGCCTCTGCCATGAGGAGGCCAAGGGACACAAATCTGCAGGAGGGGCTCCTGCCCTGGGAATGGGAGTGAAAAATTGGAAAACACCGCCAAGAAGTGAAAAACCGACATTGTGGGTGATGTCACCAGTGAGGGCAGGGAGTGAGCAGGAAGGAAAAATTACACATGTCCCAGTTGTTTCACTTCTTGTCCCTCTGCCTCGTTTCGTCTGTCACCAGCCCCCGGCGCATCCTGACGGTTACCAACAGGCAATAAATAAAACCTCTGGAGCCACTGGTGTCAACATCTTGGCATTGTTTAGGTCTCCTTGTTTGCCTTTAAAATAACTCTCCTCCTCGGGGTCACGCAGATGAAAAAGCGAGGACCCCCTGCCATCACCCATAGAAATCATCCTGCCATCATTGGTGCTGTGCTGCCTTTTTATTCCTGCCTGCAAAGTTTGGGGTTTGGGAGGTGCCTGGGAGCTCTGCTCATTACCCAGGGCTCTGCTGCCTCTTCCCTCGGGCCACATCACGCACTTCCCTGGCTCCCAGAGGCACACTCAGGGCTGGATTTGGGATGGTGTAGCCCGTGCTGCTGGCTTATCTGCTGCCTGGCTGTGCCTGGCTCTGCTGTGGATATTGGCTGGCCAGAGAGTGGAAAAACAAACCCTGGAGATGTGGATCCACGGTCAGAGCCTGGCCCTGCAAACATGGTGTGCCACTGCTGCGCCTGGCACTGGAGGGACGCCATTCCATGACAGCCTTTGCCCTGGCACTGGAGCTTGGCATCATGCAGGCTGCTAATGAGGCTCTGGGGGCACAAGAAATACTCCTCCAGAGACAGTTTTCATCCATGGGCTTTGATAAAAGGGTGGCTTGAACCCTCATCATGCCTGCGCAGACCAGCCCCTGCAGGGCACCAGTGCTCCCTGGGGCCTGGAGCATCTCCTTTCCTCCAGCAAGGCTTGCATGGTGGAAAGCATCATCCTCCATCCCAGCTGAGTTGTGACCTGATGTCAGATTCACTCTCCCTGATCCTCCTTAGCCTGTTGTTTATAATAAAAATCAAGCGATCCATCTCTTCTGACAAGAGGAAGAGTTGCTCCAGGAAGCCCTGGACAGGTCAACTTCTATATAAAGGAACTATTACTTGACAGTTTCCTGGCCATAAATAGCTGTACGGCAAGGCTGGGGATTTTATTTAGAAATAACAAATAAAGTAGGCCATAAGTAACTTCATGACCTTGCTCCCCCCTCATTTCCCACCCGTGTGTCCCCTTCAGTAGGGTCTATTCCTCATCCCCAGGTTCCTTGGGACTTACAGGACCCCCATTTCCCACTTCTGAGATGCTGCAGAAACATGCTGTTGCCAGCTTTGGGAAGTGTATTTGTGGGTTTTGCATCACTGAAGATTTTTTGCTACAACTCAGCTCCAAGAAATTGTTTTTTACCTGGCCTTCATTAAAATAATTAAAAAGCAATTTAGTCTACATGGCTGAAAGCTGGAAATATTCCACTCAAAACATCCCCAAAACTGGACTCAAATAATTACACCATCCATTATTTTTCAGTCTCTCAAGCCTTTTTTTTAAGTTTTGGACAACTAACTTCTGATTTTCTAGTGCTCACACTTGGCAACATCAAGACCAACCAGGAAATACAAAAGAAAAACCCAGCATTTTAGTATTCTTTTATTATTGGGAGGTTTTGACCATTTTTTGTCATGTCTTTTGCCTAAAATAATAATAAAAACCTCTTTGTTTGGAGCTGGAAAGGGAAGAGCAGCGTGTTTATTTCATGTATGACTCATCAGCTCAGTGTTGATACGCAAAACGCTTCAGAAGCTAACACTCTATAGAGATGATTGTTTTTAATATAAAACAGTAAATGTTTAAAACAACCATTCTTTGTTTTTCTCTCTCTCTTTTCTTCCTGTTGTGGCCAATAAAACATAAGGTAGGCCACGTAGCTTACATTTTAATAAAATTAAGTTATTTGGTGCCATGTTATTACAGTCTTTTATTGGAAAGTGGAATAAATTGCACACAGTAGAGTCATAGGAGGGAGAAATCACTGCGAATAAACAGATTCTGGGATGCATTTATTTGCTGGTTTCATCTCAGAGGAGGAAGGCTTTCCCCAGGAAAACGGAGGCTCCGGCCTTGGGGAAGGATGAGTTTTTGGGGACCTGGCGCCACAGTGGGGCCATCCCAGCCCCATCCAGCTGGCGTTTCCCAAGGGCATCCTCCAAGAGAAACCTGTCCTGTGGCTGTGCTGGATGCTCCGCAGTCTGGGCGCCGGGGCAGCTTGTTCTCCTGCCCATCACGCAGCCACAAAGGTTGGTCCCGAGGCTCTCTGTGGGTGCTGGTGGTTCCTAGGCCAGTGCCAGGGCACACCAGGAGTCCTGCCGGAGGGGCACGCTCAGCCCGGGCTGCGGGGCCATGCTGCCCCCAGAGAAGCTGTAGTCCTCGGGCTCGAACTTGAACTCGCCGGGCAGCGCCTCGTCTGACTGGCTCTGTGCCTGCCCCGGAGGGAAAGAGCGGTTAGGAGGGATGGCACCAGCCACTGGGATGGGTTCATGGTGCACAGGCAACACTGGGATGGGTTGGGAACAGGGTGGGTGTGGTAATGCGTAGGCAGCCTCAGCGAGGGGAGAGACTATGTACCCGCCTCTATTTTATCAGAAGGTTAAATATTCTATTCTATTCTATTCTATTCTATTCTATTCTATTCTATTCTATTCTATTCTATTCTTCTATATTCTATTCCATTCTATTATCCTATATTATATTCTATTACTCTATATTATATATTCTATTACTCTATATTCTATTCTATTCTATTAATTATGCAGTATAATAGAATATTATTATATTATTATATAATTGTTATATTACTATAAGAGGATAATATAACATAATATAATATTATGTTATATTACATTATATTATTTTATATTCTATTATTCTATTATTCTATATTCCATTCTATTCTATTCTGTTCTATTATTCTATTATTCTATTATATTATATGGTATCATATCGTACCATATTATTTTATATTCTCTATTCTATTCTATTCTTCTCTATTATATTACACTATGTCATGTTACATCTAAACTGAATCTGCCCAGCACCCAACAGCACCCACTGCACAGAATCTCGCGACTGTCCCGTGACAGCCCAACACACACACACACACCTGGCCCTGCTAGGCCAAGGAAACAAAACCCCATCACTGTGGGTAAAAAATTTCCCTATTGCATTCTGCTTTTGCACAAACATGGGCACAGCAAATGACAAGAATAGTTTTTCCTTTCTCTGAGGTTCAGAGAATGTGAAACCCAGAGATATTCTTGGGAAGGATTGTGCCTTGCTTTTCTCTGTGAAGAGAAATGTGGTGACAGGTGGGTTATCCCTGATTCTAAAATTCCCTTCAGAGCAGTCTGGAGCTGGGCAGGACAGTCCCTGCAAGTAAAATGACCAGGCAAAGAGGAGGCATCCCAGGGCACATCTGCATTTATTCGTTGATTAAATATGTCCAGTTTGGAGATCTTTAGGTGTGTGAATATTTTTTCAGAGCACAGCACAAACCAGATTTCTTGGTTTCAAACAAAAACCCCACCCTATGTGGTGTAACCAGTGCTGCACCAGGCCCTTGGGTGCCAGGGCTGAGCCTCCTCTCCATACACACATGTCCAGCTCAGGGAGAGCTTAGATTCAGCATAAAGATAGTGCTGGGCCACAAAATTTTGACATGTTGGTGGATTTAGAGCCTTTTTCTTCCTATATCAATGTGAAATAGCAACCAGGCCCTAAGAAAAGCTTGGGACAGAAGTGGGGCCTCTGACAGATCACAGCTCTGTGGTCACTGAGCACCTCAGGGCTAAAAGGTGCAGGTAACACATGCCCAGGGAGCCTTTTCTTGGGAGCTACAGAGGATTCCACCCTGGGCTGATCTCATCAACTCAGCAGTGTTGTGCTTTCATGGCGGGAGGTGAGAATCAACCTCAGCTCTGCACAGAAGCCACAGCAGAGCTCGGACACCGCAGTTCTCCACGGCAGCATGAAAGATCCCATGGGAAGCCAACAGGCTGGAGGCCATTCTCACCCACAGCACCCTGGGAGCTCATGCTCCCTGCTTCCCTCAGCCTGGAAAGCACCACCAGGCTGGTGGCCTCGGTGCAATGAATTAGTTGCTTCACCTCATCAAAGCCCTGCAGGAGAGTGGCCATGGAGGTGTGTGGATGTCCCACCCCAGCAGGAGATGGCTCTGGGCCTGTCCCTTACCTGGGACACCGACACGATGGTTTGTCCAGGGTACTGTGAGGTTGTGCTGGGCTCTGACTTTAAAGTGACCGTGCTGTCTGAGGTGGTGATGGAAGAAGGGGAGTTCGTGGCCGAAGTCGTGGATCCTGGAAGACAATTGGAAGAGGGCAAGGAAGCAATGTAAGTGCAAATCTGATTTAAAAGAATTTATATTTTAATAGCCACCATGACGTCTCACAGCATGACTCTGCTTTTTCTTTCTAACACATCTGTGTCAGAAAACACTTTGTATTAGGCTGATGCTGATGGAGGAGGTGCAGCCCTTTCACAATCTGGCAGTGTTTTGTTCCCTTTACTCAATTTAGCCCAAATTTGCTCAAACATGAGCACTGCTCACTGGAGCCAGGTGCCCACAGCCCACAGGAACCTCACAAGAATACAACAGCACTGAGATTTCCCTCTGGGCATCTTCCTATCACACGAGGTCTGTGCAGAAATACAGGCCCCAGATCTAAAGCAATCACCAAGGAAAAATTCTCATTATTTTCTAATTACCATAATTTTCTGCAGAAGAGGAAACATTGTGAAGTGAACTGAGCTCCAAGACCCCAGGATGGATCATAACAGCACTGTACCTGTTGAGGCTTTGCCTTTGGTAATGTTTTTAGGCTTCCTTTTCCTCGTCTGGATGCTTTCCTTTTTCATGGCCAGAGGTCGTGGTACCTTGACATTCATAAAGTTTGGAGTCATTAATATTGTATTTTATTCAGCTCCTTCCCACACGTGTTGCTCTCCTATTTCTGTGCTGTAGCTCATGCAAAGCACCTAAAGTCCTTGTCCTTCACTAAGAGCTATTTTTCTCTGCATCAGGCCTTGGCTGGAAGATATATAAGGCTAACAGCTAAGGCTTTCCCACAAATTTTGTTTTTTCCTTTATTTTCTATTTTTCTTTTCCTGATTTATTAGTGGCCTTTGCAACGGGGCCTTGTTAAATTACACTGACAGACTGAGAGCCTGCAGGGCTCAGAGGGAATGGGCATGGGGTAAAGAGGCTTCAGGCTTTATGGAGGGATGGAGTCTCCTCTTGGGCTGGTGGACATGTCACCAACAGCTCCCATCCTTTGTGGATAAATGTTATCAGCCAGCCTCCATGTGGGCTCCTCAGCCTCCTTCACACACTCTTAACTAGGACATGGAAAAGAAATATGCTCCTTAGCTCAGCCTGGGTTGCAGAGCTTCAGCCTCCAGCTACAGGAGCCTGGTAAGCTTTCATTTCATGGAATCCTAGGATGGTTTGGGTTGGGAGGGATCTTAAAGATCATGTAGTTCCAGCTCCTCTGCCACAGGCAGGGATACTCTCCACTATCCCAGGCTGCTCCAAGGCCCATCCAGCCCAGCCTTGGACTCTTCCAGGGATGGAGCATCCACATCTCTGGGCAAGCTGAGAGCATTCCAGCGCCCTGGAGAACCCCTGCAGACTGCGCTTTGAACAGTTCAAGGAGATGGGACTGCGGCACAGCTCTGCTGGGCCCAGTCTAGAGGCTGGCCCTTCCAGAGCTGATCCTAGCCCTGCTGGGCAGCGATCCCAGATCCCAGAGGGTCCCTCCCGGGCTGGATATGCTCCTCACCCCGTGGAGCTTCATGTACAAGCCGCAGGCGTTGCAGACGGGCTCGCCCTCGGCGTTCCTCCTCCAGAGCGTGGTGTTGGTGGTGTGGCAGTTAGTGCAACAAAGGCCAGCACGTCTCGAGGAAGACTTCAAAACAAGCAAACCAACACGTGAGTGCACACAAGGAGTCATGAGCTGGGAAGTTTCCCTTCACATCAGGATGAAATCTCCAAGCACACCATATTCCCGGAAAACGCAAAACGCGCAAGAGCCAAATTCAGATCAAAGAAATTGCATCCAAATGAGATCACTCTAAATTGCGAGTGTTTGTTTGGTTTGGGTTTTTAAAATTTGTTTTTGTTTGGAGGGTGGTTTTTTTGTTTGTTTGTTTTTGTGATTGATAAACCTAGAAAATATCCTTGCAACTCATTTCACAAGCTTCCAACAAATCTTCTGGACTCAGAGCATGGAGAACTTCCCTCCAGGACATCCACTCAGAGGGAGAAAGAGATGGAAAATGCCAGCTGGGCTTTAAATGCATGAAGAAAACTCATGCTTTAAGTGAACTCTTCTGTTTTCCTGCACTCAGACCTACCACTAAAGTTAGAAATATCCCAACTAATCTCTGGGTTATGACAACTGGAATCAGTTGGCTGAACTGAGCAGAACCAAACTGAACTGGTCCATGATGAGACCAGGGAGATTATTCTTCAAGTCTCACAGATAATCTGTTCTCTTACAGGCTGCAGAAACACCCTGCACATGTTAATTAACAACATATTTTGTGAGTGCAGTGATTTCTGGCTCTTAAACATTAATAATTCCAAATGGAGAAGGAAAATATTCTGGCAGAAGCAGTAAACTAATTTCTGACAACTTCCCTCCAAAGCCAATGGAAAATTCACAACTCTCTTTTTCAGACTTGTCAGCTCAATAGGCATTTTATTGGAGAGTCTTTTAACACCAGGTATGGAAACTATTTTAATAAAAATCCTCACTAAGTGTAAGATACCTCTGGCATAAGTAATATATCAGGCTCTCCACATTCAGGTGCCTAAATATGTTTTTCAGCCACCAGAAAAATAGTTTTGAATCTGCTCAAAGGCAGACAAAAGGTGATGGAGGCAATAAAGAACTCCCTGTTTGTTTATTTTTCCATTATTGCCTGATATCCTGACTGAGCAATGTAACAAATGAGGTAGGAAGAGGAGGATTAAAAATGAAATGTTTTTACAAGGTTAGCAGTCAAACAGAGATCAGCTTTGAATTCCAAGAGGCACAAGTGACATGCCCTAGGTTTGATTCACTCGTTGCTCAGCAGAGAGGTCTCAGCAACTATTTCTAAATAATGGCACCACTTTGGGAATTATTCAGCTTGCAAGAAATAACCAGGCAAAAATAATAATACACCAAAGCGTGAGCTGACAAGCCTGGCACAGAGGATGAGACAGCAATCGTTGTCCCTGACATGGTGTCACAGCAAAGTCCTGGGGCAGCCACACAGAGCCCTGCAGAGCCTTTCAGCTGCCAGGGCTGTGCTGCTCTTCCCTGCAAGCAGGAGGGACCTCGGCTCCCATGGGAGCACAGGGAGGTGCTGAGCACCTGAAGGGTGCAAGGATTCTAAAATCCATCTCCTGCTGTGGGCACGGAGGGGAATTTGGAGCCACTCAGCCCTGGGATAACTGCCTGCTGTAATCTGTCCTCGCCTGCAGATGGGGAAAGACCGGTGCAAAGCCCTTTGGAAAGTCTCAAATTTTCTGGGCCACCACAGGTCCCTCCCTCTCCCCGTTTCACAGAATGCTTTGTCAGCAGCTTGCAGATGAGGTGACAGTGGGAGCTGTGGCTCTGGTGGCCCAAGGGCAATGCCAGCCCCCCAGAGCTCTGCCCACCCTGCCAGCACTGCGCCACAACCCGCTGGTGGCCTTCCTGCAGGGACAGTGACAAGTGCCTTCTATGTATCCTGAATGTCACCCTGCAGGCTGGCTCCTCCTCACCCAGCCAAGGAAAGAAAAAATCATCCTACATCACCAATATTGCAATGCAAACCTCAGAAACCCCGTGAGAACCTGCCCCTCACCAGAACCTGCCAGCTTAGCAAGAGACAGTCAAGGCTACCATTGCTCACTGAAGGACAGGATACAATACATTATTGCTGGTTTCCCAGCAATTCTCTTGAAAGAAAATGCATTTCTGCCTGCCTCCACCCCACTGCCTTTGTACCATTCTGACCTTGTTAGGAAGTTGTTGACTTCAACATTGTGCTCAGTGTTTATTTATACAAATGAACCATACACTCAAACAAAAACTCTTCACAGACCTGGCTTGACAGCCAAGTGCTGCTGATAAGCTCAAGGAATGGTGAGTTGGTGCCTATTGAATTAACTGCGTGTGAGAGCTGCTTGGAGAGCCCAAAAAATTCAAAGCCAGCAGGGAAGGTCCTTCTGAGGACCAAGCTGTCAGGGACTTTGCTTCACCTCCTTCTCAAACAGGGAAAAGAAACCACTGGGTTTCACAGGGAAAAAAAGGCACTGGACCCTCCGAGTTAATCAATGCTTCTATGCCCACATTTCCAACAGATACAAGGGGATCTGTGGTTCACAGGAAAGTTAGAGCAAAGTGTGCTGAGATACTTGGGCTCAACCCCTGAAAGTGGGGAGCTCAGAAGCTCAGAGGCAAAGGCAGCAGCATCCTCTGAGATTTGCATTTGTTCCTGCAGCTCTGGGCAAGCCTGCACCTTGGGGGATGAGGGAGCAGTAAGAACTGAGGGGCAGAAGAAAACCAAGGCACACACCATGAGATGGCCCTAGGATCCTGTTTGGCTGGGATACATCCCATCCACACCTTCCCCTAAGGTGTCACCAAGTCCACTGTGCGTTGCAAACTGTAATAAAGGACAGCCTGAAAAAATTCCTCCTGGGCTGAGGTGGAAAAAGTATTCAGGTCCAGGTTAGCCCTTCAGCTCTGGGTGGTGTGAGGCTGCTGAGCACAGGACAGATGCTGCTGAGCTGCATCTGCCCCCCATGCTCCACTGTGCAGAGCAGAACCTCTCCTAACAGGGGAATTGCAGCTGCCTCAACTTCACCAGCTGCTCCTGGTTTCAAAGGTGATCTGGGTCACCAGACTAGGTCTAAGATAGCATCTTGTGAAATACACCAAAAAACTTCGGCTAGAAAAGGTGCTGCCTAAAATAAAGCGCTGCCTCCATCCTCCTCTAACACAAACCCTTTCTGCTGAGAGCCACAGCCTTTTAAATCCAGACACAGGCTGGAGCAGAGTGGCTGTCCCTGCTGTGGAGAGGATGTTACCCTTATCTCAAAAAAAAGGAAACAAAAAATGAAGTGGAAACTACACAACTGCTGCTCTCCCCCTCCCATGCAGGAGCAGGCTGAGCTGCAGGACATCATTCCCTGAGTGTTATCTGGGCTGTGTTGTGTCCTCTTCTGGGGGACTTTGCTTTGTGAAAGCACAAGTCAGGATAACTCCCAGAGCAGTGTCTACGTACAGAACAAAGGTCGTAACGTAAAGGATGAAAGCAACCTTTTTTCTCCCCCCTGTGTCTGTATTTCACTGCACTGAGAAAATGGATTTCACTGTTCCTACAGTCACTGCATTCACTGCTCTGCTCCCAGAGCTGGGACCCTCTTGCCCACCACCAGTAGATCCCACTTTTTCCAAAAGGTCAGAAACTGCTGCACAAGACACGCCACATCCTTGGGAAAACCCAAGGTTTCAAAATGTCAGAATGGAAAGTCAAAATTGCAGCCCCTTTTCTAATCCATAAACCAAAATCCCCTCAAGTATTTCAACCCTAGCAAAATGCTTCCCCTGCACAAAAATCAGCTCTTTCATTTAAGCTTTATCATTTTGCATTTATTGCCAAAATAATAAAAAAGTTTGGAAGTATTTTGGTAATTCCCAACTATATTTGCTCATCCCTGAAAAACGGTCTTAATTCCACAAACAAATGTTTTCCATCAGAAAACTTGTAGAAATGTTGGTTGAAAAATGCCTGATGGGTGCTCTAGATGAGGCTCAGGCAGGCAATGCACGGCTGTGTCTCTTCCCATGTGCTGAAATAAAATACAGAATAGCAGCGAGATGTCTCCAGTTCCTTCAGGGAAAAGCTGCTCAAAAATCCCCTAGAAATTCATCCAATGACACATTTGGATGCCAGTCTGAAATGCAGAGTTGGATTTGAACTGGTTTGCACCTCTCTGTATGCACGGATTGTGTTTGCCCAGAAGAAATCAGCAGTGTAACGCTGAGATTTGTGCCACAGCAACGATCGGGGTTCAGATTTAATGTCACCACATTTAAGGAGACAGAATGATTTTGGAGGGACAGACAAATCCTGTTGGATAAGGCTGAATATTACACAAAAATACCTTGATTTTAATGTGATGAACAAAGCAGGGGTATTTTCCATGGAGCTACTACTAATTTTGTTTTGCAAATCCAGAGCGACATTTCCGAGGGTCGGAATCAGAACAAAACATCTTGCTCAATCTCAACTTTTTCTTTATTCCTGACTGATTTTCTTACACAGGAACTTGTCACTTTTGGGTTATGGCTAATAATTTGTTTTGCAATACCAAAAAATAACTGCAGGAATACACCCCTAGTGAAAGCCCAAGGAGCTCCCAGCTGTTCCCCAGAACAGTTCCAGCAAACATCCTGTTTGTAATGACGGCGTCTGATGACAAGCTCTAAAACCAAAACTGTTACCACCAAATTTAAACATCCCAAAGCGACTCCACAAAAAAATTAAAAAAGGATGTGCCTTTCCTCTCTCACCATGGGATCCCAATTGGAGGAAGCCCAATATTACAGTGACAGAGGGAATTAATGCTTTAACCAGCAGGGAAACTGGGAACTGCCAAACCCCAAGTTTTCCCCTTAGGCAGGAGGGTGAAGGCAGCAAGGAGCAGGGGATCCTGCTGCCATTGTGAGCAGCCACAAACCCACTGGGCCAGCTCAGGACCAGCCCTGCCTCCTGTTCAACTGCTCTGCTAGACCGTGCCTGCCTGCACGGAGAACTAGGAAATTAATAATAATAATAATAATAATAATAATAATAATAATAATAATAATAATAATAATAGTAGTAGTAGTAGTAGAATGTAAAGCAAAATATCCACTGCAGGAGCAGAGCCAGGGGAAGCCTGCAGGGTCCTGACCACAGAGTGATTGTTGCTGTGTTCCTGCTCGGCTCTGGTGCTGCCCTGGGACCCTCCAGTCCCTTCAGCCCTGTCTCCACTGCCCACCACTCGCGCCAGGGCAGAAATCCCTCTGGCTTCACCCCATTCCCCCGACCCCAGCCGGTTCTGTGCTGCAACACGGCTGTCCTGGCATTTAATATGTGCCAGGACAGGGGGTCAAACAGACCCTAACACAACTACAGAGACCCCAACAGCCACGGCGACAGCCCCCAGCCCCTGCTCTCCATCCAGCCCCGGGCGGAGCAGGGGATCTCCCTCTCTTACCAGCCTCTTCTGCGGCTTGAGGGGCCGGTTGATGCCGTTCATTTTGTGGTAGAGCCCGCAGGCGTTGCACAGGTAGTGCCCGGTGCCGTCCTTCCTCCAGAGCGGGGTGGACATGGCTCCGCAGTTGACGCATTCGCGGCCGTCCCCGGGGAACTCCTCCAGGTACTCTGGAACGAACAGCCGCGGTGAGAGGGACGGTGCCATCCCCACTGCACGGGGTGTCCCCAGCGGGAAAAGTCCAATCCTCTGTGCCCCAATACCAGGGGAAATCCCTGTCCAAAACGGGGTTACCTCCACCCTAAAAGTGTGACCCAAACCCCTTTATTTCCTCCGCACCTTAAACTTCTAATATTTTGTTCAAAGACCGCCTATTCCCCCATCCCTTTCCCGAAAGACGCCAAAGGGCTGAACACAGCTGGGATCTCCCTGGCTTGGGGAGGGCCATCAGCGGGACAGTGCGATGTTATCCCGGGTGCAAAAATAAACGGGAGACGGGGGAAAATGGGGCGATTTTCCTGATTTCCATCAGGAACACACCCAGGCTCTGGCCGGGGGCACGGCCCGGCCGGGGAAGGCCTCGGAGCTGCCCGCCGAGATGCCGGGCTGGCACCGCGGGCATGCCGGGCTCCCCAGGAGAGCATCACCGGCCGCCTGCGGCCCCAGTTCCTGCTAGAGAGGCTCTTCCTCACTTTTTCGGGAAAGAAAAAGTCCAGGGAAGGAGCGGCAGAGCACCGCCCGCGGTCCGTCCCTGCCCCGAGCACGGCTCAGCCGCAAACGGGCAGCCCGGAGCGAAATCGGGACACCTCTCAATCGAGAGTCGGTCTGTTTGTTCCGACCGCTTTTTCCCCCTCTTTTTAAAAATAATTTATTCTTCTTGTTCTTTTCTTTAGAGGAAAAATGTATTTTAAATTATTTTAAAAAAATCTTCGATTGGATTAATAACGATGCAATGGAAAGAAAAAGGAAAAAGAGCAAAACTTTAAAAAGGGGGGGATGGAAAATGAAAATAACACGTAAAGCGAAGAGGTAAAAAAATATTGCAATAATTATCTGAATTTTAAAAAAGGGGGAAAATGGAGGGGAAAAAAAAAGGAAAAAAGAATACTTTAGGCTACTTGAGAAAGTTTACACTATCCAAGAGCAAAAATAAACGGCAGAGAGGACGGCAGCCGCTATCCTGGATCCTAAAGCACCGAATTCAAAGTGCATAAAAGATTTCTGAGGCATCACCTCCCTCAGCAGGACGATCTTTCCCGCACAATGCAAAGGATTTTCACAAAGAGAAAAACCCTGGAAAGCAAGCGCTGCCCAGCACCTCCGGCGAGGCAGGAAAAGCCGAGCCGGGGGAGGGAGCGCGGTGGGGAGGGGCTGCTTCCTGCACCAGCCTCTTCTGCGGCTTGAGCGGCCGGTTGATGCCGTTCATTTTGTGGTAGAGCCCGCAGGCGTTGCACAGGTAGTGCCCGGTGCCGTCCTTCCTCCAGAGCAGGGTGGACATGGCTCCCGCAGTTGGCGATTCGCGGCCGTCCCCGGGAACTCCTCCAGGTACTCTGGAACGAACAGCCATGGTGAGAGGGACGGTGCCATCCCCACTGCACGGGGTGTCCCCAGCAGGAAAAGGTCTCAATCCTCTGTGCCCCAATACTGGGGAAACCCTGTCCAAAACGGGGTTACCTCCACCCTGAAAAGTGTGACCCAAACCCCTTTATTTCCTCCGCACCTTAAACTTCTAATATTTTGTTCAAAGACCGCCTATTCCCCCATCCCTTTCCCGAAAGACGCCAAAGGGCTGAACACAGCTGGGATCTCCCTGGCTTGGGGAGGGCCATCAGCGGGACAGTGCGATGTTATCCCGGGTGCAAAAATAAACGGGAGACGGGGGAAAATGGGGCGATTTTCCTGATTTCCATCAGGAAACACACCCAGGCTCTGGCCGGGGGGCACGGCCCGGCCGGGGAAGGCTCGGAGCTGCCCGCCGAGAGATGCCGGGCTGGCACCGCGGGCATGCCGGGCTCCCCAGGAGAGCATCACCGGCCGCCTGCGGCCCCAGTTCCTGCTAGAGAGGCTCTTCCTCACTTTTTCGAGAAAGAAAAAGTCCAGGGAAGGAGCGGCAGAGCACCGCCCGCGGTCCGTCCCTGCCCCGAGCGCGGCTCAGCCGCAAACGGGCAGCCCGGAGCGAAATCGGGACACCTCTCAATCGAGAGTCGCTCTGTTTGTTCCGACCGCTTTTCCCCCCTCTTTTTAAAAATAATTTATTCTTCTTGTTCTTTTTCTTTAGAGGAAAAATGTATTTTAAATTCTTTAAAAAAAATCTTCGATCGGATTAATAACGATGCAACGGAAAGCAAAAGGAAAAAGAGCAAAACTTTAAAAGGGGGGGAATGGAAAATGAAAATAACACGTAAAGAGAAAAGGTAAAAAAATATTGCAATAATTATCTGAATTTTAAAAAAGGGGGAAAATGGAGGGGAAAAAAAAAGGAAAAAAGAATACTTTAGGCTACTTGAGAAAGTTTACACTATCCAAGAGCAAAAATAAACGGCAGAGAGGACGGCAGCCGCTATCCTGGATCCTAAAGCACCGAATTCAAAGTGCATAAAAGATTTCTGAGGCATCACCTCCCTCAGCAGGACGATCTTTTCCCGCACAATGCAAAGGATTTTCACAAAGAGAAAACCCTGGAAAGCAAGCGCTGCCCAGCACCTCCGGCGAGGCAGGAAAAGCCGAGCCGGGGAGGGAGCGCGGTGGGGAGGGGGCTGCTTCCCTGCTCTAACTTTGTTCTTGGGGTGAAGATAAGATAATTCGGTTCACCGCAGTAAAGATGATAACGCGGCTGAGATCTTGAAGTGGCTTTTAAAGGACTTTGCAAACCACAGCCGGAGGAGGCTGGTGGAGTGCCCCGGGGTTATAAACCCCGCGCACCGAGAGCCCTGTTAAATCAAGCCCGAAACTTTATTTGCTCAGAGCTTGGTTTAAGGGGACTCTCGGCATGGGTGCAAAGGAATTGAAGTTTATTGTTCAACGCCTGAGCGCCTTTCGGTGTCTCCCCAAAGGCCGCAGAGCAATGCAGCTGCGGACCTGTTTGGGCGAAGGCAAATGAGGAGACCGAGAGTCTGTTCAAGTATAAACTAATTTACCACAATAAATTACTTAAAAGGGAGGGAGCTATAAATCTGCCCCGCTAATTTAAACACAAGGGTAAGTATTGAAGCACAGGCACAAAGTCGATATTGTGGGAAGGAGATATCGCGGGGGTGCTGGTGGGGTGGGGAGGGAAGGGCTTGAACGGCCTCTGCTCCTCTGTCCTCCGGGGGAATTGCTCTGCTTCGAAACGCGGTCTTTGCCCCCTCCCTTATCCCGCCTCTGCCCGGGGTCAGCCGCACACATCCCATTCCCGGACCGTCTCCCCATCCCTGGATAAAATCATCCTCTCCTCTCCCGTCGGGGATGCCAGCGGGACAGCTCATCCCGGGGCCGGGCCACCGACACGGAGAGGGCATGGGGGGCATGGGGTGTGGGATCGGGACGGGGTATGGGATCGGGACGGGGTATGGGATTGGGATGGGGATGGCTGCCACCCAGCGCCCCGAGACGTCGCTGAAGGGTGGCGGCGACCTACCGAAAGTGGACCTGCGGCCGGGCAAGGCCGCCTGCCTGGTCTGCAGGCTGTGCAGCACGCTGCTCTCAAAGTGTCCGGCCGTCCAGGAAGGCGGTATCTCGGGGGTCACGTAGGCGGGGTAGGGGCTGGAGTAGGACCCGTTAACGGAGCGCACCAAGGCGTTGCCGTACTGCTCCCGGCCCCCGCCGCCCAGCAGCAGGGGCCCCTGGTAGGCGCCGTCGCGGCCCGAGGGGCTGCTGCCCTGCGGGCTGTGCGAGTACGAGAAGCCCGAGGGCGGGTGGGGGCTGCCCGCGTTGAAAGCCGCGGCCTCGCCGCCGCTCTGCCCCCAGCCCGGGGCGTTGCCCAGGTGGCTCTGGTGCGGCTCGCAGCCTTGCAGGTAGGGCAGCGTCTGCAGCACGGAGGGCACCCGCGTGGTGGGCACGTAGACGGGCGAGCCGGCCGACGAGTGGAGGAAGTTGCTGGAGTCGTGGGAGTAAGCCGACTGGCCATGGTTGGGAGTGAGGGCCAGACCCTGATACATGTTCCGTCCTCGGCGGCGGCGGCTGCTCAGGGCCCGCGGGGCTCACTCAGAGGAACCTGCGGGGAGAACCGAGAGCAGCGCGCTGAGACCCCGCACACACCGGGCACCCGACGGCCTTTGCCCCGCCGAAAACGCCTCTGCCCTGCCTCAAGCAGGGGCTGAAATTTGTAAATTTTTTTTTCCTTTGTTTTGTTTTCCTTTAAACTTTCCTCTGAGGCACGGCGAGGAATAACCTCCTTGGAACGGGCAGCGTTCACCTCCTCCGGCACCTTCACCCCCCCCCGCCGCCCGCCTGGGCACCTCCAACGGGCCGGAAAAACACTCCAACAATTAATTTTTTTTTCCCCAATAGTATTTCCCTTCCCTTTCCTTTTTTTTTTTTTTAATTTTTTCCCCAAACCAGGGCCTGGAGCGCAGCTCGGGGCCTTGTTGGCGAGGACGCAGCCGGCTGCGGCCCCTCGGGTTCCCTGCGGGAGGGAGTGGGGTCCCGACGGATCTGGGCAGAGATCCAGGATCGGGATCATCCCCGTTGTCCCCCAGCCACCAGCGCTGCCGCTTTCCTGTTAAAAAGCGCAGTAACCCTCGGGCAGGCCTCTCCGTGCCGACGGAGGGCTGCAGCCGCCCAACCCCGCCAGAGCATCCCGCCCGCACAGGTACTCACATGGCAGCGTGCCGGGAGCGGAGCCGGGCATGGCCGTGGGGGCATGGAGCTGTGCTCAGACCATCCAGGGAAATCCCAGCAAAAAAAGAGTAAAAATTTAAAAAAAATACAATGAAGTTCACGGGGGAGGCAGGAGAAAAAACCACCAAACCAGCAGGACCCGCTGGAAGAGAGGGGCTGCCCTGCCCCGCTGTCCCCCTGTCGCCTCCCCGTGTCCCGTGGGTGCGTCCCTGCCTGCGCCCGGCGGGGAAGTGGCGGCGGCGGCTCCGGCTCGGGCTCTTTACGGCGGCCCCGGTGCGGGCCGGCCCACGTGACGGCCGGCGGGGCAGCCCCGGTCCCGGCCGGGATTGGGCGCCTCCCGGCACGGGGGGAAGGGATAAGTCCCGGCGGCTCCGCTGCCGCGGGGGGGACGCGCCCGCAGCCTCCCCCTGGCGCGGGGCCGGGCGGAGCGGGGCAGATGCGGCCCCCAGAGCGCCCCGCACCGCCCCGGGCCCGCCGGCGGGGCTGGAGGTGTCCGCCCGCCCCCGGGCAGGGCTGGGGGGTGGCTCCCTCCTTTGCGCTTTTTGGGGTTCGCTCCCGCACCCCGTCTGGAGGGGATGCCCCCCCGCCCCGGGCAGCCGGGAGATGCTGGGGAACGCACATGGAACCTTCCCGGCGGGGATCTGCCAGCCCACGATGAGAGCGGGTGGTTTTCTGCTCCGAGCGAGCGCTTTGGTGCTGTTTCGACATAAACCCCATCCTTACGGGGAGGGGGCGGCTCAGCCTGCCCCCGGCCCGCCCTGGCTTTCTCCAGCGGCCCTCGGGCCCGCCGAGGATGCGGCGATGCTCGCAGCCCTCCCGTTCCGGCCGTGCCTTTGCCACCCTCGGAGAGCAGCTCCGGCCCCCGCCGTCCCGTCGGGGCTGCCCCGCTTCCCAGGGCTCTGCTGCTCCCCGGGGCAAGCAGCCGAGAGAAGGGTTCTCCTCCCTGCAGCCCCCCGGCCGGCTCGCTCTGGTTTGGCGACGGGGACAAAAAAACCCAAAACCTCTCCCAGTTGTTCCCCGTCGGCGCGAGCCGGGAAGGGACTTCAGAGGGGAAGGAGCTCTTTAGTTCCCAGCCGATTTAACTCTCCTCCGGTACCGGGCAGCGAGGAAATAACTCCATCGTTCCCGGGGTTTGTTCCCCGGGATTATTGCGCTTTTGCGCAAAGTCGCCGTGCCTCTATCTCCTCCCCAGAGAAACGGGGAAAACCCCTCGGAGAATCTCCCCCGCCGCTCGCTCCGTCCCCGGGCAGACAGAATTTTGTCACCCGCGGGCCTCTACCGACCGGATCGGGCCCTGCTGGGCCCCGGGAGCGCTCCGGTAACGCGGCCGGCGCTGCCCGCCCGTGCGGTCCCGGCGCCCGGGGGAGCCCGTCCAGCCTCGCCTCCGCAGGGAGCAGCGCTGCGGGAAGGGTGGGAAATTTCAGCTCCAAAATAAACTGGTGCAGGAATGCCAGCTATTTCCCTCGGAATAATGCAACGCAACTTGGCTGGAGATGTATTTATTTGCTCGCGAAAGCGGCCGCTGACGGCTCGCAGGGTATCCCTGTGTCCCTGTGCCCGCAGAGCAAAAGGAGAAAACAAAACTAAAACAACTAATTCCCCCCAAACAAACAAAGAAACAACAAAACAGAATTTTAAAAAGGAGAAAAATAAGGGGGGGGGAAATATTTTTAAAAAGTCATAAAAATAAAAATTTTTAAATGCAAAAAAGCTATAGAAAAAGAAAATGAAAACCCGGTAAGCCCCAGCCCCACGGCGGCACGGATAAAACCGTACCTACAGAAAACCAGCCCCAAACCCTTCGTTGTTGTGACTGAGCCACCACTGCAGCTTTCTTCGTTTCGTTTCGCGTGGGTTTCCAGTTTTCACAATTTCAAGATGTTAGTTAACCGTAATTTATTACATGTAATTTTTAAAAAATACGTACGAACTGCCCTCTCCGATCGCTTCTGCCGTTCAAATAAATGTGAAAACGTTGAAATAAACGAGGCGCTGCTAAATGCGGAGAGACGTACCCGGTGAGGAAACCACCGTGCGCGAAAACCTGCCCGCGGACCTGTGGCGTGTCTGTGGTCACATCCATCCAGCTTTTGGGGTTTTCTATTTAATAGATAAATATTTTAACTAATTTTTCAACGCATTTTCTCCTCCGGTGGTGT